>CM055897.1:64571335-65771335 GCA_029582155.1 Panopea generosa
TAAAAGTGTAATAGGACACGATATGCACTATGCTATCGTCATGCATCCAATTATTTTTCAGACATATCAGATTTGGGGTCCAGTGTTATGTTTTTTCTCTCTAATATCTTGCGAATCTGTGAGGGTTCAACATATTCCAGGGATCGGAATAAGGAATGAAATGCACGGTTTTCAACATTTTCAATGAAACAGGTATCAGTTCTTAACATTTGGGACATTCCGGACATTCTTACTCATGGTCCGGATCCCCTGCCCTCACCATCTTAGTCCGTCAGTGCATATGAATAAAGCAACTGGTAAGTATTTACAACACATTTAGTGTTGATTTGTTTGTATGGGATTGGTGTACATGATAGTCTATATTACAACTGACTTAATTGTTTATATGTCTCTGATGGCACTAAGTAAAATATCACTTAACTCAAATAGACAGAATATATGTAAAGAATATAAATATGCATGTAATTGAAATATATAAAAAAAAATATTAAAAAAAACTCACCTTAATCCTTTTATTTAATATCATTTCATTTTACCAAACTTTGGTAAAATGAAATGAAATTAAACAATAATAGGCTTAAGGCTTCAAATTTCAAACGTTATTATCGACTCGGCAAACTATTTGCTTTGGTCATTTACAAATATTACAGAAATATGGCAAAGACAATATTAATATACAGTTAATACATCAATTGGTTCAAAGAGTAGATTTTCTAATGAAATATGTTGCTTCGGTGAATTTTGAACCTTTAAACAACATCTTTTTAATTTTAGCTGACATAAAAGTGTTGGATTTACGACTACTCGCCAATTTTATAATTATATTCCAAGTAATTTTACTCTTCAAAAGTGGTGATACGCCGAAAGACTTGAGATATTGCAATTATCACTTGAAACATACAGCTTCAGTGCATCAATGCGCAAGGCGGCTATACAAGATACTGATTTTATGAATTTAGGTAACGTGGGTAGTATGTAATAGATTTTTATGAACATTTCCAGGAAAGGTAGAAAGATGTTATATTATCAAATAAAATAAAAAAAAAATGATAAAGAACCCAAAGTTTCATTGATGCTGATCTGTGTTGCGTTTTTAAAGTATTTCAATGTAATTCAGATTAGGTGTTAACAAGTTTCAAGCCTGAATAACAGACTAACTTTAGTATTTCCCAATTGTATGAAATGTATCCGCAATGCAAAATACAGGTGAGATCGCATTAGGCAGAGTTCCTATTCATTTCGTCTTAAATCGAATTGATTGAATTAGACTATTCAAACGTTTCTACACATTCTTTACGAAGATAAAATAAACATCAGTAAGGAAATCTCAGTGCGATTAAGCGAAGTGAAAGCCTCTTTCCTAATAGTGTCATAACGCATTACTGTCACCCCTGTTGTTTATTTGTAAATTGTATCAAATTGTTTGACTTTTTTTTTCGCCATCTCCGATACCGATTTCTATACCCATAGGTTCCCACGATTATAATATTGGTACACACCACGTATATATAACAGTTTGCACGAGTTATTTCTTAATACTTATAGCACTGTACTCGCAATCATATCACCATACTTTTCGCAGTCTTTGATATCTCGCAGTGTTTCCCCGTAGTTGGCGAAGTTTCTACCAAAATAGGCACAATTACGATCAGTTCTTTTCTGTCAAGGTGGCACATACAATACATTTGTTATCTATGTTTACTACGGCGTCGGTTCCAGTATATAACGTTTGTTCCAATATTGCGCATTGTTCTTTTCTTATACAAGGAAAATGCTCTTTAAGCATTTTGTTTCGTATTCGGATTATGTTTTTTTCTTATTATTTACTCACCAAACTGTTTTAATGTTATATGTATGTAATTGTGTTACGGATGATTATATCAGCATCTCGTCTTGTTATTTGTCACATGCGAGTATAAAACAAAAGTTTTGTTCTGTGAGGTTTTCTTACTAACGTGTCATGCGGTATTTATCAATTAACAAAATGATATATGCCGTTAATTTATTTTTATTTTGCCTTTTTCCCTTTAAATTAAATAAAATAAGAAGCAAAAAGACAGTATTCACATTTTTGTACACATGCACTTTATGCAGTGTATTGCCAATTTTACCGAGAGCAATAAGTTCATTTAGAACAATTGCTAATTAGCATGTAAGTGCATATGCACTGTACGCCAGTGTATATATATACGTGTACAGTCAACTTTAGTCTAAGCTGCGACGGATGGCAAACGACTGCCCAAACAGGCCGGCTAGTCCAATCTTATCTTCCGTTGACTGAGGGACCTAGGTTATTTACAGCTGTAGTTATTCACTTCAAAATTACTGACAATTTTAGGTAGAACTTGTTAGTGTTTGTAATAATATACTGATCTATATCATATATACTATCAATATCATTGCCGGCAGTTTCCGGAGTCGAAAACGGCCATATCCGTACTTGAAGACCATTGTGTGAATTATATATTAAAAACAAAATACAAACAATCCGATTTTTTGTTAAACTAATAAATTGAAGATTAATTACTGGCTCTGAACCACATATAATGAAATGAAATTTGCAAATAGTATAACGACATAAAAAGTACTTTAGTTCTTAAGCTTTGGATAATGAAAATTTCACCAAGAAATAGAGAAACATTCTATATGTCCTTGGTTTCACTTACAAATGTAACGCGTATCATCGTATTTTAATTTTCTATTTTCATTTATGAGAAGCATTCGTTAAAGAATAAAACCATATATTCAAACTATGAAAACATCCAAGCGTATACATTTTATATCAAATATCAATTTTTATTTAAAGAAATTAGATAATAAAATGTGTTTAATGATGCAAGATTCAAGATTTCTTTAGTTGTAACTTAAACATGTAATGTTTCTCATTACATACATATAATAAACATACATTCAATATATTTTTATCACGTGATACATCAACAGCTTCATCATTTAATACACAAATGCAAATAGCCGTATCTAATGAAGGAGAAGAAGAAGAAGAAGAAGAAGAAGAAGGCCCACTTGCCTATGATCGTATATGATTTATATGTAATGTAATATATGTTTATATGGCAATAAAATGTGTTTAAACTAAACTAACCCAAAAGCGTGTATATTTTAAAATTGCATTTTCAGCTGGAGAGCAGAACTTGTTTACATTTTCTGTATATGGAACCGTCACCAGATCGCATTATGATCGTTTACCGCAGAGAGCGACACGTAATTTATTAAATTTTTGATATTTTAAGTGTCTGTAAACACAAAACGAATGGTGTGCGCTACCTTAAGCCGTTTAAGCACCGCCCACTTATCGACCACGTGGTGATAATGCTTGTACATTTCAGCGAAAGATTGACAAGCGTTCTTGATTGACAGTTGCTACGTAGCTACGGTATCAGTTATGTGTCATCGCCCAATGGCGCTGAGAGTTATTACTGATATGAACAGATGATAATACGCTACCAATAAAAGAGATATAAAATCTGACACATTGCTAACGCGTGCTCCTCCCCTTAACTTAAATCACACCATCATAAAGATGTATAATAGACATTAGGTATAAAGAAATCGTCAATCCATTTTAAGATACGGCTGTATGACTGTGCGAAAACAAAACATTACTGTGTGACGAGATATATCACCTGTGATTCTCAATAGAATATTAAAGAAGGATACGTTTGATTTCATAGATAAGACACATGAAGGAATAGGAAAGGCTGTATTTGAGAATAAAACAAAGACTGTGAGTCAAATTTGAAACAATGTTCGCCTTACCGACGTTGCATTTTACACCACAACAAGTTGCACAAGTGTGCGAGACACTGGAAGAGAGTGGGGACATTGAGAGACTCGGGAGGTTTCTGTGGTCCTTGCCCGTGAACCCATCAGCGTGCGAGGCTCTAAACAAACATGAATCCATTTTGCGGGCTCGGAGTCTCGTCTGCTTTCATACGGGCAACTTTCGTGACTTGTACCACATTATTGAAAGCCATAAGTTTGGAAAAGCATCTCATGCCAAGTTGCAAGCCATGTGGCTAGAGGCGCACTATCAGGAAGCCGAGAAACTCCGCGGTCGGCCACTTGGACCGGTGGATAAATACAGAGTTCGCAAAAAGTTCCCGTTGCCCAGAACAATTTGGGATGGCGAACAAAAAACGCACTGCTTCAAAGAGAGAACGAGGAACCTTCTAAGAGAGTGGTACCTGCAGGACCCCTACCCGAACCCGACAAAAAAACGAGAACTTGCCCAAGCCACTGGGCTCACACCGACGCAAGTTGGGAACTGGTTTAAAAACCGTAGACAGAGGGACAGAGCAGCCGCAGCCAAAAACAGGTGGGTGTCTAGTTTTATAAGCACACAGCATGTCATACACTTTTACAAAATGACAACAGTGAGTTCTAAGTTCATTTTGAATAATATTGAATGAGTACGGTATGGTGTTTCTTTGTTCAAGTTGTGACATATAAAAATATGCCGTTTAGTGTCTTTAATTTTATTTTAATGCATACAGTTTGGGTTAAGGAACGACGTATTAATATAGCAGTAACGTGTTTACTTTAAACTTCAATTTTTTATTTTGAAAAATAAAATACTAATAATGTAAAAAAAAATATCTTCATTCGCTTTTTCCTAAACTTTATAATACATAACAAATGTGTAAATTATGATGAAACAAATAGAAAAACATACACACATGTATATGCATAATATATGTATAAATATATGTATATTTTTCATCAGAGTTCGTTAGTGTCACTAATATATACTTTATCTTTTCTTTAAGTATATTCTAATCTAACAATTTAACCTTTTTTTTACTTATTTTGTTAGTTTATCATAGTTTTTGTAATGTGCCGTATTTATTACAAAATATGTAAATAAAATGAGGAAATTCGAAGTACATATACATATTTAAAATAAGTTAATAATAATAACGATAATAAAATAACAATAAAAATGATAAATAAAATGATAAAAATAAATTCATAAAAAATAATGCTATTGATAGTTAAAACAATTACCCTTATTAGAGGTAAATGTGTAAAATAATTAAAAGAAAGTAAACAAATATCATAGCTGGCGCAGGTCATTATTTTATGATATATTATAACTAATTGACATTTATAAATGTGCAATTCTTATGAATACGGTGTGCTAAATACAAATATATCTTGATGAATATCTTATTGCACATTTTATTGCCATGTCGACTACTTTCACGTTAAATCATATTTAGTTTAATCATTTTAAAGTTTGTAATTTATTTAATTCATGAAAAAAGTCTTTGTTTTATATACATCGAATAAACAGAAATAAATCATTTTCGGAAGGATAATATTTATAAACATCTAAAAACATTACTTAATTACTAGTACAAAGAGAATGGAATAGTTTCAGGAAATATTTATTGTTATGGAAATGGTAGGGAAATATAAGACCATTGATGCATATATTTCTGTTGACCAGAACTGACCCCTATCATATATTCAGTAATGATATATAATCATGTATTCTGATAGGACCATATTAACACGTATATTCCAGTTGGGTATTATTGGTGTATCATTTTAAAATTCAGTACACAACAGAAAATTGCTTTATTTGGGTAGACAGATTCCATGTAATTACATGGAAATAAAACATAACGCATACTGTCAAACCTATCCTAGTGGTATACTCAAACAATGATTTGATACGGGTATTGTTTTCAACTATATATAATCTTTATTTAAGTCTTATCTATAAACAACAACATACTAATAATAGCAACAACATCAATATCATACAATATATGTACATAGCAATTCAAATATATGAATAACAAAAATCTATCATGCAATGCAAGATACAATTAACTATTCACATACTAATTCTATGTGTAATATTAATTACATATTCTGATTGGGATATATTCTTATCATACAATATATGTACATAACCATTCAAATATATGAATAACAAAAAGCTATCATAAAATGCAAGATGCAATTAACTATTCACATAATAATTCTATGTGTAATGCTGCAAATAGATTTAACAAAAGTTTGTCACTCTGTGTTTTACTTTTAACATAATCTGATTGCGATATGGCTAAAATATCAATTTTGGTTTCCTAGTTTAAAACAATAAATGCATTTTACGGCATGTAATGCATTTATGTTGCCTAGCGAGCCACTTCACATATAGACTCTTAAGTCAATTCCGGTAATGTATAAAACATTTATAATATGCATTATATCATATGGCATTAAAAACAAATAATTAACCGACCTGCCTTAAAGAAAAAAAAATATAATGAATTATGTCTTGTATAAATATTGAAGCATTACTTTAACTTCAAATAAAGTACTTCCATCCCCCATAATATATTTAATATTATGATGCGATGTTAGTCTTAGAATAAAAAAAAACACAGTGATAAAATGTTTAAGCATAGTGTCCATCTTCATTTCATTCATGCACACCTTTATTAAACATTTGGTTGCACACTCCGAACTATAGATTATATACTGAAGTTATACTACTGTAAAATTCCATTATAGTTGTTCAGTGACTATACGTTTTATGTTAACTGTATAATTTATGACGATGCACTTTATATACATCTCAATAAAATATATATCCTGTTCTGTTCTCAAAGTAATCACTAAAATTAATTGTAATTTATATTTGTAAAAATGTGCAGGCGCTTACAATTGCCTTATAATAGATACTAAACGTTGTGTTTGTTTTTAAATAAACACTAGTACACCCTTTTGTGCGACTTAAACTATATTTCAATTAAAAAGAAAAAAAAACATTCAATAGTACCCACGGCTGGGCAAAACCAAATCGAATACAAATAGGTAGACATTTTACCGAGAATGCTTCATGCAGTCAAGGAATTGTAATGCAATGTAGTTCTATGTACACTTTAGGTTCGAAGATCATGCACTAAGTGCCAAGAGAAACATGCACTCCACTAAAATAATTGTTTGGTTAGACAAAGTTGAACATTCACAAAACAGTACATATTTTACAAATATGAATAATTCATGATGCTCGAACACACCTTCTCATACACACACGCATGAACGTCACCGTTAAACTGGGAGGACAACAAAACACCAATATGGTGTTGAATGTTTTACGACCGAAAGATTTACCATAAGTGCAATTTTGTCTCTTTAATCAACAATGAAGGCCACATAAATCAGTCATTAAAGACTTTCTAAAAATGGGAAATTGAATGACGTAGAAGGGCCATATCGCTAGAAAGTGTGATACTTATTTTAGAGTATCAATGCCAGTCCGAGATAATGTGAGATGTTTGGTTGATTTACCGGTTAACTTAACACTGTTCTAAGTTCTCTAATATACTGAAAGCTGTACAGGTATTTGAGAGGGTGGGTAGGGAAGATGGGTACCGTAGGTGTTCCGTCCCGCCTGTGGTTCCGCAATAAGTCGAGAACACCCAAACGCTTCGACAAGTATGTAACATCGAGGTAATTTATTTATTATGTATTTAGCGAAATTATCACATTTTATCGGTGTATCGGCGGGATAAGCGACTTATTACAAAATAAAACACACAACCGTAAAGGTGAGAACCAGATAACGGGAATCTTGTTATCACCTACCTTCTTTCATTATTATCTAAATCTTTGTGACGACCAAATTTATGCGTGGTTGGATTCGGCAAATAGTGAATAAGGTTGCGCATGCACTACATGTTGAAAATGTGTTTTATTTATTTAGTTATTTATTCGGGTTAATGTTTCATTTAACGTTCATACTACTATTATATATGTATATTTCTTTATTTAAGTCTCATCATGGTTAATACACAGTATATACCTTTTATAAAACAGTACATTTAACAAATAACCATGCCATTCTATAAATAATTATAAGAGACTATATTTAAAACATATCAATACGTATTTTAAACCAATTTATCACACAGTTATAATATCACATTGCTATCTATATATTTGCATGCTTACTGTTAATCTTACAGAATAGCAAACAAACTTGCAGACTATAACACATAACAAAACACGCTTAAACTGCTAATTTCTTCAATAAATCACAATACACCGCTTCTGTTATCAAGGTTAACAGTTTAATATATCATCAAACTTGTCTTAAGCAGCCAGTCAATGGAAGGAGCAAAAGTGGCTTTTTTAAGACAGGTCGTTGCTTAATACAGGTTAATTTACTCTGAAAACATAAAAAATTGAAAAAAGGAAATACGGTTGTTTCAGAAAGGCGGTTGCTTAGTATAGGTGACCGCTTACACAGGTTTGACTGTATCGTGAATTCGGTGTTGCGTATAAAAATCAAACACGCATGCAGTTAGAAGTCATTTTGATTTTCGTTATTCGATGATTAGTGTGTAAGGACTCGATACTGAGGGCTAAGAAAGTTATGAATACGTAGCAGTTTCATGTTACGAAACACGAATTTTAAGTCAACTAACGCAAAGCACATAACCGCCCATTTTGTGCAAAAAGGTGACAAGTGATTTCTTACTGTTACTGTTTTGTGTTACATTAATACCCGTTATATATATAAGGACACATTACAATTTAAATACTGATAAAAACTAACATGTATATAAGTAGTGCGCGAATGAATTACAGACATTTTTCAAAAAAATAAAAATAGCTCTTAGACACAATCTAACAAAGCCTGCCGTGATTTTAACTGTTTCCATTACATTAACATTTTTTCATCGTATTTTATTTTATATTTGGTTTACAATTATCGCTGTACGAACTTGAAGAGTATGTTAAATAAATATTTATGATTTTCATTGACGAAACAGGAATGTTAACGAGTTTTAATACACGCACTGGTGTTGACATTATCGAGTTCCCCTAACGTAACAACTCTTACACAATATAAACAAAAACAACAATGTCTAATCGGATAGCTGAAGTGGCTGTAGACATTATTATTCGAACGCACCACTGGCATTACAAGCCATCTATCTGCACAAACGATATTAATTCGCTGTCTACACAAGGCCTTCTAATTTATGGATTTAATAGTTTAAATTCGACATCTCATTGACTGCACTTACATATTTTTATATAGAATAATGTGTCCAGTACATTGTAAACAGAATATAAGTGACGAATGTGTCAACATATATAATGTCATATGAAAGGCGATATTAGTCACGTTTTTTATTGTTTCTTGTAATTCTATATTGAGTGACATGATGCTTCTTATAGTAAATATGTTTTATTCTATGCGAATAGTGTGTAAACGACGATGAGACTTAAATGATTGATTGATTGAATGAATGAATGAATGAATGAATGAATGAATGAATGAATGAATGAATGAATGAATGAATGAATGAATGAATGAATGAATGAATGAATGAATGAATGAATAGATATATAAATAAATATATAAATAAATAGATAGTTAAATAAATAACATGAATAGCACAACATACATAAATAACATAGCATACATTGTCAAATTTGAAATGTGCCTGTCTATATTTCTGCTATAAAAAATTAATACAATAATATAACATATATATCATAGGTATAATACATGAACATGAAATAAGTTTCAAAATGCCGTCAGAATCCATTTATTAAATCTTTCAGAAATAAGGCTCTAGGGCTAATCAAATACACAATAGTATAAACGTAATTAGATATGAAGTAAACATACAGTAACCTTATCAGAGCAGACCGCTTATATGATCCGTTATAATAAAAGATGCGCAAAACAAATTCCTCAATGTAAGAAAATAACTTCTTGCACCATAGTTTACTTTGAAGTTATACAAAAATGGCAAATCATCCACCACGTCCATACATTTTAATTAGATTCTCTTTTGATCTAGCCGCGAATAATTAACTTAAATGAAAATAATGGTTTTTCATATATAAATATTATATTATTTAATTAATAAGATAATTAGGAAAAGAAACATTAGAATTGTTTACAAGGATTGTATATTACCTATGTTGATAAACATCGCTTTCTCCTCGGGTGGTGACAAACATGGTGTATAATTGAATGTCCCCCGGGAGTCCATTAATACAAGTTGGCCAAAAGGATAAAATCTATAGCAAACAATAAAACGTCCGGTTAAAATTGTGAAAACTAATTGAAATCTAAGTTTGTTAAACGTACGGTAACGGTTTATGTAATTGAAATTGATATGTAGATATAACATAAAGTCACCAGTTTACGGGGGAACCTCGTTGTCCTTCAACTTAAGACCAGACAGTTCTTATGCATACAGACACTATCACCCCCCCCCCCCCCCCCCCCAACACACACACACACACTCCGCACCTCCGATATTTTAGTGAATTGTGTGGAGCGCGTGGACCCAGGATCGTGGGGTAGGGGTATTGTTGGTGGCTGTAAACAAGATATTTTTTCCACAAATGTTTAGTACTGGTTCTACGCAGGAAGACTTTGAACACAATTTGTCTAAGTTTAAAAAAATATTATAAAGTAATGAGGCTATGATAAAAATTATTTCATTCATATTCATGCATCCACTTAATTTTAACACCTATATTATATTTAATAGTTTATCAATTTCTCATCATATGTACAATTACACGATGCAATTTATGACACAGTATATATCATTCACTATAAGAATTATAAGAGACGAAACTAGACTGGCAACTGCGGTGCCGCTGTCCTATACTTACGATATCTAATAACCAAACAAATATCATATGATATGACGGCTTAGATACCATATTGTTTAACTTAGAAACGATTATTTACAGAAACTAGACTGGCAGGGGAGTAACTCCGAACGACTCGGAAGGGTAAAAAAATCGTACGAATTGTCCCGTCCAATATGGAAAAAATATGGATTTTTGGGATCGAGTCCAATACGAAAAAAATATGGTTTTCTTGGATTGTAGGTTTCTGATGATGCTATTATAGTCTTAAGAAACCGTAAATGCATATGAAATCGTACAGTACAATACTGGTTTCTATTTTATCGTCACGTGATGGAAACAAAAGTTTTCAATTGGTTTAAATCATACGGGTGTGAAATAAATAGTTTATACTATATTGTTTCTGTTGTGAAAAAAAAATATCGGGATTATATTTGTTACGGGCTATGTGTTCACGATAATAATTGAATGTTAAATCTAAATAATCATTTAAATATCCATTAAACTGAAACCAATGCTGTTAAACTGTTCGAAACGTTTTACAAACACAATAAAATGTCAGGGAGATAGTACATGACATGACAAAATACCTTGTTCATGCATTTTTTGCCCTGATATTGATGTCACATAATTCATTTCTTATCTAATCTACTTTAAAGTGATAGTTGATCGATGGTGTTTATTTTCACACAAGTTCATATTATCATGTAGAGCAGCTATGGGATTACTTCACTCCGACTGGAGGTGTGATATATAAATTAAATAACTTTTTTTAGCTAAAATAAATGAATTAGTTATAGCAAACTTTGATTGCAATATTTTGTTTTCTTTTTGAACAGCACACTTATTTTCTATTATGCATCATTCAAAAATTAACGTAGAGTAAGTGGAAATATCGTCCTCTGATACTGCTTTGCATGGAAAACCATTGGTATGACGCGGATTGCCAATCAAACAAGTCGATAATTCAATCATCGTTTGGTTGCTATTCCGCCACTTTCCTTAGACAACTTGCTTACTAACATATCTCAAAAGTACAGATACTTTTTCTGTAGAACACTGGTAGACGTTAGATATTATTAATTTTCATTCGACTTTATAAACACGTCGGAAAATTTCATATAAAATACATTACAATTTTGAACACTATGAATCATAATTCAAATTAAGAAGAAAAATAAGCATTACTATTTAATATATTTACTTTTAAATAATGCATTTTTTTTATTATTTTAAGATAGTCACTGGAGGCAAGTTACCTTAAAAATGAATACCCGGAAACACACATAATATTATATATATCTTAAACAAATCATCTGAAGTTATTTTTTGTCTCTCATACGTTGGTACAGTGTATGTACAAGTATTACGCTAAAACTCGTGTCAAAACAGCACTAGTTTCAGCACCAAACAATTTGCCAGAAAGAGTATCCATTTCAAAGCAAAATATAACTTATACAAAGAAAACAGCAAAAAATCTCTTTGAAATTTGAAATACTAGACGGTGTCAGATCACTCATAATCTCTTGATTTCAAACCCTACAACACACAGAGAATAATGACAATCTAAACAAACAATGGTACACACGCATGGTTCTGAAAGGCGAAAAAAACACACACCATGATATAATATCAAATTAGAAAATAATTCATTAGATAGGTTAAATTGAAACGCATATTTTCTCCACTGGGCTAGGTTTGTGTCTTTGATGAAATCGTTGAAATGCGATAAAAAACTAAACTTCATGACACAATTACGCAACTGAACACTACCAATCTACCGGTAATTCATTACATATTCTAAAACAATAACGTCTCAGTGGGCTCGTTAGCAGGATTATGACTGATTTCAATTGTTTTTTAATTACCGATTTCATTTGCGTTTTATTTTCACCGCTCATGTTTAAGCTGAGGCTATATCACCGCTAACACTGCATTGGTTTTTACAAATTTGATCACAAGAAAATGGCTAATGACTTTGTGTGTAATGGCTGCGTGTAATGCAACATGATTTAATATATAAATGACACACCCCTAAAACGTCACGAAATAAGCTAGCTACTATCTTTGACAGTCTGACAAACTTGAAGGTACTAAATAACTTGAAACGGGGCAGTGGTGAAGTTGGCAATGTATTGGTCTCTCACGCCAGCGATCGTAGGTTTGACCCCAGGTTCGTGGGTTTGACACAAGGTTCGTGGGTTTGACCCCAGGTTCGTGGGTTTAACCCCAGGTTCGACGCGATGCCCTCTCAAAAAACACCACTCAGTACTGCTTCTACTCAGGGAACGAACGAACTCGAACGCGATTCATATTCAAGTTCTGATCTTTCTTTGAAGTCACGCTAAAATAAACATAACCGCTGTAAATTGTAAAAAAAAAAACCCACAACAACAGAAAAAAACAACAATAAACAAAACACAACAGACTGCTCATGTTTGTAATTCGTATAAAAAACAATAAACACTGTCCTTTGTCTGTGAAATTTGTTTACAGCGTATGCAGCATGTACTTATATTCTATTTAAGGTAATGTGAGTTATAAATATTTGAAAGTCATATACACGCCTTGAAGGCTTTTTGTACAAACCTCATTGAAGTGTTGTATGAAAAAAAACTGAGTGCATTGTCATGATCGAATATTAACACATACTCCTGATTGTATTTTAATTACAAATTACTTAATTGTGATTGCTTCATCTTTTGCACGTGGTCGGGGATGATTGAGAAGGTACGGTGTAAAAACAATAGCAATGATATTACAAAGAAACCGCACATAGCATATGGCGTAAATCGGTGCGGTGCAGTTGTTGAGCGCGATAAAGACTTTCAGTTAAGACACCTTTTGCATCGTAATGTCGCTATTAGCGAGCGGTGGGGTGTGTTTATGGTGACAAATGTTTTTTTTTGGTACCGTGATCACAGAGAAAAACAGTTCAATCTTTTTTACCGATATATTGAAGAACTTAGAAAAACAACAGGATATCAAATTTTGTGCACACGCGCGCACATTCCTTATCGTGACTATCAAATATAGAATACTAGTTTAACTTAGGAGCAGTACTTAGCAAGTGCGGATGATATTCCATTGCTCAAAGGCTCCACATATGGACCGAACTAACCGACCCTGAGATGCACCCTACACTGTCAAACACGGTCGTAAACATAGAGGACAATTTACTTTACTCATTGGAATTTGGAATTTATGTTTCCAAAATTTGAATACCTGATTGAATTAATAACATAATTAGTTCAGTATATGCATATCTTTGTTTTACTAATTTAAGGAGGCATATAGTAAGAATGGTGTCAACAACAGTAACAATAACAACTGCAACAACAACAACAACAACAACAACATTTATATACCTATATCAAAAAGCAGAACTAAATTTGCAAAAAGCATAATAAAAATAATTCCTTCACCTTATTTTCGAGATCCGTTGAAGTTCATACATGAAATACATTCTCGAAACTTTAGATCCACTTCAAAAAAAAATGTGCTGTGTATCCCAGAACCAAACTGTGAATTGTTTAGAAAATCATTGTCATATTCAGGAGCTGTAGTTTGGAATTCCATCCCTGATTTTATTAATAAACCAGTCAGTAGTTTACAGTTTAAAAGTATTCATCGTCAAAGGAGCATATCATAGCATACCAGTCATATATATATACCTAATACTAATCTATATCGTCTTATATTTGATGTTCATTTGTTATATAATTAATGTTAAGGAATGTTCCTGTTTCATTTTGTTATTGAGAACCTCAGTTCAACTGAGTTGAATAAAACAAAGTCATTATTATTATTATTTATTATTGTTTTTTTATGTTTTTTTAAATATTCTTTCATTTCTATCATTATTTATTTATTTATATTTATTTATTTATTTATTTATTTATTTATTTATTTATTTATTTATTTATTTATTTATTTATTTATTTATTTATTTATTTATTTATTTTATTTATTTATTTATTTATTTATTTATTTATTTATTTATTTATTTATTTATTTATTTATTATTATTATTATTATTATTATTATTAGTATATTTATTATTATTATTACCCACATTATCTCATGATAATATTATATATTATATAATGTCAAGGTCACCCGTCAATCACATAAAACGATATCTTCTGTTGCACGTTGCAGTAAAAAAAAATCATTTCATGTGTTTTAAGCCACTGGTGAAAGTACAATTGTATTTTTTCAAGAGTTCGAATTATTGAGGTTTTCTATAATAAATGTCAAAGCTTTATTTATTTTGACTGCAATGTAAATTTGCGCGTGTTTTGAAATAATGGGCGGAACCGTTCGTAACGTCCGGGTTAATTCATGCGTTTGGAAGGAAATGTATATCGATACTCTATTTCTGTCGTGACAATTACCAGTATCTACATGCAATTAGGTTTCAGTATACGGAACGCCAGAACTGTCATACGTGGTCCATTTTATTTTTAGTATGCTATTTCTTTATCATATCATATGCATTCATCTTTATACTATGTGCTCCTTTTGTGATTATGATAATGATAATGAAAATAATAATAAAAAATAATAATGATTTTAATAATAATAATAATAATAACTTTATTTAATGAGAAAACTCAGTCCAATCTTGCCTGGTGTCCTCAATGATAAAAGTTAACACCGGAACAGTGGTAAACAAATGAACATCAAATATAAGACTATATAGATTAGTATTGTGTATATATATGACTGGTATGCTATGATCTGCTCCTTTGAAAATATTTACTTTTAATTTGTAACAGACTGACTGATTGTTTAATACGTTATGTGCTTTCTGTTTTATATTATGTGACGTGTATGGACATCATTTAAACATGTTCATAGTATCGATAAAATAATAACTAGAAATATATTCAAATTAGTTTTAATAAATTAATGACCTTTTTAAATGTTGCTCATGCAGAGAGCGTTCATTTTGGCAGGTATTTGCACGTGCAAGCTATTTGTTATTTGTTCGCTTCTATCCACAAATTATTTTAACTGTTTCTATTATTATTATTTTAAAAAGTAATTATGAAATCAGCAAATATACATTGCAAACACTTCATTTACAATACATCTTAGATAATAGATTCACTATAAGAATTGGCAAGTTTATCAAGTAAAAATGAAAGCATATTAAATCTTTGAAAAGTCGTAAAAATCTGAGTCATCGCGAGAAATACCTCGTGTAAAACCTAAAACAAACAAGAAATAAACGGTTATCTGTTTCACAATCTTCCCATACACAGCTCTCAGTCCAAATATTTCAACCTTTTTATCAATATAATAATAATTCAGTGTGCTATTCATCGAATAGATGTTCTAACATATTATAAAAGAGTTCATATTCTTTCAATGATGAACAATAAAACCTGAACAACAACACAACCAAAAAAATAGATAATCAAAAATCCCCCGATCCTCTCTGCTCCCTCCAAAAAACAAACATGATATACCCAATTTTTACATTCTTGGTTGGGAAACATTAACAAAGATTATTTATTTTTAAGGATGGTCTATTCACAAGTATTAGAACATACAATATACCTGACAGCAGCCGATATACGTAATATTTGGTGTATCATACTTCAGCCTTGGGGGAAAAGACACAAACCCTAGACTCCTTTGTTGTGTCGGTCATTCATTAGCTGCATCGTCTGTCTTATTTGTTTATTTTTCTTTTCTCTAGACAGTATTTTGAACGGAAACAGAAAGTTCATTTCTTACTCAAAATACTTCTTTTTTTCCTCTACTATTTTTCTTTCTGAAATTGAACAAAATTGCCGAAATTTCACATGACCTCAAAATGTGCTCTGCATCAGGAATCCGTCCGCCTCGCTTGATACTTTTGATAAA
Source organism: Panopea generosa (assembly GCA_029582155.1). Classification (NCBI taxonomy): domain Eukaryota; kingdom Metazoa; phylum Mollusca; class Bivalvia; order Adapedonta; family Hiatellidae; genus Panopea; species Panopea generosa. Next base: position 64,587,878 of record CM055897.1, read on the forward strand.
ACGATAAAACTCCTAGATGGGGAAATCAAGTGGATTAATTTGATCATCGGGACTTAAATACCACGTGTTGTAAATAAACAAGGGAACAAACGATTACTTACATGCACAGTTTCGAAGCATAAAACGATAAGAGGATATCGTTTTGACACTTGTGTGTGTTTGTATATACTTAGCATACTATCTATTGAGAAAATGGGGAACGGTCAGTTTCAGTGGTCAGTAAAGAAAACATATTAACATGGCCAAAATTATTTATGTTTGAGTGGATAAATAAGGGGAGATTGTAATTCGTTCTTGGCATTGATAGAACATAAATGTTTGTATAGATGATGGTAGACTAATGTTTGTTAGGGGTCGACTGAAACAGAAGACGCGTACACAGAGAAATTAAATGACACGAACGGACGTTTGGGAATTGATTTGTTTTACGATAAGGTTTTAATTTGACAGGTCTTACAAAAGATATGTTTATGTAACAGAATCATGATACCGGTTTATTGATATTTTTCGAAAATTGTTATTTCTCCTATATTGAAATATTTGTTATTGTAAGGTTCATTTTTTTCCAAAATTACGTTTATATCAATATAGATACTAATTATGAAATGTATTTATTTTCATATTTTTTAAATATGATGTTGATATTCAATTAAATTAAATTCAAAGTCAGTTCATATTTGACAACTGAACTTATGTGAATAAAGAAATGTTTAAGCGTGCCTATTTATACCCACGACAAACGAAGTTTGAGGGGGTATATTGGAGTCACCCTGTGGTCGGTCTGTCGGTCTGTCGGTCTGTCGGTCGGTCGGTCTGTCCGTTGCAATTTTCCTTGTCCGGAGCATCACTTGAAAAGTACTGGATGGAATTTCATCAAACGTCATACAATGGTAGAATATAATGAGAGGAAGTGCAGTGTACAAGAAATATAACTCTATTCTTGCTAATTACAAAGTTATTGCCCTTTGATATTTTTTCTTGTTTTTGTCTGGAGCATAACTTTAAAACTATTGGATATAATTTAATAAAACTTCATACAATGGTAAACCATTTTCTTTCATGGCGGCCTTCGGGGGTATTCGTCACCTTCAGTGATAGCTCTAGTTTAAATATTTTTTCTAAGCCAGACACTCGTGCAGCTAAATGAACCAGAATGTGAAATATTCATTGATTTCAAAACTGTATTGATTATCAAAATGTATTCAAATTTGTGGGTTTGGAGGTGAAAACCGTTACAATTTTATATACAATGAACTGGATTCATATATAGTTTTTTTTTATATGAAACAAGTATTTCCTATTATTCTAATATAACTTTAAAGAAGTCTACGTGTTTGATATGCATGAAGTTATCTTCTACGGGACCTTTACAGTATGTTGTATATATTTTGCAAGGCATACATTACATATTCTAAATTATTTTACCAAAGGGAATTTAAGTTATGACAACATTTGATGCAAAGTTAAGGTGATGGTGTTTGTCAGTAAATACAGCTACAGTGTCACCTTTGATTGCTGTCGTTTTAGTGAAATTGTTCTGAATAGACGATTAAACCTATTCGTTATTTAGCTCCCATTTTTGGAATTACCGCTGGACTTTGGAATTTCAAAGTTAATAAAAATCAAAAGCTTGGGATGGCGTACGGATGTTTATAATGTCAAGGCACCTTTCGCGATTTTGTCACGAGCTGGTGCGATTATATTAAGGCTATTTGAATTAAACATATTACGAGGTATGAATAACGCTGAAACCATTTCGTCAAAATTTGTTTTAGGGTTTTAAGATTGATAACAATATTGCCTAATATTGTTATTGATTTTACAGGCAATATATACACCTGTTCGTCTCAATTCATTCGGCCTTATGGGTATTAGTCGTATTAGTTAGATAACAGAAAATCCTTCATTGTAAGTTTTGTTTGCGTATGACACCTGTCTTTAACACTGTTTCATATCACGAACGCTTCTCTCATAGTTTTCATATTTAACATACGGGCATTCCAGGATGTCCATATCGTATCCCACAGGTCAATGCTGAAACCATATCTGTATTATCCCCTGGGATCTTTATAACGTTGTGTAATGGAGCACCACTGTTGATAGTTGTGCATTATACCTGGAGATTTGAACGGTGATTAAAATATGTAGTTGATATGGTCCGATATGATCCACGGTATCTGTGAAGGTGTCACCCGGATCATGTAAAACAATCAACAATTTGATAGGGGGCTTAGTGAAATAGAAAACTTGTCTATTGAACGCAGCACGTGTTAAAGTTGGGCAAATACCGACATTGTTCTATTGCTGAAGATAAATTGACGGCAAAAATGTTTATTTCAATTAGAAGAAATCGGTATCGCCATAACGAACGTGCACCTGCTATTGACTATAAAAATGTATTTAATTGCTTAATTTGCATCCTTTTGGGGCTCAAATGATGATTTCTTTCTCCGAATAGCTCATGCATTTTTTTTTAAATTATCATGTACATACAATACTAAGCGTGAAACTGTAAGGTTTAATATGTTTTTAAATTTTTCCTCTTCATTCTGTTATTCAATCACAAAAAATGCTAATCAATATGTTACTTTCGACGTTTTTGGTTACAAGTTCAGTTCACTGAAACAATACGTCACGTGACTTTCATTTTTTCATTCTCTAACTCTTTTTTTAAAGAATAGCGGCCGCCGTGTGGCGTTGAGAAATCTTTAAAGAGGATTTCTAATTAAAACGACATCGTTGACAATCATAAAGTTAGAAAACAATGGCATTCCCGCCATGTGGCGCGGCGGAACGCTTATTTCGATATTGCTGTCATGTCATCACGAACCTTTCTTAAACACAACTGTACACTGCCATCCGAACCAATTTCTCAGTTGAGATTAAATTTGCCTGGTACCAAACTAGGAGAACTTGCTCGCGATCCATTTCCTGGCCTTTTTTAAAAAACGTTGTCAGTCAACGACATGGAAGTGTCATATCAATTTCGGACTGCTTCTCAATCTATCAAATACACTGTTCACTATATAATAATGTTAGCGTAAGCCAATTTGGACGCTTGCAAATCTGTTCTAGTTTTCTTCTTGAATAAGTCACAAGACGAGGATGATGCGCTGAAGTGACATTGATCACTATTAGACTGGTTATTATCTTGTATAGGAAATAAGTTAAGGATGTGTTAGGGCTGAGAAAAGACGATAATTTGCACCGAAATATAGTCTCGGTGATCATGAACTGTCGGAACACATTCGGTGGATATTTTGTCTCACGTTCCGCGGCGTGTGCTTGACAAACTAATTTCTTTTCCCCAATTACTCAATCTAGATTTGATACGCTTAAATTACAGTTTCATTCTCGAGAATGGCAATCTGTGTCGTTACCTTTGTGTTTTCTCCAGTGACGGGTTCATTGTTAACTCATGCCGATTTCCACATCGTGTATGATGTGTGGAAAAATAGTCTTTTATTCTTTTCCTTCATTTCTCAAAAAAAAAAAAAATACAACAAACGGATTGTTATTCATTTTTCTTGCAGTTGAAGTACATTGTGTTTTTGGTATTTGTTTCGTACGGTTGTTAATGGATTGATTAATTTACCATGTTAAGTCCAAGTATATCTCGACTACAAAGTCCCCCACCCACCCTCCACCTTCAAATATATCACCGTTTTAATCAATGTATTGATTAGTTATAAAACTAATGTATACAGAACAGAACATTCTTTTATATTGTAATATAGTGCATTGTACAACATTGAACTACATGATGGTCATTATGACCAGTGATAAAACATTCAGAATATAGTATTAACAAATATACATTAAATACATGACTTTATTATTAAAAACAAAGTCTAGCCAGTTTTATAACCGAATTAGAAAACTGGATTGCTTAAAAATATTTTTTCCCTTTGTTATTCCGTTATTATTTTTGCACGTCACACGTGGTCATTATTTTTTTTTACCTCTCTCCGTATTCATATATGATAATCGATAAACAAGACGACCGTATGTATAAGTATTAAATCAGTACATAAACTATTTTTGTTTTGAACGCATCATTTATGGTTTTTATTTCTATTTTATAATTATGTACTACACATTTGACTGATATGCCTTCATAACAATTTATTAAATTTAATACAACCCAAACAAATAGGGTTGAGAAATGATGAAGGGACCAAATTTTCTTCTCAAATAGGACAACAGTTTAAAAGTTCTGGTTGTGAATTTTACATTTAAATCGTTTAGATATCTATTTGATGAAAATCATATAAAAGTGAGTAACTTGAAAGGCAATGTTTTTTCTTCTTCTTCTTTTATATGTTTAAGATTTGTCAAGTTTAACATTACTTAACCTTCAACGAAGTTATTATAGGGTTTTTGAATTTATTAAGTATCATTTGCTGACGTTAACTGACAGAAGACCGTTATCGAGACATTGAGACACAAAACAAAATAACTTCAGCACAATTGGTAATAGGCATTCAAACATAACAACGCCACTTCAACTCAGCATACCTGCCTAATGTACATAAATTAAGGCACCAAAAGTTTATTTAATTTTTTTATATCAACGATTTCGTTTTCAATTGAATTGCAAGAAATTGACTAAGCCTCGGTGTCAGATATTTTGTTACGACTGTATGTCAGAGCTGGTGAACGGTGTTGACTATTGTTCTCCGCAGACAGCGGTAGACAGAATGGTGTGAACTGGCACCATTGGTATTGACACAAGCGAACGGAAATATAGAAGTAACCTACCCTCGGTGTAACACATTAGCAAATTATGAGGACACTTTCGATGTCTAAATAAACACTTTAGATCTGACATCGATGATTAAGCGGCCGAAAATTTCTTTTCAACACCGTTTTCTTTCCTGTAATTTAATATGTTAAACAGATACTTCCTATAGGGTGTAAATAAAATTTTGAATGTTAAACTGTTGTAAAGAAAATGATACAATAATTAAGGTATGCCTATAGAGCCTTGTTTGTGGACGGCAAGGAGTTGTATAGAGAATGAAAAGCAACTGATTGAGATGTTATGAACGCTTGCATATTCACGCAAAATCTCGCGAAATCTCGTTTTCAAATATCCTTTTTCCATTCATCTCAGAAATACAAATAAAAATTATTTCTTTATACCTTGGAATTCTTTATAAAACGATACAATTCCCAGCAAATTATGTATACACAATTTATATACTGCAACTAAAAAAATCGAGAAACTGCACTTTTCTAAATTCAATATCATTATGTGAGTTTAAATACATTAAAAATATCTACGTTTTCGCATACCTTACATTTTATATAAAAGAATTCGGTTACTTGTGAAATTTGAATTATAAATTTGGCAAATTATTAATTTTTAACAACATTTAGTAGAGAGATGCAAGTTTCCTATCCTTTTGAATATAATTCCTTGAAGATGGTAATAATAATTGTATCCACATTTCTATGGTTAAGCATTTAATAACTTTATCATAAAAAGTGGGGCATATTTACTGAAGCTTATTAAGATTTCTTCTAATTACACATTTTCAATAAGTTTTCTTTAACAGAATTGTTAAAAGTTTATTTAAAAAGCTTTCTTGTCACGTCAATGCTTTTTTATTTTGAAATGTTAAAAACGACAGCTTACAGCTTATTACTGATTAAACTGTTTCAAATATATGTCACTGAGGGGATTCATTTAAAAAAATAATTTTGGCATGGAAAATAACAAAAACGACACTGTGAAAGGGAAGTTGCTAAACCCACTTCATGAACCCAATATATAAGCAATGGCAATAAAGTTCCAATATTTACATTCAAAACATGTTTGTTATAAGAATCCTTACTAAAATATATAAAAATCAAAAATCAAATCTAATTATGCCGGCAAAAAATCGTAATTATTGAATGAATGAATGAATGAATGAATGAATGAATGAATGAATGAATGAATGAATGAATGAATGAATGAATGAATGAATGAATGAATGAATGAATGAATGGGATTTAACGACCTACCAAGGAATTATATAGGGAAGGAAAGGCAACTGATTGAGATTTTATGAACGCTTGCGTATTCACGCAAATTCTCGCAATACATCGTTTTCAATTATCTTAACTTCCATTCATCTCACGAACACAAATAGAAACCTTACATTGTAGAATGAAGTTCTCATCAAAACAATGCCCCTAGCAATTTTGTGTTTAGAAATGTTGATGTACTTTCTGATTTCAAAATGTGTATACTGCAGCTAAAATAACAATAAAATTACGAGAAATTTCACTTCAAACCTCAATATCTTTAATTCAAGAACACTTGAATATGCAGAATGAACCAAGAAGCTCGAAATCTGCAGAACTGCAGAGTTTCAGCATATTCTATCGTGTTACTTAACTTGTTACAGTGACATTATTTTACCATCAAACATGTGGTACCTTGGATCCGCTTAGCGGTTGTTAATTTAGTAAATGGTAAATTTTTAACCTCAATAATGAACATGACAAAAAAAAAGAAAAAAACTGAACATAACACCCATTCGAAGGATTCCCACCGCTTGCAGACTGATATCATTTGATACCAAATCACATCGGATAAATATTAGCCATTCATTCATTTTACTTAATTAATACTATAAGACCGCTATTGGTATTTATAACATATTTTCATATATTCTTAATAAAAATAAAATTCAAACAAGAAGGGAAAGTTACCAAAATATCAGTCATACATTCAAACTAAATTTACTTAAATAATAATATAAGACCACATTTAGCATTCAAAACATATTTCCGTATATGCTTAATAAAAACAAAATTCAAACAACGAAGGCAAAGTTACCAAAATATTAGTCATACATTCAAATTAAACTTTTCATTAATCCCTGTGCACACAACCTATCAATACATATAATATAAACAGCTCACGTATTTTACTAATATTTTTATCAGCCATACCGTCTTTGTGATACTATTAAACATACTAAATGTATCTGCTTTCATAACCTATTAGCAGCCCTATTCCAAAAGCAAACAAAAAAGTGTAATTCCGTGTCATTATAGCGTACTAACAGTTTCTAATCCTAATTAAACCGATTTTAAGTCAATAAAATTGCATTTATTGCGTTAAACGAATTTGTTACCTTATTACAAAATAGATAGTAGCGTACATGAATTCTTTTAATTATCGCTCTATCTGTTATACTAAGTATTAAGCCGTATTTGAAAGATTACAGCGCTCCGTGGCACAGTGTTTGTTTTAGGCATTCTTCTAGTATTTTTACACCTGCCAAAAATGAATACTTAACATAAATACAGAGTTCCCTAAATGCGATTAAGATACCGGGCCAGTATTTTTTATTTGTAATAGAAGACCACCGGTGTTTATATAGAAGGAAAGATAACCCGTTTGTAAGATCACATATCAATTGACTAGATAGATACGTTACCGTTTCAGATTAAAAAAAACGTACAAGGTGTGTTAACTATTATGGAACTAAAGCATAAACCACTGGCCATATCTGTATTTGTAGCAAAATATCCTAATGTCTATTTTTTTGTATAATATACAATAATCTAATTTATGCCACCGTAAGAGCCCGTCGGCACAGGTTTTAAATATTTATTAAAAAGAAAACAATGTTACAGTACATATTGTACACAAAAACGTGCCGTTTATATATTTTCTGTTACAGTCATAGTTTTCCAAATTTTGTAATATAAATATAATTTCAGTAATCAAAGTCTTCACGCAAAAAAAGGACCATTGACTGTTGAATAAAGTTCATTTGTTAAATAAAAGGAATTCCGATATGATACTGGCTATATTATGGATTACTCAGAGTTCCTGACAGTAATAATATCTAATTAAAGAAACCTTTGAAAACAACGAACGCGTCAAAAAAACCATAATTAACAGACTCTGTTTAACTCAGTCAGTACATGGGGACTTAAGACCTATAAAGCACAACTCATGGCCAATAACACCGGCTCAATCAGTCTTCAGTTTCCAAATAACACAGAATGGACTTCATGATTCCACGAAATGAGAAATAGAAAAAACAACAACACTGAACTGGCAACCACTGCTAATAAAGTTATTGATTTCACATATATTCAGAAACAAAACCATATATTAGTTTGACAAAGCCGGGTACAAATACGTCCAATAAAGACCAATATATCATATTCATTTTATAGCCTTAGATATATTCTAACTTAAGCATTATTATGCTTTATACTAAAACTGAGAGAGAGAAAATGTGAGTGCTCTAATATGAAATATTATCGACATTTTAGAAATGCCGCTCGATTTAATATTAATATCACAAAGTATCTCATTTCAAAATCAATGCGCAATTTCTATCAAATGAGTCACAAATCAATACGGTTATATTTTAATTACCCTATCTCTTCACCAGAGTAGGAATTCAAATATACAGTTCTATCATGATCTGTTTATTTTTGTCAATTAAAACCAACATACTCCGTCACTCGCGTTTAACCTATTGAATTTTAGATAACAAATAAACGCGTAATACCAAATTTCTTTTTTTTATTTCTTTTTTTTTTATATATATATTTTTTTAGTTGACAATTCTATTCATTGCCGGTGAAAACGATAATACGATATCCAGTTTAATTCCAAAATGTGTTTACAGAAAATGATACTTATATAAAGGATTAATATTTCGAATAATAGCTTCCGCCGAAAATTAAACATATTCGTGTCATATGCGGTGAATCAATACCTCGCATTCATTGAAAAATCTCTCCATTGTACGGACTTCGGTAAACTTCACTCCCAGACAAAGACGTTGTCAGTCAGCAGAGTTTGCTAAGCGAGTTACTAATTCCACATAATTATCGTGAAACCAATAATTTTGACCCTCTGGCTCCTTTTAAAAAGAAAAGCAAATAATTGAATTTTCAAGGGGACGGTTTGTAATCAATCCGTTGAAAGATATATCTCTTTTTTTTTTAAAGCACTATTCTATAGTCAGAGCGGAAACGTAATTTGATTGAACATTTCAAGTTTTGCACTTTTCAAATGTCAATTTTGTAATTAATTTATATTAATAAGGTATGCTCAGTGTAGAAAACGACAGACACTGTTCATCGAACTCGTATTACTGAGCACGTGTGGATTGTATATACAATTTTACACTAATATTAAAATATGTACATGCATCTAATAACCTTGCCAATTAAACATCGCTAATTGACAACTTACGCGAAACACGCACTTAGTTCATTCTAATTTATTTGAGTTCGATTGCAGAGAAAAGTCAAAGCTTATATGAACCACCCTCGAGTCCACTTCCTGGGTAGAACCAGTACTGAGTGTTTTATTTGAAGAGGCATCGTGTCGAGCTGGGGATTGAACCCTCAGCCTTTTGGCGTGAGTGGCCAACACTATCCACTACACTACCGTCATACTAAACATGCGCTTGTTTATGTTACAAAATATACCAAGAGCAATTATAGCTGGTAAAAGGAACAATTGGAAGCAGATAATGCAGTCAAGAAAAGAATATAGCCCATTTTATGTTTTCATTGATTCTGTCCAACATGGGTAACGTTCTATGCTCCTTAATACCGGCTTCAGCAGTATTCTATGTTCGAGTCGCATTTATTGTGCTTCTTGATCCAAAATAATCAGACATAATAACAATACTGAGCTAGCCTCAGTTTTAGACATTTGCTATAGAACAATCGCGAAAAGTGAAGACTCATCTTTTAACAGAACAGATCGTAACATAAAATTGATTAAAATTGTACATAAGTACGGCCTAATAATGTCAGTACCTATTTGATATCGTTATATCTTTTTCATTTTTCATCTATACATGTATTTCCAAAATAAATTTCATCTCACTGTTGACCCATTGTGAGATTGGCTACCTTATTTTTATTTTACTGTACTTCCTTACTTTTAAATAACTATTTATATAATATAAAGTGTAATACCGTTTTTCGTATTTGTGTTACATTTACTTTTCTTTCTGCTTTATCTTTAATTATAACTCTGTTTATTTTCAGGTTAAACGGGCAGAATGGAGAAAAGTTGGATCACTACCAAGCCTCTTCGCCAGACCGAGACTCCTCGACCGATTTTGACGATCTCGATATGGACGATAAATCATTTGACGATGACGATGATGAAAAGATAGACATTGAGAACGAGGACGACAACATCAGCGTCTCGTCGCCCGTTTCACTTCCAAACCACACGCCGCCTCAGATATCGCCCACCTGACTATATGGACTCCAAACTCGAGACCTCACAACATCCACTACCAGCGACGCGTCGCAACAATACATGCCACAACCTTGGGCACTAAACTTGTCGGTACCAAAACTTTTACCTAGCCCAAATCCTGTGCGTTCCTTTGGGATAGACGACATACTGCACAAGCCATTAGACTTTACACAGAGCAGTTTGCAACAGTTACAAAATAATCTAAAACAGTTGCAAAGTAATTTCCACCATTCGTATATGAACGGCCATATGGCTAATTTTCATCAAGCACCGTTACCACGTGACTTGCCGCAGACGAACAGAATTGACCCCACGTGCCGCGAAAATCCGGGCACTTCGGACAGCGTGCCAGGCGGAAGTGGGGATTAGTGTCAAATGCGGATCGTATGTTTGGTAGATAACCCACGTAAATAACACCATAGTGTGGACAGGAAACGCATTAAATGTCATTGGGCGGATTGCGATTTTGTTTTTATAGTAAATCATACAAATTTGAAAGTCGGCCACATATTAATGTGTCAATAATAAACGCAACGCTGTGCGATTAGGAACGAGAGTTGACGGCGTTCTGTTACATAAATAAAAACAAAAAAGTGCTACAGTATCCCGTTTGTTGTAGTGTCATGTCGATTATGTGACCTGTAATGTGAGAGAAATATGAACATATGAGGTGGTATTTATAATGATTGTAAAAATAAATGAGAACACGTGACCAGGCTGATTCTAATACAAGCATATGCTACTGTCCCTTTTTCTCCCAGCGCATTTAGCTTTAACATATGGTTGGAATATATGCAGTTTACAACCATTTAATAATAAACCAACAATTTTTCTAAAAAAAATTAACAAACAATCTCCACAGAACATTTGCTTTGTATATTTTAAAGGAGAAAAAGGATTTATCGTTTTGTTAACTATCTATGAAACAGATAAGTCTTAATATAATATTTTTATATTTAAACTTGCAAAGTTTACGTCTTACTGTATACAGAATGGTTATGTTAACGTCAAACTGTATACATAATGTTATGTTAACGTCAAACTGTATACAGAATGGTTATATTTACGCCAAACTGTATACAGAATGGTTATGTTTACGCAAAACTGTATGCAGACTGGTTATATTTATGTCAAACTGTATGCAGAATGGTTATATTTATGTCAAACTGTATGCAGAATGGTTATATTTACGTCAAACTGTATGCAGAATGTTTACATTTACGTCAAACATCACTCAAAATGGTTATGTTAACGTCAAACTGTATGCAGAATGGTTATATTTATGTCAAACTGTATGCAGAATGGTTATATTTACGTCAAACTATATGCAGAATGTTTACATTTACGTCAAACTGCACTCAAAATAGTTATATTAACGTCAAACTGTATGCAGAATGTTTATGTTTACAGGTTTGCTTATGTCCTGCTTAATATTATGCTGTGAACCACGTATATGTATGTTTGCTGATTATAATTTAAAAATGATAGCCGCTGACAAGCGATACACACTTCAAATAACCAATGATAACTGTTTGTTTCAGTGACATTATCGTTTGTATTTTATTTAGTGATCACTGGCGGGGTGTGATCACGAGTAAGCTTGTCAGATTAAATGTTCAAGAGTGAATTATAATTGATATTCCCCCGCCCCTCCCAAAAGAAAACAACAATAAACAACAACTTTTATTATTATTGTACATGTATGATTAAAAACAATTAAAACACCGCTTAAAATTTCACTAATTTGATAGTGAAATTATTAAAAATAATTCACAGAGAAAACTACAATTAATTGAATAAATAATTACTGAAATAATTAAACAAACAAATAAATCAATAAAAAAACAACAAGTACAACAGTGGTATATAGTGACAAGAATGGTTTAACATGCTAACATAGTCTACCTTATAAATGTGCTCCACTGTGCTCCACTGTAATTTTCAGTCATTTAACTTTAAATTAACGTTGATTATGTGATAAAAACGTTTAAAATGAAATATATGGTTGTTTTACTTTTATGTTATACTAAATGTTAAATGATTAATTAAATTCTAACTTTTTTGAAAGAAACACAAGTGCGCAGTGACATTGACTTTTTTATCTAAGTACATATAAGCAAACCACATTATAGCAATCTTGTATGTACATTTTATTTGAATTAATGCCTTTTAAATAAATAAAGACCATATGGAGATCCTTTGGTGTGATTGCAATTTTATAACTGTACTAGTGGTACATGTGGGAAAGAAAACTTTTAAGTCACGTTATTGACGTTATCCACGTTATTTCCGACTGGCAGTGCAGTGGGTATCGTGTTAGCAGCTGACGTCGGAGTTCTTGGGTTCGACCCCAGACTCAACTCAGAATATGTTCTACTAAGGAAAACGCCCTCGAGAACTAACCATAAAACCAAAAAGATCGCTCCGTATACTTTTATGCAATTTTCTTATCAATATGGTCCTTTTGGGACTGCGGATACTTTTTCATTCCTAAATTAGAATGCTGTTTAACCCTTTACCCTATAGATCCGCGTTTTCCCGCAACAATATCTGAAGGCCTTTGAAAACAGTGCAGGAAGAGTTTAGATTGCTCGTGACGAGAATCTGAACACTTCCTGCACTGTTTTCCACTCAGTAAATATAAACATAATTCACCCATTGCTGATAAGTGGCGTGTCAATGCTTTCAATTTGGAAGAGTCCAAGAAAATGCTTATGGAGCAAAGGGTTAAACCGGTCCGCGGTGTGTAAACGGTTGTATCTACAATTCCCGCCATGGACAGACTCGGTAAACCCAAGTTTGCTATTATCTTTCCCTGATTGCATTCTATGCTTTTAATGGTTTCCTTTATCAAACACAGAGACACGATATTTATATAAATCACACTAAATAGAAAACGATTCATTTATCTATATTCAGATTCACTTTTTTACTTGAATCGTCCATAAGGACATTGTCACTGATTTAAGATGCAATGTATGTACAAAGAATAAAATGTGCCCCCCCCCCCCCCCCCCCCCCCCCCCCCCCCCCCCACCACCTCGATACTTACCGATTACCTGTGCAATGTTTTCATATTCAAGTACATTTCTTTTTCCAGTTTGTATTTGCTATTTCTTTGAAATAACGTGACTTTCAAGTTATCATGCTACTTTTTTTTTCGTTTATCTCTCTTATTCTCTTTCTCTCTCTATCTCTTTCATCTCTTTAATTACTGTGTGTCATTTGTCGTTTATTGGCGAGATGATGCGAGACGAAGCGAATTTGATGTATAATATATAATTGTATATACTTGATTATATAATTGTTTAAGATGACATTGTTCAATGAACGTTGTTTATTTATTATTAATAAATTATATTGATGACAATGTTTGTTTATTCTTTTTGATCTTATCCAGTCATTCTCATGTACATGTATAAAATAAACTTTGTTAGACAGTAGAACTGGTCCAGTTTTTCTGCTTGGGTCCGGTACATAGCAATTATATTTGAGCACGTTGATTGGTCAGTTGCTTCAGTGAAAGCTGAATGACGTCACAGCTTGATAAAGCGTTAAGGTGTAAGACCACCTTTGGTTTTTGTTCTTTATTCTATATATTAGATAATAAATGTTTGAAGGCTTGTCATTCATAGGGAATGTACGAAGTGAAACTTACATTTTAGTGTTTGTCAACCCCTGCACTATCAAAATATGATGAGAAAAGTAGGGATCATGTGTCATTTAAGATATATTTTTCTGCTCAGTGTGTACACTGTTGACAAGTGAAAGTAGACTTCCAAAATAATGTATTCATACCACAATTTTCAAGCATCATTTTTTTTTCTAAATTCACAATTAAACATGACAATGCTTTTAAAATGTTAAAAATACATCAATAATGCCTTTCAAATAAAAAATGAGCATTTACATGAGGAAATTGCATTTCGCCATTATGCCACTACCCCACGTAAGCACTTAAATAGCTAGAATTAGACCGAGCACGCCAAAGACCCAAAATTAAACTTACGATGGGGTTCAATCTGTATTGTGCACTATCACCCACAAACATAAAAATATTAACACTCTTCTGGTGACATCGCCTATACGGGAAACCGCTGTCCATACAAAATAAGCTTATACGCCACCACGACATATATAGTAATCGCTGTTTATTCATTGAGATTTGGGAGAAATCAGGGGCTCGGGTACACTAATATTTCTGGTGTAAAACTTCCACTTTGTTTCATTCTTATTTCGGTGGCAACGACATGAAACATTTTGAAAGGTTGGCATTCGTTGAAAGACCATCTATCAAATGAAAACAACACAACACTTTATTGTTTATTTTAATCTGTAGAGCCAACAGTCATCATTAGAAAAGTATGGATTTTGTTTCATCAAAACTATTTATTTTCTCTATTAAATGTGATAACTGGTAACGAAAATACTACTACTACTACTACTACTACTACTACTACTACTACTACTACTACTACTACTACTACTACTACTACTACTACTACTACTACTACTACTACTACTACTACTACTACTACTACTACTACTACTACTACTACTACTACTACTACTACTACTACTATTACTACTATGTTACTGGCAACATTGTTATCAGATATACATGTACCACACACGGTTATCATATATACATGTTACAGACATCATGTACCAGACACAGTGCTATACTGGCAACGTTGCTATCAGATATACCTGTAACAGACACGGTTATCAGATATATATGTACCAAACATCATGTACCAGACACAGTGCTATACTGGCAACATTGTTATCAGATATACATGTACCAGCAACGGTTATCAGATATGCATGTACCAGACATCATGTACCAGACACAATGATATACTGGCAACATTGCTATCAGATATATATGTACCAGACACGGTGCTCTACTGGCAACATTGTTATCAGACATAAATATACCAGACACGGTGATATACTGGCAACATTGTTATCAGATTTACATGTACCAGACACGGTGCTATACTGGCAACATTGTTATCAGATATACATGTACCAGACATGGAGCTATACTGGCAACATTGTTATCAGATATACATGTACCAGACACGGTGATATACTGGCAACATTATTATCATATATGCATGTACCAGACAAGGAGCTATACTGGCAACATTGCTATCATATATACATGAACCAGAGATGGAGCTAGACTGATAACATTGTTATAAGATATACATGTACCAGACACGGTGCTATACTGGCAACATTGTTATCATATATACATGTACCAGACACGGTGCTATACTGGCAACATTGTTATCAGATATACATGTACCAGACACGGTGCTATACTGGCAACATTGTTATCAGATAAACATGTACCAGACACGGAGCTATACTGGCAACATTGTTATCAGATATACATGTACCAGACACGGTGCTATACTGGCAACATTATTATCAGATATACATGTACCAGACACGGTGCTATACTCGCAACATTGTTATCAGATATACATGTACCAGACACGGTGCTATACTCGCAACATTGTTATCAGATATACATGTACCAGACACGGTGCTATACTGGCAACATTGTTATCAGATATACATGTACCAGACACGGTGCTATACTGGCAACATTATTGTCATATATACATGTACCAGACACGGTGCTATACTGGCAACATTGTTATCATAATACATGTACCAGACATGGAGCTATACTGGCAACATTGCTATCAGATATACATGTTCCAGACACAGTGATATACTGGCAACATACATGTACCAGACACGGTGCTATACTGGCAACATTGTTATCAGATATACATGTACCAGACACGGTGATATACTGGCAACATTGGTATCAGATATACATGTACGAGACACGGTGATGTACTGGCAACATTGTTATCAAATATACATGTACCAGACACGGTGTTAAACTGGCGATATTGTTATCAGATAAACATGTATCAGACACGGTGATAATCTGGCAACATTGTTATCAGATATACATGTACGAGACACGGTGATATACTGGCAACATTGTTATCAGATATTCATGTACCAGACACGGTGATATACTGGCAACATTGTTTTCAGATATACATGTACAGGACACGGTGTTAAACTGGCAACATTGTTATCAGATATACATGTACCAGACACGGCGCTATATTGTCAACATTGTTATCAGATATACATGTACCAGACACGGTGTTATATTGGCAACATTGTTATCAGCTATACATGTAACAGACACGGTGTTAAACTGGCAACATTGTTATCAGATATACATGTACCAGACACGGTGATATACTGGCAACATTGTTATCAGATATACATGTACCAGACACGGTGTTAAACTAGCAACATTGTTATCAGATATACATGTACCAGACCCGGTGCTATACTGGCAACATTGTTATCAGATATATATGTATCAGACACGGTGCGATACTAGCAACATTGTTATCAAATATACATGTACCAAACACAGTGCTATACTGGCAACATTGTTATCAGATATACATGTACCAGACACGGTGATATACTGGCAACACTGTTATCAGATATACATGTACCAGATGCGGTGATATACTGGCAACATTGTTATCAGATATACATGTACAGAACACGGTGATATACTGGGAATATTGTTATCAGATATACATGTACCAGACACATTGCTATACTGGCAACATTATTATCAGATATACATGTACAGGATACGGTGTTATACTGGCAACATTGTTATCAGATGTACATGTACCAGACACGGTGATATACTGGCAACATTGTTTTCAGATATACAGGTACCAGACACGATGATATACTGGCGACATTGTTATCAGATAATCCTGAACTAAACACGGTGCTATATTGGCAATATTATTATCAGATATATATGTACAGAACACGGTGTTATACTGACAACATTGCTATCAGATAAACATGTACCAGACACGGTGTTAAACTGGCAACATTATTATCAGATTTACATGTACCAGACACGGTGCTATATTGGCAACATTGTTATCAGATATACATGTACCAGACACGGTGATATACTTGCAATATTGTTATCAGATTTACATGTACCAGACACGGTGCTATACTGGCAACATTATTATCAGATATACATGTACCAGACACGGTGTTAAACTGGCAACATTGTTATCAGATATACATGTACCAGACACGGTGATATACTGGCAACACTGTTATCAGATATACATGTAAGAGACACGGTGATATACTGGCAACATTGCTATCAGATATAAATGTACCAGACACGGTGATATACTGGCAACATTGTTATCAGATATACATGTACCAGACACGGTGATAAACTGCCAACATTGTTATCAGATATACATGTACCAGACACGGTGCTATACTGGCAACATTGTTATCAGATATAAATGTACAGAACACGGTGCTATACAGGCAACATTGCTATCAGACAATCATGTACCATACACGGTGTTAAACAGGCAACATTGTAATCAGATTTACATGTACCAGACACTATGCTATACTGGCAACATTGTTATCAGATATACATGTTTCAGACACGGTGCTATACTGGCAACATTATTGTAAGATATATATGTATCAGACACGGGGCGATACTGGCAACATTGTTATCAAATATACATGTACCAAACACAGTGCTATACTGGCAACATTGTTATCAGATATACATGTACCGGATACGGTGATATACTGGCTACACTGTTATCAGATACACAGGTACCAGACACGATGATATACTGGCAACATTGTTATTAGATATTCCTGAACTAAACACGGTGCTATATAAGCAATATTGTTATCAGATATACGTGTACAGAACACGGTGTTGAACTGGCAACATTGTTATCAGATTTACATGTACCAGACACGGTGCTATATTGGTAACATTGTTATCAGATATACACGTACCAGACACAGAGTTAAACTGGCAATATTGTTATCAGATTTACATGTACCAGACACGGTGCTATACTGGAAACATTGTTATCAGATATACATGTACCAGACATCATGTACCAGACACAGTGCTATACTGGCAACATTATTATCAAATATACATGTACCAGACACGGTGCTATACTGGCAACATTGTTATCAGATATACATGTACCAGACACCGTGCTATACTGGCAACAGTATTATCAGATATACATGTACCAGACACGTTGATATACTTGCAATATTGTTATCAGATATACATGTACCAGACACAGTGCTATACTGGCAACATTATTATCAGATATACATGTACCAGACACGGTGATATACTGGCAACATTATTATCAGATATACATGTACCAGACATGTCGCTTTACTGGCAACATTGTTATCAGATATACATGTACCAGACACGGTGATATACTGGCAACAGTGTTATCAGATATATAGGTATCAGACATCATGTACCAGACACAGTGCTATAATGGCAACATTGTTATCAGATATACATGTACCAGACACATTGCTATACTGGCAACATTATTATCAGATATACATGTACCAGACACGGTGATATACTTGCAATATTGTTATCAGATATACATGTACCAGACACAGTGCTATACTGATAACATTATTATCAGATATACATGTACCAGACACGGTGATATGCTTGCAATATTGTTATCAGATATACATGTACCAGACACAGTGCTATACTGGCAACATTATTATCAGCTATACATGTACCAGCCATGGAGCTATACTCGCAACATTGCTATCAGATATACATGTACCAGACATCATGTACCAGACATGGTGCTATACTGGCAACATTGCTATCAGATATACATGTACCAGACACCATGTACCAGACACAGTGCTATACTGGCAACACTATTATCACATAAACATGTATCAGACACGGTGTTAAACTGGCAACATTGTTATCAGATTTACATGTACCAGACACGGTGCTATATTGGCAATATTGTTATCAGATATACATGTACCAGACACAGTGATATACTGGCAACATTGTTATCAGATATACATGTACCAGACGCGGTGATATACTGGCAACATTGTTATCAGATATACATGTACAGACCACGGTGATATACTGGGAATATTGTTATCAGATATACATGTACCAGACACATTGCTATACTGGCAACATTATTATCAGATATACATGTACAGGATACGGTGTTATACTGGCAACATTGTTATCAGATGTACATGTAACAGACACGGTGCTATACTGGCAACATGTAATCAGATATATATATGTACAGGACACGGTGCTATACTGGCGACATTGTTATCAGATATGTGTGAACTAAACACGGTGCTATACTGGCAACATTTGTATCAGATAAACCTGAACTAAACACGGTGCTATACTGGCAACATTGTTATCACATATACATGTTCCAGACACAGTGAAATACTGGCAACATACATGTACCATACACGGTGTTATACTGGCAACATTGTAATAAGATATATTTGTTTCAGACACGTTGCGATACTGGTAACATTGTTATCAGATATACATGTACCAAACGCAATGCTATACTTGCAACATTGTTATCAGATATACATGTACCAGACACGATGATATACTGGCAACATTGTTATCAGATATACATGTACCAGACACGGTGATATACTGGCAACATTGTTATCAGATATTCGTGAACAAAACACGGTGCTATACTGGCAATATTGTTGTCAGAAATGTGTTAACTAGTCACGGTGATATATTGGCAACATTGTTGTCTGATATGTTTGTACTAGACACGGTGCTATACTGGCAACATTATTTTCAGATATGTGTGAACTCGACACGGTGCTATACTGTCAAAATTGTTGCCAGATATGTGTGAACTAACCACGGTGATACACTGACAACATTGTTGTCAGATATATGTGAACTAGAAACGGTGCTATACTCGCAACATTGTTGTCAGATATGTGTGAACTATTCAATGTGCTATACTGACAACATTGTTATCAGATATATGATATGTGAACGAAGACACGGTGATATACTGGTAACATTGTTATCAGATTTGTGTGAACAAGACAAGGTGCTATACTGGCAACATTGTTATCAGATATATGTGAACAAGACAAAGTGCTATTCTGTCAACATTGATAACAGATAAGTGTTAACTAAACACTGTGCTATGCTGACAACATTGTTATCATATATGTGTGAACTAAACACGGTGCTATACTGGCAAAAGTGTTATCAGATATGTGTGAACTAAACACGGTGCTATACTGGCAACAGTGTTATCAGATATCTGTGAACAAGACACGGTGATACACTGGCAACAGTGTTATCTGATATGTATGTACCAGACACGGTGCTATACTGGCAACATTGTCCTAAACACGGTTCTATACTGGCAACATTTTTGTCAGATATGTGTGAACAAGACACGGTGATATACTGGCAACATTGTAATCAGATATGTGTGTACTAGACACGGTGCTATACTGACAACATTGTTATCTGATATGTGTGTACTAGACACGGTGCTATACCGGCAACATTGTTGTCAGATATGTGTGAATTATACACGGTGCTAAACTGCCAACATTGTTGTCAGATATGTGTGAACTAGAAACGGTGCTTTAGTGGCAACATTGTTATCAGATATGTGTGCACTAGACACGGTGATTTACTGGCTCCATTGTTATCAGATATGAGTGAACTAGACACGGTGCTATACTGGCAACATTGTCAAATATGTGTGAACTAAACACGGTGCTATACAGGCAACATTGTTATCAGATATGTGTGAACAAGACACAGTGATATACTGGCAACACTGTTATCAGATATGTGTGTATTAGACACGGTGCTATACTGGCAACATTGTTATCTGATATGTGTGTACTAGACACGGTGCTATACTGGCAACATTATTGTCAGATATGTGTGAACTAGACACGGTGATATACTGGTAACATTGTTATCAGATAAATGTGTACTAGACACGGTGTATTCTGGCAACATTGTTATCTGATATGTGTGTAGTAGACACGGTGATATACTGGTAACATTGTTGTCAGATATGTGTGAACTAGACACGGTGCTAAACTGGCAACATTGTTGTCAGATATGTGTGTACTAGACACGGTGCTATATTGGCAACATTGTTCTAAACACGGTGATATTCTGGCAACACTGTTGTCAGATATGTGTGAACAAGACACGGTGATATACTGGCAACATTGTTATCTGATATGTGTGTACTAGACACGGTGATATACTGGCAACATTGTTGTCAGATATGTGTGAACTAGACACGGTGCTTAACTGGCAATGTTGTTGTCAGATATGTGTGAACTAGACACGGTGTTATACTGGCAACATTGTTGTCAGATATGTGTGCACTAGACACGGTGATTTACTGACTCCATTGTTATCAGATATGTGTGAACTAAATACGGTGATAAACTGGCAACATTGTTATCTGATATGTGTGAACAAGACACACGGTGATATACTGGCAACATTGTTTTCAGATATGTATGAACTAGACACGGTGCTATACAGGCAAATTGCTGTCAGATATGTGTGAACTAGACACGGTGCTACACTGGCAACATTGTTGTCAGATATGTGTGAACTAGACACGGTGATATACTGGCAACATTGTTGTCAGATATGTGTGAACTCGACACGGTGATACACTGACAACATTGTTGTGAGATATGTGTGAACTAGACACGGTGCTTTACTGGCACTATTGTTATCAGATATGTGTGAACTAAACACGGTGCTATACTGGTAACAGTGTTATCAGGAATACATAAACAAGATAGACAAGGTGATATACTGGCAACAGTGTTATCAGATATGTGTGAACTACACACGGTGCTATACTGGCATCATTGTTATCAGGTATGTGTGAACAGACACGGTGATATACTGGCAACATTGTTATCAGGAATACATAAACAAGATAGACAGGGTGATATACTGGCGACATTGTTTTTATATATGTGTGATCAAGACACGATGAGCATGCAGTAAACACAAAACAACGTACATGTAGCACTTATTAACATGTTGTACACCAAACGCAACGTATGTAATACATAATGCAACATACAAATGACAATATAAAACATAGTTTACACCAAACGCAACGTATGTAATACATAATGCAACATAAAAATGACAATATAAAACATAGTTTACACCAAACGCAACGTATGTAATACATAATGCAACATACAAATGACAATATAAAACATAGTTTACACCAAACGCAACGTATGTAATACATAATGCAACATACAAATGACAATATAAAACATAGTTTACACCAAACGCAACGTATGTAATACATAATGCAACATACAAATGACAATATAAAACATAGTTTACACCAAACGCAACGTATGTAAAACATAATGCAACATACAAATGACAATATAAAACATAGTTTACACCAAACGCAACGTATGTAATACATAATGCAACATACAAATGACAATATAAAACATAGTTTACACCAAACGCAACGTATGTAATACATAATGCAACATACAAATGACAATACTAAACATAGTTTACACCAAACGCAACGTATGTTATACATAATGCAACATACAAATGACAATATAAAACATAGTTTACACCAAACGCAACGTATGTAATACATAATGCAACATACAAATGACAATATAAAACATAGTTTACACCAAACGCAACGTATGTAATACATAATGCAACATACAAATGACAATATAAAACATAGTTTACACCAAACGCAACGTATGTAAAACATAATGCAACATACAAATGACAATATAAAACATAGTTTACACCAAACGCAACGTATGTAATACATAATGCAACATACAAATGACAATACTAAACATAGTTTACACCAAACGCAACGTATGTTATACATAATGCAACATACAAATGACAATATAAAACATAGTTTACACCAAACACAACGTATTTAAAACATAATGCAACATACAAATGACAATATAAAACATAGTTTACACCAAACACAACGTATGTAATACATAATGCAACATACAAATGACTATATAAAACATAGTTTACACCAAACACCACGTATGTAATATATAATGCAACATACAAATGACAATATAAAACATAGTTTACACCAAACACAACGTATTTAAAACATAATGCAACATACAAATGACAATATAAAACATAGTTTACACCAAACACAACGTATGTAATACATAATGCAACATACAAATGACTATATAAAACATAGTTTACACCAAACACCACGTATGTAATATATAATGCAACATACAAATGACAATATAAAACATAGTTTACACCAAACACCACGTATGTAATATATAATGCAACATACACATGACTATATAAAACATAGTTTACACCAAACAGAACGTATATAATACATAATGCAACATACAAATGACAATATAAAACATAGTTTACACCAAACACCACGTATGTAATACATAATGCAACATACAAATGACTATATAAAACATAGTTTACACCAAACACCACGTATGTAATACATAATGCAACATACAAATGACTATATAAAACATAGTTTACACCAAACACCACGTATGTAATACATAATGCAACATACAAATGACTATATAAAACATAGTTTACACCAAACGCAACGTATGTAATACATAATGCAACATACAAATGACTATATAAAACATAGTTTACACCAAACACCACGTATGTAATATATAATGCAACATACAAATGACTATATAAAACATAGTTTACACCAAACACCACGTATGTAATATATAATGCAACATACAAATGACAATATAAAACATAGTTTACACCAAACACCACGTATGTAATATATAATGCAACATACAAATGACTATATAAAACATAGTTTACACCAAACACCACGTATGTAATATATAATGCAACATACAAATGACTATATAAAACATAGTTTACACCAAACACCACGTATGTAATATATAATGCAACATACAAATGACTATATAAAACATAGTTTACACCAAACACCACGTATGTAATACATAATGCAACATACAAATGACAATATAAAACATAGTTTACACCAAACACCACGTATGTAATACATAATGCAACATACAAATGACAATATAAAACATAGTTTACACCAAACACCACGTATGTAATATATAATGCAACATACAAATGACAATATAAAACATAGTTTACACCAAACACCACGTATGTAATATATAATGCAACATACAAATGACTATATAAAACATAGTTTACACCAAACACCACGTATGTAATACATAATGCAACATACAAATGACAATATAAAACATAGTTTACACCAAACACCACGTATGTAATATATAATGCAACATACAAATGACAATATAAAACATAGTTTACACCAAACACCACGTATGTAATATATAATGCAACATACAAATGACTATATAAAACATAGTTTACACCAAACACCACGTATGTAATACATAATGCAACATACAAATGACCATATAAAACATAGTTTACACCAAACACCACGTATGTAATATATAATGCAACATACAAATGACAATATAAAACATAGTTTACACCAAACACCACGTATGTAATATATAATGCAACATACAAATGACTATATAAAACATAGTTTACACCAAACACCACGTATGTAATATATAATGCAACATACAAATGACTATATAAAACATAGTTTACACCAAACACCACGTATGTAATACATAATGCAACATACACATGACTATATAAAACATAGTTTACACCAAACAGAACGTATATAATACATAATGCAACATACAAATGACAATATAAAACATAGTTTACTCCAAACACAACGTATGTAAAACATAATGCAACATACAAATGGCACTATTAAACGTAGTTTACACCAAAAGCAACGTATGTAAAACATAATGCAACATATATTTATAAATTAAACATTAATTACACCAAACGTAACGAACATAATACACAATTCAACCTAAAGTTACAAAATAAATTCGAATATACATAAAACATACTATGAAACAGACATCAATTTAATTGAAATAAAATGCCACATAAACACAAGAAAAATAAAACAACACATATGTGAACAAAAAAAAAACAGTCCATGGAAATCAAGTAATGAAACATTAGATATATCATCATATTCATGGCGAAACAACAGAGAATATAAACTGGACAAGTAATGCATTACTCTGTAAAACATACATATGCAAATTACAGTAATTATGATGTCATTGTAATATTGGTAAGGTAAAGCACACGTGTATTACACTTAAAGATCTCACTATGCATATGAATTTTGCTCTATGCTCTCTGTTCTATATGTGTCTAATATTTTCTCGATACAAAATCCGCATAGAAACGTTATAAAAGTATTTTTCCATAGCATGTAACTGCTCATAAAGATGCACAATAACTCAGGGATTGACCAGCTTGTTTTTTTTAAAGATAGTGCAGTGTCACCATAACATTCTAAAATACACCGATCTGTTAAACTCAAATGAAAGTAATCTTTTTAACACCGGTGATGTCTTATTGAAGTATATGCTAAGTCTGCTTTTGCTCTACTCATCTGCAGCAGGATATCCCAGTCCCTATAAACCGTTTTGAAAATAACTAAATTATATAAGATTTTCTAAGCGTAAGAATCATGTTACCGTCACAGAAAGGGACGCAACTGTGAAGTGAGGCGTTATTAAGGCGAATCTCACCCGTCATACAAAATATATAATGATAATACATTATCAACTGACAAAAAGTACAAGGAACAACAAAACAAGAAAAAAAAAACACCATACTGAAATGAGACGGACCCGAGAGCACACATTAAACATAATACCATATATATAAAACAATTTACAAAACGCATTGTGCATTAGACAGCATGATATAACTGACAATACAATAAAAAAACTACATAAGATAAGATAAATCATACCTCAGATCATCATTATCAAACATTCACGAAATAAAATTCAACGCAATTCATTTGTCAAAATTCAAACAAAAAGTTAGAAAATAATTATTTATTATATGCTATGTGCTTCAAATATGTCCGAGGGGTATTTAAAAAATTCGAAGAAAATGCTTATAAAATCTTTATCTGTCTTTTGTATGGTTTGAAATTTAAAAAATCAAACAAAGGTCTACAGATACTTTATTGATTCTCTAGGAATCAGCACTGTTGTCATACTAGTAATATTTTTATAGTTACTATGGTAATGTACATCGACCGTCATCGGATCACTTTTCGTTATTTGGCTGATATTTTCGAAAATTGCTACTACTTTACATGTCCACTCATTTTTAATGCGCTGATGGATTTTCGTAACAATTGCATCCCGTCCACCACAGCTCAAGTACTTTCATACTGTGACATCAGTGGAATATTATGACATTATTTGTGACGTCAATACGTCTTCTCGGTACGCGCTGTATCTTATCAAGCTGTTTTCACTTCACAATGTCTTTAGAACAGAGGTACGGAATTTTTTTTTGTGTTTGGCAAAAGAAAACTTATTCAGAAAATGTGACTTACATTATGAAAACATATGGTGAAAAAAGCTTTGCAGAAAACTGTTACAGCTAGGTGTGTGCCATGGTTACTGTCAAGCGAATACAAGGAGAAGAGAATTGCGACGGCTACACGATTTCTAAAGAAATATCATGGTAAATGTTGTTTTTAAATAGTATAGTGACAGTTGATGAGACATGGGTATCAATATTCGATCCTGAAGCCAATCAAATATCATCAGTTTCGAAAACACTGGCATCCTCATCACCAAAGAAGCTCAGCGAAGAAGAAGATTGTTGTCGTTTTCTACGACGTGCCTATAATAGGAACTACAATTAATACCAAGTACTAGTCAAAGGCTTGCTCAGCACAAACTTCATTATCTATATAATATTTGTTTTGTGTTTGTTTGTTTTACCAATTATTTGCGGGTTGGTTTATAATTACAATACGATGTGATTTTGAAGTGACGTAATTTGAGAATGACATGACGTTAATCGATTTGGCGTATTATAACGCTGACCCGGTCACGCTTGGTAGGCGTTACTAAAATTACGGTAATATTTCCAGTTTTAAAAATCCATTGGTAAAATTTATAGTACAAATTGTCGATATACGTGTTGATATCAATATGAATTAATATGATTAAAACTGAAATGATAAAATGTATAAATATTTTCCGCGAACTTTTTGAAAACCCCTCGTACATTATATATCAAAACAACCGGAAATAGATACTTTGTCAGAATAGTCTATTATTACTTTCTTACTGTACCTACATCAACGTCGATGTTAAAGACACAAATACAAATATGGAGTCAAACTGGGTAAGACAAAAGTGTTTACATCTCCACTGCTATCTTCTTAACTGTCACATAGTTACATGTCCATGGTTCATCTATGGACCACGGAGGTTCAGACACAATTTTGAAACAGAGAATCACTGGCATACACTATATAAATTGTTGATAATATACGACTATACAAGGTTTTTTTTAAAAGAGAGTTCTGATCTGTTTAGTACGGTTGACAAAAGTGGAAGTAGATATCGAACATGATATATTAAACATTATTTAAGTTAACACATATGCGAGAAGGTCTACCATGCATGATTAATTATAAATCAAAATATCAACACAAATTAAACAACATGTAGCATATATTACTCAATATAAACGTAATTATATTAGACAACATGTAGCATATATTAGTCAGAATCAACATTATATTATATTAGACAATATCTAGCATGCATTAGTCTTTATCAACACATATCATACAACATGTAGTATACATCAATCAATATCAACATTTATCATACAACATGTAGTATACATCAATCAATATCAACATATATCATTCAACATTTAGTGTACATCAATCAATATCAACATAGATAAGACAACATATAGCATGCATTAGTCAAACTAGACATATACTACACAACATGTTGCATACATCAGTCAATATCAATTTATATCATACAACATTTTGTGTACATAAATCAATATATTAGATAACATATAGCATACATTAGTCAAATTCAACATATATTAGATAACATATAGTATACATTAGTCAATATCAACATAATAAGACAACATGTAGCATACATTAGTCAAATTAAACATACATTAGACAACATATATTTTACATTAGTCAATACCAACATAATAAGACGACATGTAGGCATACATTAGTCAAAATCAACATATATTAGACAACATGTAGCATATTTTAGTAAATATCAACATAATAAGACAATATGTAGCATACATTTGTCAAAATCAACATATATTAGACAATATATAGTAGACATAAGTCAAAATCAACATTATATAAGACAACATATAGCATACATTAGTCAATATTAACTTTTACCATACAACATCTAGCATACAGTAGTCAAAATTAACACATATTACAAACAATATATATGAGACAATGTATATCTTGCATGATTTATAGATTAATATATAAAAAATACAAAGTTTAGTATATGTTAGTTCAAACAACATATATTAGACGACACATAGCATACATTAATATCAACAAAACCTATATAGCTAAATTTAAGAGGATTATATATGACAAAACAAGGCATATTTTATTCAAAATTAACAAATAAATTAAGTACCATGGTGAAAATAAAGAATTGCCGGATACATTATATCATTAATATTAAGTCTGGGACGGGGGCAGGGGTGGGTTATGGTAACTTTGACACTATCGACATTATGAAACTTAAACTTTTAAAATAAATGGAGACATCTACTTCGCGTTGGATTACTTACATATGGATGTCAAAATGCCCATCTATTGACATAAAAACAAGAACAACACACTATTAATACAGCTAGTATATATTGTTCAACAAAAAAATTAACAATTTATTATTCAGCATTTTCCACGTTTCATCTACATTGTATAGCAACATTATGTCCTAAAATAGCCATACACTAATGAGCTGATAATAATCCAATTTGATTATAAATAATGTTTTTCTTATTTATTATTTTGGTGAATATGTGCAAATGCCGCTCAGATATTTAAAATTTTAATATTTTGCGATGTATTCAAGTTCAGGAACGCGCATATTTTAAGTTAGTGAACCCTGAACTTTGCTAGTAAATTATGTCAAATGTTGGAATTCTTTCATAGACTTACATTACCTATTTTGAATTAGGTGTCAGAAATCTGCCGTTTCTTGCCGAAGCAAGGTTCATCTCCAATGTGGTAAAAAAAATAACTAGATGTGAAAATGATTTTATTTATGGGGAACTAAAGAGAACGTCTTTGTAACAATATAGAATAAAAAAATGTAAAATACTTAAAATTCGCGTGAATTTTATTTCGCAAATTCGCTCTGATTTGTCCTATTTTATTTATTCGCGAAATCTTGAATTCGCGACGTTAGAAAAGTGAAACTGCCGGAAATGCATTTTTATGCGGATATTGTAAAAATTACATAACAATGTAATTTTAGCGAAATCTTTGAATTTGTGAGGGTTGAAACTCGCGATTAATAACGAAAATAAAGTTTTCGCTAATAAAAGTGTTTAATTTTAGGTTATACGTTATTGGTTTAAAAGTATAACATGTCCTGAGCTTTAATATATTAAGGTTATTTATAACAAATTACTTAAAAAAGTATACAAAAAAAAAAAATAAAAATCATGGAATAAATAGGTAAACAATTAGATTTCAATCATATTTGGTAACAGTTGTTTTCTTTGTTTAATCAACGACTCAACGCTAATTGTATTAAACAAAAAATGGAATGAAAGCTTAAATTACTCTAAAGAAATTAATACATATATAATAGTTGCAGATTCTAGTTTTAAACTGTATCTAGATAAACTAATTATTAAACAATCAAATTTTCTTTCAGTAGACTCAGAATATCATCACATCAAATTGAAATAGAAACTGGTAGATGTCACAATCTAGAGAAAACGACTGTGTCTGAACGAAAATATTAACTGTGCAACTCATTAATTTAGAAGACAAGTTATGTGTTTATTAGAAGGTTACTTTATCATTACCTCAGATAATTACATAATAAAATGTATTATTGGAGTAGATCATAAAAAATGTAAACTTTAAATAATACTAAATTATAAGAAACCTTTGCATGTTTGTTTTTAAAAGTTTAAAATGGCGAAATAAAACAAATTAATTTGCATGAAACACCTCTTCTTTAAAACAAAACAATTGCTTACAATCCTGATTATCATATATGTAATACCATTGTTTATTATTAGGTAAAACTATTGGTACAATTACCAATTTACAATAATATATAATAACTGAAAATTGGATGATATGGTCTTGAACAAAGTATTGTAAAGTTAATATATTGAAATAATGTAAAATTGAAAATATAAATAGTTAATATAAATAACATCAAATTTGGGAAAAAAAAATCATTTTATTGTATTAAACAGGGTAATTTTTAGTGGCACCTGAACCTCGTCCAAATTTATAATGGTAATAAAACAGCTATCTTCTATAACATGATTATAGTGTTATTTCTTCTAAACTTGGAATTGTGTTAGAGTCTTGATTATCTTGACTAGTAGATGATAAGCTGTCCCTACATCTTGTTAAAACCGATTGTGTTATTTCTGGCTCAAAACGCATATTAAAGTAAGTTAAGGATTTTGAAATTGTTTACAATGGACATACTATTTAGCCCACACGGTCTTTGATAATTCTTTGTCAGGTGAAACTGTTGTGAACAGTATTGCGAGTAGGGTAAATTCTCTTCTTAAACTTTTGTATAAACAAGCCAAGTTCTTAGATTTTAAAATTAGCAAATATTTATGTTCTGCCATGATACAATGCAATTTGTAGTCTTGCTGACCTGTCTTTATTAAATGTAGATAATAGAAATAAGCAATTACCTCTTAACCATGTTTTAAAAATTGTAAATGACAATTGTCCATCATATATGAAATAAGACTTTGTTTTTTGTTAAAGATGTGCAGTCTAATTTCACTAAGGCAAATATATATAATTTAAGTGTACCCAAATACTATGGGAAAGAGAATGTAACCTTCTTTTACAGTGCAATCAATGCATTTCCTGCTGACATTAATTAAAATTAATAAAAATAGTAAATTTATAAGTCAATACCCATTTATTAGACAGAGCTAGGCAAGCAGAGTTTATTTATTTTACTTGTTAAATAGATATGCTCAATGTTTTAATTGTAACATTTTTATGCAATATTCGTGATAATAATAATATATTTGAAAATATTCCATGTGGCAACTTCCAAATTTCAAAGTCTTCGACTTTATATTGTGTTTATTTAATTCAATTGCAATTTTGTAATGTATATTATTAGTAAGTATAGTACCATGGACCTCATTGGAAATAAGCCTTCGGGCTTTATGGGCAATCCAAGGTTATTACACACTATTATGTATGCCCAATGTTGCATTAATTGATTACCCCTTTGAGATTTGCCATTCATTTCAGTTAAGTTACCATAGTTTTCTACAGAATATTTTATTGTGATAGATCAATAACTGTTTTACATTGGATTTTGCTAAAACAGTAGTATTAAAATTGTATTCTGTGATATTTTTTTAATAATTTGCAATACATACTTATTTTATATAATATGGTTGATAGTCATAGAATTACCTTTTACTAATTTACCTGCATTGTATTTGTACTTAAATATGTATATTTAATGTAACCAGTATATGTGTGTTTTAACCTGAATAAACATCAATTAGTCAATCAATCATTCAATCAATCAAAACAAAGTAATACAACTCATCAGTTATAATTCACTTGTGAACATTGAGATACGTTTGCTCGCTCGTAGTCACTTCCGAATTCACTTAATAAAAAATACAATTTTACGAAAACAATGAAATAGTCTATATCTTCATAAGTAAATAATGTGTGTGTGTGTGTGTGTGTGTGTGTGTGTGTTTGTGTGTGTGTGCGCGCGCTTCATAATCCACTGTTACTCTTGTTAGTTAGTGGTTAGACTATATACACATGTGTAAGGTGCGTCATATTTTTATATGTGTAGTATTATAGGTACCTTATATATGACACTGTGAACGCTGTATGTTTATTATATAAACCCAAATTCTGAAAGCTTACTTGTATAGTTCCATTAGTCGTTTGTTCTTTTATTTAGCTCATTAGATGCGGAATGCGTTATTATTGTTAAAGAGCCTTCACCTAAGACATTACTGCAAATGATGTAGCAACATGTGGTGTTATATACGTTCAACGCCTTTTATGTTAGTCATTAGATTCCATTTTTGTACTGGAATGATCTTCGTGAGTAGTGTATGATGTGTTTGTAATGACATTCTGTAATGGCATTTAATTTATAAATTGCCAC
This sequence comes from Panopea generosa, assembly GCA_029582155.1. NCBI lineage: Eukaryota > Metazoa > Mollusca > Bivalvia > Adapedonta > Hiatellidae > Panopea > Panopea generosa. The sequence goes on from CM055897.1 coordinate 64,620,540, forward strand.
TTTAATTGCATACCTGAGTATCTTATATTTTATAGTGTATTGAAGTGTTAGGTTAGTGAAAACTTTTCCACTATTAATTTGACTGCACTAAATCAACCACAGTACACTGTAGTGAGTGAGGTGGCTAAGTGTTGTATGTTAGGTAAGGTTATATAAATATATTTATATATGTAGTTGAATTTTTTCTTTGTTCTATACAAAATAAGGTCTAGGATTGCCACGTTAAACAAAAAGCTTAAGAATCTTTTTAAAAGTATTTCTTTTCCATAGCAGGAATGTATCCGCACATAAAAATGCACAATAACTGGTAGGTTGACCAGTTTATTTTTTTTTTAAAGACAGTGCATTATTTTAATACCAGTGATGTCTTATTGCAATATATGATATGTCAGCTTTTGCTTTACTCATCTGCAGCAAAATCAAGTAGCTATGAAATATTTATTGAAAATACTTAAAAAACAAATTACATGTGAGTTTTTAAGTGGAGTAATTTTGCTACCGTGACAAAAAGGGCGAAAGTGTGTAGTGAGATCTATAGACGATGGTCAAGTTAACATATATCATATAACATACACGAAATAGCGAAATATTACATACATATATGGTTATTTTATTTCTAAATGTAATTTAAAAACGTAAAAATATACATCTACACTGATAAAAAGTAATTAAAAATAATAAAATATATGCCCAACAAGAGGCGTCGTATTCGAATGTTACTGCCACTAAAACAGATTTAAGATACTAAATATATACATTTATAATAACAATAATAAGTACAATAGAAAACAAAACAGGAGTAGGGATGCTACCTTGAAATAATAAAACCGCCACTTTTAAGCTTAAACCTGGTTTACAGAGGCTTACATCCTCGCTCTTCTACTACCTTTGGGCGCATCACAAAACAACTTGATACTCTACATCTTATACTGAACTTAGCACTTTAATAATTTCAGAATCTCATGAAAGAGCTAACAAACAAAATAACAATCGTATGTTAGCGCGTTGCTATAATCAGGAACCTCAGATTTCTTTCACAAAAAAGCAACACTTTACAAATATTATATAAGCACAGAAAAGCAGCATGAATCGAATTTGCATAATTGTGTGAACTTTCGAAGCAAAAATTAAAACGATACAATTTCCGCATACAACACTACCAGGAACATTTAAATGTTCAGGAAGTGCTACAAGATACCAAATGTCAATTACCCAGAATGCTGTTTAACGTTTCAAATCACTTATAAAGTCAATAAATGGCCTCATAAAATCTCAGTTAAATAACATCACTTAAAATGGGGATGAAAATCATACATATGTATTGATTGTTAACATGTTACATTTCAGCTGATCCAGAAAGTGTATACTATGTATATAAATTAACTTACTGATTTTATAGTTGGCTATATTCTGTATGTTAATTATGTTTATGTCGTTGTGGTACTTTGTCCTTAGAATACTATGTTTCCCGTTGGGGGTCCGTCTTTTTTAGTTAACCCCGGGAAACCTTTTTCTAAACATGCTTGCAAACTAACGTTCTTCATTTAACCTTCATGAATTAAAAGTTAATATGCTCTGTTAACAATAGCTACCTACATAGGTGTAAACTCATAATCGTTATGTTTTCTTATTTCTATTATGAATAAAACATTTGAACATGTTTGGCGTTAATAGAAAAACAAATTTGAAATTGGATAAATTCTAGCATTTTATTGTTAACATACATTCGGAACGCCAATATATCATTAGAAAGTAATGGTTATGTTTCATGCAATACGACAGGGTTCAAAATATTTATTTGTTATTTTTATTAGTTTTTTAAAATCTATTTCAAATTTTGACTTAACAAATATGACTATACTTATTGAACCTGATTTTTATCTCTCCGCGTGGTAGGTACGTTTTTGGGCTTAACGCCTTTTTCAACACCTTTCAGGTTATATATTGCATATCCAGTTTTACTGGTGAAGGAAGGTCTCAGAATGAATCTGAGTAGAACGATCGTTCTTCTTCAAGTATCTGGCAAATGTTCTCACATAAAGATCTTGGAACGAGCGGGAATGGCACCTACATTAACGGTGAAATGATGTTGAGACGGCGCCTTGGGCCATTGAGCCGCAGAGGACCTCAATGATTCAACGAGGTGATTCATACTTTTCAAACTAAAGAGCGCAAACAGATGGTTAGCTACATAATTTTAAGACTTTTGACGACCGATAGGATAATCGTTAATAAGACTAGCATTGAAATTAAAAAGAAAAGTTCCATAATCAAACAAGGTGATTTAAAATTATGTTTTTCAACTTGCACTGACACATAAAATATATAACTGTATATCTTAACTAATATGGAATAAAATAAATTTATTATAACTGTACATCTTAACTTATATAAAATAAGATAAATTTTAGAGCAAATGATTAAAAATGGAAAATATTATGTTAAAAGAAACGCTAACACAATTTGTTTTAAACTTATTTATTTAACCTCGATTGTAAAACTAGTTCTTTCAACTTCGACATATCACGCTCTAATTCTTCATGGGTAGAGACAGTACTAAGCATGCTATGCGTTTAAACACGCTGTTACGGTCAATAATGGCTGCTTAAAAGGAACCCTTTGAAACACTAAATGTAACCAATATAAGATAATAGTAGACTCGGTTTTATTGAGTCTGTTTATGATGGGTATTGCAACATCATAACTTCGCTTACACCCGGCTTTATCAATAATCTAGTTTCTGTAGCGCAGAAGGTAATCTGTAAAACGGACCCAGCTCTCCTGATTGGGAGCTCCTGTGAACCGTTTTTAAATATTTCAAACCAAATTACCTAGGACTTTATTTAAGTGCAAGTATCATGTTACAGTGGAAACAAGGAGGAGTCGTGATACAAGCTTGTTTACAGCCGTCCAGAGGCACATGTCCGGGTACATGTTCGGGATTAAGTGAAATAAAACATCATGAGTGTGTCCTTTAAGTTGTTATGTTACTATTTACATGTGCTAAGGTTTATTTATTTATGCTTTTGAACACTTTCACATATGCTTAGATTTATTTATTCATGAATTTTAACATTTTCATGAAACCTGTCTAATAAAATCACAAATGACAATGAAAGAAAAATGCTCAGTACAAAGTAAACAAACTAGACATTTTTTTTGTTATTTTGTAGCTCTTTGACCACAATGCACATCTTATCTTTGCTATGTGTACCTTGTTAAAACACATTAATATCACCTGCAACTAAGACGGATCATCGCATTAGATAAGAATAAGTACACCTGCTGATTTGTCAGAAACATATTTTGATCTATGAGTTCCAAAGTAACAAGCAAACACGTTTTTTCTCGTATATTTTTTCAAGGCGTTTTTTTTTCAGCTATAAAGTATTTTGCCTTTGTTTTTGTTAACAAACTTTTATTGTAACAACATAGATACTTTTGTGCTTAAATGTTTTTTAAAGTATTTTTTCGTTTGAATATTTTTGGAAATATATAAAAAAAAAAGATGATATTGTTTGGCCAATTCCAATTGCAAAAATTTAGTATATGAAAGTATACAGCGATTTCAAACTTTCAGAGAAAAAACTATTTAGTTAGTTTCTGTATTAAAAACACCAAACTTGCTTTGGTTAGACACAATTAGTAATATGTTCTTGCTGTATTATGTTTTACATCGATTTTGAGAAAACATTCGACTTATTCACCATTATAATGATTAAATATCACCTGATATATACATATATATATATCATACAGATGATATAATTCAAATGAATATTTTGCAAAATGGTCAATTTCCATGGAATGCCAACGATGTTAAAATTCTTAATCCCAAATGCATAATCCTTAATAATAAATGTTTAACGGAATTTGCTTAATGATAATTTCTTTATTTTTATTTTTTATTCAAGGTTTACTGTTGAATTAAAAATTTGTCATGCCAAAGCCTTAATTCTTAACTGCAAATGCTCTTTTTTATTTGCTCATATGTAATTATTTATTATTTTTTCTTATATTTAATGAACAGTGTGTTGTGTTTACATGTGTAATTCTAAATGCCAATTGCAAATATTTTCCTGTTTAATAAATTTGTGTGAACAATGCTAAAACTAATTTTGAGTGGTGCGGTGCATTGATTTACATTTTGTTGAATATTTAACTGTATTTTGACTACCTACTTACCCTCGATGATCACACACCTTACTACACGCCTACCCGCGCTTACCTACCTATCTAACCTTCCTACCTACCTGCCTGCCTGGTTGCCTACCTACTTACCTACCTACCTACCTACCTACCTACCTACCAACCTACCTATACCTTCTTGCTAACTTAAAGATATCAGTTACACATTAACTAAGCACTTTAACCAATGTTGCTAGTTCAATTATACTAATACAACATTACGACGTTATTAATTATGATACGCTGAGTGTAAGTCATACTTAACCAAACATCTTATTGTCACAATATATCATACTACGACACTTCAAAGGATATAAACCGCGAACACTCAATTTACAATAAATCCATTATATAGCAGTTTCTATGCCATTTGTCATTTATATCTAAATGTAAACGCAACGTGAAATAATCCTCACCACAAAAAGCTCAAACCCTTGTCATATTGAGCACTGATGGGACTTTTCGTCTCCGTTAGTTGATAAATTTACTTGCAAAGAAACGCAGAAAAGGGAAAACATAGTATTAACAAAACTTAAAAACAAAAGATATTGTTAATGAGTTTCCATTTATAAACTTCTAAATACTTTTCCTTTGTTTCAACATTTCTTGAAGCTCATCTCTCTCTATCAACAGGTGTACACTGTGGTATACATCTTCATTTGTACGGCAATAAAGGTGACTTTAAAAGCATATTTTCGTCTTTGAGATCGTAAGTAAAGACATATATTATAAGAATTATATAGACGATATGGTATGTGACTGCATATTAGAGACAGTCGAATTATTTGTTTTCTATTTTGACGATGAACATAAGATATAAATAATTATCTATACATAAACTTTGTAAATAAGGATTATTACCGTGAATTATGATCTATACCGTAGATTTTGAATAATGATATTTACCGACAATTTGTTAATACCGATCTATACCATATGCTCATGAATAATGATCTGTAGCATAGACCTTTAAATTATGATCTATACCGCAGATTTTGAATAATGATATTTACCGACACTTTGTTAATACCGATCTATACAATAGGCTTATGAATAATGATATGTACCATAGATCTTTAAATTGTGATCTATACCGTAGATTTTGAAAAAAGAAAATATATGCTTATCATCAGATGTTACGAAATGACGCTATCACTACAGCATTATAAAGAGTACCAACAACATAAAATAATCAAATTACACACGCTACAAAATAGATTAGATTGATAGAAGAAATCAACGCCTTGAACGGTCAGAAGCAAACACACCTGACACTGAGGAGATTAATCCTGGTTATAGATGTAGCCAACCTCGCTTTTTCCCCGTTCGTCGTATCATAAAATGAAACCGTGTCAATAAAACAGACCCTCCATACTACCCTCTTACAAATGCCGTAGCATTCACATATGCATGTTATAAACTTTAAACACGTACTAAACAATATTCTATACCGTTGATTCCAACCTAAACCACCTACTTTTTTTTATTAAATTTGTGATATAACATATACATGTATTTCAAAAACCAGTCTAAATGTCTGATATTTGATCTCAAATCACTAAGAGTGCAGAACGGACCAAGCTCTCACTCTAAAAGGGTAGTGCGAACTTAAGACGCTAAATGTTGTTTTTGTTTGGGTTTCATAAAGAGGATTTTTATATATTTATTTCGAATAATACATATTGGACTTGTTCATAACTAAAACTTACTATTTATAATTTTCGGACGTTTTCAAATATGATATAACCAAAACAAAAGGATGTACTGTTTAAGGCACTTTTTATTGAAAATGCACGACAACCTATGTACTTCTTATGCAATCTGGAAGTAGTTGTATACACAGGACCAAAAGGAAACTGAAATATAAAAGTGTACCTATTCAAAGTTCAAACTTTACTTGTTGTTTTATATTACTAAAACATATGAAAAAGTTAGCTGAGTATGATGTGTGAATTTTACTTAAAACAAAGATATGTAAGAGGAATATTTAGTGGTAATTGTAATATGTCAGATATATATATATAGAAGTGTGTTGTCATTTTTGTATTGTGATGATCATTTCTAAATTCTTTTACATCAAATAAGTGGAATGTTATATAAATAAGAAAGGTTATACTGCTTTTAATATCATGCATCGTTGACAATAATAAATACTAAATTACCTATTACATGAAATAAAAAAAAAATCTAGTTATATCATTTTTATAAAACAACAACATTGGAATGGCTGTGTATGTTGTAGTGGAATAAGTGAAACATAATTATATATCGAGCAAATATAACCAAAAATGAGAAAATATATTATGATAATTTTATTTTATTTTATTACCTGTTATATTATTTAAGTGGCATTTATGAACTTATAAATAAACAAACAAACATTTATCAAGTTATTTTAGCTTGCTCAACTATGCCCAACCCATCACGTGTTTGCATCTGAATTTGATCGACACATAAAGCGGGCAAAGATTTTGCGAATAAACTCAAAAGACTAACACAAAGGAACGGATACATACATAATTGTATTCTTCGCTTCAATACAAAAATAGGGCATTAAACAGTCTATTGTTAACAGCAAATTGTAAATATTATTAAGAAAGTAGTATTGCTTGCATATGATATATATATTGATATACCATAATCATCCCGAATGAGTATGTGAGTTCACCTTGTCGCAATAAAGGCGAAGTCACGTGCGATTAACTGATCTGACCCCAGACATTGCAACCCTGTAACATTGTAACCCTGTAACATTGCAACCCTGTTCTGTCTTGATTCATTTAAATATGCAGTATGCACCGTTCTCACACTCTCTGCCTTGAAATGCTGTTTTTAACTTCACTTTGTCTTTGTCAGACTTTTAACATATTAACAATGTCATTTTTTATTCTCCTCTCTTGTCATCATGTTCTTTTACTTTTATTGCACTAACATTGCACAGGCGCATAACTTACACATAAGTCTCGTGAGGGGATATTACAGTATCGGAAGCTAGATATTCGTAAATGTGATATTAATAATATAGATATGTGTTATTTCTGCAATATGCATGTAAGAATCAAACAAGCACCTCTTTTGAGAAAGTCATATCCCGAGAAGTTTTTAGAGAAAAATTAAAATGAAAAACATATAAACACACATTTAGATTATTCAATGATCTCCTTTTGATATATGGCCCAGGGTTGTTACATTGACTTATGTAACTGTATATTGATATATGCAAAACATCTTTAAAAAAAATATGCAAAAACAATTTTTAACAGTTTTGAATTATACTAAAAGTTTCATGAAAACTTCGAAAAATTAATAGCACTGACGAAAGACACATGAGACCAAATGGAATAAACTATTTTCAGCAAAAAAAACCAACAAATCTTTGGAATGACAGTGTGAAGTTATTTACTTTTCTTTCTAAAAACTTGCTCTACTGTCTTCTTTCTTTCTCTTCTATCCGACTTGTTATGTACTAATTCTAAACTTATTTCTAATAAGGTGTTCATAAACACATATAAATAAATAATGTTGCATGTAATATATTTGTTAATGTAAAATTGCATGTGAATATAACAAAAAGAAATACAAAAAGAAATTTTTCACGAAATAAAATATAGGTAACCCTATCATGTTGGTTAAGCACAAGCCATTTTAATTATATACCTTATGTTTATTTTAGTATTATGTGAAACAAAACACAACATCCACTAATAACAACAGCATGAATGAAAGCTAGATAGTGTTTGATTTTGATTGATTTTTAAACTTTCATTAGAATGTATGGTTTCTAGAAAAAACAAAACATAGGGTCCTCATATTCGTTAAAAATGCGTACACAAAACCTTTGCAGACCGAGGAAATACGCCATTTGAAAGCTCAGTGTAGGGTGACGTCATGAATATTAATGAACAGCCATGATACGGACACGGAAAACGTCAGTTGGTGATACGAACATCTATCAAGCTGCAGATATTTTTTTATATCATACACAAGTGGTTGACTACCACAGTTACAAATAGACAGTCTGGTTGCGCTGCTATGAAACCGGATCGTTGTATAATGTAATAATGATGAAAAAGAAAGAATGAGGTTACAGTTAGTTAGATGACCGGACAGACTGAAGATTCAATGGTGGATAATTCACGCTAAAGCGGAGACGGAAGAAAACGCTGGATACGTACCCTTTTCTTCGTCTGGTCGCAACTTCACTCGATGCTTTGACTTCTTAACATGTACGTCTTCGTATGGTATCACTGTTTTCTTTTGATGTATATATTAACCAAGTATTTCTGTATTCTACACCATGCACAGATGCACAGTTTGGAGGGGCTCAAAATCTCAAAATCATGTAAGATTGTTATAATCTCCGGCTGGTCTCAATTTTACTGGTGTGTGTGTGTGTGTGTAAACCAGACTTACACTTCCCCGTGGTAGTTTTGCAAGTAACTTTTTTAAAACAGTTACAACGTTTGTCATTTCCTGTGTAATATATACATTCTTGCACTGATTGTATTGGTGATGTCAAGGTAACTTGTGATTACTGTTGGACATACTTCGCTTATGTTCCACACTGCTTGTTTATTATTTTGTACCATCATGTTTAGTTTTATATTTGTCGCACATATTTGTTTTATTTCCAAAATTGAAATAGTTTTAAAATCTGTATATTCATAAGCATGGATTTGGTGGCCATGTCTGTTAAACCTTAAATCTCATGATGGCTATAAATGTTATTATTTGTGCCGAAAACGAAACTGTCGAGCATAGTGGAGGTACATTTTGATAACTCTATCGAAATCAGCACCCTTGACAGCTCAAATTCAATTCCTAATATTTGTTTTAAGTAGATTTCAAGTTAAACATAACGCAAATAAAATAAAACGTCCAACAGGGGACACATCATTGAACACACACATTCATCCCAACAACACAAACCCATACATAAAACATCACACTACTTATGTACAGTGTACATACACTGTATACATAATAAGTGACAAGACCGGTTTAAACTGGTCACTGGGCACCTTGTTGTAGGAATATTTATACTACTAGTAGTATTTATATGAAAATCAGCTCTTTTTGACATAATAATATTTTTGTAAGTTAAAACTATTTTAATTTATAGCATTTATTTAAGCTCGATTGTGAAGAAAGCTCAAAGCTTATATGAAAGCTCAAAGCTTATATGAACCGCTCTCGAGTCATTTTCCTTGGTAGAACCAGTACTGAGTGTTGATTTACGAGAGGCATCCGGCCGAGCTTGTTGATCAAACCCTCAACCTCTGGCGTGAACGGCCAACACTCTATCTATTTAAAAGATGTAGATCTAACTCAAGAAAGACAGATTCACACTTTGAAATATTATATTTGTTAAGCTGAAACAAATGATTGCACTCAAAGCTTCAATAATTGTTATATGGTTTAACTGGTTTCTATTGTTGGCTGTTACGTTTTTATAAACGACGAAAGTATTGCCATCATCAATAATATTTAATTATTACATATTAACTCGCTTAAAATTTGTCGCCCAAGTGTATTCATTTACAAAGAAAGCAAAACTGAAAAATAACAGTATTATTTAAGATTTAGGACTCAATCCATGCAATAAATGTTATAAAACCTAACTTGTAGCCACGTGTTACAAACTTGTTCTTTCATGTTCCCTTTATGTAAAATGTGTTGTTAGATAGACAGTTATGTATGATCTTTGTAGATATAGTAATCATTGGTGATTTCAATTTAACATCTGGAGATGAAACGACAGATATTGCCCAACTTTTGTTTTACATCTTTATTATGCCGATTCTTATTATGATCGAGTGAACAAACCCCGTTGGTTGATTAGAACATCACATGATAATGACCGAAATGTGAACATAAAGCTTACAAAACACCATGCTGATACTTACAATGAACATATTATGTTGGTTTTTGTTTTGAGTTGCCTGATTTGTCAATAAATTAACAGGGTTTTATCTTATTTATATTTATTTTAGCTCGATTGAGAACAAAGCTCAAAGCTGATATGAACTGCTGTCATGTCCGCTTCTTGAATAGAACCATTGCTAAATGTTGTATTAGAAGCATCGAGTCGGACCTAACATCTCTAATGCGGGCGGTTAAAACGTTATCCACTACAATACCGACCCTCTTCACAGTAGCAATGACATACAGTTGTTTTGGAACAAGACGCAGTACATGTGTTCATTCAAGTATCACTACACATTTGAATTCTGTTCTTTGTTCTATATAAAATAAGGTCTAGGAATTCCATGGTAAAAATAAATATGTCACATAGATTTTTTAAAGTACTTTTTTCCATAGCAGGAAAATAAAAAAAGTACAAAAACAGTTAGATTGACAAACTTGTTTGTTGTTTTAAAGACAGTGCAGTGACACCCTAAGATTTTATTTTTTAAAAAAGTCCTTAAATGCTCATAAACACATGTATCTGTTAAAATCCTATAACATTCGATTTTTAACATCAGTGATGCCTTTTTGCAGTATTATAAGCTATGTCAGCTTTTGTTTTACTCGTCTGCAGCAAGAATTCACAGCTGCTATGAACCAATTTGAAAATATTTCGAACTAAATTACATTTGATTTATTTTAAGTGTAAGAATCTTGCTACCGTGACAAAAAGGGGAGCAACTGTGTAGTGAGACCTATAGTTGACAAACTTGTGTCTTGCTTATGTACACATTAATGTAGGTTATACACATTATGTCAATACTATTTGTTTTGTTTAATACAAATTAATGATATTCTTTGTTCAGTAGATTAGAACTGCAGCTGGCTAATCAATTATTGATAAAACACAGGCAACCAAAACACCAGTATGTTGCATAACCATCGAAATGAGTATACTTCCTGACTTAACCAAATTCTTAACACTCATTTATTTTACATCGATTGTGAAACAAGTTCTTACAACTTAAACAAATAAGTTTTCCTTGCTAGAACTAGTATAATTGAAGATATACAATGGAATTGCTTTGCTCAAAGACATAACACATAGCGGTGACGGAGGTTCCGAACTCACAATTTTCCGATCCTAGTTCCGATGCTCTACTTCTGGACCAACTGACTGTCGCATATATATATATATCATCAAATAATTTTACTCAGTTGTTTCTGTAAAACTGGTGTAAATATTTCAAAAGTAAACGCTACAATATAAATGCATGATTTCATTATATTAAAGCAAACATAAATGATTATCTGGTTTTCAATCATGTCTAATACATTTACTCACATTTAAACATGCACACGTATAAATTACTCATACACTAGAACGAATAAGACAATGTATAACCTTCTGAGATGTTTGAGAATAATAGTTGTTTTTCTTTTTCTGTATTAGTTAGCTTTTGTTATGCGATGTTTTAACAACATAAAACAAAGAAAATGGCAAACGTAAAAAGAGAGCGTGGATTTTATTTTATTAAAACTCAAACAACTAAAGACTGATTTATTTAGCGTTCAACCTGAAATTTAGCAAACGACTGACAAAAACTCCACTCTGAGAGTAAATATGCAAATCAGCGTTCCAGTTCATAGGCCGTTTTCAATTTTAATTATAGTCAAATGAGGCTTACGTCATTTGTAGCTTATGGGGTAGTTTATTGTCTGAACAATTTCGGTTACGAGGAGTGCATGTTTCAAATCAATAAAAAGAAGTGATAACCGCAATAGATTTTGATGAATCTTTCCAGGAAAGATAGAAAGATGTTATATTATCAAATAAAATAAATTTTCAAAGAAATCGATAAAGAACTAGATGTTTTATCGCTGGTTATCTGAGTGTTGCGTTTCTAAAGTCTTCCGGTGTAAATCCTGTTATGGCAGCAGAGGTATCTGTTTTGTTTTTCATATATTTCAACATATCAAATAGGTGCATCCGTGTGCCAGTTTTAAGTTCCCCAGTAAAGGTTTTGCTACTTAACTTTCCTTGTAAGTAAACCCTGTTTTAACTCCTTATGCATACAGACTGATACATTTTCCTGCAAAATGGAAATCAGGTTATAAAAGTGTCTGATTAACATGACACACAGAGAGTGTGTCGGATTTGTATGGCACCCGCTCTATAGTACTCTGTAATGACTTTTTCGTTTTGTATAGGGTACCTGACAGAAAATGAAAATCTATTTAAGTATATTGGCTGACCTCCGAAAAGCCAAGTCAAAAAATATAATGACAAGACACCACTATATAATATATGATCCAGAATAAGTTTCAAAATTATTTTATAGTATAAAACAAGTAAGACATAAACACAATTTCTGAATGATTTTTTACATATCGCAAATGTGTGTTAGTGGTGTTATATATGTCAAATGGCTCTTAGAAAGCATAAAATAAGAGGCATATAATCACTTGTAAACACGAATGTGTTATTGGACTTGAATTAACCTTTTCTGCGATTCATACTGTACCACAACAGGAGTCTTATCAATACGGTGGATAAAACTTCAACCCATCATTTCTTATGTATGTGTGCACTGTAAGACTATACACATTCTTTATCTTGTTTTTATAGATGCGTTTGTTTTGGCTGTATTCTTTGATTATCATGTTTCTTGATGGGCATGTACTTTCTTAATTTTAAAGGCTAGCATATTCGAAAAACAAATCGAATTCCAAACTATTTGGTGTTAAACCAACTTTCCAAGAAAAATAAAACATTACCAGACAAAAAGTATTCATTGCAATACATATAAAAATGAGCCATGTATACATTAAATTTAATGAAGAAATTTGATTTCAAAACACAGCCAACTGACATGCAACTAAAAACGATGCAGAAGAAATAAAAAACACAGCAGTGCACATACAAACAATGCATTTAACTATCAATGCGCCTTTATGAATACAGACGAATTTACTAACACGGCAGTACACATCGACCAATGCATTTAACCATAAATGACGCTTTAAAAGATACAGATGAAATTACAAACACAGTAGTACACATACAAACAATGCATTTAACTATAAATGACGCTTTGAAAGATACAGATGAAATTACAAACACAGTAGTACACAAACAAACAATGCATTTAACTATAAATCGCCTTTAATAGATACAGACGAATTTACAAACACGGCAGTACACATCGACCAATGCATTTAACCATAAATGACGCTTTAAAAGATTCAGAAGAAATTACAAAGACAGCAGTACACATACAAACAATGCCTTTAACTATAAGTGATGCTTTAAAAAAATACAGAAGAAATTACAAATACAGCAGTACACATACAAACAATGCACTTAACCATAAATGACGCTTTAAAAGATACAGAAGAAATTACAAACACAGCAGTTCATATACAAACAATGCATTTAACTATGAATGACGCTTTAAAAGATACAGAAGAAATTACAAACACAGAAGTACACATACAAACAATGCATTTAACCATAAATGATGCTTTAAAAGATATAGAAGAAATTACAAATACAGCAGTTCACATACAAACAATGCATTTAACCATAAATGACGCTTTAAAAGATACAGAAGAAATTACAAACACTGCAGTACACATACAAACAATGCCTTTAACTATAAATGACGTTTTAAAAGATACAGATGAAATTACAAACACAGCAGTTCACATACAAACAATGCCTTTAACTATAAGTGACGCTTTAAATACAGAAGAAATTACATTAAGCACAAAGAAGAAATGACAAGAGTGGCAACAATCCTTGAACGGTTGGAGACAAACATAAGCTAAATATCACAATGTGCCGACTATATAATACAGCAGAAACAGCATGTCAATTATAGTTTGATAATAATGGTACAGCACTGTGTAACTTTGACTGGTTTATTTGAGTATTTGAGAGTACTAATACCCTTTCATTGTAAAAGATTATGAAACAAAATGGATAAAAAAACGAAAAGCAAAATGCGTTTGCTTTGGATATTTCTAAAACAGTTGTCTAATGCACAAAACGACAAAAATAGGTGCACATATGTACACACATACCAAGTTAATTCATGGTAATACATATTTAATTACATTTCAGAAACCTTAAGTTTATTGTGGAACATTTGAGGCGAATTACTTATTAAACAGAAGTTTGGAACCCAAAATACACTGAAACAGCATAATATAAAAACAATCAGTACATGTATATTAACCATAACAAATGTCATACAGATATAACGCACAGGGTAAAATAACAATACAATTGACAACCGTTCGAAATGAACATAATTTTATTATCTTGTATATTGAAAAAACAATATGTTAATCAAATTGTTTACCCCATTAAAGTTATTTCTGTCATCATTGTGTTCTGTACGATTTAAGAGTTGTTCTTTACTCTTCTAAACTAAAATGAATCTCGAACGCAATATTAAAAAAAAACACTAGCGTTTATGTTTATCATATTGCTTTTAAATTGCATTTCTCACGCTGAATGAAATGGATGAATTCAACCTAATCAAATTACTATTTAATGAGAACATATTACGTGTAAATAAACTGAACTGCTTGCCAGGTGTTGATATTGGACATAAAAATACTCTTCAAGTGAATGCATTCGTTTGTAAAGTAATATTTACGAACGGACAGACGGACGGGAGGTGGAATCATTCCAAGAAGCCATAATTTATGTGTTATATAATGTGTTTGAAATGGCGTCAAACACATTTTCTCCCTCCCTCAAATTTAATCTGAAATAAAAAAGAGCCTAAGTGTCTAGAATATCGATTACTAAAAATTAACATTAAAATCAGATAAAGCATTCTTAAAATGTAAATATATATAATTTATATGAGTTATTTGCAAGATAATCAAGATAGAAAATAATAATTAGTTGTATACATTTATATTAAAAATTATAACCAATTAGATATATTCAATTTGTAGCAATATCTCTTTCAATCTATATAGTTTTCATGAAATACTATCTTAAGTACTATAATTAATTTTTAGATATAGATACAAACGCAATATTTTAACTTGAATAAAAAGCATATAACACTTAAAATAGCAATATGCCTTTCGTTAATATATATTGTAACTTTGTTCATATATTCATGGAGCAGTGTTGTTTCTGTTGTTTGTTTTGTTTGTACAAAACTATTCTGTGGTATAGAACTTATTATTTAAATAAAGAAACACATTTAGATGGGAAACATTTCCTCATTTAAATAAAATTGAGTAAGACAGTTTCAGTTTCAGTTTCATTGGCAATACACAATTGCCTATGGCCATTTACAAAGAATATTTAAACAAATATGGCATAGACACACAATATATAAGCATACGTAAAATACTCACAAACAGTCAAATATTGTAAGACATTATTTTTTCAGTAATTCAATTAAGTGAATATAGTAAAGAAGCAGTCATTGTATTCAAGGTAGTTTTTCTTAGCATAAAAGCCTCAGTAATATATCTTGATCTAGTCCTTTATTTGTAGATAAAAATAGATTTATAAATTTATTGTCAGTGGGAAATTTTATATTTTTTAAATAATTGTTCTTGTTGTTCTATATATTGGACGATATAAAAGAAATTGATACTCTGATTCAACAACATTTAAGGAACATAATTTACACATTCGATTTTCTCTTTCTACATTATTATATCTGCCTGATTCTAAAGTATTGGCACTAAGACGTAAACGTGTCATTTTTTTCTATTCATTTCATTTGCAATAAAATCTAAGTAATCTTCATATTTAAAATCGTCTTTAAACTCATTATAATATTTAGTTTTGGCATAGTCTGAACAGATGCAGTCCATAGTTTGCATGCACTGGCAATCCACCTTGTTCACATAAAATGGCTTTGTTCCGAGTTTGCTGTTTTACACCTAAAATATGTTTGCAAAATTTGTTGTGTAGTTTATCTAATTCCTTAAATTCATATATTCCCCAAATTTTCGAATCATATAAAAGTATAGGTAAAACCATTAAATCAAAAGTTGTAACACTTCGTTTTAATGTCTTTTTTTATTCTACTAAACACCGAAAGCAAACAATTATACGCTTAAAGTGCTTGTTTCATATAACTGCAATTGTCATATTTCCTGTATATGAAAACCGTATTCCTAAATAACAAAATGTATGTACTATTTCTAGTTTCTCATTATTGATAAACCATTCGAAGTTATGTAATTCCTTTCTTTTCTCAAATATGCATACTTTTGTTGTATTTACATTGATTTTTAAACCCCATTTAGCTGAATATCGGAAAATATAATCAATCTGTAATTGTAAACTATATGGATCAGTCGTAAATAGTGCTATGTCATCGGCAAAAAGGAACATATAAATAGATAATTGATCAATGTCCTTATCAGTTAAATTGTTGAAATCAATATTTTTGGTTATACCATTGATGAACAAAATAAAAAGCAATGGTGACAAGGGCTCACATTGTTTTAATCCAAGGGCTTCACCAAAGAAGTCTGAAAAAGTCATATTAGGTGATTTTATACATGCTTTAACGTTACTATATATCGCTTTTATAATATTAATCATTTTGCAACTTATACCCGATCGGACGAGCTTTGCCCACAGTGCTTGTATAACGGTATCAAAAGCCTTTTCATAATCTATAAATGTACATTATTATTTAGATTTAGACATCAGTACGTTTTGAAATATCGAATGCTATGATTGTCCCTGAAGACAAAATGGTGTTCGTTGAACAAATTTTCAGATTTGCACCATTTATTAATTCTGTTTCTCAAAGCGAGCGAGAATATATTTGATAAAACATTGATAACAGTAACTCCACGATAATTGGTTGGATAACCACGATCGCCTTTCTTATGAATCGGTACAATAAATCCTTTACCCCAATAGTCCGGTAAAATTCCGGTATCATTTATTTTATTAAAAAATTGAACAGTTGATAAGTTCTGTATACATTTTTATACAAAACGAGGGTAAATGTTATGGGTATCATGCAGGGTTCCGTTTTAAAGCATCATTTATTCAATTTCACTTAATATTTAGTAAAGTATTTTAAGACTTATAATTCACATCTTAACGTATATCCATATCATTCATATCGTACTTAAGTGCCAATTTAGAAAATGTGAAAATAGTTGAGATTTTTTCGTATTAACTAAGTGAGATTTGTCAATTACATTGATTAAAAATATATTCAGAACATTTCATTTCGCAATGTTTAATTTCAGTTTTTAAACAGTAACTGTTAATATCTTAAATAGCACACGGTTGATGTGGTGTTGATTTGTTTTGTTCATGATATCATGGTGACTTGTCATTTTATTAAGGGAGCTGCAATTGTTTCTTTTTCTTATCTATTTTTTCTCTAAAATATTATGTTTGAATAGTTTATTACTTTTAATTAGTTATTAATTTTATTATTTTTCCAATATCAAATTAAATAGTTTTATCACGAGTATCATCAATGTATATTTTTCATTTATAATGATTTTTATTTATGGTTTATATTTTATTAAGGAAACTGACATTTGTTTTATCTTATTCATTTATTTTGTTCTCTAAAAATCTTATCGTTGATTGAAAAGTGTATTCTTTTTAATTACTTATTGTTGTTATTACCTCATTTGACCATTAGATATAATTGGATTAATAAAACATATGAAGTACCTCTATCATGAATATCATAAATATATAGTAATCATTTATAATCAATTTTATTTATGGTTTACATTTTATTAAGAAAACTGAATTCATTTTTGTTTCATTTAAATTTATGGTTCAATTGTAGATAAAAATAACAGTATTATTATAATCAAATTCATTATTGATATGATTATTTTCATTATCATTTAAAACTGTCATTAACATTACCATTATAATTTTATTGTATTTATTGTTACAACATTTATTTATTTTTTCAGAAGCAGTTACATCTAGGCAGTAGCAGTAACAATGCAATTATTAACTAATTAGATAAACTAAGTCATTGATATTTTAAAGTTTAAAGTGATATTACTTAACAAAAAAAATAAAATTACAAAAAAAACAGACACATTTGTCAGATTGAGAAGAACGTCAAGAAACAGTTCTGATGTCGTATTGGCTATATCGATGTATCGTTAATGACATTAATGGTGAAGATAATCGGGCTGGTGATTGATAATATCGTTGTATTTTGTGCTGATCTATCACGCCTAAATATCCTGATCACGTCCATGATCGATTAAAGTTTTTGCTTCTGTTTCTGTGATCGCCTTGTTTAGCAACGATGCGACACTTTGTCAAGGTATAATGAGGCCGGCAAAACAGGCACTTTACGACACCTGCAAACGAGCGTACAATAGGTTTCGAGTCATTTATTTAGCTATACCGCTCCATCAATATTTCAATAAAAATGCTTTGAAATGTTTTCTGGTCATTAAGTAATTTACAAACTTTTAACATCTTCAGACACATTCTTCTAACGATGTAACGTTTTTGTTACGTCTTCTCTTTGTTTGAGGTGGTTATAATTGATTTAAACACAGTTAATCAAGACATCAAAAACATATCTCTAAAATGTAAATAATCACCAAACCATAGTATCATCTCGTTGTTTTATACCTCTTTATGACATATTAATTGTTTAATTGCTTTATTACGCGCAGATAATCAAACGTTTACACTACTGACAAAAATGCAATGAAAGAAAAGGGTGTGATGCAGATATCTTATTTAATACGATTCATCAATAATAGCCGGGTCCGATACGCTCTGTCGGTAACTCGTCTGACTATCAATCCAGGGGTCGTGGGTTCGAATCCCCACCCGGAAACAGTCTCCGTGATTATTGATATACGACATTGTGTCTCATTATCGTTCGTCTCTCACCGCTGATTCGAGAGGAAAAGTTATCAGTTAGTTGTGGAGATTGAAGTGCTCGAGTATTGGTTAACCTTTCAGGATCCAAGGAAACAGTGGGTAGGATTATTGATAGTCTGTTAGCCCTCGATGACATAAAAATGACGCTAAATATGCAATCAATCAATCAATTAATCATCTATAGAAAGTCTCAGAAAGAAGTATTACTTAAATCATTTAAAGAAATATCATATGTAAATTAATATTTTGATGGAAAAAAAAACCGGTGAAAATAAAGGTTCCATTGTTCTTATTATTTGTGATGCCTAGAAATGATGCCCCCACCCCATTAGTATTATCCCAAAAAAGGTCCGAAATTAAGCCGGTTCCAGGGAGCACAATGGTTCTTGCATACTTCATAATCCATTGTAGGAATATTCGATAAAACCGAGAATGCTATTTTGTATTCTTTAACGCGTTCTAGACTAAGTTGTTCAAAGGTCTGTTAGCTTAAGCTGATGCCGATAAGCTCCGTCGGTAACGCCTCTGACTATCAAACTGATCGTCTGTAAGCCCTCGATGGCATAAAAATGACGCTAAATATTCAAAACTGTTAGCTTAAAACTCCGTAGGTGAAATATTGCATATTTGCCATAAATTCGAAGTTTTCATATCAAATATTAAAGTACAATGGGTTATAGAAGTATGGTGACATTTTGTTGGGCAGTAAAGTATTACCTTGGATATATTAAATCTAGTAATACTATAATTCGAAAACTCATCTCAACGTGGCGTTATGTTAACAACGCTTTAAACAACTGGGTCTTGTGCTTTTGGGGATCCTTTCACAAGATATTATCAAATATTCGTATGAGTACATGTTCAATAAATATTATCTGATAAAAGCAACTCTTTAGAATAAAAGACCACAACCAGAGAGGTACTGTTATATACAACATCCAAATGCCCCAAACAATGCATGTCTTACTTAAACACACAATACACCATCTATACTCTAAAGCATGTATACCATATTCTGACTAAAGTTAGGGGTGTGCTATTTGCGAAGCTCCCAAAGGTGCGTGTGTATTGTGCGGTATTCTGTAGTCTGTAGTATTGACCAAGCTCTCCCGATTAGTTCCATTTAAAAGCAATGTTGGGAAAGCCAAACATCATCTATATTCTAAAGTATTTATAACTTACCTGACAAAAAAACATGTGCTATTAGTGAAGCTCTCCAATGTGTATTTATTGTGCGGCGTTGGATGTGTCCTTTGAAATCTGCGTTTCTTTTTAGATAATTATATATTTATTTATATTTATTTTTGTCCGTTTGTGTAATGTATTATCATGAAAGAAACAACGTTAATTGTTTATCTTAAATTGTAATTAATATAAAATTATTTACATATAAAACCTATTGAAACACATAAAACAACTTGGATTTTATTCTTACTTTTGGGAAAAATCCTCAAACAATTTTATTTAATTATTATTTTTATCCTAACACCTGTTGATTTGATTTGTTTTATATTAGCTGGGCCCGATTACGCGTCTGACTATCAATCCAGGGGTCGTGAGTTCCAATCCCCGCCAGGCCACAGTCTCCGTGATGCTTGATATACGACATTGTGTCTCATTATCATTCGTTTCTCATCGCTGATTCAAGTGGGAAAGTTATCAGTTACTTGCGAAGATGGGGTGTGCTTGATACTGGTTAGTACGAGGAAACAGTGGTTAGGTTAACCCTCGAATGTTTTAGGTTGTCAATTAAAGTAAAGGCGTACATGTCGAAGGTATATTAAAGAAAGGCGGTTTATGATGTCATACAGGATATGGTTTGTCGGTTTGATATATTGTTTGTATCATCTGTTGTGTTATTGGTTTAAGTGCTTGGAAACCCTTTAGTAAACGAATAAGTGTTATAAAAAATGCATTTCAAGGCTGAAAAGTTAGATTGTACCTATAAAAACTCCAATTTAAAGATAATAATCGTATGTTGTGCTCGTATGCCATACTGGTAATACGTGATGAATATTATTTTGAATTATGTGTATTAAACTATTGAAAACCAATATATATCTTTGCAACCAACGTTAATTTTGTTTTGTTTGATTTAAAAAATTACTGATCCTTTATCTATCTAACAACACTTGATGTGTTGGATATTCATAATTCATGATAATATTCCATTTGTTTATTGCTGTTTTGTGTGTGTGTGGGGGGGGGGGGGGGGGGGGGGGGGGGTGGAGGGGTTGTAGTAAGATGAACAAAAAATATTGTAGTAAGATGAACAAAAAATATCACATATAATTTCTTTTTTAATTTCTAAATTTTCATACATTTCTGAAAGTGTAAAAATAACATTTATACTATAATTATTATAATCTAATCACCTATCACAGTTATTACTATTATAAGCAATAATGTTTATATTATATTTATTATAATCGTATTCACCTATTAAAGTTATTACTATTATAAGCAATAGTGTTTATATTATATTTATTATAATCGTATTCACCTATAACAGTTATTACTATTATAAGCAATAGTGTTTATATTATATGTATTATAATCGTATTCACCTATTACAGTTATTACTATTATGAGCAATAGTGTTTATACCTTTCTATTATAATCGTACTCACCTATTACAGTTATTACTATTGGTTGAGGTATAGAGGTTGGAGGTTATGTAGGGTTAAACTCCTCAGTGGTATTGTCAGTTAAAATGGACATTGTCAGCAGTATTTCAAATAAACAGCCAAGCAAAACAAATTTCCAATCAAACCACATTGTCATCTAGTTGTATAAGGCATAACTCATTCTATTTGAAAACCGATGCATGGCATTTTTTAATAACGAGGCATATATACATTCAAAGAAATGAATATATGTGTTTGTCCCTAAAGAAAGAACCACACACCCAAATACATACATGTTTTGTCGAAAGTAATTGACTTGATAATTATCATCAAAGAATCGTCTAACGTCATGATGTCCATGGTCCCAGTATTATTTGAAGTATTTATGACAATCGTTTTTATGAACTGTAAAAAAGACTATCTTTACTTGCATAATTAGCCGTTTTTTATATCTCAATAAACATCACTTAAAACAATACGCACACTTCTTCATAAAGGACGTTGTTAGGCCGTTAAATAGATGGTAAAAACCTTGTGGTAGTCTCTTTATCAAATCCATTACTCCGGTAATTAGCATTGTGTATGATGAAATGAACACGACAGCGTGTTAAACCAATTGTGTTATATCAAAGACAAAATAGTGATGTTTACATTCCGTTCTGGTTGCGTGATCAAACGACGGCGGGGAAACATTTTCGCCGACACTCAATCTTCTCGCTGATTGGGACATCAATATAAAACAAATCTCTACAAAGTCTTTGTATATGAACGAGTTCATGATTCAAAAGAGAGAACAGAGCAGACAGAAGGGACGAACCAGTGATTTACAAACTAATGTCTTATTTTTTGTAATATATCGAAGCATTGGTGACCCATTGTTACAGAGATTTTTTAAGTACTATATACAAACTAAAAATTTTGCAATAAAAACACAAAGAAATCAACACATACCAAATCAATCGGTATCAAATTAAACATTCAAATGTTCCGTCTTTTAAACTTACAAATACAAGTTCTCATTTATCATTAATTTTAATTACATACATAATATTATGTATTTACTAATTCAACGTTCAGTGATTTTGTGTCTTTAGATATTATTGATATTTAACCGACACAATCACTTAATGAAATGTAAGTTTAAAGAAATTATAGGACGGGAGATATAACATTCAAAGAAGAAAACCGCCACAACAACACAAACACCAACATTAAGTATTTACAAAAACAAAGCTACACACTTACAGACCAGGGAGAGGGGTGCATTCACCAACTTCGACTTGAATTCAAGAATGAATTTTGAAAAACACACTTAGAGACCATTTTTTAAGACAAAAATTTGCAAGCATTTAGTCCAATAAATTCTCACAATTATTCTACCTGTCATGCTATACTATATAGCTAAAGTTAAAATTTTGATTTTCAAGCTTAACTCTAAGAATATTCTTAAGAATGATTGATGAATACGACCCCAATGCTAGCAATGGATACATATTTTGAGGACTGGGGTTTATGGAAGGACCAAACCAAGTTTATCTACTCCTTGATGTTACAACAGAAGTCAATGTAAATTATGGTTCCGATGGACATTGAATACACATTACATTAAGGCAACAATGGCACCGTAAGTTAGTTTTAAAGAAACAACATTGAGTTTGCTTTGTATATTTATTTTATGAATATGTTCAAACAGACAATGACCGTTTAGTGTAAAATGTTATCAAGAAACAAAACAATCATTTTGAACATGTAAAAATAATTGAGATGTTGGAAAGTCAAAAATATAAAATCGAAATGAGTACTGTTGATTTACCAGACAAAAATTTAAAAAAGGTCACTACTTCATGAATTGTGTGATGTATGATACCTTTTCGCAAGCACAAATAACAAGTTGAACACACATTACAAGCATTTCCAAAGCCAAATTTACAACAGACATATTTCTCGAATGGAGAACTTAAACCTGATCTGGGTTACTTGTGTAGTTAATGAAATTTAGATCGTTGGATGTAAGTACATCACAGACTAAACCAACATCGAAAATGGTTTCGTTAGTCATCATGGTCAGTGTTGCATGTGAACTTTCACTGTCACCTGTCAATGCAGGAAATTTACTTCTACAGCACAATTTTGCATTTTTTTTGTTTGTCCAAAGTAAGTATGATTTGAATGTGCAACTATATCTAGATCAGTTGCAAGATTTGCAGGTAAAACATGTTTATCACCATTTTCAGTCCGATTTTCCGGTAAAATCACATTCCTGCGACCTTGACCACTAACTTCATTCATTACCGCAAAATTACGTCTAAATCTGACTACATTGAATGGCGAATGTGCTTTATCTGCTATTACCGAGCTGAAATAAGGCAATCAACGACATAGCTATACATAGCAAACCATTAATAGGCGCAAATATTTCACACCCTTGGTGGAAATTGCCCAAAACAATATTTGTTTTCTTTTCCATTCGTCTTCCTGCTAGCGTGTATTGAAGAACCCGCATGCAAAAAAAGATATAAACATCACGTGACAAGATTAGCACATTTGATTGGCTGAATGAAATATGTGGAACCCGTATGAATAAATATAAACATCATGTGACGAGGTCAGCACCTTTGACTGGATGCTTCAAATGTGTGCAAAATTTGTTGGGACTAACTAGTGAAATTACTTTTCAGTATTTGTTCTTTTCGTTTTAAATACGACTACAGTATATCGTAACGATTCACGTATTATGTTTTAACCTGTGATAATGGCGAATAAATAAGCTTTTGAATCCCTAATTTTAATTTTTGCTCCCTTGATTATTCAATTTTCAATCCCTTGATTTGTCTTAGGGACTAGACATTACAAAAAGTATTCTTCTTTCAAAATAAACAATTAAAAAAATCAAGGTTTCCTACATGCATCTGAAAATACAAAATATACAGTTAACGTACTTGGAAATTTTCCACCCAATCTATAATACATGTACTTCATTTTGTATATCCTAATTAAAGAATTCGTATAAATGCTCCACACACACCCCACCCCCGAATACGGTTACGCAACCCAATGCTCATATTCTAGAAGCATTCCTACTGGACCACGCCTCATGACGTCTTCCAATAATACCAAATACCAAATGAATGCCTTAGTCATGTTGTCATTGTTTGCTATGTTTATTATTATAATTTAGTTGTTAACTTTTATGTATCAGGGTGATATACGAGTGGTAAATGATCACTCTAGTGCATGCATTTCGTATTAGGTTCACATTCACTTACCGACGTGTGTTTTAGTCAATATGTATGTTTTATGTATTGTTTGTATACCGACGGAATACGAGATCTTCCTTTTGGCGACATGTAACCTTTTTTTCAGTTGGTACACGTGAAACCCCAGTGTATTCATTCCTTCCATACAGATGTTGGTATTGTTTTTATGTCACAGGGGGTTGACGCTTCTTAAGATAACTAATAAAACAACAGTTAACGCCAGTATATACATATCAACGTAATTAGCAATATAAATTATTAAAGTAAAGAGAATCATATCGCAATCTATCAAATTAATACTGCCTGATGTCACTTCACTGTCTATTCTAACGATAAAATTATTAAAAACTGGCACGCACTCTTGACTCCGGCGTTCACAAGTCATATATCAGTGGGTGGTAAAAATTTATATAATCTTGTCTCATAACTGCTCATCAAGCGCATCAAGCGCCTTATGAGGACGAAGTGTGTCTACTGATATAAATGACGATTTGGTTGTGTCTATTTTGTCAGCTTACCGAGACATTTAAAACGTTTTTTATAGCGTTTACGGTGAATATATTCTATCTGTGTGCGCTTTATTTCGTTCTAGTTTGGTACCGGTTGATATTTCTGAAATAAATTTTCATTTCAGTTTTGTTATCTTTTTCTTTTCCTGAAAAATAATATAAATATAGCATATAAATAAATAGTATACACTACAAATCAACATTTATTAAGTACAAAGGAAAAATATAGAATACATATAAAATAATAAACAATATAAATTAAACAATGTTAAATACAAATGACTACATATAGAATACATATGCAACAATATACAATATAAATATAAACATATTAAATACAAATGAGAAATATTGAATACAAATGAAACAATATACAATATAAATAAAATAATATAAAATACAAATCAGCAAATATAGAACACAAATGTAATACTATATGATGAAATGTATGAAACTTGAATACAAATATAAAAATATTGAATATTGAATCTTGCAACGTTTGGCATGCTATACAAGTATGTTTAATACTATTTCATTGCAAATATTCATATACACATCCACTTTTTAAATATATAGTTTTTGAAACACACACGGTTTTATCAAGCTATATGCCCGATATTAAATTATACATTTTGTATTTATCTTGACATACACAGTTTTCTTCTCTACTCTTAAGCGAGATTAAGTGTTAGGCTAGTTTATAAAATATATGTATTTGTGTTAACGCCACAGTATATAAGGTGATGTGCATTTTTGTGATATTTTGCCTAAGAAATGGATTGAAAATATCTATAATTGAATTCTGACAAATTTCTCGTGTACAGTCTGGACGAAGGTGCCGGGGTTAACGCTGTACCTTATTGTTTAGGCGCTTAATGGTAAACTGAATTCCAAGCACATCGTCCGAAACTTCTTAAAACATTATTTTCAAATTGACTTTTACACACATAAGTGTTTAATTCTTTATATCATTGTTTAAAATTTTATTTTTTTTTGTCAACTGCACACAAAAAGAAATGTAAACTATAGAATATAACGGTTATCCTGTTTCGGTATATATTTTACGTCACCACACAGATTGACAGCAACCCTCCACTCCAATCGTACTTACTCGGCCAATTCCGTCATCCTTCGGTATTAAACTAAATTAGGATAATCGGTGAGGTTGTCCGAATTTCTCCAATCCCCGACTCCCCATCATCACCTCACCTACACTTATATTTAGATTTTGTTTAGGAAAATGAGACAAAATTACAACAAACAAGCTTGTATTTTTTTCTTTTATTTTGTTGGGAACATATTTTAAGCCAAATGTATCTCCCGCTCGTACAGTTTCAGTAAGAAACCAATGACACGTTGACGCCCGATGTCTCAAAGAATTCCTTATACCCAAGTAACTTTCCTTAAAAACGTGCCGTTACTATATTATAGAATCGTTCTTAGACAACGTAACATATTACCGGTATTCACAAATTTACAAACAGACTACGTTGTTGTTATGGTAGCTTTTAGACATGCTGGTTCTGTGTCAGTATGTAATTGTCATTAACGTTTCAGGTTATAAATGGCATATCCAGTTTTACTGGTAGAAGAAGACGTCAAACTCAGCCAGACTGAGTAGAACCACTGTCCTTCCGCAATAACTGGCAAACTTATGTACATAAAGTTTTTGGAGCGAATGGGATTCGAACTTACGACCTTAGCGATGAGATGTAAGTGATCTTGAGTCGACGCCTTAGACCTCTAGGCTGAAGAGGACACTATGTATAATTTAACTAATCGGCATTTAATGCGGAAGAGCAGTAAATAGTAAGAAATGTGTCCATCAAGAAACGAAGCATCCGATTTGACACACAATCATAAAAGCATTCAATATGGTCAGCTACCACCATTGAAAGAAGCTCTCTGATTGGTTGAAAAAGTATAGGGATTCAGGGCATACATTTTTATAATAAGCTTATTTCTGGTTGGATGAAAATGTCAAACTGGCAAATGATCACAATAAAATGTAAGTTTATTATGTGTCAATCAAATATTAAAATTATGTTTCTGTGACTGACTAAATTCATTTTATTAAGGAAACTGAATTGAAAGTAAAATTGGTGAAATTTAGTTTTTTTTCATGCTTAAAGTGGGATACCCAACTTCAGGTGGCAAAAAGTGGTAAAAAGTGATACTTTTGACCCCATTTTGGGGACATTTTAATTTGAGTCTAGGATGTAGGACTTTTTTGGTCCGCGAATTGTAGAAATAGTGAAAATTAGGTCAAACGTTATATTGTAAGTATATGGAAAACGCAATGGTGGTAGCTGACCATATATACAGTACTCATAATAAGTACATACGAGGGGCGTTCAATAAGTTATGTAGTTCGTCCCATAAATTATGAACCGTGAACAGGTTAATCGTGAAATTTCACAGTCAGATAGATTTATTTGTTGCGCATCCGATGATACCAACTAACAAATCATGTGAGTTCCAGTTAACATTTCACCGTATTCTTGACCACATACAGTTGTATACACTGCAGTCATATATAGTTGGAAAAATAACTGTTAAATGAGTTCATATACGGAGCTGTATGTGTGCGCGCTGTACAAGTACGTGCATCTCAGATTGTTATATGTATACAGTACAGTAATAGCAAGATAATTAAATATCAGTTCACAATTTCGAGCCCCATAGAATGAATGGCAGCAAAATACAGCCAGCAAAGACAGACGAAGGTATTGTATCGCAAACAAAAGTGTGATATTTCCGTGTATGGTGGGTATATACAAAACAGACTATGAATACACATCTCGGAAGTTGTTAAATATATTGAAAAAAATACATTTCTGTTACAGGTGATAACTTTGAAGGTATGAACCAAATATTATCAAGATATTATTTTTTGTTTTTATCTCATTACCAATATGACAATACTTATCGAACGCCCCTCGTGCACAAAAGTGTCACCAAAGGTCACCGTATCGAAACAGCCAAATCACAAGGATAACTTAAATCTAGTTTACGTGTACACCGAGCCTCGCCCTTCCGTGTATCCACATCACAAAACGATAAGTTGTAGCTAAAAGTATTCCGGCAAGACACTTCTCTAACAAATGCGGAAGCATAAAGGTCTCAAAACACAGTTAAGCAGTTATAAAATAAGGTCTAGGATTTCTACGGTAAAAACATAAATTCCATATACATGTACAATTCTTTAAATATTTTCCATAACAGGAATGTATCCGCATATAATTATAATGCACAATAATTGGTAGGTTGACCAGCTTTTTTTTTTACAAGTGAAGTGACACCCCTACTAAAAAAACAAGAAAAGAAGTCCTGATATGCTCATCAATACACCCATCTGTTAGTATTCTATAAAAAGTCACATTTTTGACACCAGTGATGTCTTATTGCAGTACAGTAGTATGTTATGCCAGTTTTTGCTCTACTCATCTGCAGCAAAAATCACAGCCACTATGAACTGTTTTGAAAATACTTCAAACCAAATTATATGTTAACGTGCCTCAAAACGGGCACAGATGCGTAATGAGACGTAAATAACGAATCTGTCCTCAAATGTTCTCAATGACTGTGCGGCAAGAGAGCAGAAGACGAAGATAAACTTGGCACGTGTCCCGTGCATCACGCTTGTTTAAGAATCTAGGAGTATTTAATCCCAGGTATGTCTGGTTGTCGCACAAGCGAAGAGAGAATTGAAAATGGTCATGGGTCAACTACAAAAGATGCAGCGCTGTAAAATCAAAGAAACTTAGTCCTTTGGTTCAGTGCTGGATCCAGTTCGTTCTGTCCGTATCGCAATGATTATCAATACAAGGGTCGTGAGTTCGAATCCCCGCCAAGCCAAAGTCTTCTTGATTAATGATATACGACATCGTGTCTCAATGTCATTCGCCTCTCACTGCTTATTCAAGTTAGACAGTGTATCAGCTACTTGCGGTGATGGGTGTACTCGAGTACTGGTGAACCTTCGAAGACATTATGTCAGAAAGGTTAGGTTCATTGATAGTCTGTTAGCCCTCGATGGCATGACGACGATACATTTTCATACAAATGCTTCATGTTTCGAATGAGATTTGTGTTTAAATGAACAAGCATACATGTATAAAGTCGTTAGTTTGCGTTTAACCACATTCTTCTGTAAGATAAACATTACAATTTTTGTCAATCGTCTGCATAGCAGTCTACTTTGTATTTTTTGAACACGTGAAAACTGATTTAATTTTTACCATTTGATTTAATGCTAGATTATCTATTTCATCAAAATGCTATCTCGTCTCTTTATAAAACCTTAGCATAATGCATACAATTTTAATTGCATTATATTTCATTTTCAAATTATATTTTCTGCAATACTTTGGGTTTTCTTTATCACTTTATCAAAGTAAATTTACCCTTTTAAGTACTGGCAAAAATGAATTATAAGACTTTTAATTGGTTATTTATTGGATTTGTACTAAATAAACTATCAATATACTTTTGTTTTCTACATTTACCACATATATGTAAATATAAAAGAAAATAATTACATTCAAAATGGATTGAAACCACTTCATTTAGCTGCAATTGCAAACTTTGAAGCTGAAAAACAGCGTAAAAAGATTCTGAAATCTTGAACTAGATATAATCAGCATTAACAGATGGCTCAAAAAATACCTTTGAAAACCTATTTAATGTTTTAAATAATTTCAGCTACATATCAGGTTTAAAATTAAACATAAATAAATGCACTGTTCTACGTGCTGGTTCCCTTAAATATACAAATGTCTACTACCTGAAAAATAAAAAAATTCATTGGGATTCTGAGCAAGCAAAAACGCTAGGAATATACTTCTACACTGATAGTGAAAATACATTAAAATTTAACTTTGTCACAACATTAGAAGAATTTCAGAACTGCTTAAAAAGCTGGATACATAGAAAACTAAGTTTATTAGGAAAAATAACAGTAATAAAAACATTTGCAACCCCCAAAATTAATATATCCGTTTACAGTTCTACCTTTTCCCTCTAATTAAAAAAAAAACACAAATTTTTATTTTATCCTTAAAAGCCAGTTGGATTAAACGATTACTTGATGAAAATAATACAGGCTTGTGGAAACATTACTATATGACGAAACTTGAAAAATACGGTGGAAAACCGCTTTTTGAATGTAACCTACATGATAAAGATACAGAAAGAATGTTTAAAAATGATTTATTTATTCAACAAATTATTAAGGCTTGGACAAAGATAAAAAACAATGATTTACAATCAATGAGTAAAGAAATAATTTGGAACAATCAAAATATTAAATTAGAAGGACAAACCATATTTCATAAAACATTGTACGATAGAGGATTAAAATACATTGAACAATTATACGATTATAGGAAAAAATTTCAATGATTTTAGTAATCTATACGATATACAGAATATCGATTTCCTAAAGTTTAATCAAATCATAACATGTATTCCAAAACAGTGGAAAGAGAGACTTAAAAATGAACAAATAAACATAACACAAAACGAAAATGTATTAGGAAAAGTCTTATCTTCAGAAAAAACAAATAACTTTATCTACAGGTACCTTATAAATAAAGAAGTAAAATACAAAACAATACAGCAAAAAAATGGGAGATTTTATTTGGTAAAACCGATCTTAATTGGAAGAAAATATACACTGCTCCTTTTAAATCTACAATAGATGCAAAAATAAGAAATTTTCAATACAAATACACCATGCGATTAATACCAACAAATAAAGCATTAATGAAATACAAACTTGTCGCTTCGGATCTCTGTGATTTTTGCAATGCGAATGTTGAAACACTAAATCATTTATTCTGAGAGTGCATTCACAAACAATTTTTTTGGAATGAGCTTAAGACATATTTAAATAGCTTAAATTTTAAAATAACTTTTGATCTAGAAATAATAACCTTCGGAAAAATTGAAATGTGTATGAATGATATTAAAAACTATATAATTTTCTGTGCAAAATATTTCATATTTACAAAAAAATGTCAAGGTGACATTCCTACTTTTACATTATTCAAATGCTATTTTAAAAAACAAATTGAAAAAGAATGAGAAATAGCACTTAAACACAATAAATTTGACAAACACGAACAAAAATGGAGATTATTTCTCCAAAACAATATACATTCTTGAACTAAAGGAAGGCTACTACTATATCATCTCCATCTTCTCTCCCTTTATTATATTTTTCTTAAAATATGGTTAAAAAACCCTGCTGATCCTTATTTTCCCCTCCTTATCTTTCCTCTCATTTTGTTCCTTTTATGCTTTATTCTACCTTTATTCTGAGTCCTTATATCTATCTTAATAATTTGTTTCATTATGTTACATACAAAATAAATATGGTTATATCTTGTTGGTAATTTCATAATATGAAAATATCATTAATATTGTTGCTGATTGATTTGAATTTACTTATATATTTACTTTATACAGTTGTAACGTATACCACTAAGAATTATATACTTTTCACACATTAATAAACCTATGTGTAAGCATGCAACAAAATATATGACTATGTTTATGTTGTGAATAACTTTATGAAATAAAATATTTAATCACAAAAAAATAATAATCAACATTAACTTGAGATAAAAACAAATATAATTAAAAAATACATCTGGTGTAATGGCAATAGAACAGAATTGTATTCAATATAACTTGAACATCTACAGTCCATCGTTATTTACACAAACAATACAAAACATGCACCCAGCAATACGAAAATAAACATAAATATGTTGCAAACATGAATATATTCTTAAATAAACCATAAAATTACAATACTCATTTACAGATTAGTTGATTGAATTTAAAGCAGTTTATCTTTGCTGAAATGCCTTGATAGGAATACTGCTAATTCATTTAAAACACCTAGTTTAGATGCGTTTAAACGGTTTATATATGTTTTATATACTCGGACGATGGTAAAAATATTCAGGTTCGTACTGAATTCTTAACGATTCATAGAAAGGATATATTATAACAAATGATACTCATCTTTAATTTCATTAAGGTGACACAAAGTACATTTTCTTTCAGTTCTATCTTGGTTCAGTCTGTGATGCGAAAATAACCTTAATTTTGCTAAAGCATTTCTTATTTTGTATGATGTCATTTTACTTATATAACTCGACCTACTGAAACGTGTCCTAAGTATTTTATAAAGTATTAAATGCAATGGTGATGTAACATCTTGTCTCCGGTTGGTAATGTATATATCGATCAACCTGTTTTAGTAGATAATACTAACCTACAAAGTAGGAGGTGTTCATTGATATGAAATGCCTTTGGCCGTGCCATAATGTATCACACAAACATTAATATCAATGGACATGGGTTTTCGAAGGGGGTGGGGGATAATGGAGTTTAAAGCCATTTTCAAGACACTTCAGGTTAAATATTGCATATCTAGTTTTATAATTAGAGGAAGACCTCAGAATGAATCTGAGTAGAACCACCGTCATTCCGCAAGTAACTGGCAAACTATTTTCATATACTTTTTTCGAGCGAGCGGGACTCAAACATACGACCTTAGCGGTGAGAGGTAAGTGATCTTGAGACGGCGCCTTAGACCACTCGGCCACTGAGGACCCTACATTGTTTGTAACTGACCAACATATCAACACTTTGAATCGAAACTGATTTGTTGTTACGCTTTGAAACTAGGGAAGTAAACTCTAGACTTGTTTCATTTTCATTCACAATTTAGGTGAGTTGTTTCACGAGTAGCACGTGCATATGTGCTCAAAATAAATCTCAGCAGCTCACACGAGCACAGGTTGATAATTATATGCATACCTGAGCACGTGCAATTAAGGACTCCATTCAAGTTGTTCCAATGCTTACGGTCAAGTTGTTTTCTTGCTAACAAAGAACAAAATATTTGATATGAAATTTGATGTATTCAACAAACAAAAGGTAAATCGACGATGACGTCATAGACATAATACCAAAGTTCGGCAGGCTAGTGTTAATAAATAAACACAGCTAAAATGTTAGGTTGCTCCTTTAGGTTTGTTTGTTTGTTTTTTCAAAAATCTTTGAACTTTTGTCTGAATTAATAATTATGTTACCAAAATAAAGCTTATAAAAAGATGACTATTATTTTTAATTATTAATTATTTGTATTTTTCTTCTAAATTAAAACTATTAAGATAATGTTTACAAAAAAGGCAGTACATTAGTTAGAACAAAAACATTTAACCCGCTTCATTGCAATATAAATTATAAATAAATTACACATGGGTGATTAGAATTATTTCTTACTTTAAAAGAAAATCTAAAAATTAGAAAAAAGTAATTATTAGCGTTAAATTTCTTAATTCCTTTTAATTGCTTACCACCCAAAATCATAATCAAACCCTTTCTTTTGATACTAAAATCACAAAACAATATGTTGTTTGCTAAGAAGTAGTTTGCTGAATTTGGAAAAGGTCAAATGTGCCATCTGAAACTCAGACAAGTATCTGCTTGTCTCTGTTTATATGCCTTGGTTTAAATCCAGAAAGAGAAAGACGGGGGGTATGGACCCCTTTTAGTATTCCTGATATATTGCTAAACGACACCGTTTCAGAAAAGACATCCATTTTACAACCTTGGACCCACGCTGAAGGTAGTAGACCACACCGTAACAAACATCCAGGATCTACCTGGTATGTTAACGAACATGCTAATCACATACAAAATGTGTGTTTATTGCCCGAGAACAGCCTATGTAAACCACAACAAAGACAGACGATTTTGCGTGTAAAAAAGTCAGCTGACTTCATTACTTAATATTAAATTTTATGATGACGAATATAAAGGTGAATTTCAATTAGATTTAGACAATAAATGAGGGTGGAGCTTACGTACTGGGTTATCTTAAAATTACATTTGTCGGGACATGCATTCATTTTCATCGTTCTCAATATGTAATATCTGTAGTTTTCCAAATCCCAACAACAGTAATCGTTAGACTATACAATATATGTATTACTGTATTAAATTTTCAACTCCCAACAACATTGCATCGTTAGAATATACAATATATGTATTACTGTGTTGTGTATTCCAACTCCCAACAACATTGCATCGTTAGAATATACAATATATGTATTACTGTGTTGTGTATTCCAACTCCCAACACCAGTGCATCGTTAGAATATACAATATATGTATTACTGTTCTGTATTTTCCAACTCTCAACAACAGTGCATCGTTAGAATTCCATATGTGTATTACTGTTCTGTATTTTCCAACTCCCGACACCAGCACATCGTTAGAACATACAACAGATGTATTACTGTACTGTATATTCCAACTCCCAACAACATTGCATCGTTAGAATATACAATATATGTATTACTGTATTGTGTTTTCCAACTCCTAACACCAGCGCATCGTTAGCATATACAATATAATTATGTATTACTGTAATGTATATTCCAACTACCAACACTAGTACATCGTGAGAATATACAATATATGTATAACTCTTATGTATTGTCCAGCTCCCAACAACAGTACATCGTTAGAATAAACAGTATATGTATTACTGTTCTGACTCTTGCCTGGTGTATTTACTATAGCAGGGTGTTCTTAATGGAACAAGTTATTAATACAGTAGGCTGTTTAAATTGTTTTATACAAACTGAAATATTCTCTCCATTGCCTGCTGTGCTTACTATAGCCAGGTGTTCTTAACGCACCGCTAAAGTCATTAATATAGTAGGATAATATAATAGTTGTCTAAATAATTTTGTATAAACTTGTATATATTCCTTCCATAGCCTGGTGTGTTTACTTTAGACATGTGTTCTTATATTGTACAAATGATACTAGAATGATGCTCTCCATCGCCTTGTGTGTTCACTGTAGCCATTGGTTCTTAACACAAAAATGAAGTCATTAATATAGTAGGATGATATTTTTTTATAATAATTGTCTAAATGTTTTTTATAAACTTGTATATATTCCCGCCATTGCCTGGTGTGTTTACTTTAGATGTTTTTTTAAGAATTCAGTAATAAATTCATTAATATAACAGGATGATATAATAATTGTCCAAATTGTTTTGTAAAAGTTGGTATATAAAAGTATGCTCTCCATAGCCTATTGTGCTTATTATAGTCGGATATTCTTATGGCAGCTTGTAGTCCTTACTATAGCAGTGTCAGCCTGCAATAGCATAGTCTCGGGTTCAAGCCCAGTGCACGGGTCAAAACACTTTGCCTGTTACTTGTGGACGGACGATTGATCTACTTATGTTTATCATGCGCCCTTTCTCCACCAATAAAACAGGATGAAACAATTATAAATTACAACCTGAAATATGTTAACTCTAGACCCAATAAAAATACTTTTATTCACCTTTAACTGCATACCACACCTGTGTTATATCAAATAAACAACGATATATGGGATTTGACGCCTCATTTCCATGATCGTCCAAATATAATGGATATGTAACGTCCCGAAACTTATTTACTTTACCCTTTCCCGTATACGTCTCAGGTTCCCGGTCTAACAACGACAGCTAATAAAATCAGCAAAAATGTCTGTCAGATTATCCCCTATGATAACATCGCCATTATTGTTCAAATTAAGATTAAACGCCGCGGTCGTGCTCATGTTACGTACTTTCAGCGTATCATCCCATCTGACGTTCAGCTCGGGGGCAATATCACTGCTAACTCTAATGTTTTGATGACTCCATTATCATACTTGCTTTTAATGAAATCGCTGGAAATGTTTTGTGCCCGAACAGGAGTATCGGCTTCTCCCGAGGAACCTAATATGTAATCACAAGCTGAAATTAATGGCGTACTCGTTCCTGTGTTTGAACCAGAACAAAACTGTCGCCATAGAACCGGAGGGAACGTCCACGATACAATTTAAAACGCCGGGAACAATAACAAATGCAATATCGGAGTAACCATTGCCAAACATTAAAGTATCTTTCCGAGGCAAAACAGCAGGTACCAGACATGTTTTATGGACCTCATTACGCGCGATAGTGTAATTTTCTTTTCAAAACACCTCATATGGGCTGATTGCTATGGAAACACATCGAAACCTTTATTAATAGACTCGTCTGGCGATCTCATGCAACGGTGTACTTTATTTCGTATCCAATTGGTTACTGGATATAGCGTAGCATACGACGAAAACTCAACAGAGCTCTTAAAGAAGTCAAAAGGCGTCAGAGGAACGGTCTGAATAGCCCATGACGGTAAATGTCCCCTAATTCACAGTATCAAGCAGAGATGTAATTTGTGGTATTTTGCCACTTAATTATCTCTTCTCATTATCCTTAATTTGCCTTCACTAGTCAACATTGTCAGGGAAAATTTCCACTGGGGTTCTCCTCTAAAATGTCCAAATCAGATCTCCGTTGGTGCCGCGCAAGAACAAACAAGTTGACCGAGCAATTGAACTGCCATAATGGAGACGTGCAGCCCCGCTGAGCGGCAGGTGAAAAGAGGGTCTTCACAAAATTAGTGTTTAAAGAAATTCATAAAGGGAAAGGTAAATTAATTTGCTCGCTGCGAAAACACCCTTACAACGTATATTAACACTTTGTATGGAAAGGTGACCGAGCGGAAGGCGAAATCCGAGAAAAGCGACACGGCGGCAAATTGTACGGCTTTATGTTAAAACGGCGAGCTGCGGGGATAGTACATGCATGATATTAATTGATCAGGTTATTATATGATTGGTTAGTTTGTGGTGATATCAGCAACGCAATGTCTACACAACTGTTCCAATAGCAGTCAATGGTCAAGTGTCATTGATTACATATGGAGACAAGCGGTTATATCCAAAGGTTATGAAATCTCTTTTTTTGTCACAGTTTGGCGTCTCTTGTGTTGCGTTGTGTGTTCATTTATATTGTCTAGTGTCACATACAACACATTGGTAGTGGCCATGAATTTAATTTACATTTAGAATAGTTGACCTGCTATCAACATGCTATATAATATATACCATACCGACAGCAGATACGGTACATGTATTTAAAAACGACGCTAAGTTAAATATTTAAACAGTCATTACACTTTTTTTAAGTCGGTCAGTTAGCAGAATAGCAAAACAGCAGAATGAACTGTTTTCATTCTGCTATTCTGTATTCTGCTAACATTACCGAGCCCTTTTTATTTGGTAGATTATTTTTTCAACAAGTTTTAAGTTTCAAATTTATTAGCAAATCAGTATTAATCGTTTATGGCCATTTAGAAAACATTAATTCAAAGGCATACATATGACATAGCCACATATGTAATAAAATATGTAATACAAAACACATAAATACAGTTATCGCATAATCAAATTCAGAAGAAGTCGTAATATTTAAAACATCTACAACTACAAAACCCTTTCAACTCATTTTTAAGATGCCAATAAATTATTTAAAGTTTATTGTCTTTTTATATTGTTTTTGTATTTTTGTTTTCTAACACATGTACATTACAAAACATTCCAATATTAAAAAATTCAACTGACTTGGGAGCTTCGGTTATAAATTTTGCCAGATGATAACAAACATTATTTTTTTTTTATTCTTTGATGACACTATTTTTAAATGTATTGATATGTTTAATACATTCATTTCTAATTGTTCTATATTTAAGACAGCATAAGAGATAATGATACTCTGATTAAACCTCCAAGTTACATACTCTGCAAGAAACGATTGCCCCTTTGTGCATGTGTGTATTTACTAATGTCTAAGTTAAGAACAAGTTCAAATTTATTAGCAAATCGTCAACATAATGCCTATGGCCTTTACAAAATATTATTACATGAGATATGGCAAAGACAGCAATAAATACAGCATTACAAATTAAGTGTATGTATAATATAAATATCAAACATATTATTATTGTTTTATAAAGTAAATAAATCATTCAAAATAGCTTTACGAATATCGAAGGCTTCTTTATTATATATGGAAACTTTATATAACAAAGGTTTATTTTTGGAAGCCATAATAGAATTAAATTCATTTAATGAGAGCCACGCTTTATGACCTACGTATTTATTTCGAATGTCAGTATACCTGGTACAACATAATAAGAAGTGATATTCCGTTTCGACTACTTTTGAGTACATAATTTACAAAATCTGTTTGAACGGCCAATTCCGTTATATCTACCCGTTTCTATTTCAAAAGAGCGTGAACTAAACCTCAAGCTAGAAAATAACTTTCTTAAATTATCATTATTTATTTTATTTAAATAATTCTCGTAACAATTTTTTTTTTTTAAGTTTAGGTAGAAATCAAGTTTAGGACAATTATTTACATGCCTTTTAAATAAAGGTAAATAATTCGTGTTACTGTTAAAATCGTTTATCACATTTGAAAACTCTAGGTTATCGATAATAGTGTTTATATGATTAGACTAACAATTACCGTTTACATTGTTAAGAATATCAATATACATATCATATATAGGTGAGTTAACATCCGTTTTTATTTTCAACCAGAATTTTAATGACCTCTCTTTAGCAACTGCAAAAAAATGACACCTTTCTTATTCACCGTAAACAGCAAAATTAGAGGTTTGTTTACGTACACTAAGTATATACCTACAGAATTTAATATGAAGTTCGTTTACCTTTTTTATAGTTATAGTTATAGACACCCCAGATCTCCGATCCATACAGTAAAATTGGTACAACCACAGAGTTAAAAAGTGACAATTTTGTTTTAATATTGAGTGTACTCTGTCAAACACATATAGTAAACTATGATATGCCCTTAAGGCTTGTTCACACAACGTTTTAACAGAATATGCTAGATGCATAATAGTATGCATAAATATGATAATTAAATACGTAAAATGGTCAACAATTTCAATTTTCTCATCATTGATTAAAAATTCAAAATTATTGTTTTGCTTTCTTTTTTCAAATACACATGCTCTCGTTTTACCAACGTTTACATTTAACCCCCCACGAGTAAAAATAATGAGATAATAATCTGTTATTCTCTGGTGAAATATTGTTAAAGAAATGTAATCCAAATAATGTCCATACAAAACGTGTTTGAAACTTTCTCAGACAGTCTAATCTTTAATTTTGAAGAGATGTATTCCAACTTTGTAAATACTGATCACAAATCCTTTGTTTTATCACGGAGGAACAATTAGCGTTTAAATTGAAATTCAACCAAATATCTACAAATCCAAGTCAATTTAAAAGCATACGCATACTACCAGCCCATCTGTAGGCATATTTATAAAGTAGAATGAAAACTTAACGTTCAGCAGAAATTGTTCTTTTTTTATAATTTTTGCGCAGTAAATCATTGCTTATTGTTTAGAGATATCAGATAATGATATTTTTTCCTAAATTCCCTAAGAGAGCTACGCTAAGAGTTTGTTGTTTTATACCTAAGATACATTTGAAAAACTTAACGTATATTTTTCAGTTCTAATTTTATATTTTCATAAATACTCCGCAAAACTTCAGATCCATAATTGACAATACTATAAAGTTGTATAACGATAGTTTAGTTTTTATATCTAATTTAACCCTAGTTAACATTGAATATTTAATTACTGAGAGCTTGGTCTATTAATCCTTTTACCGCACATGGACTATTTTCAGTGTAATGGGAAGTTGATACCTATTAAGAAGCAGAAACTATCAATAATTACTATTTTTCATTATTTATTTACCTTGTTTTGTTTCATCAACATCTATCATAATTCACATACAGTTCAATATTAACGTATAATGTCAATTTATTGTTGTAAACAGTGCTATACCATCAGTAATAGTAAAATATATATGGATAAAACTGTTCTATTATCCATCAAAATATATATAGGCAAAGTGCTACCATTAGAAACAGTACAATGGCTGTTATAAAAAGTCATTGTGTCTTCTTCTTTAAAAATGCATTTTTCTTGTTTTAAAGCTCTTTTTTTTTATTTTCAATATCTCTTTTTCTTCCCCCGTCCGTCCGTCCGTCCGTATCCCTCCCTCCCTCCCTCTCTCTCTTCTCTCTCTCTCTCTCTCTCTCTCTCTCTCTCTCTCTCTCTCTCTCTCTCCAATGGTTTGAAATGTGCTGACGGAACTGTGTGATAATTATTTTTGAAACCATTGTACGATATCTATCAAAATAATGGAGATGTCAATCAGGGTAACTGGCCCACTGGGACCCCGTGCTGCCACGGAATGCGCTTCACATCAACCATATCTTCCGCTCGTCCGGAAGGCAACAACGCCGACATGGATCAAATGAAATCTTTTATCACTAATTGTCTGGCAACCTATAAAAACTATTGTCAACGGGCTTTTAATTTGAAAAAAATAGATGCCCCGGGAATTTAAAGGCACACATTGCATTTTTTTTATTTATTTATTTATTTATTTATTTATTTATTTATTTATTTATTTATTTATTTATTTATTTATATTTATTTATTTATTTATTTATTTATTTTTATTTATTTATTTATTTATTTATTTATTTATTTATTTATTTATTTATTTATTTATTTATTTATTTATTTTTTTATTGTATTTTACTCGTGTTCATCCATCAAATAAACATATTTACTACTATAACTATTGTGAGATGCTGTCTACGAGTATTGCTATCTACATCTTAAAGAAATTAGTAACAATCAGTTTTAATAAAACTTCTCATGTCGTCTCGAGCTGGGTTTGAAAATAAAAATCAAATACCTTTAAAGATGAATATGACAAAGAGTATCGAGTACTTTTATATCACATTTTAAAACACTGTAACCTAATTGGCAGGTATAGAAAACACACATACGACCTACAGAAGACCTTCTTTGGCCCCAACATGGATGGCTTGAACACCATACATAGCTCGAATCAATTATCTGGTCCCGGGCCGAATTCCTTTTGCGATGTAAATGCGTTTACATGTTGAACACTACTTGGCTCAAACAACCCTTACCTCGAACTCGTTTGTCAAGTCCCGTTGTGTTCGAGCCATCGAAATCTTACTGTATATATTGTTAACGGACTGACAGGTAAATAAAACACACATATAAGAACTATACGATAGCAACTCCTACATTTCTCCTTACTGGTGTAGGGAATGTTTGGGCTATAATGAAGGTTTGCAATCAGGAAAATGGTTACCGCCGTGGATACGGCATTTCTACGTATTACGGTATTACCGTATTTCTACGGTAGTTTTAAAAGGGGACGTTTACCTACAGAAATGTACGTTTTTTTTTTATATAAATCATTATTTTTCATATGCTTATTGTTAACTGTAGACTATAAACTATTTTACAAAGCGATTGTTCAATACGATTTTGTCTCCTGTGCATAAACTGTGCCGGCACAACTCAGTAATTACTTCCCGGTAGCGTGTGTTATCTATCAACGTAACGACGTATCCTGTCCTGAAACACAGTCCCACGGTGTGGACGGAGAGTACGTAACATCAATATTACCAGCGTTAATCCAGAGGGTGACACCGTTCACATTGATAACAAGAAACATTTATAAATGGTGTAGACTAAACCCGTACAAGTAGGTCACCCTGGATAATGGAATAGCGACCGTTAAAATGATCATCAGTCAGTCTTCCAATATACGTAGAAGTATAATTATGCAATTTAAGGCCAGACACCACTATTGCATTTTCCGTAGCCGTATATAAAAATATTGACCTTGCTGATAGTTTTTCTTGCTATCGTGGACAATTTTTCAGAACTGGATGTTGCTTTAAGAGGCCAATCTGGTCGAACCTGGGATCGTACTTACGGCTTTTGGTATGAGACCAATAGGAGTATTCAGGTATCGGGACCTTCCAAATATTACCTCCCTATCAGCGTTACTACGCCGATATTCTGCGCTCTTATATCATTAACTTTTTATTGTATAAACTAACATAATTATACAGTAAAACCTGACTAAGCACCTAGTCAAAGTAAGGTGAAAATGTGGTATTTTAACTTGAGACAGGTTGATGTTTAATGCAAGTTAATTGGCTCTGAAAGCATAGAAATGGTAAATAAAAAATATGACTGCTTAATAAGACAGAGTGGCTCGTTAATAGAGGTGACCACTTACACAGGTTTGACTGTATTGCATATTGAACAAAATAATGTTACGCTTCAGTTACAAACCACAATCTGTTTTTACTTATAATCAAATTACTATCAAAACCATACAAGAAGCGAGAAGACTGAGTTTACGCACGCACTCATCAAAAGTTGAATCGTGACAAGATCTACAAGGGGAAACAGCACTGCGTACAACGACACTAAGTGATTTACGCGATATTGTACTTTCACATTTACAAAATGAATCAAACTTCTGGATGCTGTCTGTCTCTGTGATGTGGCGTGTCTGCTAATATGTCGTCGCAGCCCATCAGTATCCATGAAGATAATGAAAGGGACTGGTTAAGGACGATTAGTGCGCCCGCCTAATGATACCATTCTTCGCCATTATTCATCTGCCTGGAAGTACAGATGTAGTGTTTATTTAATTTGCTGCTATTCTTTTCAGCTACACATTAAATAGGGAGAAATGCTGATCGCTCCAATCTTGAGAGGGATGAAAAGCGTCGTAACGAGGCTGACTGCCATATGGGATCATTTCCCCGTTATGTAGACGCTCTTTAGCGGGAATACAGATTTAATTTCTAAAATGAAACTACAATTTCTTTGTGAACGATCAATAGTAAACGATATTTCCTAATTGTAGTCAATGAAACAAAACTTTCAAAAGTATAAAAATGTCATAAAATGTGAATATAGGCTGTGTTTCAGTAACGAATTGTTTCAGAAGAGTGATTGTAATGTGATTGGAGTTGTTTTTTCTAGAATCAGTCTGCGTCTGACGATTGTGTCCGTGAAGAGATTGGATATACACCGTCTTCATGGCGGCATCCCACTCAATGGTACTTGCAGACGAGAGTTATTAAACTTAAGAGGTTTAAGACCTGATCCGTTGCCATTTCCTTGATAAGCTAGAAATCAGGACCAAACTAATTTGAATAATGGTGGATATTGAAAGAATTATCAAACAATGGATCCCGTGTCACGAACCATAGAGGTGATTTTTTTTTATAGAATATGTCATTTTTCATTCATATAAGAAACATTAAGTTTGATCAGTATTGGTGAAATATGTGTTAAATGTATTAATTTTGAAATGTTGCTTTTGTGTATATTCATTATTAAACGTTTTGTGCCGACGGTTTGAAAAAGCATTTTTTCTGTTTTTGGTGACGAATTCCTGTTTAATTATATAACATGGCTTCTGTTTTATAAACATTTTACTTTAATGCTTAAAGACGTAACAAGTTTTTACTGGTTATTTATCTATTCTACAATCAATATCAATGGAACAATATGCAGTTTAACTAGAACAAGTCTAATGATCTTGATCACCTGACTGCTTTTCTTAGATTTAAGTGTTTTAAGTAGTTATATAAACTGCTGATGAAACAGGAGCCAGTTCAGTTTACAACGCAAATATTTTCACACAAATGTGCATGGAGCTTACAATATGTGTATTAATCAACTCTTGGTCAACTTGAAAATTTCTATCCGAATGTGGTTTAATGCCATTTTCAACACATTTCAGCTTATATATGACATATCCAGTTGTATTGGTGAAGGAAGACCTCAGAATGAATCTGAGTAGAACCACTGTCCATCCACAAGTAAATGGCAAACTTCCCATAAAGTTTTTGGAGCGAGCGGGACTCGAACCTACTACCTTAGCGGTGAGAGATAAGTGATCTTGAGACAGCGTCTTATCTACTCGGCGACGGAAGACCCTTAACTTCTATCCGAAGACCGAAAACAAAGAAAACTAATGACAATACGATGTTACATGCAACGAGGAATTAACCATGTTTAATATGATATATAGTTCTTGATAAATAATTATGGTAGCAAATGTCTATTTAGTGATTTCTGTAACAAAATATTATAAAA
Organism: Panopea generosa; assembly: GCA_029582155.1. Taxonomy (NCBI): domain Eukaryota; kingdom Metazoa; phylum Mollusca; class Bivalvia; order Adapedonta; family Hiatellidae; genus Panopea; species Panopea generosa. The sequence goes on from CM055897.1 coordinate 64,664,889, forward strand.
CCCGACCACCAGTCACTGTGACTGGAGGGAGCCAATAGGCTTCACTGAACGGTCACTTATTTACTAAGTGTTTAATAACTGTGAATAGGAATAATTAAATCTAATTTAATCATTTCAGAATTTAGTGTTTTTATTGAATGTTAAGTAATTTCAGATATGATTTCATTGTAATCGTCACTATTGTCGTCATCGTCATCGTCATCGTCATCGTCATCGTCATCGTCATCGTCATCGTCATCATCATCATCATCATCATCATCATCATCATCATCATCATCATCATCATCATCATCATCATCATCATCATCATCATCATCATCATCATCATCATCATCATCAACATAATCATCATCACCATCATCATAATCATCATCATCATCATCATAATCATCATCATCATCTTCTTCTTCGTCGTCTTCATCTTTTTCTGAGCTTCGTCATCATTGTCAGCATCCCAATCATAGCCAAATGTCTCCATCATCACCAACATCACAACCAACAACAGTATCATCATTACCACCATCTTCATCATTACATTAATTTTGTATAGTCATATTACTTTAAGCATGATACACCATGACAGAGGGTATTTCACATAACGATTTTTGAGATTGTTTCATATTCATAACCACCAAAAAGACGTTATATTATTTATGACGATGAATTAAAAGTTACACCCCAATCCAGTTTGACATGAGCATATTCGGTTTCAAAATAGCTTTCAATTTTGATATGCTTTTATTGACTTCTGTTTTTTTATTTGCAGCAAAGTTGTACCATTTGTAATGTTTGCTTTCCTTGTTTCCATTTGAATGCTTCCGCGAGTTGATTAAGTGCGAAACATATTAGCGAGGGTGTTGTGTTTCAAATTATAACTACACAAAGGGAGTGATGCGAGAGCCTTACACATATATTACAACTTAATCCACGACGACTCCTCCCATCAAATCAAAACGTTGCCCTCGGCTCCGACAAAGTGATATTTTGTTTGCCTGAATCACGCATGCGCAAAACTAATCTAGCGACTTAAGTCGATTTGAAACAAACACGGAATATGGTGCGCTACACACAGTCACAAAATGTTTGAATTACTCGTATTTCAGCTGATTTAAACACAAACAGTGATCAATGCATATTGTCGACAAATTCCTGGAGGGTGAAATTTGAGACGGTTGACGCATTGCTTCTGTTCGCCATCTGTACATACAAATATTAACTGAAAATGCCGCTAACACAAACAGGCACTACGTCTTTGTTTATTCTTCTAAGCCAATCATATAAATTAATAAGGACGTTCAAAACTATTTTAGAAATGTAACAGGAGTAGCGGATATTTGATTGAATAGTTTGACATTTTACTAAAAAAGTATTGTCATTGAAAAGTCGGGATATAAAATCTGAAATGACTACGAATAATACTATTAATATTAATAAATAATATTAGTTTTATATCGGCGTCACGAGATATCAGCGGGGTTATATTGGTGTCAATTGACAGATCACGGATAATTAGCTTAGATAGATAATTATTAATTGGTACAGTATCTGTAGGTAACTGACAGGAGATTCCTGATAACGCTGACAAAACGGCGTGTCTATCAAATACTGTTCTCGACTTTGTTTTCTTAACAGCGGGAGGTGTACATCTTAGTGAAGGGAACTGCCAGGGAGCTGTCTTACTATCATGCTTATTTCAATATAGTAATTACGACTTGTTTCCAAAACTAGGTTCATCCGTATTATTGCAATGGTACGATAATGATAACCATAGAAACAGAGAATCGGTTACTTACGCATCACTAAAAGTAATGTAAGTTAATTAACTAAGACAATTTCGCCTAATTGGTGCAAAAAAAGGTACCAAGTGTCTTTTTGTTTCATATTCACTTGGTACCTTATTGTTTTTTTTAAATATAATTATATGCTATATATAATCATTGCTTTATACAATTTTTGACACGTTGCATATTATATATGGCGTATATAGTTTTAAAAAGTCACTCCCGTCGGTCCTTTCATGAATATCCAGCAGACAGGCTTACACAAAGTGTTTAGTTTAAACAATATTTATTTGTTATCAGCATATTAAATATACATAAATTCGATATACAGCAATATATAACAAAAGAATTGAGAAGAAAACTATTTCTAGCTTGTACAAAGTCTCTCTTCTGAATATCTTGCAAGGACTATACAGTGGTGTAACAATTGCAAAGGAAACACATTAATTAATGTGAAGAGAACAAAGTTCTGGGAAAGGGGTAGGTAAGGTAGATAGATAGAATAAGGAAAGGAGAGCTGTGATCACAGGATGCCTGTTGAGGTGCTGTGGGTCAGTCTTATGACAATAAAGGATAGTTCAATTCAATGAATGAAACGCTTGGTCTTCGAGATGTATGTTTGAACTTGTTAAAATATATTTGACGATTGACATCATCAGAGAGAATGTCATTGCCAAACAGCAGTGTATTTATGTCCAAACGAGTAATAGGACGAAGTACGTCATGGAGTAGAGTTCTTTGACGTAGATAAAAAGGGCATGTAAAGTGTTAAATGACTGAACTGGGGTCGAACACATACCCTCAGCGGCGAAGAAGCGAGTGTTTGTGAGAGGGCGACCTTGACCATCCGGCCACGAAGGATCCTATTATAACAATGAGACGAGTATATTTTTGTTGTTCCTGTTGCTGGTACCGCTTCAGGTAGCCTGTCTAGTTGTTCTTGTTTATCCGTGGTTAGGTTGCAGTTATTTTTCTATTGTATCACCTGGGGTCAAGTATCACTTCGGTTGAGAGATCTTAGATACTGACATTGCCTTACAACCGCTTGTCGAAGGTTCGAGTCCAGTTTGGTTGGAACAGTTTGTGTCGGAACATTTGCAAGTTACATGCTTTACTCAGAGTCCTTTTTGGTTCTTCCTCTTAAGTAAAACTTGATACGCTATGTGACCGTTAGTGTGTTAAATGTGGTGTAAATCCTGTTCAAAAACTGATCTTACCACACCATGCTCTTCTTCTTAACATCAATATCTGTATACATTATATAACAATAAAGTGCCGCTCAACGTAGAATAACATTCTTTTGCACAACACTATTTCCAGCCAATGCAAAATTACATAATCATGATAGTATATAACACTTAAGTGGCAATCAACGTAAAATTACATTCTCGTGACAGTATATAACACTTAAGTGACAATCAGTGTAAAATTACAGTATCATGATAGTATATACATGTAACATTTAAATGATAACATTATCATGCCAGTATATAACACTTAAGTGGCAATCAGTGTAAAATTACACTATCATGACAATATATAACGCTTTAGTGGCAAGTAGTGTAAAGTTAACACTTTAGTGGTAATCAACGTAAAATTACATTATCATGACAATATATAATACTTTAGTGGCAATCAACGTTAATTACATTATCATGACAGTATGTAACATTTAAGTGGCAATTAGTGTAAAATTGCGTTTTCATGACAACATATAACACTTTAGTTGCAATCAACGTAAATTACATTATCATGACAGTATATAACACTTAAGTGATAATCAACGTAAAATTACATTATCATGACAGTATATAACACTTAAATGGCAATTGGTGTAAAATTACATTATCATGACAGTATATAACACTTAATACTTTAGTGGTAATCAACGTAAATTACATTGTTATGACAATATATAACACTTTATTGACAATCAACGTAAAATTACATTATCATGACAATATATAACACTTTAGTGGCAATCAACGTTAATTACATTATCATGACAGTATGTAACATTTAAGAGGCAATTAGTGTAAAATTACATTTTCATGACAGAATATAACACTTAAGTGATAATCAACGTAAAATTACATTGTCATGACAGTATACAACACTGAACACTTTAGTGGTCATCAACGTAAACTCACATTATCATGCCAGTATATAACACTTAAATGGCAATTGGTGTAAAATCACATTATCATGACATTATATAACACTTAATTGACACTTCTTGTAACATTACTTTATCGTGATGATATAACACTTTAGTATCACTCAATGTAAAAATACTCTATCCAGTAAAACACTTAAGTACCACCCAAACTCAATGTAGAACTACAATATGATTTATACAATATAAATGTTAACTACCTGTGCAATCAATAACTATGTTAAATGGTGTCCTTAACCTTAATACCAATTAAAGTTTTAATTATACGAATTGTATTAACTATTAACTCATTTTCTATATAAATTTCGTCAAGGAATTATAAATTATATAGAGAAGGAAAGGCAAATGATTAAGATTTATTGAACGCTCGCGTATTCATACAAAATCTGGCAATATCTTGTTTTCTTTTTTCTTAACTTCAATTCATCTCAGGAACAAAATTCAAAATGCTTGCATTACAGAATGAAATTCTCATCAAAACAAGACTATTCCCAGCAATTTATGTTTAAAATGGTTGAAGTACTTATGATTACAAAATTTGTATACTGCAGCTAAAATAACGACAAATAAAGAGAAATTTTCCTTCAAACCTCAATATCTTTATTTGAAGCTCATTTTGCGTGGTCGAAACATATTTTAACATTTAATATTAGATTCAACTTACAGTTTATGTTAATTAATTATGAACGATTTATTGCCAAATAATCAATCTTCGTATGCTATTTTGTCAACATTTAGCCAGGAGATGCAAGTTTCCTATCATTCTATACAAGTCCTTGATTTTGTGTATGCTCTGTTTTAAATAGTCGCTGTTTTGAAACGTTTCCAGTAGGTATCGGCAGCCCACGACGATGCACGACGAGTCCACACGTGTACGTAATTTACCTGTCATAAAGACACGTGACATCTCTTCGTCATTCAAGATTGGTTTGCTTCCTTTCCATTTTTCCATTTTAAGCATTATGTAATACTGCCGTCTAGACATCTGGCCACAATTACGTTAAGAACGCTTTTTTTTGTTTCAGATTTCAGTCTCCATTTAACCCGTAGACCGGATAATGGACTAATGTAAAAAAAATCTACTCATTTAATAGTGACGGACGCGATCCGAACACATTTTAACATTCGTGCTGATGTATTAACGAAATGAAAATAGTATGGGTGCCATTTCTAAATTGCCCTCTTTTCCGCAAACATCCGCTTTCGTTGACTCTAAATAATATTTCTCACGGCGGTTTATGTCATTAAGTGCCATATATCGGAGTTATCTTCACACCCCGTGTCATCCAGTCAAGTAATGGCCCTAAATAGTCGCAACTATCTACAACTATCCCGTCAGTTTTTCACGAATATTTCACGAAACTGTCATGGCTGCTATATTCTGTTTCAGGCACCACGCTGCGCTCGTTCCTGACGAAACTAATACAGATGAAAGGAAAAAATAAATATGACGTAGTTATATAGGGCAAATACGCCGACGTCGCCATTAGGTGGGATAAGGATAATGGGTTTACTTGGTGGGGTGTCATATAGCACCGCAAATAGTGTTAAACATTCGGCATACGCAATATACCATTCTTATAGAATATTAGATACGAAAAAAAAAACCAGCAATTTTGATAAATTTTCACTCAATACTTATTTTCTGAATATTATATATCTGCATTATTCAATTATGAAATTAAAATATGTTTGCAGATTTGATTTCATGCAAGGACATCTATAGATATATAAGACTTTGCTGTGGGGAAAGGGACATTACTCTAGCAAAAAGGTCGAAATATTTTGTAAATTTGTGGTCATCTGTAACACATTATATTTGAATTGCATCAGTTATTCTCGGTATGAGAGGAAAAATAATCAATGGCCAAGAAAATATCAGTTTGTATATCTAAATATTTGTTTACTCATTCTTCCAAATGTAGCGTTTCGCCTCTATTATTATTTTTACAAATATTGCAAATACTTTCTTTAATATGATTCTTAACATGCATCATGTGATATTTGGATATTATCATCTCCATACCATAACTATGTGTATCAGTCGGACGTTAGCTGGATTAGTCTTTTTCCTTTTTTACTTTCAATATCTAAGGGGATGCAACTCTTCTTTATTGGAGACTGCAAAGATCAAGTTTATATATATCATATATATATATATATATATATATCAAATGGTTATGCAATATGACGGTACTAATGATATATTTATTTACGATGTAGGTTGCGAGATATTATGAGCTGTAAATATGTTATTATGACGATGTATACATGTACAAGTCTGAAATAAAATATTATATTATATTCTTTAAGCCCACCGTTGTTGTTTTTTTTTTTTTTAAATAAAACAAGTTTGCATGCTTGTAATTTATAGAGAGACTCAAATGAAAGACTTGAAACTTACGGTGAATTGCTTGTCAACCTCTGCACTACCAAAATATGATGAGAAAAGTATGGGTCATGTAGCACCGAAGATGCCTTTTTCTGTTTAGTGTGTACACTGTTGACAAAGTGAAAGTAGACGTCGGAAATCATAAATTCATACCCCCAATTTCTCAACATATTTTTTTTTACTCTAAATTGACAATTCAAACATGATCATGCTTTTAAAGAATTCAAAATACACCAATACTGCCATTCAAACGAAAAATTAACATAAAGAAAAGTGCATTTTTAAATAAGAAGAAACAATGATTATCAATAACCGCCATTACGCGCGGTTCCAATGGTGGTACTCTGCCTCTAGCAAAAGGTTGAAATACATCATATTTAGTAGATTCGTAGTCATCTGTGACACACTGACAATATCATATTATTAAAATTCCACCAGTTATTATCGGTAGGAGACGAAAAACTAACAAGGAAATATCAGTGTGTATATCTAAATCTGTGTTCAAAACTAGCGTTTCGTCACTATTCTTCATTTAATTGAGTTTTACAAATATTGCACATATTTTCTTTAATATGATTTTTAAAATGTATCTTATAATAGTTGGATATTAATAACTCCATATCCTAACTATGTGTGGTAGTTGGGCATTAGGTTGATATTCGTTTTTAGACTGTATGTTAATATCTTATGAACTCTCCAATATTGGAGACTATAAAGGTTAGAGTAAGGGTTAATTTTATATTGAATATCGAAAGATGAAATAATAAACTGACTTCATTCAGCCGTTATACGGTTATATATGTTTATATCAATTTAATGTGCGAACGAGTAATCTCGATTTTGACATTGGTCTATGATTGACTTGAGAAATGTTTATTCTTTACAGCTGCTTAATTGATATCTTACAGTATATACTTTTGCGTTTAATTTGAAAATAATTTAAAATACAAATAAGTTTAATATGGGATAAAATCACTGTACGAACGCATGAATAATATGATGACATATTTAGTTAAAATCAAAACATAAACATTGAATTCTGCTGTTTTTTTTTGTTATAGGAGAGAGAGGAGGGGGAAGACGTACAGAGAGAGAGAGAGAGAGAGAGAGAGAGAGAGAGAGAGAGTGGGAGAGAGGGAGAGAAAGAGAGAGAGAGATAGAGAGAGAGAAAGAGAGAGAGAGAGAGAGAGAGAGAGAGAGAGAGAGAGAGAGAGAGAGAGATGAAGCTACCACCATTTGTCAACTTTAGTAAGAAAACTAGAACAGTTGCGTGTGTTTATTTATTTTGATAATCAAGTAGCATAAAGCATGACAAATACTGATATTTTTAACCGATGCGTATCAAACATCTAAGCTATATTTTATAGTTTTGATAAGTCCCCCTGGAACAATATTTGCTTTGATAAAATACATCTAAAATGATTTGAAAAAAAAACACATACAAAACCTGTGACAATATTCGCCTTGATAACAATAAAACAGGTTTAAAGTGCAAATAGCAGATGGGACAACATTCACTTTGTCAGGTAAAATGTGATAACCACGAGTCAGGATGGCCGAGTGGTCTAAGGCGCTGCGTTCAGGTCGCAGTCTGGTTCTCCAGGCGTGGGTTCGAATCCCACTTCTGACAAATATTTTATTTAAAATAAAATGCAATAACTCAATGTAAATAAAACAATAATAGTGATAACGATTTTAATCATTTGCTTAATTTAGAAATAAGTGAAGTCGTCCTGCATTGTTATTGTCCGAAGGTTTGACCTGGCACTCATTAATTTTCGCCGATATGTTCTGGCCTGAGAGAGAGAGAGAGAGAGAGAGAGAGAGAGAGAGCAGAGCAGAGCTTATGTGATTATTTAATGGCTGAATGACCAAAGAAGCGAGGTTAATTTTTTTATTATTTTTTTACTTTCGATATTTAGGTGTATGACTTTTTAAAACTGGAGACTGAAAAAGGTAAGCGTTGGGATTAGTTCCATGTACTTTCTTCGCCGGGCTTGATTAGCTCAGTTGGTAACGAGTCTGACTATCAATCCAGGGGTTGTGAGTTCGAATTCCCGCCCGTCAACATTCTCAGTGATGATTGATAAACGTGATAAACGACATTGTGTCTCATCATCATTTGTCTCTCACCGCTGACTTAAGTGGGAAAGTTATCAGTTACTTGCGGAGATAGGGTGTGCTCGACTACTGGTTAACCCTGCAGGATCCCAGGAAACAATGGTTAGGTTAACTGCTCGTCTCTTAGCCCTCGGTGGCATAAAAATGACGCTGAATATTCAATCAATCAATCAACCATGTAGTTTCATGTTGAATATAGAAAAATAAAACTAACTTCAGTTTGCTGAACATTAAGTTTGATCAAACTTTACCTTAAAGTATCATTAAGTTCCGATTTGTTTCATTTGTTCTATTCTAAGAGATACGTGTCACCGAAAACATTCCTGTAATGCATAAATCTGTCAGAACTTTAACCAAGCGGATATAATTCGTGGCAATAAATTGTATGCTTATAGCATTATCAATCGGCCAATTGAATAATCGAGTATAACTATTGAGGCGACAGGTAGTTGTGTTTTATCAAAACAAGTCAAAGGTAATGTTCCCAGCGGTCACAAAAGATGGCATGAAGAATGGTTTGATGTAACTTGTAAGAATCATAGAACTATGTATGTGTTACACTAACACATGTGGAACGCGTGACCCAGAGGTAAAGCATTAAATCCAAGGCCGGGTGTCGTGGGTTCGATTCTCCATCACGGCTATATGTAGTGTCCTTAAACAAGACACTTTATCGCATATGCTTAGTAATTGTTCGACCCAGGAAGACTTCGTGCGTGACTTGTCGTAAGTTGTAAGAACTTATTTCGCAATCGATGTAAAATGAATAAACAAATCACAGATAAGTATAGTCCCAATTAGATAATTAGGCCATAAAGGGCAGCAGTAAAAAGGGAATCAATATGAAGTTTAGATTAGTTTACTCCGAAATAAATCAAAAGTCAAAGGGTTAAGGAAAATCTGACTCAAAGTCGGACTTTGTTTAATACATACTCAGGGGAGAGAACATCTGTAATTAATAACATTACGGGCCAGGTCCTGAATCATTTTGAAAACCTGAGTCAAGGTTTGGGAAGTGAATGTGACAATATTTCTTGCGATACTGTTGATCTGAATTGTCCTTTTGCGGAAGATGAAATATGTAAAGCTCTGAACAATTTAAACAAAAACAAATATCCTGTATATATAATATTTTGAATGAATCATTTAAACATGCAAGGGAAAACATAACATTTTTTACACTTTAGAAAAGGTGTTATCTTACCAATATATAAAAAACAAAGGATATGTAAATGTCAGATAACTGTAGAAGCATCATTATTCTTGGTTGTGTTGGGAAAGCTATTCACCTCATTGTTAAATAGACTTCTCAATAATTGTGTAGAATCTTAGAGTTTGTTATGTGAAAAAAAGTAGGATTTAGGAAAATATTTATTGTTGATTATTGCGCTTTTGTAGACAGAGCGACCCTTTGACATACCTTTTTGAATCACAATTTAATAGCAAATGTTTTAATAATGTTTACAATATGTGTAGTAAGGCACATTCTTATGTAAAAATTGGTAACACTGTCTCTGACTCTTTTTCCTCAGTAAATCTGGTGGATTTTTTTGCTGTTTATTGGGGTTTAACGCCATTTTCAACACATTTCAGGTTATAAATGGCCTATCCAGTTTTGTTGGTAAAGGAAGACATCAGAATGAACCTGAGAAGAATCACAGTCCTTCCGCAAATAACTGGCAAACTTCTCACATAAAGTTGTTAGAGCGAGCGGAACTCGAATCTATGACCTTAGCGGCGAGAGATAAGTGATCTTGAGACGGCGCCTTAGATCTCGTGGCCACGACGAACCTTCTCAATCTAGTGCAAGACAGGGAGAACACATGTCACCATATAACTGTGTTAACAAGACAGGGAGAACACATGTCACCATATAACCGTGTCAACAATACAGAGAGAACACATGTCACCATATATCTGTGTCAACAATACAGGGAGAACACATGTCGCCATATAACTGTGTCAACAATACAGGGAGAACACATGTCACCATATATCTGTGTCAAAAATACAGGGAGGAGAACACATGTCACCATATAACTGTGTCAACATTACAGGGAGAACATATGTCACCATATAACTGTGTCAACAAGACAGGAAGAACACATGTCACCATATTACTGTGTCAACAATACAGAAATGATGACGTGGAGGTGTTTTACACTCTTCTTGCTTCTCTACGCAGGTGGTACTGTAATTATAGCAGAAAGTGGACATGATTTGCAAATTGATTTTAACGCTATTTCAGAATATTGCAAGTTACATAGGACCTACAATTTATTTTATCAAATATCAAAATTGATGCTTTCGGAAAGGCAACAATGGATTGAATAACATCACAGATTTTTACTTCAACGAAACTAAACTTTGTTTTTTTATCATTTTTTCTTATCTCGGTGTACACTTGAATTATAATGGCATTTTTTTTCTAGTTGACCAAGCCTGGAATACAATGTTTTCTTCAATCAAACAGATCAATGAAACTGTTGTTGCCTATAAATATACATACACATTTACCGCATGCAATAGTAATTCCAATTGCATGGGTCTGAAGACTGGGGCATTTAATAGTGTTGATTAAGACCAAAAGCAATTGAAATTTTGTAAGTGATTTTTTAAACTGAGAGAAAAACACACATCAAAGTGTAAGGTATATGGTGAACTTGGTACAACTCCGTAATATTACAACTAATCTGACACCTTTTGATGTAACTAATTATTTTGCATATCTTTAAAAATAATATCTGCGAAATATCACGGATGCAATTTGTTGAATAGTCTTTAAACAATATTGGATTATCTAACTATTGGACTTTCTAACAATTGGATAGATAAATCATACAGTTACTGACACAAATAGTTACAAATCAACAGTAAACACAGATTTTATCGAATTGGAACAGTGGTTTACAAACCGCTTCAAAATGCCCGAATTGTCCGATTTATAAAAAATAACTTCAATTTCGGACAGTAGCGGAAATATGTTTTTTTTTAATCTAGCTATTAACGTGTGTAAATTTCGATGTATGGACAATACAATACCTATTGGGAAAAATCGATATTTAAATAATGTTAGGAATCTACGACTCTGTAACAAAACCTCTTCGGCAATAAATACCATGTAAATAAAAACAAACTCGACTAGGAAAAAGTATTATCCACTATTTCTATTGCAAACATGCAGATATGTATATATTTAATGACTAGTACTAGTATAAACACATTTTTAAAATTAGCATTATTTTATAAAATAATTATACTTTTATTCAATTAATAACTAGGTAAATTTATCCCCCACGCATACATTGTACGTGATAAGGGATATACTTATTGTTAGATTGAACATGATTTTGTTTCTTAAAACAAAAGACACTAAACAAAACAAAAAGACAATCAGCGAAAAAAATCTCATCTAATATGAATCCTTAGAATAATATTATACCGGACACTAAACTTAATATGTTAATTATTCTACAGGCTATTTTTGCAATCTGTAGATGGAATGATATTGTATAGTTAGACAGTATCGATATGCAGATAGATAAAGAGATGTTCCCCTTAAACAGCAGCATTAGCAAGGCAATTTGTCAGTCAGAGACAAGTAATACTCAATATGCATCTATTGCTGCTGCTGATGATGACGATGCTACTACTTCTTCTTCTTCTTCTACTACTACTACTACTACTACTACTACTACTACTACTACTACTTCTACTTCTACTGCTACTGCTACTGCTACTGCTACTGCTGCTGCTGCTACTACTACTACTAAACTTATTTTATATAGTATACAATATAAGTCAATGACTAAATGAATAATTCTTTTATGAACACCACATATAACTACCTGAAACACCACACATATAACTATCTGAAACACCACACATATAGCACCCTGAAACACCCCACATATAGCAACCTGGAACATAACACATATAACTACCTTAAACACTACACATATAACTACATAAAAAACTACACATAAAACTACCGGAAATACTACACTTAAACTACATGAAACACCACATATATAACTGCCTGAAACACTACAAATAAAACTACCTGAGGCACCACACATATAACTATTCGAAACACCACTTATATAGCTACATGAAACACTACAATTATAACTACTTGAAACACCACACATATAACTATCCAAAACAATACACAAAAAACTACCTGAACACTACACATACAAATACATTAAACACTACACAGTCATTTAACTACCTGAACACTACACATACAAATACATTAAACACTACACAGTCATATAACTACCTGAAGCACTACACATATAACTACCTGAAACACCACACATATTACTATCCAAAACACTACACATATACTTACCTTAAACATTACACATATAACTACCTGAAACATTTCACATAGAACTACCTGAAACACCACACATATAACTGTCTGAAAAATCGCACATATACCAATCTGAAACAAAACACATAAAACTACCGGAAACACTACACTTAAACTACCTGAAACACCACACGTATAACTTTCCGAAACACTACACAGAGCACTACATGAAACACTACACATGCAATTACATTAAACACCACTTATATAACTACATGAAACACTATAAATATAACTACCTGAAGTACCACACATATAAATATCCAAAACATTACACACAAAACTACCTGAAACACTACACATACAAATACATTAAACACTACACAGTCATATAACTACCTGAAACAATACACATATAACTACCTGAAACACCACACATATAACTATCCGAAACACTACACATATAACTATCTGAAACGTTACTACATGAAATACTACACATAAAACTACCCGAAACACTACACATATAACTACATGAAACACCACACAGATAACTACCTTAAACACTACACATATAACTACCTGAAACACTACACATATAACTACCTGAAACACTATATATATAACTATCCGAAACACTACACATATAACTACCTGAAACACTGCACATATAACTACTTGAAATTCCACACATGTAGCTATACAAAAACCTCACAGACCTAACAATCTGAAACTCTATATTTATGAATTTAATAATGCTTTTCATAAAACTAGTCATTCACGGTAGAGTATACAATATGAGTTATATTTTAAGATGCTATTTCATATAACCTTGACGTTTTTCTCGGTCATACCGATAAAAGGTGGTGAAATTAAAATGCAACTTTCGTCACCACCACACACACACAAACAAAGAAGACACATGTGCTACATTGTAACACAATTCACGAATTTTTGCATATTGCTGAATGAAGAAATACGTATAACGAAGTATGTTCAGTATATAAACCCACCCACACACATACACACACACATGTTCTAAGGGTCAATACCGACATTGAAATATAAGCCAGGATAAAAATATTCAAAATTATTCATTAGGGTCTAACGTCGTTTTCGATCACTATTTGATAGGAACACAGAGATTGCTCGTTAGGCCGGCGGATATTATCTGATTATTTGTACAATGTCATACATAGAATTGAAGTGACAACGCTCGGCCATTCAGTTATCATATTTATATAATTAGATCCTCGGGGACCGAAGACATTTTAGGGCATTCTTCTTTTTATGACTGTTTGATCTCACCGCCAAACTATTACTAAGTCCTTCATATTTCGTACGGTGATTTTTATTATTGTCGATAAATGTTGTTTTTATTTCAATTAGATTTTCTTCGCCAAGTATTGCCTTTATTGGAATTTATAACGAATCTAATTGCGTTCTGACAGAAGAATATTGTCTGCTCTCCTTTTTGGAGGTAGTAAAATGGTACAGGATGTTAAAAAGAAACACATTCTAATATAAGGTGTAAACCCACCATTAATTTTTGTTCTTTATTCTATAGTTAATAAAAAAAAGTTTGCATGCTTGTCATTCGTAGAGATTCCAAAATGAAAGAAGTGAAACTTACATTTTATTGTTTGTCAACATCTGCACTATCAAACTATGACGAGAAAAGTAGGGGTCATGTGTCATTTAAAAGATTGTTTTCTGTTCCGATGTGCACCGTTGACAAAGTGAAAGTAGATTTCCGAAATCATGTACTGCTACACTTTCTAAGCATAATGTTTCTTTCTAAATTAACAATTCAAACATGGCAACGCTTTCAAAATGTTCACAATACATAAAAATGCCATTCAAATAAAAAAAATGAGCATCAAAATGAGGAAAATGCATTTTTAAAGAAGAGGAAACAAGAATTATTCATAACTTCCATTATGCGACCCACGGAAACATTTCCTGTTTCCAATCGTGGTACTATGCCTAAAAAACAATATCTAATATAATGGGTATTATGAAAACAATATTGTTTCACTAAACATGAAACGACAACTGAAGTGTCTTTCTTTGTAGATAATTTGATAATGCGTACAATACTATTAAATTACTTGATGTAAATATTCAATTATTTCATAAAACTACTGTTCCTTAAATGTAAGAACTTATATAGCAGAAATATGATAGTTTTAATACCATTTTTGTAGTCCGATATTTTAAGTTGTATACATCTAACTTTTTCAAAATTAGAGTCGAATACACTTAAGATAAGTGTAAGTCCCACTCAGTTAATTGTCATTATCTAAATTGTCAGTTGAAATATTATATATTCACATATAGTTCAAAACATATTGATATTCACATATATTTCAAAACATATCTATATTTACATATACTACAAAACATATGTATATTCACATATAGTTCAAAACATATTTATATTCACATATAGTTTAAAACATATCCATATTCACATATAGTTCAAAACATATTTTTATCCACATATACTACAAAACATATTTATATTCACATATATTTCAAAACATATTTATATTCACGTATAGTTCAAAACATATTTATATTCACATATAGTTTAAAGTATTATTTTATTCACATATGATTAAGATAAATAATATATTCGCTCCAGGTAAAATGCAATATTACCCCCAGATATAATGTATTTATTAGCCCTTGATATACTGTATTTATAAACCCCATACATAAGGTATTTATTAGCTCCAGATATAAAGTATATATTAGCCCCAGATAGAAGGTATATATTAGCCCCAGATATAAGGTATATATTAGCCCCAGATAGAAAGTATATTTTAGCCCAAGATAGAAGGTATTTATTAGCCCCAGATATAAAGTATATATTAGCCCCAGATAGAAGGTATATATTAGCCCCAGATAGAAGGTATATATTAGCCCAAGATATAAGGTATGTATTAGCCCCAGATAGAAGGTATATATTAGCAAAAGATAGAAAGTATATATTAGTCCAAGTTATGATGTATATATTCAACCAATATATAATGTATAAGGTATCCCTTGATAAGCTGTATTAATTGACCCTAGATATAAGGTATTTATTATCCACATATATAATGTATATATTAGCACAAGCTATAATGTATATTTGCCCCAGATGTATTGAAAATTAAAAATAATAAATGCTATTTAAAAAAACGATTGTTCATTGTTTTTAATTGCTTTAGTTTGCATGCATTCCATAGAAACTGGGTCGAATCTCACCAATGTTTTCTTAAATTTTGCTTCAATTCTTAAAACTTAACTCAGTTCGACTGGTTATTTGCTTATTATTTAATTAATATCAATGAAACCATATAAAATTTTACTGGAATTAGTCAAAACTCATAATCACTTTGTTGTATTGCTTAGATTTAAGTGTTTAAAGAAAAACGTATTAACTTAAACGTGTTGGTAAAACGGGAGTCAGGCTTTTTCTTAAGTTTTACTTAAACATATTTAATTTTGACGCCTTGCTTAAATATTTTTCAAGCAATGTCAGTTCAAACAAATAACATTTTTTCTAGAGCCAGTCTAAAAATCGTGTTGGTATACTAGAAGTCCGACTTGTTAAACAATATAAACGTCGTTAGATAAACAAGTCTTGCGCTAAACGCTCGATATGTCTTCCAATAGTATGTATTAATAAACGGTGTGGGGGCGCAGAGCATTGGACCCAGGTTCGAAGGACCGTGGGTTCGACATTCCATCACAGCTATGTGTAGTGTCCTTGGCCAAGACACTTTATCCGCATATACTTAGTAATGGTTCTACCAAGGTAGACTTCGATGTAAATACTTGTTTCACAATCGATGTTAATTAAATAAGTTTGAAACATTAATAAACAAAGGAAGATTTTACCCGTGCTATGATAATTGCAAAACGTTAAACAGGATCACTGTATCAATGCATCAAATGCTTATTGGGTTGTTATACAATATTTTCTGTGTTAATATAACTAACCGATGTTTTGTGGGCTGAAATAAAATTGTGAAAACATTGAAAAGTGTATTTTATCCAAAACTGCGGCGAGTATCAAAGATGATCAAACAACAACCTTGAGAACGATGGCGTGACGTGCTTATTAAAATAAACTATTGCCTTGTATTTCCTTTCCTGCAGACAGACAGACAGACAGACAGACAGACAGACAGACAGACAGAAGCGAGGTTTATTTTTTTATTATTTTTTTACTTTCGATATTTAGGTGTATGACTTTTAAAAATTTTAGACTGAAAAAGGTAAGCGTTGGGATTAGTTCCATGTACTTTATTCGCCGGGCTTGATTAGCTCAGTCGGTAACGAGTCTGACTATCAATCCAGGGGTCGTGAGTTCGAATTCCCGCCCGTCAACATTTTCAGTGATGATTGATATACGACATTGTGTCTCATCATCATTTGTCTCTGACTCAAGTGGGAAAGTTATCAGTTACTTGCGGAGATAGGATGTGCTCGGTTACCCCTGCAGGATCCCCGGAAACAATGGTTAGGTTAACTGCTCGTCTCTTAGCCCTCGATGACATAAAAATGACGCTGAATATTCAATCAATCAATCAATCATGTAGTTTCATGTTGAATATAGAAAAATAAAACTAACTTCAGTTTGCTGATCATTAAGTTTGATGAAACTTTGCCTTAAAGTCTCTTAACAATATCATTAAGTTCCGATTTGTTTCATTTGTTCTATCCTAAGAGATACGTGTCACCAAAAACATTCCTGTAATGCATACATTTGTCAGAACTTTAACCAAGCGGATAGAATTCGTGGCAATAAATTGTATGCTTATGGCATTATCAATCGGCCAATTGAATAATCGAGTATAACTATTGAGGCGACAGGTAGTTGTGTTTTATCAAAACAAGTCAAAGGTAATGTTTCCAGCGGTCACAAAAGATGGCATGAAGAGTATTTTGATGTAACTTGTAGGAATCATAGAACTATGTATGTGTGACACTAGCACATGTGGAACGCTTGGCCCAGAGGTAAAGCATTAAATCCAAGGCCGGGTGTCGTGGGCTCGATTCTCCATCACGGCTATATGTGGTGTCCTTAAACAAGACACTTTATCGCATATGCTTAGTAGTTGTTCGACCCAGGAAGACTTCGTGCGCGATTTGTTGTAAGTTGTAAGAACTTGTTTGGCAATCAATGTAAAATAAATAAACAAATCACAGATAAGTATAGTCCCAATTAGATAATTAGGCCAGAAAGGGCAGCAGTAAAAAGGGAATCAATATGAAGTTTAGATTAGTTTACTCCGAAATAAATAAAAAGTCAAAGGGTTAAGGAAAATCTGACTCAAAGTCGTGCTTTGTTCAATACATACTCAGGGGAGAGAACATCTGTAATTAATAAAATTACTGGCGAGGTCCTGGATCATTTTGAAAACCTGAGTCAAGGTTTTGGAAGTGAATGTGACAATATTTCTAGCGATACTGTTGATCTGAATTGTCCTTTTGCGGAAGATGAAATATGTAAAGCTCTGAACAATTTAAACAAAAACAATATCCTGTATATATGATATTTTGTATGAATCATTTAAACATGCAAGGGAAATCATAACATTTTTACACTTTAGAAAAGGTGTTATCTTACCAATATATAAAAAACAAAGGATATGTAAATGTCAGATAACTGTAGAGGCATCATTATTCTTGGTTGTGTTTGGAAAGCTATTCACCTCAGTGTTAAATAAACTTCTCAATAATTGTGTAGAATCTTAGAGTTTGTTATGTGAAAAAAAAGTAGGATTTAGGAAAATATTTATTGTTGATTATTGCGCTTTTGTAGACAGAGCGACCCTTTGACATACCTAATTGAATCACAATTTAATAGCAAATGTTTTAATAATGTTTACAATTTGTGTAGTAAGGCACATTCTTATGTAAAAATTGGTAACACTGTCTCTGACTCTTTTTCCTCAGTAAATCTGGTGGATTTTTTTGCTGTTTATTGAGGTTTAACGCCATTTTCAACACATTTCAGGTTATAAATGGCCTATCCAGTTTTGTTGGTAAAGGAAGACATCAGAATGAACCTGAGAAGAATCACAGTCCTTCCGCAAATAACTGGCAAACTTCTCACATAAAGTTGTTAGAGCGAGCGGAACTCGAATCTATGACCTTAGCGGCGAGAGATAAGTGATCTTGAGACGGCGCCTTAGATCTCTTGGCCACGGCGAACCTTCTCAATCTAGTGCAAGACAGGGAGAACACATGTCACCATATAACTGTGTTAACAAGACAGGGAGAACACATGTCACCATATAACCGTGTCAACAATACAGAGAGAACACATGTCACCATATATCTGTGTCAACAATACAGGGAGAACACATGTCGCCATATAACTGTGTCAACAATACAGGGAGAACACATGTCACCATATAACTGTGTTAACAATACAGGGAGAACACATGTCACCATATAACTGTGTCAACAATACAGGGAGAACACATGTCACCATATAACTGTGTTAACAAGACAGGGAGAACACATGTCACCATAAAACCGTGTCAACAATACAGAGAGAACACATGTCACCATATATCTGTGTCAACAATACAGGGAGAACACATGTCGCCATATAACTGTGTCAACAATACAGGGAGAACACATGTCACCATATAACTGTGTCAAAAATACTGGGAGGAGAACACATGTCACCATATAACTGTGTCAACAATACAGGGAGAACATATGTCACCATATAACTGTGTCAACAATACAGGGAGAACATATGTCACCATATAACTGTGTCAACAATACAGGGAGAACACATGTCACCATATAATGTCACCATATAACTGTGTCAACAATACAGGGAGAACACATGTCACCATATAAATTTTTCAACAATACAGGGAAGAGAACACATGTCACCATATAACTGTTCTACAATACAGGGAGGAGAACACATGTCACCATATAACTGTGTCAACAAGACACGGAGAACACATGTCACCAGATAACTATGTCAACAATACAGGGGGAACACATGTCACCATATAACTGTGAACACATGTTACCACATAACTGTGTCAACAAGACACGGAGAACACATGTCATCACATAACTGTGTCAACAATACATGTAGAACACATGTCACCACATAACTGTGTCAACAATACAGGGAGAACACATGTCACCACATAACTGTGTCAACAAGACACGGAGAACACATGTCACCATATAACTATGTTAACAATACAGGGAGAACACATGTCACCATATAGCTGTGAACACATGTCACCACATAACTGTGTCAACAAGACACGGAGAACACATGTCACCACATAACTGTGTCAACAATACATATAGAACACATGTCACCACATAACTGTGTCAACAATACAGGGAGAACACATGTCACCACATAACTGTGTCAACAAGACAGGGAAAACACATGTCACCACATAACTGTGTCAACAAGACAGGAAGAACACATGTCACCATATTACTGTGTCAACAATACAGAAATGATGACGTGGAGGTGTTTTACACTCTTCTTGCTTCTCTACGCAGGTGGTACTGTAATTATAGCAGAAAGTGGACATGATTTGCAAATTGATTTTAACGCTATTTCAGAATATTGCAAGTTACATAGGACCTACAACTTATTTTATCTAATATCAAAATTGATGCTTTCGGAAAGGCAACAATGGATTGAATAACATCACAGATTTTTACTTCAACGAAACTAAACTTTATTTTTTTATCATTTTTTCTTATCTCGGTGTACACTTGAATTATAATGGCATTTTTTTCTAGTTGACCAAGCCTGGAATACAATGTTTTCTTCAATCAAACAGATCAATGAAACTGTTGTTGCCTATAAATATACATACACATTAACCGCATGCAATAGTAATTCCAATTGTATGGGTCTGAAGACTGGGGCATTTAATAGTGTTGATTAAGACCAAAAGCAATTGAAATTTTGTAAGTGATTTTTTAAACTGAGAGAAAAACACACATCAAAGTGTAAGGTATATGGTGAACTTGGTACAACTCCGTAATATTACAACTAATCTGACACCTTTTGATGTAACTAATTATTTTGCATATCTTTAAAAATAATATCTGCAAAATATCACAGATGCAATTTGTTGAATAGTCTTTAAACAATATTGGATTATCTAACTATTGGACTTTCTAACTATTGGATAGATAAATCATACAGTTACTGACACAAATAGTTACAAATCAACAGTAAACACAGATTTTATCGAATTGGAACAGTGGTTTACAAACCGCTTCAAAATGCCCGAATTGTCCGATTTATAAAAAAATAACTTCAATTTCGGACAATAGCGGAAATATGTTTTTTTTTTAATCTAGCTATTAACGTGTGTAAATTTCGATGTATGGACAATACAATACCTATTGGGAAAAATCGATATTTAAATAATGTTAGGAATCTACGACTCTGTAACAAAACCTCTTCGGCAATAAATACCATGTAAATAAAAACAAACTCGACTAGGAAAAAGTATTATCCACTATTTCTATTGCAAACATGCAGATATGTATATATTTAATGACTAGTACTAGTATAAACACATTTTTAAAATTAGCATTATTTTATAAAATAATTATACTTTTATTCAATTAATAACTAGGTAAATTTATCCCCCAGTCATACATTGTACGTGATAAGGGATATACTTATTGCTAGATTGAACATGATTTTGTTCTTAAAACAAAAGACACTAAACAAAACAAAAAGACAATCAGCGAAAAAAATCTCATCTAATATGAATCCTTAGAATAATATTATACCGGACACTAAACTTAATATGTTAATTATTCTACAGGCTATTTTTGCAATCTGTAGATGGAATGATATTGTATAGTTAGACAGTATCGATATGCAGATAGATAAAGAGATGTTCCCCTTAAACAGCAGCATTAGCAAGGCAATTTGTCAGTCAGAGACAAGTAATACTCACTCAATATGCATCTATTGCTGCTGCTGATGATGACGATGCTACTTCTTCTTCTTCTTCTACTACTACTACTACTACTACTACTACTACTACTACTACTTCTACTTCTACTGCTACTGCTACTGCTACTGCTACTACTACTACTACTAAACTTATTTTATATAGTATACAATATAAGTCAATGACTAAATGAATAATTCTTTTATGAACACCACATATAACTACCTGAAACACCACACATATAACTATCTGAAACACCACACATATAGCACCCTGAAACACCCCACATATAGCAACCTGGAACATAACACATATAACTACCTTAAACACTACACATATAACTACATAAAAACTACACATAAAACTACCGGAAATACTACACTTAAACTACATGAAACACCACATATATAACTGCCTGAAACACTACAAATAAAACTACCTGAGGCACCACACATATAACTATCCGAAACACCACTTATATAGCTACATGAAACACTACAATTATAACTACTTGAAACACCACACATATTCCTATCCAAAACAATACACATAAAACTACCTGAAACACTACACATACAAATACATTAAAGACTACACAGTCATTTAACTACCTGAAACACTACACATACAAATACATTAAACACTACACAGTCATATAACTACCTGAAGCACTACACATATAACTACCTGAAACACCACACATATTACTATCCAAAACACTACACATATAATTACCTTAAACATTACACATATAACTACCTGAAACATTTCACATATAACTACCTGAAACACCACACATATAACTGTCTGAAAAATCGCACATATACCAATCTGAAACAAAACACATAAAACTACCGGAAACACTACACTTAAACTACCTGAAACACCACACATATAACTTTCCGAAACACTACACATAGCACTACATGAAACACTACACATGCAATTACATTAAACACCACTTATATAACTACATGAAACACTATAAATATAACTACCTGAAGTACCACACATATAACTATCCAAAACATTACACATAAAACTACCTGGAACACTACACATACAAATACATTAAACACTACACAGTCATATAACTACCTGAAACAATACACATATAACTACCTGAAACACCACACATATTACTATCCGAAACACTACACATATAACTATCTGAAACGCTACTACATGAAATACTACACATAAAACTACCCGAAACACTACACATATAACTACATGAAACATCACACAGATAACTACCTTAAACACTACACATATAACTACCTGAAACACTATATATATAACTATCCGAAACACTACACATATAACTACCTGAAACACTGCACATATAACTGCTTGAAATTCCGCGCATGTATCTGTACGAAAACCTCACAGGCTTAACAATCTGAAACTCTATATTTATGAATTTAATAATGTTTTTCATAAAACTAGTAATTCACGGTAGAGTATACAATATGAGTTATATTTTAAGATGCTATTTCATATAACCTTGACCTTTTTCTCTGTCATACCGATAAAAGGTGGTGAAATTAAAATGCAACTTTCGTCACCACCACACACACACACACAAACAAAGAAGACACATGTGCTACATTGTAACACAATTCACGAATTTTTGCATATTGCTGAATGAAGAAATACGTATAACGAAGTATGTTCAGTATATAAACCCACCCACACACATACACACACACATGTTCTAAGGGTCAATACCGACATTGAAATATAAGCCAGGATAAAAATATTCAAAATTATTCATTAGGGTCTAACGTCGTTTTCGATCACTATTTGATAGGAACACAGAGATTGCTCGTTAGGCCGGCGGATATTATCTGATTATTTGTACAATGTCATACATAGAATTGAAGTGACAACGCTCGGCCATTCAGTTATCATATTTATATAATTAGATCCTCGGGGACCGAAGACATTTTAGGGCATTCTTCTTTTTATGACTGTTTGATCTCACCGCCAAACTATTACTAAGTCCTTCATATTTCGTACGGTGATTTTTATTATTGTCGATAAATGTTGTTTTTATTTCAATTAGATTTTCTTCGCCAAGTATTGCCTTTATTGGAATTTATAACGAATCTAATTGCGTTCTGACAGAAGAATATTGTCTGCTCTCCTTTTTTGGAGGTAGTAAAATGGTACAGGATGTTAAAAAGAAACACATTCTAATATAAGGTGTAAACCCACCATTAATTTTTGTTCTTTATTCTATAGTTAATAAAAAAAAGTTTGCATGCTTGTCATTCGTAGAGATTCCAAAATGAAAGAAGTGAAACTTACATTTTATTGTTTGTCAACATCTGCACTATCAAACTATGACGAGAAAAGTAGGGGTCATGTGTCATTTAAAAGATTGTTTTCTGTTCCGATGTGCACCGTTGACAAAGTGAAAGTAGATTTCCGAAATCATGTACTGCTACACTTTCTAAGCATAATGTTTCTTTCTAAATTAACAATTCAAACATGGCAACGCTTTCAAAATGTTCACAATACATAAAAATGCCATTCAAATAAAAAAAATGAGCATCAAAATGAGGAAAATGCATTTTTAAAGAAGAGGAAACAAGAATTATTCATAACTTCCATTATGCGACCCACGGAAACATTTCCTGTTTCCAATCGTGGTACTATGCCTAAAAAACAATATCTAATATAATGGGTATTATGAAAACAATATTGTTTCACTAAACATGAAACGACAACTGAAGTGTCTTTCTTTGTAGATAATTTGATAATGCGTACAATACTATTAAATTACTTGATGTAAATATTCAATTATTTCATAAAACTGCTGTTCCTAAAATGTAAGAACTTATATAGCAGAAATATGATAGTTTTAATACCATTTTTGTAGTCCGATATTTTAAGTTGTATACATCTAACTTTTTCAAAATTAGAGTCGAATACACTTAAGATAAGTGTAAGTCCCACTCAGTTAATTGTCATTATCTAAATTGTCAGTTGAAATATTATATATTCACATATAGTTCAAAACATATTGATATTCACATATATTTCAAAACATATCTATATTTACATATACTACAAAACATATGTATATTCACATATAGTTCAAAGCATATTTATATTCACATATAGTTTAAAACATATCCATATTCACATATAGTTCAAAACATATTTTTATCCACATATACTACAAAACATATTTATATTCACATATATTTTAAAACATATTTATATTCACGTATAGTTCAAAACATATTTATATTCACATATAGTTTAAAGTATTATTTTATTCACATATGATTAAGATAAATAATATATTCGCTCCAGGTAAAATGCAATATTACCCCCAGATATAATGTATTTATTAGCCCTTGATATACTGTATTTATAAACCCCATACATAAGGTATTTATTAGCTCCAGATATAAAGTATATATTAGCCCCAGAAAGAAGGTATATATTAGCCCCAGATATAAGGTATATATTAGCCCCAGATAGAAAGTATATTTTAGCCCAAGATAGAAGGTATTTATTAGCCCCAGATATAAAGTATATATTAGCCCCAGATAGAAGGTATATATTAGCCCCAGATATAAGGTATATATTAGCCCCAGCTAGAAGGTATATATTAGCCCAAGATAGAAGGTATATTTTAGCCCAAGATAGAAGGTATATATTAGCCCAAGATATAAGGTATGTATTAGCTCCAGATAGAAGGTATATATTAGCACAAGATAGAAAGTATATATTAGTCCAAGTTATGATGTATATATTCAATCAATATATAATGTATAAGGTATCCCTTGATAAGCTGTATTAATTGACCCTAGATATAAGGTATTTATTATCCACTTATATAATGTATATATTAGCACAAGCTATAATGTATATATAAGTACCACATATAATGTATATATTCATTCAAGGAATAAAGTATATATTCATCCCAAGATTAATGTATATATTCATCCCAGGATTAATGTATATATTCATCCAAGGAATAATATATATATATTCATCCCAGGAATAATGAATACCTATATTCATCCCAGAATTAATGTATATATTCATTCCAGAAATAATGTATAATTATAATCATCCCAGGATTAATGTATGTATATTATCCAAGGAAAATGTACATATTCATCCCAGGATTTATGTACATATTCATCCCATGATTAATGTACATATTCATCCCAGGATTAATGTATATATTCATCTAAGGAATAATGTATAATTATATTAATTCCAGGAATAATGTACATATTCATCCCAGGATTAATGTATATATTCATCCCAGGAAAATGTACATATTCATTCTAAGCTTAATGTACATATTCATCACAGGAATAACGTACATATTCATCCCAGGATTAATGTATATATTCATCCCAGGAAAATGTACATATTCATCCCAGGATTAATGTACATATTCATCCCAGAAATAATGTATATATTCATCCAAGGAAAATGTACATATTCATCTTAGGATTAATGTACATATTCATCCCAGGAACAACGTACATATTCATCCCAGGAGTAATGTATAAATTCATCCCAGGAATAATATATATATTCGTCCCAGGAATAATGTATATATTCGTCCCAGGAGTAATGTATATATTCATCCCAGGATTAATGTATAATTATATTCATCCCAGGAATAATAAATATATTCATCCCAGGAACAATGCATACATGTATATTCATTCCCGGATTAATGTACATATTCATCCCAGGATTAATGTACATATTCATCCCAGGAATAATGTACATATTTATCCCAGGAATAATGTATATATTCATCCCAGGAT
Source organism: Panopea generosa (assembly GCA_029582155.1). Classification (NCBI taxonomy): domain Eukaryota; kingdom Metazoa; phylum Mollusca; class Bivalvia; order Adapedonta; family Hiatellidae; genus Panopea; species Panopea generosa. The sequence goes on from CM055897.1 coordinate 64,691,472, forward strand.
TAATGTATATATTAGCCCTAATTATAAGGTATAAATAAGCCTCAGGTATAATGTATATACTATCCCCAGGTATAATGTATATATTTGCCCCAGATGTATTGAAAATTAAAAATAATAAATGCTATCTAAAAAAACGATTGTTCATTGTTTTTAATTGCTTTAGTTTGCATGCATTCCATAGAAACTGGGTCGAATCTCACCAATGTTTTCTTAAATTTTGCTTCAATTCTTAAAACTTAACTCAGTTCGACTGGTTATTTGCTTATTATTTAATTAATATCAATGAAACCAAATAAAATTTTACTGGAATTAGTCAAAACTCATAATCACTTTGTTGTATTGCTTAGATTTAAGAGTTTAAAGAAAAACGTATTAACTTAAACGTGTTGGTAAAACGGGAGTCAGGCTTTTTCTTAAGTTTTACTTAAACATATTTAAAACTTTAACATAATTTTGACTCATTGCTTAAATATTTTTCAAGAAATGTCAGTTCAAACAAATAACATTTTTTCTAGAGCCAGTCTAAAATCATAATCCCATGGCTGTATTTTTTATATAAGTTTTTTAGTATTTGAGTATATACTTCATCGTGTTGGTATACTAGAAGTCCGACTTGTTAAACAATATAAACGTCGTTAGATAAACAAGTCTTGCGCTAAACGCTCGATATGTCTTCCAATAGTATGTATTAATAAACGGTGTGGGGGCGCAGAGCATTGGACCCAGGTTCGAAGGACCGTGGGTTCGACATTCCATCACGGCTATGTGTAGTGTCCTTGGCCAAGACACTTTATCCTCATATACTTAGTAATGGTTCTACCAAGGTAGACTTCAACCGTGAGTTGTCTTCGATGTTAATACTTGTTTCACAATCGATGTTAATTAAATAAGTTTGAAACATTAATAAACAAAGGAAGATTTTACCCGTGCCATGATAATTGCAAAACGTTAAACAGGATCGATACCTCATTTCACTGTATCAATGCATCAAATGCTTATTGGGTTGTTATACAATATTTTCTGTGTTAACCGATGTTTTGTGGGCTGAAATAAAATTGTGAAAACATTGAAAAGTGTATTTTATCCAAAACTGCGGCGAGTATCAAAGATGATCAAACAACAACCTTGAGAACGATGGCGTGACGTGCTTATTAAAATAAACTATTGCCTTGTATTTCCTTTCCTGCAGACAGACAGACAGACAGACAGACAGACGTATACACATTTTACATGTCCCAAACACACACACACACACACACACACACACACACACACACACACACAGACAGACGTATACACACTCTAGACTTTTAATTGTTTTACATTTCCCAAACACACACACACACATACACGCACGCACGCACGCACGCACGCACGCACGCACGCACGCACACAAACACAGACGGACACACACACTACAGACGTCTAATTATTTTAAATCACAGTCACCGCAATATTTCAATTAACAAAAAAAAAATACTTTAAATATATTTATTAATATTAGAAACGTAACGCGTGTCATACTAAATCGACCGCTGCTGAGTAAATAGTATGACAAAAAGATACTTAGGTTTGCAATTTATACGTTCTGGTACAGGCCTTGGATCCATATGTTCACAATACAACTTTTACAAACCTAAAATTATATTAAATGCACTGCCATTCATGCCCATTTAATGTACTTTGTTATTCCTAATCAAAACGTTATTGTGCTGTTTAAATCTAACGTGGAACTAGGTGTCATATCCGGCATTACAATCTCCACTACGATGGTGTCATTTCTAACCTTTTTATAGACACACAAAACCCCAGTTGTCAATACGCCAAGGTAGACATTTAATACTGTCCCGCCCCCTTATGGACGCTATACCGCACCAAATGGTGCCGAATTCGATCAGCAAACCATTTTGCGGACGGTAGTTTAGTGCATGTAAATTGTAATGAAAGCGAATAAATCGAATGTATAAATACACGATAATGGGTGAAAATATTTAGGTTTTTTTATGAATGAATGCTGTATTATGAAGTATTTAATACACAATAAAGAATCGTGGCGGTTTATGTTAACACATGCACTGACACTAATTGAAGTCTGTCAAAACACTTTAGTCATCGGGTTCTCCCATAATTTTCTGTAGTTTACGGGAATTAGTTTCAAATTTAAGACAGACATACCGCAAATACATTACCTGTTATATTTTGATATTTACATGACATTTACGTCACCATAGTATCCGTTGTTGGAATTTTTATTTGAGATTTTTTTTCAATAATAGTGTAGCATAGTGTCATCCTTCAGCTAATAAGACTATTTAAAGAGTATTATTTTCATCTTTGCACTATTTTGTTTTTTTTTATATAAATGCTTAGTGTACTAAATATAATTTTGGTTGCCGGCCCATCATACAAATATTCACACAAATAGTATAAATATAGTTATATAACATGTTATAAAGACTACATTGTAGTTTTGTGTATAAATGTATGCAATTTTGCCGATGTGATTTATTAATATAGATATTTATCATGTATATGTATATCTTATGTTATATTGGGTAACTTTATAAACAACTCGACCTTCGTCTTGCTAGTACAACATTCCCATTATTGTTTTATTAGAACACAATGATTTCCATCATGCTTTCATTGTTTATCTTGTTTTATGTACAATATGTCCATCATAAATTTATTGTAAAAAAAAAATTCTACAATGTTTATTGTAAAAAATTACACTATGTTTATTGTTAAACAATTATACCATGTTTGTTGCAAAACAATTACACCATGTTTATTGTAAAACAATTACACAATGCTTATTGTAAAACAATTACGCCATGCTTATTGTAAAACAAGTACATCATGCTTATTGTAAAACAATTACACCATGCTTATTGTAAAAAAATACACCATGTTTATTGTAAAATAACCACAAAATGCTTATTGTAAAACAATTACACCATGTTTATTGTAAAACAAAAACACCATGTTTATTGTAGAATAATCACATCATGTTTATTGTAAAACAATTACACCGTGCTTATTGTTGAACAATTACACACTATTTATTGTAAAACAATCACACCATGCTAATTGTAAAACAATTAGACCATGTTTATTGTAAAACAATCACACCATGTTTATTGTAAAACAATTACACAATCACCATGCTTATTGTAAAACAAGTACGACATGCTTATTGTAAAACAATAACACCATCACCATGCTTATTGTAAAACAAGTACACCATGCTTATTGTAAAACAATTACACCATGCTTATTGTAAAACAATTATACCATGTGTATTGTAAAACAATCACATCGTGCTTATTGTAAAACAATTACGTCATGTTTATTATAAAACAATTACACTATGCTTATTGTCAAGCAATTACACCCTGTTTATTGCAAAACAATAACACCCTGTTTATTGTAAAACCATCCTGCAATGTTTTAATGAACAACAACTACAAATTGCTTTTATCTAAAACCCTTCCATCATGTTTTATGAAAAAAACATTTCGACTATGTTTTATCAAAAACAATCTCACCATGTTTCTATTGAAAAACAATTCCACCATATGTTTATATAAAACAGTTTCATCGTGTTTTATTAAAAAACAATTCCACTATGTTTTTATGTAAAATAATTTCAACATGTGTTTATATTAAACAGTTTCATCATATTTTATTTTTAAAAAAAATGTTTTTATGCAAAACAACAATTCCTTCCTTTTCTATGCATAGCAATTTCATCAAGTTTTTTAATGAAAAAGAATTCCACTATACCCATTGTAAAACCAGTCCATCATGTTTTTATGTAAAACAATTCCACTAAGTTCTAACTGTAAAATAATGCAACCATGTTTTATTGTAAAACCATTTCACCATGTGTTTATGTAAAACAATTCCACCATGTTTTATTGTAAAATCATTCCACCATGTGTTTATGTAAAACTATCCCATTATGTCTTTATGTAAAACCATTCGACCATGTATTATTGTAAAACCATTCCGCCATGTTTTGTTGAAAAACCATTCCACCATGTATTTATGTAAAACCATTTCACCATGTGTTTATGTAAAACAATTCCACCATGTGTTTATGTAAAACCATCCCACCATGTGTTTATGTAAAACCATTCAGCCATATTGTAAAACAATTACACTATACTTATTGTTAAACAAGTACACCATGTTTATTTTAAAACAATTACATTATGCTTATTGTAAAAAAATTACATCATTCTTATTGGTAAACAAGTAGACCATGTTTATTGTAAAGCAATTACACCTTGTTTATTGTAAAACAATAACACCATGTTTATTGTAAAACGACTACACCATGTTTATTGTAAAACAATTATACACTATTTATTGTAAAACAATTACACCATGTTTATTGTAAAACAATTATACACTATTTATTGTAAAACAATTACACAATGTTTATTGAAAAACAACTACACCATGTTTATTGTTAAACTATTCTAAAATGTTTTAATGAACAACAAGTCCAAATTTTATCTAAAACCTTCCATCATGTTTTAATAAAAAACATTTCGACCATGTTTTATAAAAAAAATCACTATGTTTTTATTGTAAAACAATTCCACCAACTGTTTATATAAAACAATTCCATCATGTAAATCGTTCCACTATGATTTTCTATTAGAAAAAAACTTTTCCCATGTTTTTTTATTGAAAAACACATTCCATCATGGTTTTATTTGTTAAAACAATCTCGCCATGTTTTATTGTAAATTACATTTATATATTCAAAATTGTAAATACAAAATTCTAAGTGCAATATGTATAAATATAATATTTTAAGCGCTAATACACCATCTAAAATGACAACCTTTATACGTTTAACATTTATCATTCATCATTTATAAGTACACCGTCTCAAGATCACTTACCTCTCACCGCTATGGTCGTAGGTTCGAGTCCCGCTCGCTCCAAAAACTTTATGTGAGAAAGTTTCCAGTTACTTGCGGAAGGACGGTGTTTCTACTCAGTCTGACTCAGTCTGAGGTCTTCCTCCACCAGTAAAACTGGATATGCCATATATAACCTGAAATGTGTTGAAAATGGCGTTAAACCCAATTCAAAAAAAAAAAATATAAGTACACCATTTATAAGAGCAAAAGTTATAAGTACAACATATTGACATCCTCAAGATTACAACATTTTTGTCATGGTTTTATTCGGACACTGATTTAGTTTATCAATTTAGTATACATGTTTAGTTGTGTTTTCTTTTCATAAACACAATATTTATAAGTTCACCATTTATAAGTACAAACATTCACATTCCAAGATGACAACACTTTCATCATGGTTGTATTCGGACATTAATTTATCATATTTTTACAATCTTGTTTTATTTTTAAAGAAAGTATTTTCACAATGTAATGGTACTTTCATCATGCATGCATTTTTCAGAAAATATGTTTATGTTTTTAATAGTAAATCATATAAAGCATGCTAGAAGAACAGCATTAAATCATTATTTTATGTGTACAACATTTCCATTACTGTACAACGCTCTTGTAAGGTTTTAATTTGTACAACATAACTTCTTTCACGATTTGTACATACTTTTCATCAGAATTCTTTTATAATTACATGATTTCCTTCCCCGTTCATTTCAATAATTTCCATACGCCCTTTTCATATCATTTTAATTATGGTTTATAATTAAACTATTTTCACTATGGTTTATATTATTAATGTCAATTATATTAACATGACTTCAAATAGATCATCACCCTTTTTTTCAATTGCGATAACTTACGTATGTTGTATTTATTATTACAACATTTACGTCGAACTGTTTTACCATAATAATTACATAATATTTAATCATTACAATTTCTATCATATGAACAGTTCTACCATATTGATTGTTACAACCTTTCAATGATATTTTACTTTTTGCAATAGGATATTGTTACAGTTTTTCTATTATATTTTATTGGTAAAACTTTTTTCAATAGTGTTTAAGTGTTATATTGTTTCTATCATATTTTATTGTTAAAACTTTTAAATTTACGTTTTTATATGAACACCATTTTACAACATTTTTATTGGTTACACACTGTCATGTTGTTTTAAAATTTCACCTTTTTTTTTTCAACAACATTTCCATCCTGTTTTTGCCATTACGAAATTTCTTTCATGCTTTTATATTTCCATTGTTTCTATACTGTTATCATTCCGTTAAGGTTATATCAATACAACATTTGTATATCATTTCTTATATTACAAACATTTTCAATTTCTTCATGTCATTACATTTTTGCCATCATGTTTTTATTATAACAACATTGGCATCATGATAGCATTATTTTATCCGATTGTCTTCATGCTTTTATTGTTACAAGATATTATCATGCTTAACATTGTCATCTCTTTCATTATAACAACATTTTTGTCGCGGTTTATTTTTTACAAGTTGCTATCCAAATTTCATTGTTACATCATTTTTTATGATGATTTCGTTGATGTTTTAAATAATTCTCGTGGTTATTATAATAACTTTGTTATCAGATCATATGACGTCACGCTCATACATTTATTATACCAATTTGTCATCATACTTTTATCTTAACAACGCTGTCGCCATGCTTTCATTTGTTACAACATTGTCATTATTCCTAATTGTTGCAACGTTTTCATCATGCTTCCATTGTTAAAACATTGTCATTATTGCTAATTGTTGCAACGTTTTCATCATGCTTACTTCGTTTCAACATTGTCATCATTGTCATCATTGTTAATTGTTGCAATATTTGCACCATGCTTCCATTGTAACAGCACTGTCACCATTGTTAATTGTTAATTGTTTCAATGTTTTCATCATGCTTCCATTGTTACAAAATTGTCATCATTGTTAATTGTTGCAACGTTTGCATCATGTTTCCATTGTTATAACATTGTCATCATTGTTTATTTTACAATGTCTGCATCATGCTTCCATTGTTATAACATTGTCATTATTGTTAATTATTGCAATGTTTTCATCATGCTTACTTCGTTTCAACATTGTCATCATTGTCATCATTGTTAATTGTTGCAACGTTTGCAGCATGCTTCCATTGTAATAACATTGTCATCATTGTTAATTGTTGCAATGTTTGCATCATGCTTCCATTGTTACAACATTGTCATCATTGTTAATTGTTGCAATGTTTGTATCATACTTCCATTGTTATAACATTGTCATCATTGTTAATTGTTGCAACGTTTGCAGCATGCTTCCATTGTTATAACATTGTCATCATTGTTAATTGTTGCAATGTTTGCATCATGCTTCCATTGTGACAACATTGTCATCATTGTTAATTGTTGCAATGTTTGTATCATACTTCCATTGTTATAACATTGTCATCATTGTTAATTGTTGCAACGTTTGCATCATGTTTCCATTGTTATAACATTGTCATCATTGTTTATTTTACAATGTTTGCATCATGCTTCCATTGTAATAACATTGTCATTATTGTTAATTATTGCAATGTTTTCATCATGCCTACTTCGTAACAACATTGTCATCATTGTTAATTGTTGCAACGTTTGCAGCATGCTTCCATTGTTATAACATTGTCATCATTGTTAATTGTTGCAATGTTTGTATCATGCTTCCATTGTTACAACATTGTCATCATTGTTAATTGTTGCAATGTTTGTATCATACTTCCATTGTTATAACATTGTCATCATTGTCACTTGTTGCAATGTTTTCATCATGCTTCCATTGTTATAACATTGTCATCATTGTAATTGTTGCACTATTTGCACCATGCTTCAATTGTTACAGTCTTGTCATCATTGTTAATTGTTGAAATGTTTTCATCATGCTTCTTTTGTTACAACATTGTCATCATTGTCATCATTGTTAATTGTTGCAACGTTTGCAGCATGCTTCCATTGTTATACTATTGTCATCATTGTTAATTGTTACAATGTTTGCATCATGCTTCAATTGTAATAAGATTGTCATCATTATTAATTGTTGCAATGTTTTCATCATGTTTCCATTGTTATTACATTGTCATCATTGTTAATTGATACAATGTTTTCATCTTGCTTTCATTGTTAAAACATTGTCATCATTGCCATCATTGTTAATTGTTAATTGTTGCAATGTTTGCATCATGCTTCCGTTGTTATAACATTGTCATCATTGTTAATTGTTGCAATGTTTGCATCATGCTTCCATTGTTATAGCATTTTCATCATTTTTTAATTGTTGCAATGTTGCATCATGCTTCCATTGTTATAATATTGTCATCATTGTTAATTGTTGCAATGTTTGCATCATGCTTCTATTGTTATAACATTGTCATCATTGTTAATTGTTGCAATGTTTGCATAATGCTTCCATCATTTCAACATTATCATTATTGGAAATTGTTGCAATGTTTGCATCATGCTTACATTGTTACAACATTGTTATCATTATTAATTGTTGCAATGTTTGCATCATGCTTACATTGTTACAACATTGTCATCATTGTTAATTGTTGCGATATTTGCATCATGCTTACATTGTTACAACATTGTCATCACTGTTAATTGTTGCAATGTTCGCACCATGCTCCTATTGTTACAATATTGTCATCACTGTTAATTGTTGCAATGTTGTATGCTTTTTTTTGTTACAACGTTTTCGTCATGTTTTATTGATACAATATATTCATCATGTATTATTGTTTTTTTTTCTGTAAAATGGTATTGTCTATTTGTGTGATACTAAATTTCATCATGTTTTATTGATACCACATTTTCATCATGTTTTAAAGATAAAAATGTTCATTTATTTAATTGATACGATATTTCGTCATGGTTGATTGAAACAGCATTTTCATCATGTTTTATTGATAAAAAATTTCATTTATTAAATTGATACGATATTTCGTCATGGTTGATTGAAACAGCATTTTCGTCATGTTTTATTGATAAAAATATCCATTTTGTTTTATTGATACGATATATCGTCATGGTTGATTGAAACAGACGTTCATCATGTTTTGTTGATAAAAATGTTCATTTTGTTTTATTGATACGATATATCGTCATGGTTGATTGAAACAGACGTTCATCATGTTTTGTTGATAAAAATGTTCATTTTGTATATCGTCATGGTTGATTGAAACAGATGTTCATCGTGTTTTGTTGATAAAAATGTTCATTTGTTTTATTGATACGATAAATAGTCATGGTTGATTGAAACAGACGTTCATCATGTTTTGTTGATAAAAATGTTCATTTGTTTTATTGATACGATATATCGTCATGGTTGATTGAAGCAGCAGTTTCATCATGTTTTATTAATGAGAAGTCCATTTCATTACATTGATACGTTAAATCGTCATGGTTGATTGAAACAGCATGTTCATCATGTTTTATTGATAGAAATATCCATTTTGTTTTATTGATACGATATTTCGTCATGGTTGATTGAAACAGTATTGTCATCATGTTTACGGAAACATCCATTTCGTCTTGTTAATTTTAAGTACAACATGTCCATCGTGTTTTTATTACGACAACAAAGTAGTTATGTCGGTTATTTATCTCCATGTATATATCGCATACATTAGATGACATTGCACTACGGTGTGGTTAAACATCTAGCATGAAACTCCACACATGGCTATATTTATAAAAAATGTGCATCAACGGGACCCAAAGGAGTGTTAACACGATGTTTATTCACGATGTTTATTTATAAACATTTAATGATATCGTTGTGTTTCACCTAGTTATGTTTCACTGTTTCAACACGAACATGTATGATCAACTACTTACGGCAGTAACATGAATAATCATGATTGAATATTTACAACAATGACATGAATGTGTATGATCAAGTTCTTACAACAGTAACATGAATATTCATGATGATCAAATACTTACTACAGTAACATGAACGTATATGATCAAATACTTACAACAGTAACATGAATATTCATGAACAAATACTTGCTACAATAACATGAATATTCATGATCAAATACTTACAACAGTAACATGAATAATCATGATTAAATATTTACTACAATAACATGAATGTGTAGGATCAAGTATTTACAACAGTAACATGAATATTCATGATCAAATACTTACTACAGTAACATGAACGTATATGATCAAATACTTACAACAGTAACATGAATATTCATGAACAAATACTTACTACAATTACATGAATATTCATGATCAAATGCTTACTATAGTACATGAATATATATGATCAAAGTCTTATGATGTTAATTCCATCAAACAAAATATCTTGCTGCGATTTTTGTTATACATGATGAACACAAACAAATATAATGTGTTGAATTAGTTATCCAACAGACAAGAATGAAAACATTTCTAAAACATATGTATTTTTGTACTGACTTTCTTACGTTTGTTCACATTTTGAGGAAATGCAGTTTATTCGTTTATAACTTAACCTATACAGCAATAATAACAACACAAATGTTTATTTCAACATCTAAAACAACACGTGTTTATACATGAGAGAGTGATACACTCATCCAGAAAACATACGCCTACATATAAGATGTTTGGGACATAGATACTTTGTGGTAATAAAACACATATTTACAGAAGTCAAAATTATATCATTCCTAATCGAGGATTTCTTTTCAGGTGTTTTATTCTTGTATGAATCTTGCTAATATCGACATTGACTACTCTGGCAGTTCCTACACACAAAATACGAATTTGATGCTATTATTGAGTTAGATGATCAGTATGGGCCAATTTAATCAAAAACAGAACGAGCAATTGTAAGTCATTTTGATTAAACCCTGTAATGGCATGAGCAATCTTTTAAAGCGGCACACGATGTTGTTGAGATGGATTTCATTCAAGTTTACCTATGGAACATGTTTTACACCTATGAAACTTTAACCCTTTGGAAGTATTAACGGCCAAGTATTGCTATCTGAACCATTGAATTCACGTTATATTCAATAACAGTCTTTATAAAACTAGTGGTTTGACGCTTGTGTTGAAAATACATGTATGACGAAAACATCTTCAAAAATCAATACCGATCATTCCTTAGATTTTTACAATACCGGTAAAATATCGAAATTAAACTATTTACACATAATAGTAACATAAAGCTATTTATGTGCAAAACATAATATGAATTTTCAGATATTTACGATTGGAGATTAATAATTCCATATGGTTATACGTACATATGTGTTTTAAGATTAATTTGATAGGAGATCATGAGCAACATCTATCTCAACGTTGCCGTGTGTCACTTTAACCCAGTGCATACATACTGATCACATAAGAATGCGACAGTTATTGGTCTTGATGAGTCACACCATGCTGACACTAATGCAGTAAATAAATAATAAGATATTTAAAATGACTGAAAAGGAAAACTAGACGCCATGTCGAAGATATCACCTTTCATAATTTACACTTTACAAATAAGTTTATCCTGTCAATCAATCTCCTACAATTTTTTTATCTTTTACAATTAAAATATGTCAATGAAAACATAAAGCAGAAAGGGATAGTTTGTAAATCATTGCAGACAACTGGTTTTGTTGCAACAATACACTTATACTTGTTTTAATATAAAAATAAAGATTCCCCTCTATGAATTTAATAAATTTTCAATTTGATACGTTGAAGTTATTCCGGGTTTAAGCTACTTAATAGCGATTTGCTACCGATCGTTCCAAATCAGTGACCGTGGTAGTCGTTTCTTTTATATGGATGTACATATGTATTTACTTACCATAGTATTATTTTTATGTACTAGTATTTGTTATTCTAATGGTGTTATGATGGCTATGTCCGTAAAATGCAGCATCTTCAGTTTGATATAACAATAATATTTATATTTTCCTGTTTTTGAGCATTTTCTTACATGTGATGATACCTGACGGAAGATAAGATATGAGAGTATTACAAATAATTGATTGGATATTATTTTGTTTGGGTAATTGCATTTGCTAATATATTAGACTGTTTTCAATTAAAAATTCAATGTTTCGTAGCTATAACAAATAAAATAAAAATCCTTCATGATATTACAATCTGTATAAACGGCCACCTCTGTTAAGCATGCACATTTGCTATTTTCCAATTCTATAATTTCCAAGTGAACCTGTATTAAGCAACAGTCTGTCTTTAAAGGTCACCTTTGCGCATTACCTTGACTTGCTACTTGTGACTGCTTTGACTGTATACATACTATATCATACTACGGCCTTGTTAAATACCTCCATAAACCATAAACCATCAAATTAAAACAAACATGCTTTAAGACCGAGAACATGACATTTTATTTTGATATTTTTTTCAGCTTCATTTCTCAATGAACTCTATCAGAGGATGGATTACTGAGGGTTATATTTCACAGGTCGGCTTTGATGTTTAAAACGACTGACACTAACGCCGTAAGGTGCATTAACGAAACATTCACTTTAACATTTAACGTCACAGCGGTAAAGGTTATCAACGCATCTGAAATGATACAGTATAAAAAAAGTGAGAGATTTTCAAGAAACAATCAATATTGCTTGTTGTTGTTGCTTTTATTCATTCAAAGTCACATCAATTATGGTTTACTCTACTTATTATAACGGTTTGTGCAATTGACCTGTTTGTAGAAGTAAAACGTCGCTAATGTCACCAAATACCACGAAAACTAATTATACTATAGGACTACTATATACTATACAATACCAGAGTAATAAGGATATTTTCACAAAAAGTATAGTATACTTGAAATGTCACTTACATTACAAAACATCACGAAAGAATAAAAGTGGTGTCATCATCCAAGTACAGCTGTGTAAGAAAAACAAAAACAGCGGAATAAAACATGCTAGGAGGTATGTGGCATTTTATTGTATACGCACATACACCTGGACCTAATTTTATCAACTTGTTGAGTTTAAAACTTAAACTCAAACTCAAAATCTGAAATTTTGTAACTTGCATAACAACAATTTTACAAGAAAAGAACAACATTTTCCTACAAAAGCAATCAATGCCAATGATACATTGTAAGAAAATGTAAAAAAAAAACATTTTAATTAAATATTTTGCTATTAAAAAGTATTTAAATATCGGCAACTCTGAGTTTGAGTCTTGGTTTTAGCCTCAACAGTTTGAGGAATTTAAGCACAGTAAGCAAAAATAAGAAATAGAGGATCTTACATTAGTGCTCATTTATTATTTAATTTATTAAACGAGTTGGCAAAACTATATTATACGAGGCTCAAAAAAGTAGTACAATTACCATTTATTTATCATATTATGTCTATAAAGAACGAGAAAATGTCCGGCATATTAGTTATCATCGTTTGTCGTATGACGTAACTTCTCAAAATAACACCATTTTGACAAATCGGCGTCATTTATATATTCGGGGAAGTCGAATCGTATTTCGGCCGTTTACGTACGAGAGCCGAGTTATACGGAAAACACCGAATGATGAATCGGAAGTGATATTACACTCGGTTAATATGAAAAATATGTCATGGTTTTATTACATTCCTGCACCGTAAATTATGTGATAAATATATTTCCAACACTTTTTAGAGTTGTAGCATTCAAAGGGCACATCCACTACAATAGCGCAAATAACATAATCATAATACAGACAATACCAACATACAGAAAAAAATGCTTATATTACATGTACAACCATCAACCTAATAAAACAAGTTTTCATTTTCAAAAGAAAAGTTGAACATCGTGCTTTACTTCACTTTAAACTTATGTTATTGCTTTGTTGTACACATTCAACATTAATATCAAACAGTGTATATTTAAAAAGAAAAAGAAAAAAATAACACAATAACAAACTCATTGATATTTCCATGGAAAATTCACTAATATGCCGATAAAAATGCATGAAATAAAAAAATATTTCTATACTTTTTGGCATATATGACCACAATGAGAGAAACAGGAAATATAATGCATTTTAACTATTTACCAAGCGAGTCCCTTTAAAAAAATAGAAACGGAAACAACATTAAATCTCACTAACATGACGGTAATAAGATTTATACGCTCGAGAAATTAGAGCTGTGAAAATTGGTTAGTCACATTATATTTTTTTACAGATGAGAAGAGTTGAATGTTGTCATGAGTTTTGTCAAGTTTGACTGCCACTGGGTGCTGTTGCATGTATATATAACATTTTGAAGATTCAAAGATACACTGCAAGAGTTGAACAGAATTGTCAAAAAAGAAGGAGATTCGAAGTGATACACTGCAAGGGTTGAACAGAATTGTCAAAAACGAAGGGTACCACCAAACTACCAAAATTGTGAAAAAGCAATCTGGTCAACCTCATATTTTTTCTTGCATTTTTGGAGCGACAGATGACTGTCTATGGAAGTTTGACACTTTTAGAACTATTGGTCATGTGTTCAGTGATTTAGAAGTGAATTTCTCTATATGTAGAATAGTGTAAAAGTAATTAGAATGTGAGGTGTTAAGGGCCTGCATAAAAATTAGGGTATCTAAATTTCATTACTTAATCATTTATATGTATAGATATAATGTTTTTGTTTTAATGTTTATCGTCACATTTATGCCACCCAGGGCTAGCAATCAGTCAACCTAACAATACTTTCCTGTGATTTTGGTAGGTTAACAAGTACTCGAGCACACCCATCTCCGCAAATAACTGACAACTTCCCCGCTTTATTCAACAGTAAGAGACAAATGACAATAAGATACAAAGCCGCATTTCATCCATCATGAAGACTGTATAGATATAGTTTTCAGAAATAGTGTTTAGAGAAAGGTATTCTCAATAGTCGTATTACCCTTTAAACAAGAACTGCTACTTATTTTAATATGCTTGATTTCTTTTGTCTTATCTTTAACTGAAACAGTACAAGTTCTGTTAAACTATTGGGCATACTTAAAATATGCGTGCTGAAAATATCATTGCGGTCAAAACGATACGATATTAGAATATCTGTTGTTAATACAGATCAAACTAATCCGCCCTCACTTGCTTAAACCCAGAATAATCAAATGTATAAATATAGAGTTTTATTAACTGGTCTATTTTTAAAAGCAATATTTGTAAACACAAATCTAAATGCATTTAATATTAAAGATATGTTTACCTCAGCACTTAAACCATATTGATTAGCGAATATATTGCGAACATTATTATATACATATTACGTCACGGTAATCGACAGCCAAAATATTGCTCCCGTATTAATCCGTTTAGTATTGCAGTAACCCGCTAAGATGTTCAGCTGATGGGTAAATATTGCAATTAAGTTGGAATACACAACGTACTTGTCATATCAATAAAGCCTTAACGGCGGAAGGCTTTATGGCACGTATTATGTGTTTAATTACTTTACAGACATTGACATTAAGAACACATTGCAACAAGAAACTTTTGGTACAGGTTTCGTTGTATAGAGTACAATATACGAACAAATGCATGAATTAAGTTTTTTTATGGCGAGTCAGAAAATAAGAATATAATCGTATATATCCAACAGGGGAGGTACCATTTAAGAATTAAAAGCACATTTTTTAGTTTTTTGGGGACGATGAAGTTCGTTAAGCAAGAATAGCTTCACGGTATCATTAAAATAGGCTAACGTTTTTCACCACCCACTGGAAACTCAAAATTGCGCTTTTAATATTTATATTTAGATTATATTTTCTAACTGTTATAAACAACTATAACGTTTTCCCATTTTGATATTAATAAGCAAATCGTACGGATTAAACCGCAAAGCTAATGTCATCATTGGAATAGTGACGTCAACACTGATAAAGGGCATGCGTTTTGGCAACTTACGGCAAGCGTAACGTGAAACTCTCGAAAACGTGGCGTCACACAAGTAAAACAAGATCGTAACAACAAAGAAATATCCACTTATTAGCTTCGCCTAGCTGGATATAATGGTTATTTGACACCAATAAGAAGAAAGTTTCTCTACATACACACATGACAAAAACATATCAACAAAAGAATATGCAAAAATGAACCCAAAACTTGCAGAATTGCAAAGTTTAGTCACCTGCATATTAAAGTAGTTTAAACCCAAAAATTAACATGACAAAAATGATGAAATAGACATGATATTCTTTCGATGTATTTTCTGTCTAGATCGAAAACGTTTTTATTCTTAATCTGAACCCCTCACAATACACGGCCTACAATGCACGGTCCCATTGTCACTATTTTTTCAATGGGGTTTAACCCTTTACTTCATATAGACGCCTTTGGACACCTCTAATATAGACACCTTTGGACACCTTTTATAGAAGGCTTTATAATTATTGGGTGAATTATGTTTATATTAACTGACAGAGTGGAAAACAGTGCAGGAAGTGTTCAGATTGCTCGTCACGAGCAATCTGAACTCTTCCTGCACTGTTTTCAAAGGCCTCCTGTAATTGGTGCGGGAAAACGCGTATCTATGGAGTAAAGGGTTAACGCCATTCTAGGTTATATATAGCATCTCCATTTTTATTGGTTGAGGAAGACCTCAAAATGAATCCATATCAAGTAGAATAACTGTCCTCCCGCAAGTAACTGGCAAACTTTCTCACATAATGTTTTTGGAGAGAGCGGGACTCGAACCTTAGCGGTGAGAGGTAAGTGATACGACGCCTTAGACCACTTGACCATAGAGGAACTCATCCCTTTATTAATATACTATGGACATTACTACACCCAATATCTCAACTCAAGGTGTTTATTGGACTCGCCTTTTCTGATCATTGTTGAAAGTTGTTGTATTGCTTATAATACGGTTTTATAACGTATAATTATATGTATTAGGCTAAAAACTCATTAATTGTGATATCTTTATGGCACGCATTTCTAGACCTAAGTTTTCTTTAGTAAAGCGATTATCAAACCGATTTACAATATATCTAACTTAAGTTCAATTGAACAGTTTATTCATGTGCTTAAATGATATTGTACCCTTGTAAAACTTGACTTTTCCACTCAATAAGTAACGTAAATATTTACCTCTACTCTTGTATGGCACAACCTGCCAGTATCCAGACCGCTTGTGCGTGTAATTAAATAATTTACATTTCTGGAAAAAAACTGATACTTAGTACCGGTAAACATTTCCGGATTACTATAAAATATGATTACCTATTTTTATAAGCTCTTTGTATAAAAAAATCCGTAAAATTAAAGTAAGTAGATGTTCTCTCATCTCTTGCAGTTCATTTACTGCCCTCTAGGTTAAACAAAAGACATTTCATTTTCTTTAGACAACGTAATGCTAGTATAAATATGTTGACACAAGAAGTAGTGTAACTCTGTTAACAATACAAATAACAATTCTGGTTTAAAATGGACCATTTGTTCAGTTTGTTTTTACTATACATTTATACGTTTATAATACGTTCATGTATTTTGCATTTGTGTTGTTGGTGTTACACTGTCCCTTGAACGCTACCTCTTCTTTTGGTCAGATATATTCTGTTGGTACCGTGGTTGTGTCTTTTGAATGCTACTTCTGTTTTGAATGCTACTTCTATTGTATTTGCTTTGTTCTTTGATTGCGTAATTTTGAACATGCTGTTCTTTTATTTTATCTATTTGAATAAATATCAGCTTGCATTTTATTATATAACACAGAAATTAAATGATGCGTGCAATTATGTTCAGCTTCATTTTGGGCTTTGCCATTCAAATGCTTGATTTCTCACATGCAACGGTACGGACGATCAACCCATTGTCCATATCCAGCCATTTAGCATTGAATAACATTTATTTAACTTTATAAATCATGTTCGGCAAGGTTAAGATTTCTTTACATTAGTTGAAGTCGATCACAATGTCCAAAATTGAATTGAACATTGTGACAGTTATCAAACATTATGTAACACAAATTGTTAGGAAGACAAATATCATTTTTGTTTTAATGCGAACTATATAATTACCATGCTATACGAAAAAAAGTTTTATTGAAAAAATATTTAATACTGTATTAATTATTGCAGTCATATAGTATAAAAACATTAAGTTATTAAGAAATTTTAATTCAAGCTAAATTAAAGCACCAATCTTTTTATCTACATACTTCACTAGTAATTTGTGATGGTGTGTCAGCCCAACCGGGCCCGATTAGCTTAGCCGGTAGCGAGTGTAACTATCAGTCTAAGGGTCGTGAATTTGAACCCCCGCCCGGCCACAATCCCCGCGATGATTGATATATGAAATTGCGTCTCATTAGCATTCGTCGCTCACCGTTGATTCAAATCAGTTACTTGTGGAGATGTAGTGTGCCAGGGTACTGGTTTACCTTCCAGGATCCAGGAAACAGGGGTTAGGTTAACTGATTGTCTGTTAACCATCGCTGGCAAAAAAATGACGCTAAATATTCAATTAATCAATAAACTGTGACAGTTCTCGATGATTTAAAATATTTAATGCATTCTCTTGACACTTATTTTCAAAAATATTTATAATTCGAGGGTAATGGTGTATACATGTACATATATATATATTAGTTTTATTTCAATCGGATACACTTAAAGGTACTTGTTTAATTTAGTATTTAAGGTATGTATATGTTTTATGTTTAAATAAAAGATGAATTGAATAATAATTCTTGGACTGATTAGGTACCGCTTTGTCCGTATACTTCAACAATGGATGAACAATATTTCCGTAAAGATATTTATGCATATACATCTGTTTCGCTTCTCCACCATTCTTCAGAAGTAGCCCCACCTCTAATATTGAAACTAATTCAAACAAAGCCTACACGTTGGTATTTATTTGTCTGATAAATTATACAAAACAATATCCAAACAAAGCAACAACAGGGCCGATGCCAATTTCTAACAAAAAACACGCACTACACGCACTGTGGGCGGCCAAGCATCACGTGGTCGTATGGATAAGCATTTACTCAGTTAACTAATTCATAATATTGCACTTTATTGATAATAACAAACATTGTCAGCAAGTCTGTTTAAAATATTCTCAAACCATATTTCATTAGTTTACATTGACTTCCATCCAAATGTTGAGGCTAATTTATACCAGCGCTGAGATCCTCAATGCCAAAGAACGCATTAGTGTCTTGGGAAAGAAAACAGAATTTTTTGATACGGTAAGCTAATGAAGCCTATACCGCATCAGTATTCTCCGGTTATGTTTCAAAGAAACATCCGCCGTTGTTGATATTGCTAATGTCTTGATATAAGATTCAGATAAAATTACCGCCTCACACTTTTATGTTTAAATTCCGAGCGGAGATGTAGCAGGACAAGCTGGATCCGTAGTATAATCCCCCCGTGTTCGTTTACACAATACGTCCATGTTGTTATGACTGGGCGGTTTAACACGCGGAACTTCTTGATACGGCATCAATTATCGCGGCAAATAATGCACAGGGAAGTACGTGTGTCGATCGGTGAAACTATAATAAACATGTTGATGGATCCATGGACGATTATTTAACTAACAGAAATTGTCTGGCAAGGCTATTTCTTATTTCACTTTCCTGTTTTATGATGTGACGCTAGAAGGAAGAGCGAGGTTTAAAAAAGACAGCACTTAAATACTGCTTGACGGCATTCACATCGTCATTTTAGAATCTTTCTAAGATGAAACAAATGCTTCAACATGTTGTTAATAGTATGACGGTTCAAATTGAAAAAAAACTGAATCACTTGCCTCATTTGATACGTCACAGTTTTTCACGTTGCATTTTTAGCATGAAATTTATTTAGTCTCAACTATATTATTTTGGCATGTTTGAATGGATATCCTTATGGCAATACAGAGTCAGTATAGACAGGCTAATATATCAGAAAAAAAGTTTTGTAAAATCCGGATATACTGCCTTTAATACGGCTACTCACGTTGGTGGTTTCGCTATAACCAATACGGCCACTCACGTTAGTGATTTCGCTATGACCAATACGGCCACTCACGTTAGTGATTTCGCTATGACCAATACGGCCACTCACGTTTGTGGTTTCGCTATGACCAATACGGCCACTCACGTTGGTGATTTCGCTATGACCAATACGGCCACTCACGTAAGTGATTTCGCTATGACCAATACGGCCACTCACGTTTGTGGTTTCGCTATGACCAATACGGCCACTCACGTTGGTGATTTCGCTATGACCAATATGGCCACTCACGTTAGTGATTTCGCTATGACCAATACGGCCACTCACGTTAGTGATTTCGCTATGACCAATACGGTCACTCACGTTGGTGATTTCGCTATGACCAATACGGCCACTCACGTTTGTGGTTTCGCTATGACCAATACGACCACTCACGTTGGTGATTTCGCTATGACCAATACGGCGACGCACGTTGGCGATTTAGCTATTACCAATACCTTATATTGGCGGTTTCGCTTAGACCAATACGACGGCTCACGTTGGTGGTTTTGTTATGACCAATACGGTGACTTACGTTGGTGGTTTTGCTATGACCAATACAGCGACTCACGTTGGCGGCTTCGCTATGACCATTACGGTGACTCACGTTACTGGTTTCGCTATGACCAATACGGCGACTCACGTTGTGGTTTCGCTATGATCAATACGGTGACTCACGTTGGTGGTTTAGCTATGGCCAATACGGCGACTCACGTTGTGGTTTAGCTATGATCAATACGGTGACTCACGTTGGTGGTTTAGCTATGGCCAATACGGCGACTCACGTTGCTGGTTTCGCTATGACCAATACGGTGACTCACGGTGGTGGTTTAACTATGGCCAATACGGTGGTTTCACTATGACCAATACGGCGACTCACGTTGCTGGTTTCGCAATGACCAATACATGACTCACGTTGGTGGTTTAGCTATGACCAATACGGCGACTCATGTTGCTGGTTTCGCTATGACCAATACGATGACTCACGTTGCTGGTTTCGCTACGACCAATACTGCGACTCATGTTGGCGGTTTAGCTATGACCAATACGGCGACTCACGTTGCTGTTTCGCTATGACCAATATGGTGACTCATGTGGGTGGTTTCGCTATGGCCAATCCGACGGTTTCGCTATGACCAACACGGCGTCTCACGTTGCTGGTTTCGCTATGATCAATACAGTGACTCACATTGCTGGTTTCGCTATG
The DNA here is from genome assembly GCA_029582155.1 of Panopea generosa. Taxonomy (NCBI): domain Eukaryota; kingdom Metazoa; phylum Mollusca; class Bivalvia; order Adapedonta; family Hiatellidae; genus Panopea; species Panopea generosa. Next base: position 64,712,608 of record CM055897.1, read on the forward strand.
ACCAATACGGCGACTCACGTTGGCGGTTTAGATATGACAAATACGGCGACTCACGTTGCTGGTTTCGCTATGACCAATATGGTGACTCACGTTGGTGGTTTAGCTATGGCCAATACAGAGGTTTCCCTATGACCAATACAGCGACTCATGTTGTGGTTTCGCTATGATCAAAACAGTGACTCACGTTGGTGGTTTAGCTATGGCCGATACGGCGGCTCGCGTTGGCGATTTAGCTATGACCAATACGCCAACTCATGTTGGCGGTTTTGCTATGACCAAGACGGCGACTCACGTTGTTGGTTTAGCTATGGCCAATACGGCAACTCACGTTGCTGGTTTCGCTATGATCAATACGGTGACTGTAGCTGGTGGTTTAGCTATGGCCAATACGTCGACTTACGTTGTTGCTAGTTTCGCTATGATCAATACGGTGACTCATGTTGTGGTTTAGCTATGGCCAATAAGGCGGCTCACGTTGCTGGTTTCGCTATGATCTATACGCTGACTCATGTTGGTGGTTTAGCTATGGCCAATACGGCAGTTTCGCTATGACCAATACGGCGACTCACGTTGCTGGTTTCGCAATAACCAATACGACGGCTCACGTTGGTGGTTTCGCTATGACCAATACGGTGACTCACGTTGCTGGTTTCACTATGACCAATACGGTGACTCACGTTGATGGTTTCGCTATGACCAATACGGCGACCCACGTTTGAAGTTTAGTTTTGACCAATACAGCGATTCACGTTGCTGGTTTCGCTATGACCAATACGGTGACTCACATTGGTGGTTTAGCTATGTCCAATATGGCGGTTTCGTTATGACCAATACGGCGACTCACATTGCTGGTTTCACTATGATCAATACAGTGACTCACGTTGGTGGTTTAGCTATGGCCAATACGTGGACTCACGATGGCGGTTTAGCTATGACCAATACGGCGACTAACGTTGGCGGTTTAGCTATGGCCAATACGGCGACTCACGTTGGTGGTTTAGCTATGGCCAATACGGCGACTCACGTTCGTGGTTTAGCTATGACCAATACGGCGACTCACGATGGCGGTTTAGCTATGACCAATACGCCAACTCATGTTGGCGGTTTCACTATGACCAATACGGCGACTCACGTTTGTGGTTTAGCTATGGCCAAAACGGCGACTCACGTTGATGGTTTCGCTATGACTATTAAGGCGACTCACGTTGGTGGTTTAGCCATGGCCAATACGGCGACTCACGTTGGTGGTTTAGCTATGGCCAATACGGCGACTCACGTTAGTTGTTTAGCTATGACCAATAAGTCGACTGACGTTGGTGGTTAAGCTATAGCCAATACGGCGATTCACGTTGGTGGTTTAGCTATGGCCAATACGGCGACTCACGTTGGTGGTTTTGCTATGACCAATACGGCGACTCACGTTGGTGGTTTCGCTATGACACTATATGTGATATGAGAGGACAAACCAACACAATTGTCACTACCTGTAACACGATTTGTATTTTTCCTCATTTTTACATGTAAATGTAATGTAAATGTTGTTGTTGTTGTTGTTGCTGTGACTCCAGTCTGAAATATATCCTCTTATTTTTACATACGGGCGATAGTTTGTTAAAGACATTCAGCAATGCTGAGGGCACGGAGGGACATTGTTTTCAGAAGGAAATGGTGGTTTGTTTATTGTAGAAGTAGAAAAAGTAGTAGTAGTAGTAGTAGTAGTAGTAGTAGTAGTAGTAGTAGTAGTAGTAGTAGCAGAAGTAGTGAAACAGAAAAAAGAAATAATTTTATATATAATCAACCATACACCGTTTGCTTTTATATAGCCTTGGTTTGAACAAATTAACATATTAATGAAACTACTGAACAATCTGCAGTTTCCCTTGGACGAAGTATTCGGATTTGGCATTCAAACTGTGTCAACAGTTCGTCTATCACAGAACCTGATATCCCCCGAATCAGATCTATTAACCCCCAATGAAAAAAGCAGGGAATTCTATGCCTGTCCCACAATTCATAGCAATTGAACGCTTACTAATCTGTGACGTCATTCAAATGTTTAGTTGAGCAACTGACCAATCAACGTGCTCAAATGCGGCTTTCTCAACATTTAACAGACCCATTCGGGAGAGCTTTGTCCATTTTACAGACTAGTCAACAGTGATAAACGATACGTATATCAATTGTTTCCTCCAAGAATGGCATACTAATATAGCATATAGTTCTGTTTTAGAAATATATCGGATAATAAAAGCGAGTTTTGCTTATGAGTAATATTTAGTTTTGCTAGTTGGAGAATTAAAACTTTATGTTTGTAATGCCAGAAATAGGATTCCTAGAAATGACTGTTATTGCCAATATTGTAGCAGATCTACTAATGACTTGGAAAATAAATTTCATTTTTATTTTGATATGCCCTTGTTATGTTAATATTACAAAAATGCATACGTAATATATTTCACTAAAACCCAAGCATGTTTAAGTTTATAAAATTACTAAAATCTGATAATAGAAAATAAATTGTTAATTAAGCATAATTTATTATAAATGATTTATCCATAAGAACTTCTCCAACTACACATAACTGACAGGGGCGTAGTTTGGCTAAAAACGATGTTTGGGAGAAGTTGTAGGAGGTCAAGGGTCATGTCCCTCTGAAAAATAAATCAGCTAGACGGTCGCAAGTGTGTTTTCTTATTTTTAGGGGCCTGGTTATCCTTAAAATTAACCTTGAATTCACTGTTTTATAACCAAATAAAAAAGTTTGTTCACTGCAATAAAGGTAAAAATGAAGTAGCATAGGGGTCACATTTTATTGCATTTTTTTTTTACATTTTTATTATTTTTTCTATTTCTCAGAAAAAAATGTAGCACGTGCCTACATTGCCAATAGGAAGCTATGCCACTGACTGAGTCTGTTTTTTATTTTAAAATTACAATATCTATGTCAAGTGATTTAATTGTATTTTGTATATAAATCATGTTAGTTATTTGATGATATACTATGTACAAGTAAAATTCATGTTCTGTTCTGTCTTCAGCTACCATCGTTGCGTTGTCCATAGACTTACATTATAGCGTTTGGCCTTATTTTCACTATTTCTAACCTTCGAGAACCAAAATGTCCTATATCATTTAAGAGTTCTATGTTAGACTCAAATAAAGAAGATTGTAAATGAATAGTATGTACCCACCCCCACCCTCATCAGTTATATTTGTATTAAACGTTACTGGCCCGCAATTTGGGTGCTGGAAGAACGCCCGCCGTGCAAGATGGTTGTGGGGTACATTCTTGTACATAGACCTCGCTTAGTGCTCACCGTTATAAAAAAAAATCCATATAATCTACTAGTATATGCCCGGTGTCTGTCGGTAGTGTGATGGGCTGGGGTGATTATATTATTTGACACTGGACATATCAGCGTTTATAATACAGTAATATTTCATGAGAATTAGGTTTGGATAAGAACCGATGTTCCTATCAAAGCAATGATAACGGGGGATGGCATCTCAATGTCTCAATTGTTTATTTATGATTTCTTGCAGTAAACCACACAGGTTTTGTGTTCCTAAACACTACCCTTATTTGCCGTCCTCTGTGAAACAGCGTCAGTTATGAACGCGTAAATGTTATCTTGGCCCGTTGGTTGGATAGAAATATCTTGCAACAGTAAATTGGCAAATATGCAATGATTTAATATGTTAACGGCATGGTACTCCAGCGTTTACTTTTATGATTGAGCAGATATAGTTGTATGCGGAAGGTCGTGGGTTCGATCCCCGGCGTGGTCATACCAAATACTTGAATAATGGTACTAGAAGCTTCCTCGCTTGGCACTCAGCATTAAGAGGATAGTTCTAAATCGGGACGGCCAGGTGTCAGTATAATGTGATTGTGTGGGGTATCATACCATGTGTTTGTGGTATGCTACTCCAGTGTGCCAGCGCTTAGAACACTGGTCCAAGTAGACACCGTCGCGATATGACTGAAACAATGTTGATAGCGAAAATACTCTAAACACAATACAGCATATACAGTGTGAGTGTGGAATTGTTTAAAGCAACTTTAAACATTATATAACACAATAAGCATTACATCCAGTCAACCATAAAATGTCCAATGACTATATTTTAAACGTAGTATTGAACAAACGTTAACACTACAACGAACAAGGGGTTCACGTACTTTGCACGTGAAACAAGTACTTTCATGTTTTTCAACAAATAAATTTTGTTCCTTGAATAAATACAGATCGTAACTAAATGCACTCTGAAATGAACTTGGATTCACTCCGGTACATTGAGCTATATGAACTATACACTTCGGTGAATTTCAATTAGTTTAAACAAATTACTTATACTTCTTACTTAATCACTTAAAAAATTACGGCGTCTGTGCGTGATTTTGTGTGTTTTTAAATGTTTCATTTTACATTGAAATCAAATTATGAAAAGACTAGCGCAAACACCATCTCATTTTATTCAGTCATATTTAAGTGAAATTAGTAAAGTTTAACATACATGTATGTGAAATTCAAGAACTTGAACTTCTTTAATGTTCAACATGTGATGTTTTTAAACCTGTGTTTTAATCAACGCCGTCGTAATGATGCTTCATAGTATGAGTGAACCGATTTTTGATAATTTACTCAAGGAAGTATTTTAAACATTTTTTACATAATAATATTTATTGATTTTGGAATCTTTGACTGCGTGTTGGAGTTATTGTACAGGGTGATGGAGGTACTGTACTGGTGTTGGAGGTATTGTACCTGGTATTTTGGGTATTGTACTGCCTGTTGGGGATATTGTACTGCGTGTTGAGGGTATTGTACTGCGCGTAACAGGTATTGTACAGGGTGTTTGAGGTATTGTGCAGGGTGTTGGAGATACTGTACTGATGTTGGATGTATTGTACTTAGTGTTGGAGATATGGTACTGCGTGTTGGAGGTACTGTACTTGGTGTTGGGGGCATTGTACTGCGTGTTACAGGTATTGTACTAGGTGTTGGAGGTATTGTACTGCGTGTTGCAGGATTGTATTTGGTGTTAGGGGTATTGTACTGCGTGTTGCAGGTATAATACTTGGTGTTGGGAATATTGTACTTGGTGTTGGGGGGAATTGTTCTGCGTGTTACTGGTATTGTACTGGGTGTTGGAGGTATTGTACAGGGTATTGAAGGTAATGTACTGGTGTTGGATGTATTGTACTTGGTATTTGGAGATACTTGGTGTTGGTGGTATTGTATTGCGTGTTACAGATATTGCTCTTGGTGTTGGGGGCATTGTACTGCGCTAACATATATTGCACTTGGTGCTGGGGTATTGTACTGCGTGTTGCAGGTATTGCACTTGGTGTTCGGGGTATTGTACTGTGTGTTGCAGATATTGCACTTGGTTTTGGAGATATTGTACTGCGTGTTACAGGTATTGTACTTGGTGTTGGATAGCACTTGGTGTTGGAGGTGTTGTACTTGCGTGTTGGTGATAGCGCACTTGGTGTTGCAGGTATTGCACTTGGGGTTGAAGGTGTTGTACTGCGTGTTGCAGGTAGTGCACTTGGTGTTGCAGGTATTGCACTTGGTGTTGGAGGTATTGCACTTGGTGTTGGAGGTATTGCACTTGGTGTTGGAGGTATTGTACTGCGTGTTACAGATAATGTACTTGGTGTTGGAGGTATTGTACTTGGTGTTGGAGGTATTGTACTTGGTGTTGCAGGTTTTGCACTTGGTGTTATAGGTATTGCACTTGGTGTTGGAGATAGTGTACTTGGTGTTGGAGGTATTGTACGGCGTGTTACAGGTATTGTACTTGGTGTTGGAAATAGTGTACTGCGTGTTACATGTATTGTACTTGGTGTTGGGGGTATTGTACTACGTATAGCAGGTATTGTACTTGGTGTTGGGGGTATTGTACTGCCTGTTGCAGATATTGTACTTGGTGTTGGGGTATTGTACTGCCTGTTGTAGGTATTGCACTTGGTGTTGGAGGTATTGTACTTGGTGTTGAAGGTATTATACTTGATGTTGGAGGTATTGTACTTGATGTTGCATGTATTGTACTTTGTGTTGGAGGTATTGTACTTGGTGTTGGAGGTATTGTACTTGGTGTTGGAGGAATTGTTCTTGGTGTTGGAGGTATTGTACTTGATGTTGGAGGTATTATACTCGGTGTTGGAGGTATTGTACTTGGTGTTGGAGGTATTGTACTTGATGTTGGAGGTATTGTACTGCATGTTGCAGATATTACACTTGGTGTTGGAGGTATTGTACTTGGTGTTGGAGGTATTGCACTTGGTGTTGGAGGTATTGTACTTGATGTTGGAGGTATTGTACTTGGTGTTGGAGGTATTGTACTTGGTGTTGGAGGTATTGTACTGCCTGTTGCAGGTATTGCACTTGGTGTTGGAAGTATTGTACTTGGTGTTGGAGGTATTGTACTTGATGTTGGGGGTATTGTACTGTCTGTTGCATGTATTTTACTTGGTGTTGGAGGTATTGTACTTGGTGTTGGAGGTATTGTACTGCGTGTTGCAGGTATTGTACTTGGTGTTGGGGTATTATACTTCCTGTGTGAGGTATTGTACTTGGTGTTGGAGGTATTGTACTGCCTGTTGCAGGTATTGTACTTGATGTTGGGTGTATTGTACTGCCTGTTGCAGGTATTTTACTTGGTGTTGGAGGTAATGTACTGCCAGTTGATGATATTGCCTGTGGTGTTGGGGGTATTGTATTACGTGTTACAGATATTGCACTTGGTGGTGGAGGTATTGTACTACTTGTTGCAGGTATTGTACTTGGTGTTGGATGTATTGTACTACGTGTTGCAGGTATTGTACTTGGTGTTGGATGTATTGTACTACGTGTTGCAGGTATTGTACTTGGTGTTGGATGTATTGTACTACGTGTTGCAGGTATTGTACTTGGTGTTGGTGGTATTGTACTGCCTGTTGCAGGTATTGTACTTGATGTTAAAGGTACTGTATTGTGAGTTGAAGGTATTATTCTGCGTGTTGCATGTAATGCACTTGGTGCTGAAGATATTGAACTGCACGTTGTAGGTATTGTACTGCGTGTTGTAGGTATTTTGCTGCGTGTTTGAAATATTCTACAGTGTGTTGGAAGTCTTGTACTGTGAGTTGGAAGTCTTTTACTCGTGTTGGAGATATTGCACTTGGAGGTAACGTACTGCTTGTTGGATGTACTTAACAACGTGCTGGAGGTATTTAGCTGAGTGTTGGAGGTATTGTACTGCATGTTGGAGGTATTGTACTGCATGTTGGAGGTGTTGTACTGCGTATTGGATGTGTTGTACTGCGTGTTGAATGTGTTGTTCCATGTGTCTGCTTGATATAGATTTTGTACTGCGTGTTTGGAGGTATTGTACTGCATGTTTGAGGTGTTGTACCTCGTGTTGAAGTTATTGTTCTGCGTGTTAGATGTATTGTTCTATGTGGCGGAAGTATTGTACTGCGTGTTCGAGGAATTTCAATTATCTATAGGGTGTTAAATTTGTTCAAGGATGCACATAGCGTTGATTTTGATAGAGTTGAAACTTTAAGAGGTAAGCTTTAATTATGGATACAAACAAAAACAAAAGATGAAATGTATACTATCATGTACTAAAGGTCACAACACAATGCTTCTTTCCAATTTCTTAACTATCACGTGATATGATAAAATACCACCATTTATGTATATAATTTGTGATACCATGGGCTTTTAAGTAGCTTATCCTTACCATGAATATAGATAATAGCGACGGATTAGAGATAACGCAGTCTTAATTGCAACTCTCGGTGAATCCCGACACCCTTTCTCATTTCAGTGTACACACTGGGATCTTAAGAGCTCAAGAAAATGTTGAAATAAACATCGTATCTTCTCTTTAATAAGCTTGTCGTGGACTTATTGAAGTCACTATTGGGGATTAATGCAACCCTTGTATTTAAGCCGTGTTTACTCTCCTATCATATCTCAGTAAATCGAAATTCAAACACTCGAGTTCCATTACAACAAGTAACCAAATAGGCGATTATCAATGCACGAGACAAAGTCGAAACAGATCAATAAATTGAGTTACGTGGCGTAGCGGCATCTTCTCATTGTTGAAGAAAAGCAAAGGAAAGCTTTGTTGATATGTTTATATCTATAGAGGATCTTACATTCGTGCTCATTTGTTATTGAATTTATTAAACGAATTGGCAAAATGTATATTATGCGAGGCTCTGTCGAGCAATATAATTATAGAGTCCTTGAGCAAGACACTTTTTCCAAATCTACCCAAGAAGACTTCGAGCGTGATTTGTCTATGTTGAAATGTGTCACAATCGTGGTAAATAAATAGATTTAAACTATTGTAATTATCGTTTTTGCCAATGAGTTCGATTAAATGATAAATGAGCACGAATGTAAGATTCTTTAAAATATAACATAACTCAGGTAAATGGTACATTTGCTATTTATTTTACAGATCACCTCTTTAAAGATCGAGGATAAATCGGCTTTATTAGTTTCCGCCAGTCTTGACTTGTATTTTATTATTTTATTACTATATATATATGTATTATAAGTAATAATGCATTTTAAAGAGTAAGAGCTGAGAAAAAAAAATAAACAAGAAATACAAATAAGACAAGGTAGGTGAGACAGGCGGTAGAAACAAGAATAAGATACACTTGATAATCGATCGTTTAGGTAACTTTTTGACATTCAAATAAAATCATCAATTTAATCTCATGTTATTTTTCGATTCGAAGTAGCTATATCAAATACACGTTCAATTTGTGCAGTTTTACTTGTTTTAAAAAGTAAGCTATAAGACAGTGTAACTTGGAATCATTTTTGTCTTTTAAAAAGTAATTTGCTGTTATTGACATAGAATTTGAAATAGATATCTGTGTTTTTTTCTATATATACTCCTAGTGATATTGGTTTGTATTTTAACGTAATTTATAACATTTTTCTGCTTGATAAGTATGCAGTTCCGACCAAAACGTTCTTGTTGTGGCATTCCCGAAACAAGTGTCCTAATATTTCAACGTACATGATAATTCAAAACATTTGACATACTGAAGTTTCCCGTGTTGCATTTGTAAAAGAATGCGTTTGTAAGTATAGTCGTAATTATATAAATATATATTTGTATTGTGTTTTGAATCTCTTTCTAAAATAGGAAGTAATGAAAAAGTATTTTGTTGCTTCCCATTTTAGCAGGGGATTTTGTCTCACAGTTTACACAAAGATGTTACTAAAAGGGACCCCGTTGGAAATAAGCGCGTTTGTTGCTTAAATGGGTTATCCCAGGTTATAAGATCATTAATTTTTAGATGATAACTATAATTATTTTATTTACTTATTTTCTAGATTTATAACTGTTATTTTATCATCATCATGATATATATGTTGTATAATGATCGTATATACCTGAATAAATTTGAATTGAATTGAATTGAATTGAATTGAATTGAATTGAATAACGAACATTTTGTTCTTGTTTTTGTTCAGCTGTAGTAAAATGACCAAGGGCCGACAACTCACTAAGGTAGAATATAACTACTACGCAAAATAAAATTATGATTATACAATTATACTATAAATACAAATCGACAAGATTTACTCAACATGGAAAAAAACTCGGTCTTCTAATGTTCTAAGATGTAATTACGTTAACATTGTTCACTTTAATAATTTTTTGTCTTATAGATGCCGCGATGCAATCTGCTATTTACTAATATGTTACTGATGTAGCAATACAGTCTGCTATGTACTAATATATTACTGATGTCGCGATGCAATCTGCTATTTACTAATATGTTATTGATGTCGCGATACAAACTGCTATTTACTAATATATTACTGATGTCGCGATACAAACTGCTATTTACTAATATATCACTGATGTCGCGATACAATCTGCTATTTACTATTATATCACTGATGTCGCGATACAATCTGCTATTTACTAATATACTAATGTCGCGATACAAACTGCTTTTTACTAATATATCACTGATGTCGTGATGCAAACTGTTATTTACTATTATATATCACTGATGTCGCGATGCAAACTGCTTTCCACTAATAAATTATTGATGCTGCGATACAAACTGCTTTTTACTAATATATTATTGATGTCGTGATACAAACTGTTATTTACTAATATATCACTGATGTCGTGATACAAACTGCTTTTTACTAATATATCACTGATGTCGTGATGCAAACTGTTATTTACTATTATATATCACTGATGTCGCGATGCAAACTGCTTTCCACTAATAAATTATTGATGCTGCGATACAAACTGCTTTTTACTAATATATTATTGATGTCGTGATACAAACTGTTATTTACTAATATATCACTGATATCGTGATACTAACTGCTATTTACTATTATATATCACTGATGTCGCGATGCAAACTGCTATTTACTAATATATTATTGATGTCGCGATACAAACTGCTATTTACTAATATATTACTGATGTTGTGATACAAACTACTATTTACTATTTTATATCACTGATGGCGCGTTACAAACTGCTATTTACTAATATATTACTGATGTTTTTCATCGACATTTAGTGGTCCGCCGTGGCCGAGTGGTCTAAGGCGCCGTCTCAGATCAACGCTAAGGTCGTAGGTTCGAGATCCGCTTGCTTCAAAAACTTTATGTGAGAAAGTTTGCCAGTTCTTTGCTGAAGGATGGTGGTTCAATTCAGATTCATTATTCTGAGGGTTTCCTCTACCAATTAAATTGGATGTGCCGAATATAACCTGAAATGTGATGAAAATGGCGACATTCATCGACATTTATAAATCAATGTGATGAAAATGGCGACATTCATCGACATTTATAAATCAGAAATATTACAATTTCTTTACATCAGTTATATTATCAAAATCCCCGCAAACGAAATTTTGTATCACCGTCATTTGAATAAAAAAAAATTCTCGATAGTCAAAAAGAAATTCTACGTTAACAGACATATAACATGTACAATAACAGTTAATTTTAATGACTCCATTTTACCAACGACCATATTTTTATTATTCAAAATGTGATGTCAATGCGGTTTCTACTCCCTTCTTATCCGCCCACTAACCGAGCTCTCCCGACCGGGTCCGTTAAATAGCAGCTCATCCAGTACGTTGATTGGTCAGATATTTTTAGGGAAATTTGAATGACGTCATGGCTTAGTAATTGTTCAATTGATTTGAATTGTAGGACAGGCATACACTTCCAAGCTTATTTCATTTGGGTTTAATATACCTGATTTGCGAAATATCAGGTTCTGAAATAAACTATTTGGCCATGCATCATGCCAATTTATTTCTTAATGGAATTCTTGCAAAAACATTATTAAATGACTGTTTAATTTGTTGAACTGTTAACCATTCAAAGAATTGTCTTATGTTCAACTCTAACAAATTTGTTTCGTTAAACATGCACCGCATAACCATCATTTATTACTACTAATATCAGTATTTATTTACGGTGACATAAGTGAATTTGTGAACACAGCACAGTGAATTTCTGGAAACAACTTTTTTTCCATTTTGAATATGAAGGTTCCAGTTGGAAGTTTTAGTTATAACTCAAGTATGTTTATTGGAATGACGTTTATTGATGTGTTTATGTAACCATTGCAATAAGGTACGATCGGTCCCGTTCTTAGACACGCCGCTACATGCTGCGCGGAAACCAGTTAGTGTCGTCTGCAAAACTACACGACAATGCTGGCATGTACATTGTCACTTACTCGTATATACCATAAAAGCCAAGGGTTGAATTATCAAGTAAAGGTAGATATGTGTGGAAGACATTGACTGAGTATACGTGCTCGGAACTTAAAGTTCATCACGGTGCGACTTTAATATATGATATATACACGAACGACGCGTGCTTGTTTTTTTAAAGTGCATGCAACAAGATAGTGCAAATGCATTCACCACACTTATTAAGAAACTAGCACCATGCTCATGTGTCGTACTAACATACCATGTTATGGCCGTATGTGCTCAGAAATAAGACACCATCACATTGAATCAGTTTAAAAAACTGCGTTGACGTTACACAAATTGCAGGAGACGCTAGGATCGGTCGCAAAGCAATACATAATAATTATCTTCCATATAATAACAACTTGTTGCCGTAATAACATTCCGGCTATCACACAAATTTAGCACGAAAATGCATTATTTCAACAATTTAAACCGCGCGATATCGCATATAACATTAAGAAAAGCTATAATCAACAGCTTCCGTGTCGCTTGTGATACTGAAAATAAAGAAACACGAAACCAAAATTTTCGTCAGTCAGGCGATGAACAGCTTTTAATTGTTACTAATAGGACATATAATTGAAAGGAAATTAAATATCATGCGATTCCCTTGTATTTACCCGGAAACAGATAGCGTATTTTACGTTTATGATCATTTATTATGTGTGTCCCCCAGTGGGACAGACGCGAGTTTTAGTTGGCTCCCCGGAGCTGGGATTACCCGCGCAATTACAGCCGAATTATATCTGTCATATCGCTGGAAAGTAATACTATGGAGTTATTAATCACATTTTCCTTGTCGCAAGCTATTATTTATTGTAAAATAAAACGGCGTATATTCTACACTAATGACAAATCCTGCATGCCAATATCACGGAGTACGCAATTTCCAACAAAACAAATGTATTCTCGGATTTTACTTGGGCAGTTCAAACACGCGTAAGTGGTAGTAAATCTAAATAATCATTGCATGATACCGTTTCGTTTTACATGTTATTATCTGGATGGATATTTTTTAAAATTATTAATATGGTAAAGATAGAACAAAAGTAATGCCTATGAACATGACTGAAATTTGGTTTGACGAGAAAGCCTTAAGTCTATTAATGATCACCCCACCCAACCACGTTACTCGTTATATTTTATACTATTAGCAGTGACTTTATTACAGAGACTGGCAGATTAATATCAGTACAACATACTTGGATGACATTTCGGGTGCCACCTTTATTATAAGCCTTTGTCTGAATTTAATAAAATTGGGACCAAAATAAAGCTTATAAAAATGTTGACATTTTCCAGTTATCAATTATTTAATATCTATCTACTAAATATAAATTATTATGAGTTGAAAACGAAAAATCTTGGAATTTTAGCGAAATATTTATATATTTAACAAAACTGGTAGTGTATTCATTTTAATAATTTTACGTAGAAATTCGATGAAGTAAGTTATCAATGGATGGCAAACATTTCATATTAGTTTAAACAATATTTTATTCACATAAGTACATATATTTAGCATACATTTAACAATAAAGTCATACGTTTAACGAATTATGTGGAAAGGATACAGAAAAAAGCTTTAGAAGCTTGTGTAAATCTGCTTCCATAACAGTTATTTTACATTTCTTATAAACTTTATCATATTGTTCAAACATTTCATATTGATATTTGGAGAGATTTTTTTCTCTGATTTTTTACTTTAAAAATGAGAAAAATGAGAAAATACCCCCCCCCCCCCCCCCCCTCCAAAAAAAAAAAAAAAAAAAAAAAGGTTTGTTCAGGAGGAGTTGTGTTTCCAAGATTTGGAAAACATCAAATGTGTCACTTGAAATTTAGACAAGAACCTGCAGTCACATATCTTTGTTAATGTGTCTACTATTGCACTATAGAACGGATCCAGCTCTGTCACAGAGCAGTGAGATCTTGAAACGTTGATTGGTCGGCGATTGACGTCACAGTTTGGTAATCGCTAAAGTGTTATGAATTGTGGGACATTATGTTTTTCCATTGGAATTTAGCAGACCTGATTCGATCAATATCAAGGACTGGGATCTGGATCTGGATAAGTACGTTGTAGAGCCTATTCTTGCACACCGGATAAGGATATCTGAATTTTTCCTGGGGTTAGATATTTCTATCTCACCGTAGGGCCGAAATACAATTCTCGCGCTATGACGTTAAAACTCATTTATGACGTAACGTAAAAAAAAAAATGACGTGAATCATGATTTAACGTCTTAAAAGCGACTGTTGTAAAAATGTAATGAAAAAATAAATATTTGAGGTTTGGTATGCAAGAAAAAGAATCATTCATGACATTTTCGGTTCGGATAGAAAATTCTTGCACACCGGATACGGATATCTGTATTTTTTCCGGGGTAAGATATTTCTGTCTCACCCTAGGACCGAAATAAAAATCTCGCTCTATGACGTAAAGACTCATTTATGACGTAACGTATAAAATCTATGACGTAAATAATATAATTTAAGGTCTTAAAAATGATTGTTGTAACAAGATATAATAACTTTAATAATTATGTCATATGTTTGGTGTGCAAGAAAAAGAAGTGTTCATGGCCTTTTCGGTTCGGATAGAAAATTCCGTCCCTTGGGATAACTGCTTCGCAGAGCCTCGTTCCCGTCAAAACAGTGACGTATTCAGTGCAAATTCTACTTAAATCAATAAAGTCAACTAGCACCAATACAACTTCAAAATTTCTTTTTTTTATTAACAGTTCTAATACATTATTTAGACATAAAGGTTACTTACACATATAAAATATAGTCTCAAAAAATCTACTTTTTCACTATACCCCAATATACGGTGTCCCATTAGGGCCATCGCGACATATTTATTAAATTAAGTAAAAGAAAGTCAAAACAACGATGGTGAAAATCATTTTGACTTTTCACCATCGTACAGGGTGTTCGAAAAGTTAACACATTGATGCCATCATAACGTTGCGACATCTCGGACTATTATAATATTATGTTATATATACTTTACCTAGTTTTCTTCTTTTGTTTTTGGGAATGGGGATAAACGCTAGTTTCAGTACATCACATGTTATACGAGATCCCTAGTTTTATTCGTGGAGGAGGACATCAGCGTATACAGGCGACTTAGCCACATATATTGCTTCTCATATAATTCTCATATGATAATCACATAAAACTAATCGAATAAAACTTTTAGAAAAGGAGGCACATATGACTCTCATTTGAAATATATCACATATGATAACCATACACTTCTCATATGAACGGACTCTTCATATAATCAAAGTACTAAACGTAATGATACTTCATCAAAATTTCAACATTGTGACTTTTAATGTTTATACAAACGGCAGAATTATGAGGGCTGTGATAAATATAGATGTTGAAGAAAATAACATTTCCAGTGTAGCCGCTACAACGAGTACAACATTCAAACGTGCAATGTTCCAACAGAACACTTTTTTATCTATTTTAATTGAATATATAAGTTTCACTCTAAATATATTCAAACAATGTTATGTTAACGATTTGAATTTCTTTTTATGAAATTTCTATGTTGTCATTACATGTGTATTCCTATAGTATAGCCTTCAACGTTTTTAAATGTGTCGCAAATTTCCAATATGTCACTCAAAGGAAACAATCCATGTAATACGATGTTTGAAGTCCAAGTTTAAAATTATTTTTTATCTCCAAGTACAAATATATATTTTTTAAGATATCGACGACAAGGTCAGTCAGTAACGCGTCTGGCTAGCTCAGTCGGTAAGGCGTCTGGCTAGCCCAGTCGGTAACGCGTCAGGCTAGCCCAGTCGGTAACGCGTCTGGCTAGTCCAGTCGGTAACGTGTCAGGCTAGCTCAGTCGGCAGCGTCTGGCTAGCCCAGTCGGTAACACGTCTGGCTAGCCCAGTCGGTAACGCGTCAGGCTAGCCCAGTCGGTAACGTGTCAGGCTAGCCCAGTGGGTAATGCGCCTGGCTAGCCCAGTCAGTAACGCGTCTGGCTAGCTCAGTTGGTAACGCGTCAGGCTAGCCCAGTCGGTAATGCGTCTGGCTAGCCCAGTCGGTAACGCGTCAGGCTAGCTCAGTCGGTAACGCGTCTGGCTAGCTCAGTTGGTAACGCGTTTGGCTAGCTCAGTCGGTAACCCATCTGGATAGCTCAGTCGATAAGATGTCTGGCTATCTAAGTCAGTTACGGGTCTGGCTAGTTCAGTCGGTAACATGTCTGACAGAGTGAATGCTTTATAGCCTAAGCTAGTGATTGCTTCTGTTCAAACAGGTTACGTACACACTGTATCTATGTACACATATGTGGTAGTATATTATTATTAATGCGTTTTAAGAGGTGGCGGCTCTAGGACTTAGTCTTAAGATTATTTATCTAGTTATCTCTCACGACTGAGACCAAAGGCTGGAGCCCAGCCCGGTTCATAAACTTTATATGAGACAGTCTGCCAGTTACTACTTACGGAACGTCTGTGGTTCCACTCATAGTTATAGTGAGGCTTTCCTCCACCATTAAAACGTGACGCCCTGTATTATTTATCACTTGTTATATGGTAAAATGTGTTGAAAATAAAGCTAAGCCCCCATTCTAAAACAACATTACTGATTCAATGCCATATAACTTTTTGCCGCTACTTTTATATACCATTTCCATTCTTTACCACACTTCAAATTACAGAGCTTAGCAGAGAATCAACCATCAAATACCATGTGACATCATTACAAACCGGTGACAAATTGTCAATTACTCAGAAAGCTGGTATTATAACCTCTTTTCGCGGTATCGTCTTATTAAGACTTCATATATCCATCCCCATATGTATTTCACAAATCTTTCTGATCACGAGCTTCCATTGAAATGCCATCCTTCATTAGTCCTTTGATATTTGCAGAAATTATTGTTTGTGTACAATACTTTGTTCAAGGAATAATATGTCAAAATAAAGAAAAATCTTGTATCATATTATCCCCATGTTAGCGGGATTTAAAGACTATCAATGGAACAATAATTGATCGCGTAATTGATTAAAGAAGTTGGGGATAATTAGACGGTTGTTTCCCTTGAGAATGCAGATAAGACGTCCAATTTATAAAAGCTTAATATTATATGATTGAAACTTGGTACGGATTAATAAGCACAATCAGCCGTCTTTGCTTTTGACATGTACACATAAATAAACAAGAACTGCGTTCTTTGTAGATGAGGCGTTTAATATTCGTCAATGTTTATAGTTTTGATCATCTTCGGCGCTTGCTTTACCGACAGACAAGCGTCTCGACAATTTATATTTGGAAATACAAAAAAAGGAAAAAGTGTGTTCCCTAGATGGCGTCACTAGCTCTGATGACGATTTAACCAGCCCCATCAGCTCAGTCGGTAGAGTACGAGATTTCTAGGTTGCGGGTTCGATTCCCGGAGCTTGCCAACTAAAAATACTAACAGCCGTTCTGATGGGACTTTGAACTAAGGACCAGTGTGACGGTGCTATACACCGAGCACGTTAAAGAACCTTAAGAAACGATGGTTTCTATATATATCCTGCACTTTCCCCCACAAACCTAAAAATACCACCACTCATCTCGGGACATCGTCCATATGGGAAACGGTGGCGATGTAGAATAAGCTTATATGCAAAAAGGACGATTCTGGCTAGTCATGATGGCACGGGCGATTGGAAGTTATGATTTATATGAGTTAAAATATGCTAAAATTGTTTTTTACTTCGCATTCTTTTAAAATTAAATGTAAATAAATGTTCACTTTAGTATTTGAGATAAGTAGAAAATAAGTAGAAAATATATATTTCTGAATGCTATATAGTTTTTTAGTTTTAATGTATATAAAAAACTGATTTATAATATATATACGTTAAGAGGATTGTCACTGATGTTAGGGTCGTTATGGTATCATGGGGAAGTTGTAGGGTATTAATACCCAACGTCAGTATTATGATACTTGGCCTTATATTGTTTTATGTTTTTGATACTTGATCGATTAATATACGAAAATAATGTGGTGGTTCTGTGTCTATACCTATGTTTATAATAAGCAATATTTGATTTTTACACCAGTTAATTTTGCTGTACACAAACTTGATCAAGATAAGTTTAGATATAACGAGTGAAAACACCGATTTTTGGAGCGCATGATTCATCGGTAGAGCATCAAACCCAGGATCGGAGGGTCGTCGGTTCGACCCGGCCCCCTCTTCGGCTATGTGTTGTGTGTCTTTGTACACGACACTTTTTTTCGCATATGTTTCAACCCAGGAAGGCTCCGAGCGTGACTGGTATCAGTTATAATAACTTGTTTAACAATTGAAGTAAAATAAAGTATATTAATTAAAGTTTAAAACCAAACAAACATATAGATATTTTACGGAAAAAAACAACAACAACAACACTGTTCTTGTTTTTAAGTTTAAGTTTGAGATTGAAAACATCGTTATACCAATTTATTCTTTTTGTATTTTAACAGTGCAATTATCAATTATAGTTTTTCGCTGAGAAAACAAAATAACTCTTAAAACACTATAAAAACAAATGGCGTGATTGTTTAACAATGCGTTTTAAAATTAAGAAAAACAAGAAACTGGTACTTTTAACTTTTTTCTGGTAAGTGTCAAATGGTCTGTGAAAAATAACAATATATGTTATAATAGGTAGCGATGTATCCATGAATATCAAGAGTAATGGACTGATGTTTCAGACTAGACATGCAATTTCATGTTGTTTTTTTTACTTTAAAGCATGACCTTGACCTCTCTGTAACCTTGACCTTGACATCTGATGTAATGGTCTGGGTATTTCAACAGTTAAATGGAGGTGAAACATCATCATGACATGCTGATCACTTGTGTCAAGCTATTTTAAAATCCCTAAATGAAAGACAAAAATACAGATCAAGTGTTGATCAACTGATAAATTGAGCCAAGAGTTTTTTGAAATCCATCCATGTATGATAAAGTTCAAGGACGGACTTAAAATCTCAAACAGATTCAAAGTGTTGTCATACATACTAAAAGTGTGACCTTGACCTTTGAGGTACGAGTCTAATTCTTACTTACGGCACGTCGTCATGTCATCTTGATAATTTGAGCCAAGTTAAAGACAAAGTGACAGACCAGACACGCAATATCAAACTAATTGAAAGTGTGACATTGACCTTTGAGGAAAGGTTCTGGGTCTTAAATGCGACACTTAATTATGTCGGTCAACTGAGCCAAGTGTTTTTAAAATTTATCCATAGATGACAAAGTTACAGACCAGACAAGAAATCTTAAAATGACTGAAAGTGTTGTCAAAGAAAGTTAAATTGTGACCTTGACCTTTGAAGTGGGAGTCTGACATTAACTGCAACACGTCGTCATGTTATATTGATCATTTGTAGCAATAATTTATAGAATCCATCTATGCATGACAAAGTAACTGGCCGGACAAGAAATCTCACAGACTCAAAGTGTTGTCAAACAAACTCAAAGTGTAACCTTGACCTTTGAGGTACACATATGGGTCTTACAAGTGACACGCCATGCCATGCTGATGGATTGAGCCAAGTGTTTTTAAAATGTATCCATAGGTGACAAAGTTAGAGACCGGACACGAAATCTCAATCAGACTGAAAGTGTCATCAAACAAAGTTAAATTGTGACCTTGACCTTTGAAGTGGGATTCTGGGTGTAGTGCGCGACACATCGTTATGTTATGTTGATTATTTGTAGCTAGTATTAACAAAATCAATCTTTGCATGACAGTTACAGGCCAGACACGAAAATTCAAACAGACTGAAAGTTATGTCAAACAAACTCAAAGTGTGACCTTGACCTTTGAGGTGCGGGTATAGGTCTTACCAGCAACACGTCTTCATGTTATGTTGATCATTTGTAGCAAGTATTCATAAAATCCATTTATGCATGACAACGTTACAGGTCGGACACGAAATCTCACAAAGACTCAAAGTGTTGTCAGACAAACTCAAATTGTGACCTTGACCTTTGAGGTACAGGGTGTTGGTCTTACTCGCAACACGTCGTTATGTTATATTGATCATTTGAAGCAAGTATCATTAAAATCCATTTATACATGACGAAGTTACAGGTCGGACACGAATTTTCACACAGACTCAAAGTGTTGTCAAACAAATTGAAAGTGTGACATTACCGTTGAGGTACGAGTGTGGGGCTTACTTGCGACACGTCGTCATAATATGTTGATCATTTGTACCAAGTATTTTTAAAATCCATCTACGCATGACAACGTTACAGGTCAGACACGAAATCTCACACAGACTCAAAGTGATGTCAAACAAACCCAAATTGTGACCTTGACCTTTGATGTACGATGTTAGTCCTACTCGCGACACGTCGTCATGTTATGTTGATCATTTGTAGCAAGTATCATTAAAATCCATTAATGCATGACAAAGTTACAGACCGGTCACGAAATCACACAGACTCAAAGTGTTGTCAAACAAACTCAAATTGCGACCTTGACCTTTATAGTACGGATGTGGGTCTTACTCGCGATACGTCGTCATGTTATGTTGATCATTTGTAGCAAGTATCATTAAAATTTCATCGATGCATGACAAGGTTACAGGCCGGACACGAAAAACCAGACGGACGGACGATGCGATTACCATATGCCACCCCCCAAAAAATGGTGGTGGGGGGCATAAAAATGAACAATAAAACAGTTTATCAAATTGCTTCGTAAAACATTCGTATACATTTGATATACAGATTAAAAATATGAATTAAAAAACTATTTATCAGAAAATTATAGACAGTAACGAAGTATCCAAGGCTGAACGATGAGGGTGACAAAAGAAACGCCGCAGTCAATGCATATACATTGGACAGGTAAATAAAATATTTATTGGAACTCCTCTGGTCGTCATTTATGTTACATTGATTGTTGCTAGATACATCATTTTATTAGTAAAAAAATGAGAATTTCAATAAGCATGTTTAATTTTAGTCAGGGCATATGCCTTAGAAGACTTATAAATCAGGCTGTCCTTCCGATATTTAAAGGTAGTATATCAGGAAAACTTGCTATACATGACAAAAAATAATATTGTTTTATACAAAGCATTTTGTTGTCACCAGTAAATAAAGTACGAATAAATATGTATCTAAAACCCACCATAACCTCTCAAAAACAATATTTTAATAAATTCCCTAAAATCTAAAAATAGACAGCAATTAAATACTGCTTGACGACCTCCACTTTGACATTCGGACTATCTAAAAGATGAACCAAAGTATACAACGTGTAAACCAGTATGATTTATCAAATTGAATTCAAAATGAAATCACGTGGCTCATTGGAAAAGTTACAAAATACGTTGAATTTTAAGCTGGAGATCTATTTTGGTCTGATTTTTTAATTTAGCACGTGGGCCAAGTAAGAAACCCTTTTTCAATATATTATTTTGGTATGTTCAAGTTTAAATACATATCTTTATGGCAATGCGGGGTGAGTACAAATGGGGGAAAAACTGTTTTTAGCCAGTTTAATTTGTTTAAAAATATGATATACTTCCTTTAACGCCGCGTGGATTTCTCACTTCCGATTCCACGTGTGCTACCTCAATATTGCTTAGTTGTAAGCCCACCATTGATTTTGTTCCTTATTCTATGGTTAATAAAAACATGTGCATGCTTGTAATTCATAGGCAGTCTAAAATGAAATAAGTGAAACTAACATTTTATTGTTTGTCATATCTGCACTACCAGAATATGGTGAAAAAATTACATTTTTTCTGTTCAGTGTGTACACTATTGACAAAGAGAAAGTAGATGTCAGAAATCATGTGTTCATACCCCTAATTTCCAAGAATCAAAATGTTCAAAATACATCAATAATATCATTCAAATGAAAAAAGAGCATTAACATAAGGAAAACGAATTTTTAAATAAGAAGAAACAATGATTATTTATAACCGCCATTATGCAACTAATCCACGGAAGTATTTCCAGTTTCCGATGGTGGTACTACGTCATTCCGAGATCACGTGTGTCAGTCAGCCTCAATTAACCATAACATCACGTTTTGACTCTTCATTGCAAGATCAGGAATAGTGGTCTTTGACCTGGCCGAATATATTAAGTCAGAATACTGCACAAATGGTATTCGGAAGTTAAGTTGTATTAAATATTGGTTCATGCTGTTGGGTAATTTGGTTTCACGTAGAGGTTTCTTTAATTTAAGTTTGTTATTTCTTATCACTAGCTTTAAAGACTACAGAGAGCCATTATAAAATCTATTTTTCAAACCACTATTTATTCGATCAGTTGATAACTAAGCAGCAATTCAGTTCAATTTTGTATTTCGGGGTTTAGCAGTTTAGTTGATCATCATCTTGTCAAGTTAGGATATTACTATTTTCGAGTATCCTTTCTCATTTCAAATCAGGATTTCTATTTATAAATATTCCTTATTAATATGTCTTTTTTTTTTTTTTTTTTTTTTTGCAAAATCTCTTCAATAAAAAGAATTAATGTGATAACATGCACAGTATCGAAAAATGTGTACATTTAAATGGGATTTTCTCTTTTGGGAGGGTTGTTGCTAATGTTGTTAAAACTTGTAGCCCGGCCAATTTGCACTATATATAAATATAATTGTATTGTTATTATTCATGTAATTATATATAATTAATGCAATAAAACATTATTAAACTAATTCAGTCCTATAATTTCTATAATAGGCATAATTTATTAAACATTTTAACTACTTTATAATAATTTTATATTTGAGGAAGAAAATAAACAAATGATGTACCTGTACGCAATAAAAGTACTCTGTATTTTGTTATGTATGCTATATACATGACAAACACTCATACACAAACACGTTAAGAACGTATTGACGAGGTATTTAGAAATATGGGCGGATACAAATAAATAAAAGACTTAGCTACACCAAGGATATCAGGAGAAATTCACATATCAGAGAATGTTTATTTGTTGCAACAAAATTGCAAAGCAAAGTAAGATAAAATATAATATAGGTCTTATGTACACAATGCCGTGCTTATTCTAAATGTTGTTTTTTAAGATCACATGACTTGCACTTATTGATTGCACATTTACGAGTTTATACCCACGGATTCGCCAGACATTATTTCTCAGATATTGCGTAACTCCATACCTCAGATATGTACTCAGCTAAGCCAACAACATCAGATTGTGGATCCTGATTTCCCGTTTGGAGCCAGCTTAAACTCCGGCTTGTTTTGAAAAGAATATTTACCCAACATGAAACGATTCCAGAAAGATATTTTCGAAAGGCTACACGGCGCTGTAGATTAGATAGGTACAATATTTTTGCCGATTAACTATAAATTCGGTGAGAAAACATTTCAGGATCAGCTAATGACGTTGTCACTGGGTAATTATATTAGCATATGGAAGTTATCTTGCCTACTTATTCAGCTCAACGCAGATATGCGTTTAACCCGGGACCTTAATTGTACACAAGCTAGACTGTGTGGTCCTCTTTTTTCTTGGAATAAGTAGTTCGCAAGCACCGCCATATAGTTGTATGATATGCGTACCGATTGGTTCTCAATATTGGGGTTTTGTTGTATAAAATTCCTTAGTTTGTACTAATCTATTTTAGCTTTGGCTCGATTGCAAATAAAGCCCAAAGCTTATATGAACCGTTCTTGAATACCTGCTCCCTTTGTAGAACTAGTAATAGGATTTTTTGTTTACTTTTGGTCATCGGGTCAAGCTGGGTTTCGAATCCGCAACCTCTGGCAAGAGCGGTCAACACTATATCACTACATTACCATCGTCCAATTTTTGAAATTATTCTTATGTACGTAATGTACAATCTGAAGGGATTCTTGTATTTCCTATACGGATTACCCTTAAAATAGTAAGCTCAGCTATCTTGAATTAATTTTTATTTGTTGATTTTTATACTTTTTTTATTAGTACACTTGACTGTAAACATCTGTTTAAGAAAGTCTATGTATGTGCTAATACAATTCATTGATTGACCTGCTGGACCTAAAACTATCAAAATGCTGGGTCTATATACATCAATGTCTCTGATTGACCTGCAAAAGTGTCTGATCACCCTGCCGGTCTAAAACGTTTATGATTCACACATTTTGTCCACATTGTCAAACTTGTACCCTATAGAATTGAGTGAAGGATAGGGTTAAATTAGACAATCATGATAACACTAAAAGTGGACAAAATGTGTGATTTTCAAACATGTTGTTATATATTCGTTACTTGTTTCTCCAAATAATTAAGTAATGGCCTTGTTTAATTGATTTTGATTTCAAAATTTGAAACATGATTACCATACCAATAAAACAAAAGATTTTTTTTATGCGTTTGGTCATTTACGAGCTCGAATATGCAAAAATGTTGCATTTCATTTCTTTACATTATTATGAGCCTTTCCAAAATAGAAAGAAAAAAGAGGTCTGCATTCAAACGTGGGAAGTCTGCTACCATAATTAATAAATATAACAAATAAATGGCTGTAGTATATTTAACGTCGCTTTTAACAACTTATCAGTTATATCGCAATGGAGTCTACTTGAGACATTATTCTGAGCGCTGCCTCTTTGGAGTATCATGCCGCAGACAACATTATTCTGAGCGCTGCCTCTCTGGAGTATCATGCCGCAGACACGTGATGTGATACCCCACCCAATCACATTATACTGACACCGGATCGACCAGACCTAGAACCATCCTTCAAATACTGAGCGCCAAGCGAGAAAGCTTCGAGAACCAGTTTTCAAGTCTTTGGTATGACCCAACTGCGGATAGAACCCACTACCTTTCACATGCGAGGCGGACGCTCTACCACTAGACCACCGCTGCGGTGAAAACAATTTGAATTTTTTTGTTTGTTTTTCTTAACCGCAATAGGGTTATGATTAACGGACGATTTAGACAGTTGCAATTGAAACTAACATTAAAAGTTAAATAAGAAAAGGACACTAACATTAAAAGTTAAATAGGAAAAGGCCACTAACAGCAAAAGGACACTAACATTAAAATTTAAATAGAAAAAGAACACTTACATTAAAAGTTAAATAGGAAAAAGACACTAACAGGAAAATGACACTAAAGATAACAGGGAAAATAACACTAACATCAAAAGTAAAATAGGAACAGGACACTAACATTAAAAGTTAAATAGGAAAAGAACTCTAACAGGAAAATAACACTAACATTAAAAGTTGAATAGGAAAAAGAGACCAACATTAAACATTTAATAGGAAAAGGACACTAACAAGAAAAGGAAAATAACATTAAAAGTTAAACAGAAAAAGGTTACTTTTGTTAAAAGTTAAATAGGAAAAGGACACTAAAATTAAAGTTTAAACATTCAAAATTAAATAGGCAAAGGACACTAACAGTTAAAAAGGAAAAGAACACTGACACAATATAAGACGGGATCCTATTTGTCAAATGACCACGAACGCCTCATCCCTGGGGTTGTGGGCTAGAGCCCAGCTCGGTCCCCTTAAATTTTATGCGAGAAAAATTTGTCAGATACTTGTATTAATACGATGGTATGCGTCAGATTCATTCTGAGGTATTCCTCCACAAATAAAATGGATATGTCATATAGATAACATTTCATGGAAAATGGCATAAAACCACATTCATAAGGGAAAAACACATTACATTATTTGCCATATATACATGAATATGTACATATTAAGTTACCTCAGATACGTTTGAATGTACACAATGGTGAATTAATTGAACAATTAGTCACACATATACATGCACATGTACATAAATGGATATGCCGTTACAAACATGCATGTATATAATGATATATAAACAAGTTTGAAGGACATGACCAGTTACAAATACACAATCATGTTAATACATTAGAAATTAGTTGACTCGAACACAGATGGCTGAAACTCTACATATAGTTCGAACAACTTATCTGGTCCCGGCCGAATTCCTATACATGTATGGTAAGATGTTAAACAATTCTTTGCTCGAACAACCCCTTAACTCGAACTATTTTGTCCAGTCCTGTCGGGTTCGCGCCATCGAGGTTCTACTATATGTTTCTGTAGCTTTCACTGCCAGGGTAGTATATATTTGTAACAGACTACCAAATTACAACGATACACTAGGCTACCTGCTGATGGTCAATAAACACAGGTCCATGTGTATAGAGCGCATCTCCCTCGAATTTCAAATTTTTGCCAGTTGGAAAATAATTTTTTTGCCAATTAATATATTAACAATAATCTAGTTGTACGCAACATTATAACATAAATAATGAATTGATGAATGGAATTTTGAGAAAGGTTTCTCTGATTTGAATCATGTACGGAATTATATAAAACCTGCACTAGAGCCATCTTGCGGCTTTTGTACGGCAGTTGAGGCTTTAAAAGAAAAAAAATGGGAAACGACACCAAAACAAAACTAAAACAGAGCCAACGGAGTAAGTGTTATATTTGTCATACACAATTCAAATGTAAATGTAAAAGTATACAGATGCACAAACCATGGCAAATCATCTGTATACACACATATTTTTTGGGTGCTTTTATATGTTTTCTTTTTAAAATATCTTTTATTCAGATAGCCAATGTACACACTGATCCGACACAAACTATAAATGAGTAAATATTTTGAATACTTAGGGAATAAAAAGTTTTAATAGACAACTTACTCAAAAGAATATCAGTAGCATGGTATGTAGTGAAAACGGTGTACATTAAAAAGTATTAACAATATTTGGTTAATAAACCTTCCATAACGCATTGCTATTATTTGACTTCTCTACGCGGTGTATGTATGATAGAGGGCAATTCAAGTTTTTCGAAAACGTTGTAATTGTTCAATGAATAATGCGACATTAAGCAAACATTTGATTTAGAATCAAGACTTTTTATTTTGTTTTATTAAAATATGTATATATCTGTTGTATGTGAAAATGCAAATAAACGAGTTACATTATTCATATGGTAACTTAAAAAGGGAAAATAATAAGTTGATACATGAATATATTTTTGTAAAAAAAATTAAACTTATATACATTATAGTTTTTAAGTTAGGTGATGAATATTTTTACTTTAAGCATGTCTATTTTTAATTCAACGAAATACTGACATTTACATTTACATTCATCGTTCCTTTTTCCTTTTTCTAAATTACATCATTCATTAATCTGAGGATTCTCCGTGACCGAGTGGTATAAGGCGCCGGCTCGAGAGCACTTACCTCTCACCGCTCAGGTTGTAGGTTCGAGTCTCGCTCGCTCCAAACACTTTATGTGAGAAAGATTGACAATTACTTGAGAATGTCATTCTGACATCATTCTCCTCCTCTAAAACTGGATATGCTATATATAACCCGAAATGTGTTGAAAATGACGTCAAACACCATTCTATCGTTTGAAAATGGAACGGCTAAGATTAGCATCATGAACCTATCGCTATATCCTATAAATATGATGAAACACATATAGACACATCTCAACAATACAATACAAGTTATGAACACTTCCTTTGTCTTTCAATTTAAAAGGTACTGATACAAGTATATACTGCAATAATACTGGGAAGACACTCCAGCGATTTTTATATAAAAATCAATCTTACAAAGTTACATTCTCTTTTCAGTCTTAAAGAAGGTAATGTAAACTACAGTTATATTGGACCTGTACTACCGTGATTGTATATAATTTAGAAATGACAATATGTGCATACATACCAAAGAACGCTACGTATACATCTGATAACAGTATAAGAGACTAAACATAATCTATACGCGAGTATCTGAATACAGTTCAAAGGGTAACCTCAACAATGACCGTATACGGCCTCTTGTGTTGATTTTTTATATTGTATTACAACGTTGATCTATCATATAATTCTGATATCAATTTGATATTGAATTCAACATTGAACCATCTTCGCCATTTCATCAACCTCTAATGATAGGTATGGGCGAATTCTCACGCTCAGTGAATGAAGCACAAGAACGTATCAAAACCGCTATCTTGTTAAAGTAAATACACTTATAGAAACTCATTTCTGTGCGATACACAAGGTTAAATAAACTATGGTACACTATTATATCACACAATACTTCCTCTATTAATTGGTTCTTAACTTTATTTTAACTTTTTCGCAAGTTAAATACATAATTTTGGTCCACAAACACAACGACCAGAGAGTAAATTGCAGGTTACGATATTCGGTTTTGAAATTCCAAAACACTAATTTCTGAAACATTTTCACAGTAAAATTGTTTAAATATTAATTCCATCTGTTTGTATAGTGTGTTTTATAAATACAACCCTTCTTTGTCGTAACCTGACTTTTTCATAAGTTATATAAGATCCTATCAAAAAATCCAAAGGAACTAATATCTTGCTTGATGATTTCAGTTCTTTTTGTAGATATGGAGAAAATAAAATAGACTGTTTAAAATACACGGCATTCTGAATAACACGTGTGCATTTGTATAATTGTAGGAGTAAAAAATATCGATAGATAAAAGACGATATGACAGTTTTGGGTAACATTGATTATTATATATAATAATAATACTTGGCATGAAGATAGATGTAAAGGTTTCTAGCTACTGTGACGATACAACAATCATTTTTAATGGTGTATTAGCGCGAGAATATACACATTTCAGTTTACATATACACATGTGCATATTGAATGCAGCTTCATAGGTAGAGGCAAACATTATGATAAATCTGACTAGAGCTTCCGTCAGTATATATCAAATAATTTGCAATAATTTTTTTAACAAAGCAGGTTTGAACCTACGAGCTCAGCAGCGAGAGGTAAGTGATTTTTAGATGGCGCCATTGACCAATTGACCGTGGAAGAACCCTCGTCCCCGGCTCCCCAAACTAAATTGTTTATACAGCGTTTTAATTGGATGAATATGCGTGTTAATATTCATATTGTTGTTTTTATTCAATATTTTTTTATTCGCATTAAACATTCAGCATATATGGTAAGTATACACGCTAATTGACTTTTGCAGTAATATAGGACTTCAGAGAAGATTAAGCATCACCAAGGACTAGTTTTCAACTGTCTTTGTCAGTGCTGATGTCAGCGTCGCCAGCGACACCATCTGTAAATAGGTGTTCTTTATTAATGTGTTCTTTAATTACAACAATCATTGCAAAAATAGTCATGATTTCAATAATCATACGTGCTACAGTAGAAACGTGAGACTGATAATGACACATTATTAGTGTTGCATGTTCCAGTGATCATACTACTAATAATAGTAATAATAATGATAATGATAATAATGATACATGTACTAGTAGAAGTAATAGTAGTAGTAATAGACTAATAGTACTACTGGACTCATGGACTTTGAAAACGCAAAAAAACGTACTTACAGGTAATTTCAATGCAGAAAATGTGCGCCAGTTGTACTAGTAGTAGTAGTAGTAGTAGTAGTAGTAGTAGTAGTAGTAGTAGTAACAGTAGTAGTAGTAGTAGTAGTAACAGTAATAGTAGTAGTAGTAGTAACAGTAGTAGTAGTAGTAGTAGTAGTAGTACACTCAGTGACTTTGAAAACTCACTACTTACATACAGGTAAATTTAATGCAGAAATGTCATCTAATTTCAAAGAAAGTTATTTATTGTGCCATCTCTCTTTTCTTCTGTCAAAGGTTCATGATTGAGACTTGAATATTTGAAGCATCTGTTTTCATTTTTTAAGCTTCCCCAAAAAGTGAAAAATCAATTACGAGTGTATGAACCATTCGCTGAAATGCATCAAATATTAAAGAGATGGCAATACAAATAACTTTCTTTGAAATCGGATGACATTTTCTGCATTAAAATTACCTGTATGTTAGTAGTGTGTTTTCAAAATCACTGAGTGTACTATTACTGCTATTGCTACTGTTACCGCTACCGCTACCACTACTACTACCACTACTACTACTACAACTGCAAAAGTAATATTAGTAGTAATAATAATAAAAATAATAGTAATAATGATAATAAGATAATAATATTGATAAAATTAATATAGTATTAATAAAATAATTATTATAATAAAATGATAATAATAAACTAATTGCAATAATTACAGTAATAATAATATTAATGATTACAATAATAATAGTAAAAGGAATATCAAAAGTAATCATAATACTAATATAACGTTAATAATAATAATGATAATAATGAAAATAAAAATGATAATAATAGTAATGATGATAATAATGATGATGATAATAATGATGATGTTAGTGATGATATATCCCGGTTGATGTTTCTAATTCCCTCGTTTATACACATGGTATATACCCATAACAATCACATTATACTTACACCAGGGTTACCAGACCTAGATCTATCCTCTAAATGCTGAGCGCAGACCGAGGAAGCTTCTAGTGCAATGTATCAAGTATTTCGTATAACCCGGCCAGTGGTTGAAACCACGATCTTCCGCATGTGAAGCCGACCCTCTACCACTAGACCACCGGTGTGATAGCATAGGGTTGTAAATGGCTTAATACTTATTATTTTAAATTGTGAATTTAAACCAAACGTTCAGGAGAAGTTTCGAAGTATAATTTGCGACACGGCATTTATTTTATAACAATGGAAGGGAGATAACTGACTTCACGTATGCGAATATGTCTAATACAGTTATCGTTCATATTTGTTGCAGCGAAAATGGATTAACTTGCGGTTCAATTATATCTGCAGATTTTATTATGTTTTTAATATATAGTGCACAATGGGCAATGTTTAAGAGAGTATATTAGTATTTTTCTAATTTTTAAAATTGGCTAAAAACACTTCCCCCAATAAATCATGCTAATATAAACTCACTGATCCCGTATTGACAAAAGGATATCTATTTAAATAAGCCAAAACAATATATTGAAAAGGGATTTCCTAACTTGGGCTACGCACCTATATATTTTCCGCATCATATTTTGTGATGTATTTAATGAGTCATGTAATTACATTTTTAATTTAGTTTGATCCGTTATACAGGTTTACACGTATTAAAAAACATCTTAAAAATAGTTTAAATGACGATGCGAAGGTCGTCAAGCAGTATCTAAATGCCGTCTATTTTGAGAATGGGGATTTTGTTTACGACTCCAATTTACATATCGATTTTATCACATGTTGGTGGATTTGACATACGAAACCATTCGGAATTATTTATTAATGATAATTATGAGATTCTTTTTATCCGTTTTAATAATTATTATATATCTTAAGACATTTTATAGTGTGATTTCCTGATACTACCCCTTTAACGTTTAACAGAACCGCGGCGTGGTCTAGTGGTAGAGCGTCCGCCTCGCATGCGGAAGGTCGTGGGTTCGATCTCCGGCCGGGTCATACCAAATACTTTTAAAATGGTACTAGAAGCTTCCTCGCTTGAAGCTCAGCATATGGAGGAGAGTTCTAGGACTGGTTGGCCTCGGTGTCAGTATAATGTGACTGGGTGGGGTATCATATCATGTGTCTGCGGCATGATACTCCAGTGTGACAGCGCTTAGAATACTGTCTCAAGTAGACACCGTCGCGATATGACTGAATAATTGTTGAAAGCGACGCTAAACACCATACAACAACATTAACGTTTAACATGTTGTAATGGACGTTACAGCCTAAAGATGACGGTATATTAAAGTCAGGAGTACAATCCTTTATAACCATTGTAGTTTTACTCCTGAAAAAATATAAGTTTTCGCTGAAATATTTCTTTATGATAATTTCAAATAAAAATAAAAATCTCAATATAATATACTACATGTATGTCTATCCATGGCCAGATTTCTAATTTTTAATACTCATTGTAGATTTACTCCAGGAAATCAGATAATTTCTTGTTTTTGCTGATTTTTTTTCTGTATGGTTATTTCAAATAGGGTAAAAATCTCAATATAATATAAAATGTTTGTTGTTTTTGTTCCTAAAACTGAAAATATAGGGATAACATATTTGCATAAAGGAATAAAGTAAAAAAAAAATATGTATTTTTGTTTTGTAGAAAGGCAACTTGTTAAATATATACATATATCTAAACGACATGCCGTAGCATATACAATATAAACCAAGTTTCATTTCACAGAAAGAAGCCGGTCAAACCAGCATAAAAAGTAAAACCGGTCACAAATCCAACCGGTCCAAAAAGGCAAACCGGCCTTTAAAGTGAAAACGGCCATTCATTTTAATTTTATTTTGGTTAAACCGGCTACAAAATCGACCACACTTTTTATCAGTATTTTAGCTGGATTTTTATTTCACGTTGTGCTCACACAAAAACAACTCAATAACCTTACGGTGGCTGATATCACGAAACTACTCGTATTTTGATGCCACGAACAATAAAAGTTAAACTGATCCTGTCATAGGTATCAATGGAAATGCGTAGTGAAGCAGGTAACCAGCTCGAAAGTAGTGAAGCAGGTAACCAGCTCGAAAGTAGTGAAGCAGGTTACCAGCTCGAAAGTTGTGAAGCAGGTAACCAGCTCAACAATCATAAAAAAAGTCTATGTTGTCTTAATCAGTATTTAATAACCCGTCTTTGACTGGTTTGTAATAATAAGGGAAATACCTTAGAATCTGATATATTTTAGACTATAAGACAATAACTTGGTATTCTATGTATCATTATTTGTGTGCTGCATTTATTTTTATTTAAAATAGCAAAAAGTCTACAACTAATTTCAAAGTTTAATAATCTTCTAACACAACATCATGTTGATAATTTACTCTAAGTAATATTGAAATCCAACAAAAGTACGGAAGTATTTTGCCCTCAAGTTTCAGTTGGGAAATCAACAGTAAACAAAAACAAATGTAAGCGAAACGGCAATACCTACGCATTGTAAGATTCAATGCTGCATCGAAATAAATGTACGTATATCACGTACAACTACACCCAATGTTGACAACGTATACAATGTTCCATTGAAATCCAGGAAAGATTTCAATTCATTTTGTTTCCAGTCTTCATAAATGAAAAACGATTTGAACGATTTTTCTCTGATGTCTTCTGTTTTCATCAGAAATTCTGTGCTGTGGTCAGGTGATATTTTTCTCCCAACAGTGGCTATTTAAACGCACGAATAATGCGGCAAACGCCTGTGAAACTCTTGACGACGCGCAAACAAAACATGGTCGTGATGTCAACGAAATCCATATTGGTCATTTTTATCTCAGTCCAGCTGCAACAGTTTTTCTTAGGAAATGATATGTAGTTGTTCGAAGTAGTCTATTTAGACGGAAGCAGTTACAATAAAAAACATGTACCTTATAGTTCCTTAATATATAGTCCTTTGTGAGTTTATCATTTAGTTAAATGTTAGTTAGTAGAAGATATCAGTGTATATGTCATAAATATGCATGTGCGTCAATCATTTATAATTTAATATGTATATATATAAAACATCTAATATGATATATATTATAGAAAGAAATTAGGTACGAATTTATGTTCATGTTATAATGAAATGTGCTTATTATCATAATTTATGAAATCAGTATATATCCAATTTTTAAATGTTAATCATAAGGATTAAATTAAGTCTATAATTAATGAGTACAAAGGACATTAATTTGTTTATAAAACTCTCCAAACTTGTACTAGAAATTGTTAAATAAACGGATATACGTTATTCAAGTCTAAGCTGGTACTTGCTTAAATTTGATTATGCTACACCGTTTATGAGATTTAAATAACACTTGTTAATGTCAGGTTGAAAAAAACATTTTAGATACTCGATATTTGTTAAATTATATGTTGTTGTTGTATTATTTTTGTGTATTATTTTTCTCTTGCTAATAGCTTGAGGATAAATACAACTTAAATGTTAAATGGTATCGAATTATAGAAAGCTTTAAACAAGCTTAGAACTTGAACGCTGATTTTGATGTACATTAAAACTGTTAAGCCTTGTAAAACATATTTGATTTAGACATTTGATATGTGAAACATGTTTGATTTAGACATTTGATATGTGAAACATCTTTGATATAGGCATTTGATATGTGAAACATGTTTGATATAGACATTTGATATGTGAAACATCTTTGATATAGGCATTTGATATGTGAAACATCTTTGATATTTAAAACATCTTTGATATAGATATTTGATATGTGAAACATGTTTGCTCTAGACATGAAACATGTTTTATATAGACATTTGATATTACCATAACTTGTGATAATTGCCGGAATGCTTTTATTCCAGTTTGCTCATTGTACACACCGCCGTCTATTTATTTGAAGCATGTGTTACACGCACACACGATTACAGGTCATGTGTTTGTTATATATGTATTGATAGTATTACGAAAAGTTATGTCTACAGTTAAAAGTTAACAAATACGTCTTGTAGAATTGATGAAATGATAAAAATAAAAGACAATGAAACTGCTGTCCAAACTTGAACCTTCTCCAGTGTGCGTTTTAGACTGAAACGAATGAAACGCCGAGTGTATTTTAGAGCCACATTATCAAACTACTATAACCGATATTGTCAGTTTTTGAATATGTATGTAAATGTAATTCATTACTAATTTTGCCAGTATGATCATTCTTATTAACAAAATTATTAATGGAACACCTTAGCCCTTTGCTCCATAAGCATTTTCTTGGACTCTCCCAAATTGAAAGCTTTAATACACCACTTATCAGCAATGGGTGAATTATGTTTATATTTACTGACTGAGTGGAAAGCAGTGCAGGAAGTGTTCAGATTGCTCGTTACGAGCAATCTGAACTCTTCCTGCACTGTTTTCAAAGGCCTTCTGATATTGGTGCGGGAAAATGCGTTTCTATGGATAAAGGGTTAACATATATTTCCTAAAATTGTATAATAGTATGATAACTTGGTTCTGAAATTCACCCCGGCGTTTTTTTATAATCACGTTTCTTCTATACGTTATGTACCGGTATTGTAAGAAATATAATTGTGTTAATAATACACAATTCATTGAAGTAGTTTTACTATTTTCATCGTTCAGCGAGAAGACAGAATACTCATTGATGAAAAGCGATGTGAAAAAGGGTCCCTTGAGAAAAGAGTGAATTTAAACATGGCAACAAAACTCGATGCGTTGTAGACAAAGAACGCCTGAACAATGTTGTGTCTCAATAGGACATTTATCAAAATATTTTCAATGAGTTCCATACATGGGCCCGTTATTTTTTAAATATTGGGAAAGCCACATTTGAGTCGTTGATTGGTCAGTTGCTTCAACTGAAAGTTTGAATGACGTCACAGTTTATTAAGCGTTTTATTGCTATGAATTGTTGGACAAGCATAGCATTTTTTAATTGAGGATTAATAGACCTGATTCGGGAGATATCAGATCTGGGATAGACTAAAAGGAAATCTAGCAAAAAGCTATAAATGAGTTTCATACAAAGAAAGAGATATACTACGGTATCGCGAGACCATACATATTCTGCAATATATATATATATATATATATATATATATATATATAAAACATCTAATATGATATATATTATAGAAAGAAATTAGGTACGAATTTATGTTCATGTTATAATGAAATGTGCTTATTATCATAATTTATGAAATCAGTATATATCCAATTTTTAAATGTTAATCATAAGGATTAAATTAAGTCTATAATTAATGAGTACAAAGGACATTAATTTGTTTATAAAACTCTCCAAACTTGTACTAGAAATTGTTAAATAAACGGATATACGTTATTCAAGTCTAAGCTGGTACTTGCTTAAATTTGATTATGCTACACCGTTTATGAGATTTAAATAACACTTGTTAATGTCAGGTTG
The DNA here is from genome assembly GCA_029582155.1 of Panopea generosa. Lineage (NCBI taxonomy): Eukaryota > Metazoa > Mollusca > Bivalvia > Adapedonta > Hiatellidae > Panopea > Panopea generosa. Next base: position 64,748,217 of record CM055897.1, read on the forward strand.
AAAAAAACATTTTAGATACTCGATATTTGTTAAATTATATGTTGTTGTTGTATTATTTTTGTGTATTATTTTTCTCTTGCTAATAGTACATTTATTATTTTGGCACATTGCTGTATTACTATACAATACTTGTGTATATTTGTATTATGGACCGATGGCCTAAATTGCTAAAATAAACTAATTTCATTGTCATTGTTATTGAAACAGAATAGAATACACAACACTTTACAAAATTTGCCACATGTGAACAATAAACAAATCAACTTAACTAACATAAAAAAAATGATAAAAAGAAGGTCGATAGACAATCTGGACATGTCATTGAAAAAGAATACGTATAAAAAAGTAATATTTCGTGGTGGAGGACGAGTCTCAGAGTAGATCACAGTGGTTCAATGGAAATACACGAAAGCTGTTACTTATGTAATTAATATATAGCTACGTGCTTAACTTACCGACCGACCTAATATCAATTCTCTGAATGGTTCATAACGATAGTGAGGCGAGTATAAGTGTAAGTGAGAAAAATGAAAATTATCTTTTTTTCCCATTGCCTTCCCATATAAATTTAATGTCCCCTTATTTTGGACGTAACTAAAAGACTTAATAATATGGATCATTTACACCAAATATTACCCAATATAGCTCATCTGTTCACGAGCAAATTGTATTTGATATTTCACAATTGTATCTCTGTTTATACCCCAGCTGATTCCTTATGATATTGAAGCGCCCCATTAAAGCCACCCTTTCAACAGATGATATATAAAGAATTTACTGTTTTCCCATAGTAGTCCTGTGTAAAAAATATAGTCCCCTTACTTGACCCCAATTGACCCTAGTTCTTTTATTTGAAAAACAACAACAAAACACACTTGAAACCCTTACTCATTTGGCTCATATTAACAAATTTGGCTTACAATTTTATTGCTTTGGATGTATTTAGTGACCCTTAAATAAAATCCCTTTACCTGGCCACAATAGATCCTGGCGCCTTTATGTATTACCAATTTGAAACATCTATTCCGTCAAAGTATGGACAACATTCGTCAGGTTGTATTTTTTTAGAATAAGCTTTCACAATTTTATCCCTTTTTGGACAATTGTTGGCCCCTTATGGATATCAAATCTGTGTTAAATGTTCCATTTTTAATTTTCAAAACTAAACAATGCTATTCTTGAGATATTAAGACAATTAAACTGATAATTAAAATAGATGAAACAGAATTTTCTATTTTCTCAAAGGATCCAGCCACTTTATTTCAACAAACTTGAAACCCACACTTATGTGAATCATTTATACCAAACATTAAGACATTTTAGTGGATTGTTCTTGAGAAAAAGCTTTAATTTTTCCCTATGTTTAACTGAAATATCTCGGTAAATTGGCTAATTTATATCCTATGGCCATAGCTTCAACAATAGATTTAACGCCATTTGTAACACATTTCATGTTGCAAATGGTATATCCAGTATTTATTGGTGAAGGAAAACCTTGTTATGAATCTGAGTAGAACAACCATTCTACCGCAAGTAACTAACAAACTTTTTCACATAATTTTTTGGAGCGAACTTACGACCTAAGCGGTGAGAGGCAAGTGATTTTGAGACGGCGCTTTAGACCATTCGGCCACGGATGACCATATAGCTTGAACAAATCTGAGGAAATATTTGGTGATACTACATGGAACATATCACAGCTTGCGGCCTCGCAATTTCAGAGAGGAATATTTTTGACATTTTCAAGATAAGCCTTAAGGCAAATTTGACACTAGGGTCATGATTTTAACAAATTTCAGAGAGCTTCATGTAAGGATGCTTCTCACAAAATTTGATGAAATATGTTAAAGTCGTTTGAATAAATTATTGAAGGACGGACAGACTGACGGACGGACGAATAAAGATCTGACAGCTCACTTGTGTTTACGGCTCAGGTGAGCTAAAACACAATATGAAATTACAAATTGCTCTATTTATTTTGTATTATATTCAATGAAATAATGTGCTTAAAGCGATGCATAGAGGAACACATAATGAGGAGTGGATGAAAATGTACAAAAGCAAACTAACAAAAACACACCAGATTTTTATTTATAATAGAAAGAGAGAAACTGGAAACAAGTTAGGTACCCTTGTTTTTGAAATTTATTTCGTTTTGGATAGTTTGAAATCTAATACACAGAGACTAATATAAATACTTGAGGATAAACGATCCTATGACGTAAGTATACCGAAAAGATAAAGAAACGCCGGGTGAATTTCAGTGCAATATTATCAAGCTATAATAGTAAACGATATTAACAGTTTTAGAATATTTATGTACAGTTATTTCATTGCTTATGTTGTCAATATGATCATTATTGGCTACGGACAACATGGTTATTATAGAATGCAATATGTTACATACATATTAAGGGATATTATGGGCGATATTGGGATAGGAAGATTTATTAATGTTCATGCCAGTTATAGCTATATAATTTTATGTGACATTAGAAACGATATGAATTTCGATGTAATTATGTTCTGCACTGAATATGATAAATATTTGTATCGATAGAAAAAGTTTCGTCAAAGAGAAGAAGATGGGTAGTTATTCGCAGATGGGATGGTAATGGTATTTCAAGTACTTTTCTTGAGTCGCGATATGAGATACAATGAAGTAAAAAATGTTCTGCGTCTTCAATTTCGCCACATAAACAAAGATTGTACTTAATCATGTCTTTTTCGCTGCATTTGGTTTGGAGACGTGTATGTAGAATTTGAAATTGTTTTGTTCCAAAAAGAAAATACTTTGGAATTGAGTGTATATCAAGTTGACATTTAAGTGCATACTTAAAAGATGAGACAGTTTCAGAGTTACGGATTCTCTATGCAAGAGTATTCGATTCGCGTGTGGATGAAGGTAAACCAATAGTTGGATAATAATAATTGGATACTTTGTGAGTTGCGTAATACGTTATACGTATCATGAATGCTTTATCTACTTTCGGTGGGATGAAATTGGATAAACACTCTGGAGATACGTTTTTTGTCATTTATAAATTGAACACGTTTGTGTTTCCATCGTCTTTGGTTGAGGCTTTCCCACCCAGTTCAATGATGTATTTGTTCAATGGAAACACGTTTTGTTGCACCGGTTACTATCCCAACCGCTTTGTTTTGAATTTTATCGAGTTCATGCTTTTCATACTGAGTACAATTGTCAAATAAATATCACCATATTCAAGGATTAATCTGATAAATGAAAAGTATATTGTTTCTACTGACACCTAGTCTAGCTTATATTTCAATGTACGCATTATGTTTATTCGTGTCTTTGTTTTGGATTCAATATAATCATACGGCTTTGCCATGATAAACCATTGCATAAAACTACACCAAGATGGTAATGCTGCTTTACTTCTGAAATCTGACGATTGTTTATAAAAAGGGATGATGGTAAATGAGATTTGTTTTGTTAGAAAACAATAACGACTCGGTCTTTGACGGATTGAATCTTACTTACCACTTATTCACCAATTCTGATATTATTGAAAGGTCCGCGTTCAATGTATTAGTGGTAGTAATGGGGTCGTCAACAATAATAAATAAGCCGGTGTCATCAGTAAATAAACGAATATTTGAGTTGATATCATCAACAATATGATTTATGTAGTATAATGATAAAAGGGTACCCAGGATAGAACCTTTAGGTACATCTGCTTAAATTTAGTCTGGCGACACTTCACGATGTTTCCTGTTGCAAAGATAATTTTCTAACCAAGAAAGTAGATTTCCTTTGATACCAGCAGCTTTCCGTTTAACAAACAGTCCCTTGTGTAAAACAGGACCAAAGGCCTTGCTTATATCACAGAGTATTGCCCTACTTTCTTTACCTCAATTAATTGATTGGAAAAAGAAATTGTATAGATAAGCTAATTGGGTATTTATGGTAACTCTTGGAACAACTCTTGGAGATTGCAGCGATGCTATAATCTTATGGTTTTGAAAGAAGTTAAAATTAAAAACATGTTTAGACATATTTTTCGAAGGCTTTTTCTTTCGAGGAAAGCAATGATATTGGTCTATAAATGGATACTAGTGCCGTATTTCTTGATTTAAAAATGGAGCAGATATTTGCTTCTTTCTATATACTTTGAACTATACCGCTATGTAATGAATGGTATAAAGTGCTTATTCAGAGCTTAATTCACGTAAAATAACAATGTTGACTGTGTCTGGTCTTACTGATTTCCCTAACGATAATGTCTGGAGAATCTGCTTAACTTCTACAGGAGTTACAACAATATCACTGAGGTTGTTATGGTTTGATGGAGATACGATCGGAACATCGGTATCATTGTGATTCACCAGTGTTTGATCAACAAAAAAGTTGTTTAGTAAATTAGCTTTATCAGTATCGTTTGATAATAATGAGGCATTTTATTGCAGCGGATGATTATATGTTTTGGTATTTGTGTTTAATATTGATTTCATTGTCAACCACCATGATTTCGTGGATTTATTTTCAGACTTTAATTTTTCAGCATATTTTAAAAAAATATAGTTTTATAACATTATAGCGAAGTTTTTCGGAACTTTTCCCCAATGAATTTCGGAATTTGTACATTTGGATATTTTATATGCACATTTTCTTTTGCGTATCATGTTTTTAATTGAAGATGATATCAAAGGAAGATCGCGAGATTTGATATAATATATTTATTTGGAACGCATTGTTTTGTAATATTAACTATATGATTAGTAACGTTTTGTGCGTGAATATCTACATCATTATTGTAAAGCATATTCCAGTCAGTATTCCGAGCCAAATTGTCTAAAATATTATAATCGCATTTGTCATAAGACCATATTTGTCTTATATTTAAAGTATTTTAGTTCATAGCTGGAATGTATTCGAACAACCAAACGAACAATAACGTGTAGGTAGACGTTTTTTAAGACAGTGCTGTGACACCCTAAGATTTTTTTTAAAAGATAAGAAATCTCAAATGCTCATAAAACATGCATCTATTAAAATTCTACACCAGTAGTGTCTTATTGCAGTATATGCTATACCAGCTTCTGCAGCAAGAAATCACTGTCCCCTATGAACCATTTTGAAAATATTTTAATAGGATTTACAAAGAAAGGAGATCAACTGTGTAGTGAGACCTATAGACCGATGACCAAGTAAATATATAACACATACATGTACAAAGAAATATTACACGCATAGATTATAACTTAATTTCTAAATGTAATTTAAAACCGTAAGTTGACACTTTACTAGAGCAACTTTAGTTCTTCAAGGATTAAGAACTAACTGAGTGAATAACATTCCGATGACGAAGTTAATAAGACTGACATCGCAAGTTATTTGTATCATTTAGCAATGCGTATTCAATTTGGTAATTCTTTATTTGGTTCACTCATTCTGTTCGGTCACCATATTTCTATTGTACACGTAACATCATGTCTGTAAAACTGTACAGCATTTTAATTGGTTTACTGTTAACATACCCAAAAAGAGAAACTTTACAGTAGACATAAACAAAACTTTCTCTACAGGTTGTATATAAGTCCTACCCCAGGCATGTACGTCATACTTATAAACTTAACTACACTGGCTGATTTCTCACATATTCAATGGTTCACAACAACAAAATACGTATTTCACGGAGCTAACGATGTTCTTTCATTCATCAGAACGGTTTGTTCAAATTGACAGAATGTGTTTAATGTACTGCACGCAACTACATCTAGCAGTGCTCCTTAATAAGAAACGTCCTGTAACATCTGGTGAAAGTGACAAAACAGGGAGACTAAGCGAGACATATGGACAAACTAAGGCCGTTAATCCCCAATCGATAGAGAGAGTATGGAATGTATGTACCGGTACGCCTCATTAATCTAATCATATATTACTTAGTTTACATGAATCAATCGTGTTTTACATTGTGACAAATGAGGATTTGAAAGAAACGAATGGCAATGACAACGCGCTTTACTTTTTGTTTTAATCTCATAATGTGAAAACAAATGCTTAGCGTCATGTGTTGAGCGAAACTGTCTGGATAAAACAAAACAAAAAAGGTAAAAAAATGTACGAACCAGTTAGATTATAAACACCGTACACACCTTTCATTGTTACGCGAATTATTATAATATATATATACGCGAATGTCTAATATTCGCGCATAAGGATAATAATGTGTTCTGGAAAAAAAGTAATAGACTATGACTTTTAAGATCAGGATTATGTTGTTTTTTTTTTATTTAATTCATAAAAGTTATGTTTTAAGGAGAAAATAAATTATAAATAGTGAGTAAACGTGATATAGTCACCTTTTGTAAAACATGTCAACACGCGGGATTACAGTTAATTTGTTAAGCAATCAATTATGGAATTTGGCTGCGGTATTTATTTTGATTATAATGATACCTACTGCTTTGACACAAATATGCGATCCGATGGACTGTATTGTTGGTGAATGGAATAATTGGTCCGATTGTACGGAGACGTGTGGGGAATCTGGAACCCGCCAACGTTCGCGCCTACTGTTTCGCGAGGCATCCTGTGGTGGAACATGCAATACTGATACGGAAGAAACGGCGTCTTGCAATATTAAATGTTGTCCCAAAGATTGCGTGTATACCAACTGGTCTAAGTGGTTGTTGTGCTATTGCACTGATGAAGGTTGTGAGGGAGCCGGTGAGAGATACAACTGCAGGAGGATGAGGGAGATGACAGAGGAAGCCGAATGTGGCGGTTATTGTGATGACGTCACTGCCCAACAGGCGTGCGGATATTTGTGTTGTTACATGGACTGTGTTCTAGGTTCATGGTCATTCTGGAGTATATGTGCAGGTAAATATCTAAATAAAGGTCCTCCTTGGCCGAGTGGTCTAAGGCGCCGCCTCAAGATATATTACCTCTCTCCGCTAAGGTCGTAGATTCGAGTTGTACTCGTTCCAAAAAAAAATATGAGAAAGTTTACAAGTTTTACTCAGATTCATTCTGAGTTTTTTTTCCACCAATGAATGCCATATATACAACCTGAAACGTGTTGTGTTGAAAATGGCGTTAAACCCCATTTAAAACACACAGACAAATGAACAATTGATTTACTTGTCAAGTTTAAAACCTAGCTCTGCAATCGATTAGCCTTCATATACTTTTCAATGAAGTGCGCTTTCCAAACATAACGGAAGAAAAATGAAATGTCCCATGTTAGTTCGTTTCCTGTTATATGGTGTATTACATCCAGTAATGAAGTTTGTTCTTTGTGTGTTTTTTTTTTTTATATTTCTTTGATAAGTAAATATTTACCTCACAAAACTCTGGTTAAAAGAATAGACTCTTGTAAACGATTTGACTGTTTTGTCTGAGGTTTTAAAGTTGGTGCGTCTAACGATGCATACTGACCTGTTTGCCACAATTATTAAACGTCCGTTGAACGTCTCACGTAACAATTAATTTTGCACTGGTCTATAGAGAAATGCACTTCTGTACCACTGAACACATTACCAATGGTTCTTAAAGTACCTTCTATCCATAGAATGTAGTCATCTGTTGGTCCAAATATGCAGAAAAAAACATGGGATAGACCAGGTTTCGTTTTCACAATTTTGATGGTTTGATTGCACCCCATAATATTTGACGATTCTGCCCATTTGTTGCAGTGTATCACAATAATGCCAAACCGATTAACACAGCTGTAATTTCTTTGCCGCTAGATTCTTCCTACCGTCATGTAAGGGAGGTAATTCTTAAGTGAGACCTTAAAGTATATGTATGAGCTACTTAACATATTAATTATAGTCTTATATATAAAAATAAAATAAAAGTATAATATCAAATCATATAAGTACGATATTGGTGTTGTGCAAAACATACTTAGGCTAGAATAACATGTTTATCCTAAATACATGAATGACTTTGAATTGAAATTAGAAGTTCTTAAGCATTTCTAAATTTAATCCAACATTTTCGTATAATCTACGTAGACGTGTTCATCTTTTAGCGATACCGTAGCGTGGTTTAGTGGTAGAGCGTCCGCCTAGCATGCGGAAGGTCGTGGGTTCGATCCCCAACCGGGTCATACCAACAACTTTAAAAATGGTACTAGAAGCTTCCTCGCTTGACTCTCAGCATTTAGAAGAAAGTTCTAGGTCTGGTCGGCCCGTCGTCCGTATAATGTGAATGGATGGGGAATCATACAATGTGTCTGCGAAATGATATTCCAGTGTGACAGAGCTCAGAATACTGTCTAAAGTAGACACCGTAGCGATATGACTGAAAATTGTTGAAAGCGACGCTAAACACCATACAACATAATGTTTTAGCTCGTGTACCATTTCATCATACTATGTTATTAAGCAGAAACCGAGAAGTATCATTTTAGCTATGTTTCGGCACACTTAATAATCGGCTTTGATAGTGATTTGATTTCAAATATATTGATGTGAGGGAATGTGGAGGAAGGAAGGAGGGAGAGGAATATGCAAATTGAAAGACAGACAAAATGACATACAGGGATTATTCTCTTTAATCGTTCGCCAATCCACTCGCATATGTCCTGTATTCAATAATCGTTTTCGTGTCCTGATTTCAATGAAAATGAAAGTATTTCTTAGCCTTCAACCCTTATGGACCCCTTAACATTATGTCAACCAATAAGGAAGCTGCAGTAAATAAAAAAAAAACCTGCAGGTGCATTCTGGACAAAATTATATACTCCCACCACAGTTGCAATCACATTAAAACACGTGTTTATATGGGAAAACGCATGTAAACCTTTATCAATCAACAATGTTTATCACATTTTATCTGCATTTTCAGTGAGCCATTGTTTATGATAGTAATAATAATTCTAATAAAGTCTTTATTTAACGTGGTTGAACTAGTCAATCTTTTTTAAGGCCAACTCCATGTGGTTATTTTGAAACATATATGTATAGGGTAAAACATACAGATGACACGTAATTTGTGTTTAGTTTTTTCAAAATAAGTGTTTTTCATAGATACCATTTTCAAAGTTGGGTTATTTTTCATCATATGTGATTGGTGACAGAAGCCAAAGCATTAAACTAAGTTGTCTCAAACGAGGTTTTGCCTACCAGCAGACGAACCTATATTTACATCATAACGGTTGTCTTTTATCGCAATCAGTTCACACAAATTCTTCTTCAAAATACATTACAATGATATATATACATAATATATAAAAAGATTTTTTTTACATTTATAAAATTGTATTGAATTCATATATGAATTTGTTCTATACATTAGGTCAGTGTGAGCAGCCAGGAATAACAAAGCGTAGGCGTATAGTCACACAGGCACCTCACTGCGGGGGTAAAGAATGTGGACCGCAGGTTGAGGAGAAGGTTTGTCCAGGAGACTGTTGTCCGGTCCATTGTAAACTGGGTCAGTGGAGCACGTGGTCTACGTGCAATACCACATGTGGTGAATCTGTGGAGACAAGGTCAAGGTTTGTAACAGTGTATTGTTGATATGTTTGTTACCGTCAGCTTTAAAGAACTATTGACACTATATTTTGCTTGCGTAACTTGACACTGGATATTTAATTTACGTTAGATCGAACAACGTCGATATTAAAAGAAAACGTGCAAGTGGTGCGTGTACTTATTCTCAGTACCGAAATTAATTTCATCTGTTTCCACATGCGATCGGATGATCCAGATTGAACGGTTCAGATCCAGATTAGCTTTTATCTGTTTTCACATCGGCTTTCACATGCGATTCGACGATCCAGATTAGCTGAATTAATTCCAATGTATATTTTATATATGGTAATTGACAACTGTTTCAAATTGTTTGACATCAAGATCGTGATAATCATATGTTTTACACTATTTTTGTCAATGCATTGTTCTCATTTGCTTATTATTTACACGACGGTGTTACCATTTCATGTTTTCATATTCTTATCAAAGCGAAAGGGTCACAGCAATATATCATTGTTTTCCGTTGATGTCGACCTTTAAAAAATCGTCGCAAACATTTGAAAATCTAAAGAAAGTTAGGCAAGGCATCAAACTATATGAACAAAATTCCACGAAGTCGCTGTTTTTTGTTGTTTTTTTTTTGGGGGGGGGGGGGGGGGGGTTAAAGTAAACCAATAAGTAGCTTATTGGTCCGCCAGTCTAGAATCAGATCATCTGTCCAAAAACTGGAAGAAACAGCGTTTGCAGGTTATTGGTACTCCCGATTGCCGCGCCAGGAATGTCAAAGTAACATTAAACTAGTTACAGAAAATGTTGAAGAGGTGTATGTTTTGTTATTCCGTTGGGTTAACAACAATGTGATTGTCGTTATATAAGAGCTCGATAAAATATAAACTTATCCTAGAAAGATTATAAATACGTAAGGCAGGAATGCCGGTTTCACTTTACTTGGCAGGCGGTACATGTAAGTTTATACGCATTCATTAATTCTACTAATGTCTTGCAGGTTTGTGCAGCTCCCCCAGTGTTACGGCGACGAATGCAGTGAAAAACCAGATGCCAGCCAAACTAGACCCTGCTCTAATTACGTGAATGTCGATTGTGAGGTGAGTATAACAGGAAAATAATATCAGCCATTCATATTTGAAAAAACATGTAAGAATGTTTGACTCGAATCCATCATACATACAGTTACCCGGATGAGAAACAAATAAAACTGATGTATAACCTCTATCTTTTGTGTCTAACATAAGTATGTTTTGAAGATTTGAAGACTGTTGTTTTTTTTAATATAATATTTTGTAAAATAATAAAGCAAATAAGAACAATTTCATTTTTTCGTCAAGGCTTAATAAAACTGACAGTTTATATTGCAATACTTGCTCAATAAAGACCGCGGCGTGGTCTAGTGGTAGAGCGTCCGCCTCGCATGCGGAAGGTCGTGGGTTCAAACCCGGTCGGGTCATACCAAATACTTTAAAAATGGTACTAGAAGCTTCCTCGCTTGAAGCTCAGCATTTAGAGGAGAGTTCTAGGTCTGATCGGTCCGGTGTCAGTATAATGTGACTGGGCGGGATATCATACCATGTGTCTGCGGCATGATACTCCAGTGTGACAGCACTTAGAATACTGTCTCAAGTAGACACCGTCGCGATATGACTGAAAAATTGTTGAAAGCGACGCTAAACACCATACAACTTGCTCAATAAAACGAAATTCAAATACACTTTCTTACCTAAAATATCGGTCAAAAATATCCCTTTTCAAATGAATAACTGTGTGTTTGTTTGTTTGTTTGTTTAGCGCCAAATTTATTCCATCGAGGGCAGTCGATTAGTTTACATATCCCTCTTTTCTGGGATTCTGCAAACTTAATCACTACTTTGGCACATCCGCCTCCTCAAGTATCTAATATCTTTCCCTTATTAATCAGCTCACGGAACCTGTGGATGGATGGGGTTTCGAACTCATAACCGCTAGACTGATAGTCAATCACGCTATTTACAGAATGGGGTCCGGAACAAATAGATTACAGCGTTCCAGTGAATCTACTGTTGAGATGAGGCAGCTGATTTGGTTGAAAGGTGTTGGGACATAATGTGATAATAGTAGTTTTATTTGATTAGATGAAAATTGCAAACTTGCTAATGATCTCTGCAATATGGAAATAAATTATGTTTTGACAACAAAGCATTATAATTGTGTTACTTTGATTTTAGCACCGTTAGTCTTCAGGCCACTTCGATGTGAGTTTTACTGATATGATATCATGGTTTTCGACCAATGTTCCAGTCTCTAAGTTAAGTGAGTTAATAAAATGGTATAACACATGTTGAAGTGAAACATCATATGTTTAATAAACCACCATGTGTTTACATCAAAGGTTTCTCCATGGTCATCGTGGACTGTTTGTGAACTTTATAACGGGTTTTGCGGAGAAGGGTCAAAACGTCGTTTCAGAACAGTTGCAACTGCACAAAAATGTGAAGGCAGACCGTGTAAAGACCTAGACGAAACAGAGGTGTGTTACGGACCCTGTTGCAGAAAAGATTGTGAGATAGGAGAGTGGTCAGAATGGAGCCATTGTTCTTCTTCCTGTGGGCAGGGTGTCAGGTAGGAGCTAACTTTTGATTGAAATTTCTTATTGGTTTTGGATTTTTTAACATTTACTATAGATTGACAAATTTCTATTCACATATCATAAATGATGTAAAGGCCATCATATAAAGATGGCGGAAAAGTATGTAATACAACGACCACTTAGCATTCATCGCAAAGGTTGCCTGTTCGAACCCGAGCTCAGTCCAATATCTTTATGTGAAAATGTCTTACAGTTACTTGCAGAAGGACGTCGGTTTTACTCTACTCTTTCTGAAGTTTTTTTTCTACCATTAAGAATCATTCTATGGTTTTTATCCGCCATTAAAACAGGAAATGCCTTATATAACATTGTGTGTGTTGATAAATGTGTTAAACCCTCCCCATCATGCAATATGCATTTCATACATGGACACCAACGCATGTAAATACTTAGTACAATAAATAGCATTTACTCTGGAGAAGCAATATAGAATACAATTTTTATATGTTTTATATATCTTTATTCAGTATTAAACTTATTTATAGCTGGGAAGTGTAATAAAATAGAAAAACTATCAACGTGTAACACATACATTACATTTACATATCAAAATATTTAAATAAAATTTACCAAGAAGTGCTCATTTTGTTCTTTTTAATGACTATACTAACAAAAATGTTACATTATACATTATGACTGTATTTATTTCTTAATTTGAAAGAAAACATAAATATTTTTAATAAACTTACAAGACAATATGTTTTGGTGTTAAAGTCATAAGAATATCAAACTTGTTTAAACTTGCCATTGGAAATGGAAAGGTTTTATTTTGTTGTTGTTTAAATGCGTTATTAAAGCTACTGACAAGTAAATAGTGATATGATATTCGTTTGTAATACAATTCAGATTTCAAAATTGACATTTTCTTTCATTTGAATGAGAAGAAAGTGTTATAGACACGAGACGCGTTCAACATGTTACATGGTCATTACCACGGACAAAAACTCAGTTAACTGAGGTAAAGGTTACATGACTGGTAATGACAAATGTCATTCTGTTGAATGGCGACTTTCAACTGAATAACAAACGCCAGTCTAGAAAATATATCTTCTATAGATATTCATTATACAGCTGTAATGTTATCAAGTATGCACCGTAGTATTTAATCAAGCATAATAAATAATTAGTTGCTTTTAATTTGTGTTATATTATACCTTTAAAGCAACATCTGTTGTATACAGATTCGTATTCTCCATACATATCACGTGCACACGGTCTATCTATAGTAGTTTTTTTGTTTTTTTTATATTTGCTTATGCAATTTTATATCAAAACATTATCAATTGAATCAATTATGCCATTCTTTTAGATATGTATCAACCATTCTAACATATTGTCTTAAACATATTAACCATATATTTTTTTTGAAAAATTGAAAAAAGACAATTGCGTCTACATATTTGTTATTTTTCAAAGACGCTGCTGGTTCTGCATGGTCTTAGATATAAGACGGTTAACACATAATGGTTTAATTAAAAGTCATCTGCCTTTTATAAAAAACACCTGTCTTCGTTACCAACGTAAGTCACAGTATAATGTTTTATAATGGACAAAACATGGTAAAATAATTCGGACGAATAATTCGGACTAAAGTAATTAATTATATAATTATATATAAGTGACTCACGATTTTGAACAGTTGTAAATCCATTTTTTATTTAAAAAAAAACATATACTTTTACTTAGGAAAAACGGATAGCGTAGATCAGCTTCATCGTTGATGCCAAATATATTTTATTGATGAACATTTTCAAGTTTCTTCCAGTCGTCGTGTTATTCCTGTAAATGCCGACAAGAGTATTTTGTGGTCAAAGACCGGTTGAGCAGTTTAGTTTATTCAAATATATATTCATAAATATAACGTGAATTTCATGAATAGTGGTTCAAAGGAATGTAACAAATTTAATTATCAAACTAAGATAAATCAGAATTCAGAATTATTTATATTTAGTGCCCAGATACCTGTCAACTTTTACTCAAACGGTATGTTTTCTATCGTTTTAAAACTGTTATGTTTCTTTTATAAAACATACTGCTACGTGTTTGTTATTTTAGCAATAGAACACGAACCATAGACACGATACCTGACTGTAACGGATCCCCGTGCCATTCAAAACTACTACAATCACGTGACTGTGTCGTCACCGATGTTGTTGATTGCGAGTTTACCCAATGGACACTTTGGACTTCCTGCAGCACGGACTGCGGGTTTGGTAGCTCTGTAAGAACGCGTATTTTAGTCACACCAGCTTACTGCGGCGGTACTTGTGATAATGAAGCCACGTACGAAGAGATAGACTGTGAATCGTATACGGCTACCCAGGATTGTGAGGTAAGTGGTCCGTTACACAAGGTTCTCATTTTGTCTGTATGTAATGTATTCAGTATGACTATTTCATTTGCTTATATTGACTATATTTATCAAGACTGGGAACCTACGTCACACGCTAAATACAGTGCTAGAGCGTTGTTTCAAAAGCTGTTCTTTTGTGTCAATGTTGGGTTCATGTGTAGAAATTATAGTTCCTACCGACCGTCTGGGTATAAGAGGAATCTATTTCACTGACATACAATTCAATACGACCTACACAATTCCAGATTACCTAAAAACAGTTGAACATCATGTACGGTAACGTTTACATTTAGAATGAAGCGCAACTGTTTTGAGATAATCTAGAATTGTGTACATCGCACTGATCTATATATCGGTGAAATAGATTCCTCCATTACCTAGACGGTCGGTGGAATTTAAAAATATGCATATGTACCCAAAAATCGAAACTAATTATTAATTAACCAGCTTTTGAAACAACGTTCCGGCACCGTATTTAGCGGTGCACGTGACGTAGGTTCTCCCCTACCCCTCCCCCCTCCCACCCGTTTATGCTGCTATGATGTATGCATTCTTTGACAACTTCGTCTCTTGCAGGACATATACTATCTTCATTAATCATGTGATATTACTGTTTCGTTTTTCTTCACACTCTATGATTAGTATTTTTTTGTTAAAAAGCGACCTCTTATAATAAACAAATCTTTCTGTTACAACGGGAGAACGATGGAATGTATTGCATTCTTTCGTTAACTAATTTTAAACTCCTCGATGACAGAACTGTATTGAATTGTTGAATACCTTCCCATGGCAGTACATGAAACCCATGTTGTCAATAATGCAGTGGCACCTTTATATAACCATTCACTTTAATGTTTGAATTTGTACATGTGTGATGGCTGAGACCGATTTAATGAACGCATGTAACTGATGGCTAATCATTTATGAATATCACACTTTCAAAACCAGGTGTCCGACTGGGGTGACTGGGGAGAATGTATAAGGAACTGCGACAAAGGCCTTCAACGAAGGAGTAGGACCCAGATTACCAATCCAATTTGTAGAGGAGTTCAATGTCTAAATTTGACGGTGAGTAAAACTAGTGTCCATGTATATGACTAGTACTCCTTTGCAATGTTGTTTTTTTTTATATATTTTATTTGTATTGGAAATATTACTATCAATACAAAGTATTTATATGCTGTAACTTGTTTATGCATACGCAATGTTGGTGTCTTTGTCCATTTTTATAGATACAGGTATTTATTCATATGAGGTAACATTTATGTCTGCGATAATCCTATGTCGAGTGCGTGATTCATGTGAAGCGCGTGGTCCAGTGGTAGAGCATCGGACCCTGGTTCGGAGATTTCATGGGTTTCATCCTCCGCCGCGGACATATGTGATTTCCAAGAGCAAGACACTTTTTCCGCATATGATTAGTACTGGTTCTACAGAGTATAACCTCTAGCATGATTCGTCTAAGTTGTAATAACTTGTTTCACAACCGAGGTGTTATAAAAAAGTTTAAATCATATAATGATGTTATCACTATTTAATGACCCAAAGCAGCGTGTTGCGTTTTCTTTGAGGAGATGAAAAATAATTCATAAGTTTATTTAACTGTTTCAGTACATTTAATGTATACTTCATTCTCAGCATGATATAAATTCACCGAATTTGACATCACAACATTAGAAATTTACTTAAAAGATCTACGTTTACTTTTAGGAACAAAACAATTTTCATATGGAAATGTGAAATACGTACGAATTGTTTTTCCCACAGAGTATACTATTCTTAGTAATAGTATGTTGTTAAGATTTGTGTGGAGGATCGACCTCAGTTAAAAGGATTAAAATATTTTTGAAATAAAATATGTTTAAACTAAAGATCTACGGTTAACCATATCTAAGTATTCAGATTTATACTTATATGTTTTTGTTTTAGGAAACTCGTACTTGTCATGAGGCCTGTGAACAACTATGCAACTCCGGTACCTGTAGTTGTAAACCAGGCTACACGCTCAATTCCGACAAGACATCTTGCTTTGAATTTTCTTGCCCAATACCACATGTGAAATATTGTCCACAGACGCATTTGGTCCTCGTGGATTGCCGATATCCGTATTTTCATTGCAAAAATGTGAGTAGATTCTGTTTCTAGTCTATCCCAATCTCAGGTGTAAAACTGATGTAATGATAGTGAAGGTGATAGTGGTGGTATAAATAATGATAACGATAATGGTTATAGTATTAATGATATCGACAATGGTAGCAGTGAAGATGATAATAATGGTAATGATAATGATAATAATGATGAAAATAGTAATAGTGTTGATAATATTAATGGTAAGACTGATAATAATAATGATGATTTTAATAATAATGATACTAGTATGTTATATTTTTGTTTTAAAAGTTGTATAAAGCGTATAGCCTGTTAAAAAGGAAAGAATGTGTTAACCTGTTAAAAAGGAAATGATGTAATTGTAATTGGTGATTATTGCTAATAATGTACAGTCGAAAATCCTTAAGTGCTGGAGTTCCACAAGGTTATGTCCTTGGTCTTTATTATTTCTATTATATGTCAATGTTATTGCTGAATCAATCTTAAGTACTGCATGATTATTTGCAGATGATAGTTTATTAGCTTATTCAATAAATAATATCAATTCAATGGAAAGCATACTTAATAATGACCTAAATTTAATTTCTAAATGGTCAAAACAATGGCTAGTTCAGTTTAATCCAAATAAAACTGAAGTAATGTTTCTATACCTTATTAATCGAAATAAACCATACCTTATATTTGAAAGTACTCATTTGAATTGTGTAGCATATCACAAACATCTAGGTATAACACTCAGTCAGGACGGTTCATGGCATGAACATATAACTCAAATGCTCTCCTCTGCTTCTTAAATTTTAGGCTCGATGATAAAGTTGTAATCTTAACTTAAAAGACATACTCTTAAACAAATTAATACATCTTACTTAAGATCTTAGAATATGCATCTGTTGTTTGGGACAATTGTACTCTTTATGAAAAAGAAAAAATAGAAAAACCGCAATATGAGACTAGTAGAATTGTTACTGGTTTAACCCGGTCGGTTTCAGTTGAGAATCTTTTAAAAGAAATTGGCTGAGTTTCGTTATCAGATCACAGGAAAATCCAGGAATTAATTCTTATGAACAATTATATTTATGGAAATTTACCTTCTTATTTAAATGATCCAATTGCAATAAATGAATCAAATCCATACAATTTGAGAAATAGAAATTATATTTAACGCTTTCTAGACGAGCGGAAATTTATTCACGCTTTGTCATACCCTCTGCAATTAAACTTTGGAATGATCTTGAAATTGATGTTCGAGAGTCAGTATCTATTTCTATTTTTAAAAGAAAAAATAAGGATTTATTTAAACCGCCTATAGTTCTAAAATATTTCTTAATTGGAGACAGAAATATGTCCGTACTTCACGCACGCATGCGAAACAATTGTAGCAATTTAAATGCAGACCTATATAATAACCACCTACGTGGCAATACGTCTTGCAGTTGTGGTAGCATGTTAGAAAATGCTCAACACTACTTATTCCAAAGCAAGCTATATAATACTCAAAGGTTACAGGTGTTTAATAAAACAAGAAAATACCATCCATTAAATACAAGTTGTTATTTGGAAATAAAAATCTAAATGAAAAAAGAAAACGGTCATATGTTCTTAGAAGTACAAAAGTTTATTAAAAACTCTAAACGTTTCAGTCATAATTAGTTTCAAATAGTTCATGTCTCTAGATGTTAATATGAGACTCGGGCGGAATCATGGGGGATGTTATCCTTTTTTGGGGTGCAGACAATAATTACTCTTCTACCTTTTTATATTGTCATTTTTTTAATTCTTTCTTTTTTTCTATAGTTTATTAATATGCTTATATACCTTGTTTTTCTGTAAAACATTATTATAATCAAATTCAAGTAAAATATTTACTGCTTTTTCTTTGCATATGTGTGTGTATGTGTGTGTGCGTGCGGGCGTTGGTGCGTGCGAGTGCAAGTGAGCGTGCTTGTATGTATGTATAAGTGAGTGATATGCTTGTTCGAAAGTATATGTGTTTGTTTGTGTATCAAAAATATCGTCACTTTATTTTGTATGTGCATTTCGACGCATTCGAGAAGGCTGTTACTCATGTTGTTAAACTTGTAGCCCAACCCTTTTGCATTTCATTCGTTTTTGGTGTTACAAATTGATGTTTTGTGCATGTAAATTTTGCAATCAAATATTATTAAATTAAATCCCAGTCCCTGATATCTTTCAAATCACGCCCCTTAAACCCAATGAAACAACAG
Source organism: Panopea generosa (assembly GCA_029582155.1). NCBI lineage: Eukaryota > Metazoa > Mollusca > Bivalvia > Adapedonta > Hiatellidae > Panopea > Panopea generosa. Next base: position 64,767,001 of record CM055897.1, read on the forward strand.
GGATTTCTATGCCTGTACCGCAATTCATAGCTATTAAGTGCTTACCAAACAAGTTTTGTTGAAGCAACTGACCAATCAACGTCCTCAAATCCGACTGTTATGTATCGGACCCAAGCGAGAGCTATGTACATTTTACAGTCTACTCTGTTTCACTTGTTCTGTTTTTTTTTAATTTAAGCTGGGTAAAAATATACGTGAAAAGCAGTAAAATGTTATATCGAATGAGTAAAGAATAGTAATATATTTTATTCCAGAATTGAATTTCATCAACATTTGATATACCAAGAAGATATTTAAACACCTGATTGACTAATGTTCATGAATCCATTAAATGTTCTTTTCTTTTAATCAATATAATCATATCTTTGCATGCTTTAATTTTGGTGAATATCGATATAAAGTTATGAACCATATGAACCATATGACCCCGACATACATGTCGGACATATTAACATTTTCCAAGAATAAAAAAACACAATAATCTTGTTTTGCAAAGAAAAACCTCGTACTAGTTATTATAAGGATTCGTTTTCTTATTTAAGTAGGAATGTATGTAATGATATTCCAGTTGATATAAGATCAGTATCTTAAATTCAGTCATTCAAATGTAAATAGAAACATTACCTTGTAAAAAAAGTACATGTCATAATATTGCAATGCACTCTGCATAGTATCTTATTAAACTTCAATTCACGTTTGTTAATATTGATATTTTGTTTTGTTTGTTGAGTGTCTGTCGTAGAACACGTGGGTTTTAATAGTTATAAATCTAAATGATATACATAGCATTGCATGATTTATAGACAAGCAAATCGTGATACCGTACATATATGTTAATTTGATTGATATGTATAACTGTAACATTATTTCTGTTGATATCTACATTTTTGAAAGCCATATGAAAATAAGTTGTATTCCGGTTTAACTGTAAATCTGTGTATGTCTTATATGTCACCTTCGGTAAATAAAGAGTTTATTATAATTATATTTTATCTAGGCTATTGACTTATATTAATTATAAAATGTATTAATTTTAATGCGACACACCAACTACATGTATATCACCTTTATACATACAAAGTTTCATATGTTCTGTTTCTGAATGTATCGTTTTAAGGGTTACAGGTACAACAAGACCTGTGAAGCATATTGCAGCCCTGGTGACTGGAAACTCGAAGGGTCGCCAAAGGAAGTCCGTTGCACTGAAGTTGGACAATGGACACAGCCAGAACTATTCTGCGCCAGACCCAATAAACCCCCTCTGGCGGTATGAATTATTATATAAAAAGTTTAAGGTGAAAGGATTTATTTACATGTCATATTATGAAAAAAATAGCATTATTTCCCAATGTTTACGGAACAAAAGTTATTTTTTAGTTTTAATGAGTTTGATTGAAAATAATTGCCATATTAGTATGAACTATTTCATGAATTGTTATATTAATTAATAAAAGATATAATCATAAATATAAACACTATTCCATACTGTTGAAATATCACAAAGCATCAAGGCGTTTAATTGTAGATGAATTCATTTTAAGTCGGAAGAATATGTTTTGATTTAATTCATTGAAAACTATGGAGGATTTTTTTACCGAGTTCTTATCTTAGACTAAATCTAATTAATTAAGAATATATGCGCTGTTTGAGTATTTTTTAATTATATTGAAATTAATTATGTCATTACAAATTAAATTTAGAATAATTATTTTATGATTATATGCCCCAATTGATTAATTATGAATGTACACCCTGATTTGTATCAGATTAAAGTTGTTCATACCATTATAAACTAAATGTATAAACAATGTATTATGAATATATGCACTATTTAGTTCATTATTATTGCATGCCCCTTTTTATTTACATTGAAATTGCTCATGTTTTTATATACCTTATTTGTAATTTGTTTATTATGAGTATATACCCTAAATAACTTATGAATATATGCCCCGTTTTTTATTAGATTGAAATTGGTCATGTAGTTAATACTAAATTTAAATTTATGCCATTTTTATTCAAATCAAAATTGTTCATGTTATTATATATTTAATTTATAATTCATTTATTATGAATAAATACCCTTATTAATGGATTATAATTTATGTCCTGTTTTGTTTTACATTGAATTTGTTAATGTCATTATATACTAAATTTAGAACTAATTTATTATGAATAAATGCCCTAATTAATGTATCGTGAATGTATGCCCTATTTAATTCATTATAATTGTATGCCCTATTTTTGTTTTACATTTGACTTGTTCATGTCATTAAATACTGAATTTAGAACTTATTTATTATGAATATATGCCCTAATTATTGTATCATGAATGTGTGCCCTGTTTTGTTTTAGATTGAAATTGACCATACCATTATTGAAGAAAACCGACCTGAAGATTACTGTTTTGCCTATCTGTCCACCATTACGGACGGGGAGATGTACGAGAAACACACTTACAGCATAATTGATGACGTCACTAACCGGTTCTATTTAAGGGATAACAGGCTCTGTCTCAAGAGGGTGTCGGATTATGAAGAAGCCCCAACAACGTAATTCATATATCAGTTATATTAATCTATATATAAACCAAACGATAGGAATAGAATGTAGAAATAACCAAGCTCTTCCCGCTTGGGTATGTACCTAGTTTGATATGAGCACGTTGATTGGTCAGTTGCTTCAGCGAAAATTGAATGGCGTAACAGTTTTGGTTAGCGTTGAAGGGCAATGAATTGTGGGACAGGCATAGAATTCCCTGCTTTTTTTCATTGGAATTTAACAGAACATGGGTTGCGTTTCCCCAAAAAAATCTTCTGATATATAATCGTAGAAGCCGTAAAAGTAAAGTAAGTACAGTTCGTAATATCTTAAATATTAAACCAGATTAACTCAACCTCGGATTTAAAATTCAGAAAACGCTAACTTTTCTGAAAATACAATTTCTGACTTTACTTGTACATCTGATTTTTACCGTAAGTTTTCTTGTGTTCTTATTCTAATCTGAAGTATGAAACACACATGTTGGTGGATAATTTATAAGTGAAAATGCGGGTATGTATTAGAGCATTAATGATAATTTAAAGGATAACACTTTATCTGTTGAACGTTCATGAGATATGCAATTACACGCACGCAGTACTTATAAGTTCACATTTAATTTTTACGGCTTATAAAATTAGCTCTGTTTATGAAATTAGCCCCGTTTATAATAAAATTAGCCCGGTTTATAAAAGTAACCAAGTTTATAAAATAAACCCCGTTTTTAAAAGTAGTCCGGTTTATTAAAGATGTCTGGTTTATAAAAGAAGTCCGGTTTATAAAAGTAACCATGTTTATAAAATTAACCCGGTTTATAAAATTAGCCTGGTTTCTAAAAAATAGTCTGGTTTACAAAAGTGAACAAGTTTATAAAATTAACCCGGTTTGTAAAAGTAGTCCGGTTTATAAAAGTCTGGTTTATAAAGGAAGTCCAGTTTATAAAAGTAACCAGGGGTGGTATTCACCAACTATTCTTAAGAATATTCTTAGACTTGAAAATCCAAATTTTAACCTTTGATATTTAGTTTACCGTGACAGAGAGAATAATTGTGAAAGTTTATTTGACTATATGTTAGATGTCACTACATGTTTGCAAAGTTTGACTTGAAACCATGGTCTCTGAACGTGTTTTTCAAAATTCATTCTTGAGTTCAAGTCTAAGAATATCTTTAAGAATGGTTGGTGAATACCACCCCTGGTTTATAAAATTAGCTCCGTTTATAAAATTAGCCCAGTTTGTAAAACATAGTCCGGTTTATAAAAGTAGTCTGGTTTATAAAAGTAACTAGGTTTATAAAATTAGCACCGTTTATTGAATTTGCCTGGTTTATAAAATTAGTGCGGTTTATAAAAGTAATCAGGTTTATAATATTAGCCCCGTTTATAAAATTAGCCCGGTTTGTCAAAGAAGTCCTTTTTATAAAAGTAACCATGTTTATCAAATTAGTCTGGTTTATAAAATTAGGCCGGTTTATGAAATTAGTCCGCAGAGCATGAACTATATTTTTTATCAAGTGAACTCCTTTAAGCTATAAAGTCAATTTTATCATTTACACATGCAACACAGACAATGTTTACTGCAAGACGTGCAATTAACATAGTTAAACTTGATTAAAAATTAAGAAAAAAACGCACGTGTTTCGTAATCGTTTTTTAATACATTTTTGGAGTGTGCAAGTTAATGATAGTCATAAGTTTTCCAGTAAATACAATATATTTTTTAAAATTGCATGTATATCCAATATATATATATACCATATTACCACGATTCATTGTTTTTTAATATGTTAAATTGCTTTAATATACTTACGATGTCACCCTAAAATTCCAAAGAGATGTAATTTCCCAAGAAGTCTTAGCCATTGTTTCGATATATTTTGTATTTAACCACTTAGGTCGTATGTTCGAGCACAGCTCTGTGTAAATACTTCAAATAAGAAAGTTCGACAGTTACTTATTATGGCAGTGGTTCTGCTCGTAATAGTCTACATGAGCCGTCTTAAAGACGACTTCTATAGTTTTTCACGATCACCAACTCCGCGCTCAATTCCAATGAGAGTTCAATTTCAACAGTAATTATCTAAATTAATCAATTAGAGCCGCCTTGTTCTATTTTCTCTTTTAGATGGCCAGTAACGTTCAGAAGCAGTGACTTAGAACACGAGCACGTTGATGCGACGTTTATTTTCGAAGTATTAAACGCCAACGACCCACCCACAGGTGTTAAGGTAAGTAGTACAATTTACAAAATATAATCTACCAAAGTCGGGTGGTATTGGGGTGGATGAAGTCGTTGCCTCTCACGCTAGAAGTTGCGGGTTGGATAATCACAAAAGAATCAATTCAGTACTGGCTCTGCCAGAACTGCTGATTCAATAGCTGTTCATATACACTTAAGCTCCACGTTAACTTCACAATAGCGCTTAAATAAATAAGTATAAAACTTATGAAATAGTATCATATGTGATACCGTGTGGGTTTTTATTGATACGTATTATGTAATCATATAAGTAAGTTAGTAAATAATGCATTCAAGTGGCATGTGCATGACATTACAATAACGTTTATATTTAACATGATACTTAGAGCACCCGGCCCATGCCAATAAATATGAGAAATATGCAATTTCATATGATAAAACGCAATAGATTAAAGCATAAATATAATAATGTAGGTACCTATCTAAAGCACAGGTGCACATATAGTAATTTATCAGGTAGTATAAATAGATTTTTTTCCTTTTTAAATTTGCATTTGTTAACAGGTTTGCCTATTTTCTTTGACAATTGTTCATAAGTTGTGCTTTTTCTTTTGTACATAATCTAACATTCTATATTCTCTGGTTTCAATCATAACCCGTAGGATTGTATTTCGTAATTCAACATATATAGTACAGGCTAGTAAGACATGTGATTTGTCTTCTACTACTGCACCATGATCACAGAACCGGCAAAATATCTGATTAGGACTTTCACATGTATATTGGACTGTGTCAATCCTCAGTTGGTGTAAGAATATCAAACCTAAATTGTGCCAAAATTGATCGTTCATTTTTTAATAAGCAGCATATTTACATACGTTTCACTCTCAAAATCATATGTTTTAAGTTTCGGCATTTCCTGAATCATATGAGACTATATAATTGAGTAACAGTCTCAAACAATAGCATATAAAAAGCCTTATTTTCAGGTGTTTTTTTGTTACAATGCACAAGTAAATCAAGTTTTTGCATACTATATTTAACTTTATTATACCAGTTATTATATAAATATATTCATACCTAGGACATGTTTGATAGCCCTGTTTTGCACAGTGTCTATACTCCGGTATTGTTTCTGTCTCCTAACAGAAGAACCATAACCTAAGATAGGCACCACACACTTTTTATAGGACTTATAGGTTTGTCCTTGTTTCGTGAAATATGTTCCCTGGATATTTATAATGTCCAAATTTGAATGAGTAATATAAATTATTTGAATAAATAGAATCCCCTATTTGAATGAGTGATACCACGTACATATATTCTTAATTTATACATTCTAACTAAACAGTTACATCATTCGTATACATGTCCTCAACGTCACACTTCTCATCCTTTGGATTAGTCTATCCCAGAACCTGATATCTCCCGAATCAGGTCTGTTAACTGCCAATGAAAAAGCAGGGAATTCTATGCTTCTCACACAATTCATAGTAGTTGGATGCTTACTAAACTGTGACGTCATCAAACTTTCGGTTGAAACAACTGACCAATTAATGTGCTCAAAAGTGGCTTTTCTAGCATTGCTATTTAACGGACCCAATCGGGAGAGCTGGGTTCGTACTACAGACTATCCTTTGGATAATGGAATTTATTCTGTATTGCTGGAAGAAGTAGAACACCGCTTAAGCCGATAGGGGACGTTGTGTTTCACATACCAATAACACTTATGAACAGATTCAATAAAATTGAGCATCCTTTTTCCATTTTTAATTGAGGTCTATGTTTTCAAGAGGACATTTTTATGTTGATAATCAGGTAGAACCAAACACTATACCAGAAAATAGCAAGGAAGGAACTATTGTTGGTTGTTTGACGGGTTCAGACGATGATTTGAATCAAACAGTCAGTTTTCAACTCGTCGATACAAAACAGAATTTATTTACTACGTATGAGGATGATAGTGGCAAGCAATGCATAAAGGTAAGTCACAACTACAAAAACATAATTATTTTGCTACATATAGGGATGATAGTGGGAAACAATGTATAAAAGTCTGCTTTTGTCAGAATACAAAATTTATTTATTATGTTATAAGGATGATAGTGGGAAACAATGCATAAAAGTCTACTTTTGTCAGAATACAAAATTTATTTATTATGTTATAGGGATGATAGTGGCAAACAATGCATTAAGGTTAGTTACCACTACGGAAAACACAATTATTTTACTACTTATGGGGATGATAGTGGGAAACATACATAAAGGTTAATCACCACTACTTTTTTCAGAATACAAAATTTATTTAATATGTTATAGGGATGATAGTGGGAAACAATGCATAAAGGCTAGTCAACACTACTTTTTTTCAGAATACAAAATTTATTTATTTTGTTATAGGGAGTAAGTTGGGAAAATGCATAAAGGTTAGTCACCACTACTTTTTTCAGAATACAAAATTTATTTATTATGTTATAGGGATGATAGTGGGAAACAATGCATAAAGGCTAGTCATCACTACTTTTTCAGAATACAAAATTTATTTATTATGTTATAGGGATGATAGTTGGAAGAAATGCTTAAAGAGTAAGCTTATAATAATTGAATTGTTTTAGTAACAATAAGAACATGTGACCTCTATTGATCAATAAAACAAATATCATTGGAGTATATCTTAAAAAAATAGTAGCGATATTATATTAAATAGATAATGGAGCAGACTGACAAATCGGAAGAAAGGAAACCAGTAGCCAATGTAGCGTAGTTCAACTTAATAATAATTAAATATGTCGTGTTAAGGACGAAAAAAAGGTCATAATGTTAAATGTTGCTCGATATTTACACCTAAAAAACTTATTGTTAGTTTTACTTTGTTATTATATATTATTCTTCATAATAAAGCGGAATAAGATAAACGTTTGGTTTATCGACAGGGAATGTTTATATTGCAGCAACGCAAATTGGTGACGATAGTTTTTCTCGCAAATAAAATTTTAGTCATAACGAATATTTTTAAGTGGGATTATTTACAAACTGCATGTGTTTGAATTTCATTCATTACATTTGGAACGATTTACGTTTGTTTTCTGGACTAGAATCAGTTTTAACATTTTGAAATGAAAACAAATAATACAATACAAATGATGACATGATATATTTAATACTATTAAGTATCTGGTTATTTAAAGTTTATCATCTTCTGCTCGTACAAAACTCACACACTTTTTTATCTGCCTCCATCTGATACATTTTAGAGTTATCACCACTAACACGGTAGTCTCTACTTCAATAAAAAACAATACTTCTAATGTGCCTATAAAGATTCCCGTTGAACAGTATATATTACTCGTATACTTTAAAGGTTTCAAAAGAGTCCGATCCACTTTGCGGTACAGAAGGTGGAACATACTGTTTATTAAACAAAGAAAAGAAAGCTACCTACTATGTAACTATTCTTGCCACCGACGATGGCTCACCACCAATGTCGGCTTACTACGATGTACCCATAAAACTATCAAACATCAACGATAGACAGACAGCTGTAGATGTTGACCCGAAAATGATTCCTGAAGAAATAGAAACTGGTAAAAAAAATTGTTTATGCAATCGAATGAGTTCGATGACATAGTTTGTCCATTTTGATTTGATTAAGTGAAATGGCATGTTAAATCTAACGTTATATTTATATCCCCACCGTATATGTTACTACTACCAAGTTAGAGTTTCGAATTGTTTGCAGCTTTGAAAGAAAGGAAGAAAAACTCTTTACACTGTATTTACCGGTTTTGATAGTCCACTTGTCTCCAAATGCCAAAAGTCAGCAATGTCAAGGGAAAAAAACTAAATCCCAAAACAGTTATCCGGCTTATCAGTAAAATGTTCTTATGAGTAACCGACTCCACGGACAATGTTATAGCAATTCGATTTTTTTCAATGATCGCTGCATATCATATATGTACATATTTTCCTTTGGTATCGACATCATATACATTCATAAAATAAGTAATGTGTTTAGTTTCAAATTCCATGGTATTTAAGTTCAATAATCAATAATATTGAATAATATATTCTTGCAGAAAGTTTTTTTTTATATCTGATAGATAAAAAAAAACAAAAACAGTAGGGAAAAGGATAGTCAACGCAAGGAAAGTAATAATGACTTTTAATAGTGCTTGTAGAGTACAACTACATAGTTACATGATTAGAAACACATGTTGAGCGAGTTTGCATCATATCGCCTTTTCCTCGTAAAGAATACTGATATAAAAGAATATAGTAATAAAAATGTAAATACTTCTTTGATAAAACTATGCCTATCAAGTTATAGTTTTGAATGTTTTGGCGTTTTATACAGCCCATTTCAAAGAAAGCAAACGTTCCATTTATAGTGTTTCGGCATCCTTTTGTTTGGAATGTTCACTTACCTAAAATGATAGCGACTTTCCAGTAGAAACTGAACTATTCGTCATAATAGAATTTACGTGTCTAGTATTCAATTAAAGTATTTATGACCAAGTCCTATATTACAAACGCATCCAAATTATTTTAGTTAATCTTAATCAGCCAAGAAATAGAATCGAACAGTTCTGTTGTCGTCAGTCACGTGCATAATGTACACTGTGATAACGACGTGGTTTTGATCTGACGTCACTTGTTATGCAAGGCGTATTATTTGTTGATCACAGTACACGCAAACAACATACTAATATTGCTCTGTTGGTCGATACACAGGTAAGAGCCTAATGAAGCTGGTAACGACAGATGAAGATGACGATCAGACCTATACATATACATTGCTGGACGATGCTGATGGTCTGTTCCGTGTTAACGGCGATGACCTGTTAGCTACCAGATTGTTCAACTTTGAAGCCGAGTTAGGTGCCCATTTCCAGATTGTTGTCGAATCCGCTGATGATGCTAACCCGCCATTGAAGGTAAGGTTTGACTCTAGTCGACATTCTCGTTTGATGATGTGACGATAGAGCGAAGAGCAAGATCGCGCACATCCGTTAAAAGTTATCCCAGAACCTGATATCTCCCTAAACAGGCCTATATACCCAAAATGAAAAAAACAACTAGTCCATTCCTGTCCCACAATTCATAGCAATTGAACGCTTCCTAAACTGTGACGTCATTCAAACTTTCAATTGAAGCAACTGGCCAATCAACATGCTCAAATGTGGCTTTCCCAACATTTAGCTGACCCAATAGAGACAAAAACAATGTTAATATCGAATTTCACTCGTTTTCATCGATCAAATCATTTTTTTTTACTAATTCAGATAGGTTTTTTTCCAAATATGTTTTATCTTATCTTTGGGTGAGTACCGATCTTTTAATCAAGTAAATGAGCAATACTAATATTTCACTGTATCTAAATATATCCAATACTTTTTTCTTGTAAAAAATCAATGTTTGGTCAAGATGAAGTATAATGCTACGTCGATCTGCTCGACAGACCAAGCAACTTTTGTTGTGTTTAAGACGTAACTGTAACATATTGTGTTGCTCTCACGACTTACATCGTACTTTAGAACTCTATTTTACGTTAAACAAAGTAACAGCTGTTTAATTGCTTTATAAATCATTCTTACAGATATTGTAAGTACGTCACAATGGAGTCACTATACACAGCATATTTTCACTTAACTGAATCTCTCGCTCTCCATCCAATAACCGGTATCAATACGGGATGAAAATAGTTAGGCTGATGTATACTAATAAAGTGACAAAGTCAATAAAGAAAAATAGAAAAAATGTCCCACAGCGAATATAGTTTGTATCAATTACATATATTTCTTTATGTACACACTATTTGAATGACAGCAATAAAGTCGTAACAAAGATATTGCGTTTAACTTAATTCGATCTAAATGTATCCAATAATTGTGTCGGACAATCAAACCCAAAAGCAAACAATTTTGCAAACCCTTATTACAACATAAAATTTTTATTAAACATAGTAATTGTCTTGTTATTAGTTTTATTTAAGCAGTTTGATATGTTAAATCTCGTGAGAATCGACTAAAAATATTAGGTTCTGTTCAACGAATATTTTTCAAAATTAAAAAAAATATATAATGTTCTTAAAATTTTAACTTACAATCCATTCATAAGTCTGTGGTATATTTTTGATAAGTATTACACATTGACTACAATAGCTGATAATTGTTATATTTTTCCAACTTAAATGTATGCATAGTAATGAATGACATTAGTGTACCTGTGTTACATCAATAAACAATATTACGACATTTTATTTCAGGTATCTTCTACAATCAATCTACAGATAGAAGATATAAATGAAAAACCTTACGAGTTGCAGCTTTCTTCTGTAAATGGATTTTATCCTTTTGAACTAAACTTACCGCATATAAAAGAAAATATAAAAAGTAAGAACCAGCAAGGTGTAAATTATAGATAGCCAACATAGCAATAGTAGTTTATGTTTGAATTCACTCAGAGCTAATTCTTAATGGTTCACCACCGTCAACATTTCAGGATAAAATTATTTTAAAGCTTATACTTAAATGAAATAAACATAATGTAAAACTAGAACTATAAAACACAACAGTCCACATTTATCACCCGTTTATTCTTATAAAACACATCAAAATTGATATTGAACACAAATAGCATTTTTAATAAAAAAAAATGACAAGTACGAGGTCTGATCATTAAGTTCGTGGCGAACAACACGGTAAAGATGACATATAAAACGTTATATGAGTATGATACATGTCGACATGGCAACCAAGAGGTTATTGCATCGTATATGCCAATTTAATTATTATGTATGTTTCATTATGTGTTTTGGAAATGTACGAACCGTGATAATGTATGTAAATTTAACCATAAGATAAATGGTATACCATGGATAAAATACCACTTTATAAAATCACTATAGCGTGTGGCAGGCCTCTAAATACTGATATACCAGTCGTCGGTAATCATATGTGGAGATTTTAACTACTTCTATAAATGCATAAATCAATGATTGATAAATACGCAACACATAAATTTGAATACCCCATGTTCTTTTTTCCTACGATGTTTTTGTACCCAATGAAGTTGATAAACATGAATTATAGAATATCATAACACTAACAATACTAAGATACATTTATGCAATTGATATACAATGTTTATTGTTTACAAAATCGTTATTGTACGATATTTTACAGCGGCCATGTTGGGGACAATATCTGTAAAGGATGACGACGCTAGTGACAAAGTGGAGATAAAATTCTCCAAAAGAGGGGATGGTGGTGGTCGACTTACCTTGTTCAACCAAAGATGCTCAACGCTAGCTGTATGACTTATAATTTTATCAGTTTTTAAGCATGCTGAAGTTTGTAAAGCTTATACAAAAGCCGATACATGCGCATGGTTCGAAAGAAAAAAGAAACATTTCCCCTGTTACATGAATTTTAGCCAATTTTAAACTATGTTTCGTCCAATAAACATTTTTAATAATAACGCTTTCTTTATTCAGGACTTTCCAAATTTAACAATTTGTTCCAATAAATATTATATTGCATAGTACAATTCTTGTCTTCGGATATTTTGACTTTGATTATGTTAATTAAGTAAACACTTGCAATATTTACATATTTTATTAGATTTTACACTTTAAATATTATTATTTATAACGACATTTAAGGTAGTTCGGGTGTTCCTATTGTTGTTTTTTTTACATCTGGCATAAATTATCAAAAATCTATTTAATTGATCTATAAAGTCTCAGCTTTTGTTTAAGTTTTTTTAATACAATACTGCAGTTTCTTTCATGTTGATAGCATACAAATTGTGTTACCTCAACATCTAATCATTACGCCGGAGGTGGTATAAACGGTCGTTTAGAAACTGCATACTTAAATTTTAAATATATATATCAGTTATTATTGATGATACAGAAATAAAAACTGTGCATTGTGTACTCCGCAAGAAGCATTTTCAACATTTATTTAGTACGGAATATTTCTAATTATAAGATTTTAAATTTATAAATTTCTTCTGTATATGGTGTACGGTTAGGGTCATAAATGAGTATTTAGCATGTTTTAGCAACACGCTAATTCGAATTAGCATGTTTAAGGAACTTGCTAATTCACATTAGCATGCTTGAAGAGTATGCTAATTCGAATTAGCATAAACATGCTTATTTTGTAAGATATGTTCGACAATCAAAGATAATTAAAACACTCAAACTAATTTATCTTACCTTTCAGAATGTCAATGCATATTGCTCAGCCAGTGTTATATTACTCGGTGCCTTCAATTACGAAAAGGAACAATCTGTTGACGTTTCTATAATTGCAACGGACACTAAAGGAGAAACGGTTACTTTAGATTTAACAATGGAAATTCTCAGAGCAAATGACCCACCCTCTGTAAGTTCTGGTGTTTTATAAAAAAAAAGGTCACTTTAGATTTAAACAAGTGTGTTCTCAGGGAACTTGTTGTTTTAATAAAATATGTACCAACTTGATATCTAATATAAATATGCATAAAAATAAATATGTAGATAACTTCATAGTATTATAATTTTTTTTTCGTTATTAATTTATGAAACATTTAACTAAGATTTTCACCATTTATCTATATTTATATCATATTTGGAGTTTGTTAGTCCATATTGAAATCAAATATACAATTGAAGTTACCAAATTGAAAAATTATAACGAAAATTATCTAAATTAATTGATATTATATATTTAAAATATTCAATAAAAAAATTATAAAAACTGAAATTACAATCTTTTTTATGTAAGCCGTATTATGCAAACGTTATTTATTACATTTGAGTTGTGTATTATTTTCTGAATTTAAGTCTCTGCTCATCAATGAGGAAGATACACCGTTTGTTGATGTTAAAGAAAACCTGATTGATTACACAGTTGCGATACTCCGAGCTATTGACGAAGACATTGACGATTCGCATACATATGAACTGTCGGATTCCGCAGGTGGTACGTTCGTTATTCAAGGAAATCTGCTAAAGGTATATAAAACTAATGTATTTCACCATTTATAACGTCATTTTTCTTAATTGCATTATCCTTTTCCTTCATTTCAATTTGATTACAAACTCTAAAGTAAGTTTCTGAATTGTTTAAAGAAAACACTTAGCATAGAAATGTTCGCTTTAACTGTTGTATAAACTGTTCATATTTGTGTTGTTGTGTCAGTCTGTCCTTTGATTGATACATACATCTTCACACATACATGTAATTGTAATTTTTGTAACATTGTCGAAGAAGTAAAAAAAAGTGTGTGCTTTCCTATCGACAATCTTGAAATTTAATTTATTTAGAAAGCACTTGTATTTATAACAAGTCTTTTTCTATCTTGAATTTACACAAAACTATAAAGCAATTAAGTGACGAAAGAAACAAAAACTTATAAAGTAGCATCTGTCTAACTGATGTATACATGTATTTTTCTATCATGTTGCCGTCTATGCTTCCAAGAGACGTATTATACAATTATGGACTTTACCGCTGTGCAAATATGATGTGCTATGCACCAGAAAAAGTAGTTTTAAATAGTTATGTTTTTCTGGTGCATAGCACATCATATTATACAGCTGAAAAGTACATAATTGTTTTATTATATAAAACATAAATAAATGAATTCTGAACCTTTACTAGTCTAACTTTTTTGTATGGTAAATGACACAAAGTCACCCAATTAATATTATACATTCTTATGTAACACTAGTATTAAAATAAAGAAATTAAATTTAACTTAAAAAAAGATATTGAAAATAAAATTCCTCGGGTGGGATTCGAACCTTGGCGAAAAATACTAAATCCTGCATAAACTCAACGTCTTAACACCACTCTGCCAATGCCACATCTTGATGTTTGTTTATTAATTGTTTGAACAGTTGCCTTTTTTGTCGTATCGGCATCTATATTATCGATTATTTTGCTGAAATCGGACGCGAATCTCTTGTTGACAGCCATTTGAAAACAACGCCGCATTCGGAACATTTCAGTTTTCTTCGGTGCGTTTGGCTTACACTTGGAATTCCCAGCGGCTATTTTAGTAACCGTGGTATTTCGTAATTTTATGTAGTTTTCCAAACCCCAAAGTAAAAACTGTTCAATATCATGTAGTATGTTCTTCAATGAGTGATCATTCTGATCAATCAGAATTCATACATTTATAGATTATATAATAATATCAGATATGGTATGCAAACTTAACCGGTAAAAGCACGGTTTTTATAGAAGAAACATATTGGATTTTATGCTGTTTTCAATATTGTTTCAGACGTCTCAGATCAGTAACATTGACTATGAACGAGAAAATAAATACAATATAAAGATAAAAGTAACCGACGATGGCGACCCACGACAGCATGTCGAGTTCGATATCACCGTGAATGTTATTGACGTTAACGAAGGTCCAACATCAACAACATTGTCCAATCTAAAGGTAGTACTGACATAAAATGGTGTCAAGCTTTAATTTAATTTCAGTAAGTTAAAACGACTGTTACTGGTGCGTTAATACCCTATTATAGTCGCCATGTTGGTAAAATGCACTTGGTCTCAAATATTGTCTCGTTGCTAAGACTTTTAATATCAGGTTTTCAACTAAACATTATTTAACAAATGTATACCGATTTGTTTAAAAGGACATACGACATTATTGATATATATTAATTTATAAAATAGAAAATTTAATATCTGTGTAATGTGTATACTAATATCAGAGACAGTGCCGGTAACATTTGTTATTTTTAATTTGGCTGTCAAGCTATAAACAAAATTATACCTGCTTTGGGACCCGAGAAACAATTAATCTTTGCGATCGGGCAAAACTAAATTGATATAAACGAAACATTTATGGAAAAAAGACTTTTGATTCAGCGTACTGCAAACCTGGCGATTTATTCGTTTACCCATTGTTATCACGCTGACCTCTTTTAGTGTGCGGATGCCTGGCCACGTAATGATTACTGCATATCGGTTAATAAAATCCTTATATACTTAACGGGAAAGCCTGATATCTTTTATACATGACAGTTTATGTATTTTTTCAAAATATATAAAAGCAATTTCCTTGAATGTTGGACTTGAATACGAAAAAAAGTTTAGACTCTATAAAATAAAAAATCATTACTGTTGATGTCGTATTCAAATTTAATAGCACTACTCAATATATCGACAGATGTTGGAACTATAAAAGTGGCGTGTTAGCTGCTCCGTTCAGTATATATCACTATTTGTGACATATTGCAGCAACTGTGATTCTACTGTACTTGTAGATACAAGAAAACAGTGCAGAAGACACCCTTGTTGGTGAACTACAAACAATTGATCCTGACAATTTAGTGCGTGATATACAGTCCTTTAGATACACACTTCCAGACGATTCACGTGCGAGATTTAAACTAGATGGAGACAAACTACTGGTATGGATAAGAGAGTTTACTAAATATGTCATCGTTTTAATGCTGTGACAATATACACATTATCTCGATGGTTGAAAGGTTTATCGAATTCATTCGGTAATTTGGAACAACCTTTATCTGAAAAAATGTTCACTCTCGCTAAACAGAAACTCATTTTTATGAAGAAAAAACATATAAAACAAAATAATTACATTCATGATAACATGTATAACTGGCTTACCAACTTTTCGGAACTTTGTGGCAGTGTGAGCTGTCTGAAGAGCACCTATCTCTAGTAGCTGAGGTAATGGACTGGAGCTCAGCTTTTCACAAATGCTTTATATGAAAAGTCATATGCAACTTATTTGCAGAAAGAAGGGGATTCTAGTAATTCTAAGAAAACGTGTACCACTAACACTCTGTGTGACATTGATAACTGTACATATTTTTTAAATAAGTTTGTACGCCATTTTCAACACATTTCAGTCAGGTTATATAAGGTATGTTCGGTTCTATTGGTGGAGGAAAACCTCAGAATGAATTTAAGAACCACCATCCGTTCGCAAGTAACAGGAAAATTTTCTCACATACAGTAGAAATTCGCTGAATACCACACATAGCTCAAACCACTTATCTGGTCCCGAACGAATTCCTAAATCGATGTATACACGTGTACATATATGGTACGATGTTCAACAATACTTGAAGTTCTACTGTATATTTTTGGAGCGAGTGGGACTCGAACCTGCGACTTTAGCGGCGAGAGGTAAGTGATCTGGGAACGGCATCTTGGGTCACTTGGCCACGGAGGACCCTTGTACATTGTATATGAAAACACGAATTTCACCCCATTTTTACCTATTCTTCTTTGCTATTGCATCGTATTTTAGGTAAGGAAAACGACTCAGCTATGCGGAAGTAGTATTTGTAAACTAGATTACGAGTTAGAACCCAAATTATATATTACTGTTTTAACAATGGATGACGGACACCCGCGTCTACAACGCCAAGATAAATTCACAATAGAACTGGAGAATACAAACGATCCACCAACCGACATCAAGTTGACAAGTTACACGGTCAATGAGAATGACGAAGCTGGCAGCGTTGTCGGTATGTTATGTCATGTTTTTTTTATCTGATAGCAAAACATAAATGAGTTATCCGTGCGCCTTTGGCGATAGTCACATTTAAAATCATAGTGGATAAAACTGATAAATATAATAAGCAATTTTTTTTTTTGGAAAAGGAACTATGGTGTAGTGGTAGAGCATCGGATCCAAGATCGGAGCGTCGTCAGTTCGATCCTCCTTCACGGCTATTTGCCCGTATGTACTAAGTACTGGTTCTACCCAGGAAGATTCCGATCATGAACTATCTGGTTGTAAAAAGTTGTTTCACAATCAAACCTTTGATTTCGCGTGCTGCAAGTGTGGCGGTTGACACGCTTACAGTTTGCTCTCACGCTTCCTTGTGCGAATGACTGGACACGCAACGAGGGTTGCATACAGCTTATTAAAATATTTATGAATGAATGCTTATGGGATATAATAAATTCAAAAGTTACATATTATTAATTGAAGGTGATCTGAATGCATATGATCAAGACGGTGGCCAGCAAATTACGTTCCGCCTACTGGACCACGAGGATATATTCGGCTTGCAGGACGGGAAAACACTTGTAACCAAACAGACGCTGAACTACGAAATGTTGAAGAGTTATCGTGTAAAAATAGCGGCAGACGATAATGGCTCACCACCAGCACAAGTAATTTATATTTATATTTATATTTGTATTTGTATTTATATTACGTTACATTGCACAACACTACATGTTACGTTACGGTATACTAACTACATTTCACTGCACGGCACGGTACTAAACATGACTACACGACACCACAAAACACAACACAACTAAATAAAACAAACAACGCTGCAATATGCTATACTACATAACATTACATTTTATCATTAATTTCTATTTTATTGTATTTGAACGACCTGAATAAACGGCTGGCTGACACATTTATATAACAGTACACTATTTTTAGACTTTCATACATAATATAAGACATAAAGATAGGCTTTACGTCTCACACAATAATACATTTTTTATTGATCTATGTATAGAGACATGCCTTTCTGGAACACTGGACACATTTCCAATGGTTCTAAAAGTGTCTTGTTTCCATAAAATATCCTATGCAGGAAAGATATTGGGTTGACAAGGTTGCCTTTTCACAATATTGATGTTTTGAGGTCACACCTTCATTTTTGACAATTCTGCCAACTTGTGGCAGTGTATTACTAGTCACTCTTAAACTGTTATAGCTTCATCAAACAGTACCAAATGTCATCCACACTTAGCAGAACTCATGAAAATTTGTTCATATGTACAAAGAAAAATGACCATTTAAAGTATTTTTAACAAAAATAATATAATGCAAAACCGATTGACACAGCAATTAATATTGCTATCGTCACTAAGGGGAGGTAATTGGTAAGTGAGACCTTTAATGTAGTTTGTCTGCTAGAGAAAAGTTTATTGGCGTAATATTTGTAGTACTTTATACATTCTTACAATTTGTTTTCATTGTAAAAGATATTCCGATATTTTTTTCAAAGGGTAAAGCAGAGTTGATAATCCGTGTTTTGAATGTGAATGAATTGCCAACCCTTACCAATGTCACAAGTCCAATATCTATCAGGGAAGATGCAGACGTCAATATTCCACTGGTGACGTTTGGAATATCTGACCCAGACTCGCGGGAAACTATCAGTGCACAGGTGACAGATACAACGAAACAATTTACATTCGATAATCCTATATGTAATACAAAGGTGAGTGTATATTATATTGTAAGCTAGATTGGTCATATGTTATAAGAGGTATTGCATCTAGTGACGATTATAAGGAATGCATATTTTGTAATAAGGCATTGTGTTAAACGTATAGTTATGAAAGTTGATTTTGTAAAAATATGTGTATTAGCATACATATATTTATTACGTAATATTTAGTAGCGTAAAAATGTAGATACGTGATTATTGATATTATCGTATTGGGTTGACATGGAGATCGCAATGTATACTTCATTTTAGTTTAAGTAAACATTACAATACTGCTTATAACACATATTTGGGAAGTCAAAAATTAATTCGCCGTTTTGTTATAAAGTTAAGCGACACATTACATCTTTAACACTGTATTACATATACAGAAAACTCGCTTACACAGGTATGCCATTCATCCTTTCTTCTGTTAAGGAAGTAAGTTTATCTAAAATAGTATAGCACACAGATTCATCAGTCATTCTGCTAAGGTAGCAAACCTGTCTATAAAATTTAGCATACAGCTTCGCCAGTTCTTCTGCTAAAGTAACAAGATATAGCACACATCTTCGTCAGTTCTTCTGCTTAGGTAGCAAGCCTATCTTTTAGATATAAGATATAGTATGCAGTTTCGTCAATTCTTCTGCTAAGGTAGCCAGCCTTTTTATAAGATATAGAACACATCTTCGTCATTTCTTCTGCTAAGGAAGCCCGCTTACCTAAAGATATTGCACACAGCTTCATCAGTTCTTCTGCTAAGGTAGCAAGCCTATCTATAAAACGTCATCTACAATGTAGAACACTGCTATCTTTAGGATATACCATACAACTTCATCACATATACGATATAGCAAACATCTTCTGCTAAGGTAGCACGCCTGTAGATTTTATAGAATATCGCATATCGTTTCATCACAAATGAAATATAGCAAACAACTTTGTCATTTCTTGTGCTAAGATAGCAAACCTATCTATTGAATATAGCATATACATCGCATATGCATTATAGCATACATTTTAACTTCCATTTTTACACCCTGGCTACTGGTCCTAGCAAGCCTTAGCACATTCATCGCATATACATTATAGCATACAGTTTTACACCTTAGTTCCTGGTACAAATCGTTATAGGGCCTCGCACGAAGCTATAATAACCGTATCTGTCACGTAAGATTAACACAGCTAAATAAACTATTAGCACTAATGCACATGTAGTAAATATGGATTAGTTACAGGATGAATATAATTGCGGCTAACATTTCTCTCCACTTCTCATATTCCCAGAAACACCTTGCATTTAATATCAGGCTTAGAACATGTTCATCCTTCAACACCGTATGTATAATTAAACAAACAATCCTCATAGTTTCTTTATTCAGACTGGCACAGCGGAATATACATAAAATACCTGTGTGACGATTAAAACCTTTCGGTTACAACACGACATTTTCAGCATTTTGAAACATTTTCGAAAATTGTTGAAGGAAAATGCACTTACTGACAAAATTGTTGACATGACAAAGCACTAATTGACTTTTTCAACCAGATAATTATTTAATGATGTCGTCATAAGTTATTAAATAAGTGACTTTCCGTCTCACTACACAGTTACGTCTCTTTTTCCCACGGTAGCAAGATTCTAACACATACAAAAAGTACTATGTAATTTGGTTAAGAAATATTTCAAAATGGTTTATAGTGGTTGTAATTTCTTGCTGCAGATGAATAGAGCAAAAGCTGACATAGCATGTTCTTCAATAAGACATCACTGGTTTGCAAATATGACTTTTATAGGATTTTTACAAACGCATGTATTTATGAGCATTTGAGGGTTTCTTTTTTTTTAAAAAATCTTAGGGTGTCACTGCACCCTCTTTAAAAAACAGGAAGGTCAACCTACCAGTTATTGTGCATTTTTATGTGGGTATACAATCCTGCTATGAAAATAAAATACTTTAAAAATGTTCTATGCGGAATTTTTTTGTACCATGGAAATCCTAGACCTTATTTTATATGGAACAAAGAACGGAATTCAAATGTGTAGTGAGACCTTAATTAGGAAGATGATGTCAATGCAATGAAAGAAATGTTGACCGAATACGATCCTGTTGTCGACTTTATAAACAGATGTGTAGATTAGGCTGCCATAACTATTTTACTATACATTTGATATTTATTATGCACTATTTTTACACTTTATTTCTGGGAAACCAGATTTATTTATAAATATGTGACAGATTAGATATTTCCCAAATGTTGTGCTACACTTGTCCATTCTGTTATTTCCAGACTGGTTACATGTCGTTTGATGCCAAGTACTTTTTTAAACGAAATAACTTATTATATAGAAAAATGTAACTACTGTATTCAAATGTTGTCGTTAACAAATGGAGTATAAATTATAGTGATACATATTTCATTAAAAAAACACAAAGTATGTCCATTTTTCTGTAAAGAAACACATGGGTAGCATGGTGAAATTATAAATGTAGAAAATAAACCGAAAAGTAAAACATTCAATGATATAGGCATAATAGAAATACTGTTATCACGTTATAGTCATGTAAGGCGAATGTTTGTAACATGATGAACCATTTATCTTAGGTATATAAAAGAGATAAGAATATATGTATCGATTGTCGGCGGTTTACCAGTTAGATGCATAGCCCTTGTATATAAATCCTCGTTCATGAGGTCAACCTTCCCACAGTTGTAGGCTTAAAATTGCTTAATCCTAAGTCGTGGATATTTCTTAGCGGAGACTTTTTATCTACTTTCTATCATGGCTGACACTTATCGTAATCTTTTCAAACTTTTGTTGTTATCTTTTGTAAAATTACTTCATTCATTGTTTCTGTCCATACTTACTGCAATCTTGTTACCTTTGCTTCTTTCCATACTTACTTCATATTTCATTCCTATGATTATTTTTCTTTTAATACTTATTTGGTTTTTGTTAACTTCGCTTCTTTATATTACTTCATACTTGAATCTTGTTATTTTAATTTCTTTCCATACTCACTTATTTATCGTTCTCTTTGTTTATTTTGATAATAATTTTATACTTCATTCTTGCTATTTGTTTCTTTCCATTCTTACTTGATTATTTGTATCTTTGCTTCATATTTAATTTTGGCTTCACTAATGTTATATTTGTTACAAAACTGAGGAGCTGAATATGATACTGAGTGAAGCTTCATTCGGAAGTGCAATTGGGAAGCTCAACACGCTGACCAGACTTGTGTATGCTGTTAGCAAAGAACGGTTTGGAACAGTCAATATGCAGAAGAAGACAGTTGCTCCAACAACAAGCAGACGCCAAAGGGAAATCGAGAAGATCCGGCAAGAAATAAGGTCTTTGGGCAAGAGGTACAAACTAGCAAATGATATGGAACGTATAGGACTCCATGAGCTTCGACATCAACTCCGGGCTAGACTCCAAGATCTGAGGAAAACAAAAGAAATAAGGCAATATCGCCGTGAGAAAGCTAAGAAGAGAGCAGCATACAATGCTGATCCCTACAAGTTCACGAAGGGCATTCTGGAAGACAAGCAGTCTAACCACCTGAAGAGCTCTCAGGAGGAAGTTGAGGACTACTTAAGGTTGACTCATTCAGACCCTCTGAGAGAGACACCATTGGAGGTAAACCCGAGCTAGAACCAGTACCTGAACCAACCACAACTCAAGAGACAAAAGAACCAACATTAAAGGAAGTCCAAGACGTAGTCAGAAAAGCCAGGACCAAGTCAGCACCCGGACCAAATGGGATACCTTACCGGGTATACAAGAAATGTCCCAACCTACTAAAACGCGTGTGGCATTTATTCAATGTATTTGGCGGAAAGGATATATCCCAGAAGCATGGCAGAGAGCAGAAGGTGCTTTGTGCCAAAGGCGGGAAGCTCAGAGCAAAAATATGGCAGTTCAAAACTATATCGTTGCTAAACGTAGAAGGAAAGATATATTTGCTGTACTGTCCCGACGCCTTACTACCTATATAACAGACAACGAGTATGTCAACACATCAAGTCAGAAAAGTGGCATTCCAGGCTTTTACGGTTGCATCGGGCATACCAGTGCTACAAGTCAGCTAATAAGAGGGACTAAGATCAACAAATCGGATCTCACAGTAGTATGGCTTGACCTCGTCAATACATATGGAACAGTCATCCACAAGTTGATAGAACTAGCAATGGACCATTACCATAAACCAGCGCATGTGTAGAGGATAGTCAGGAGCTATTACAATAGAATCAGGCTTCGCTTCTCAGTAGCAGACTTCATAGCATCTTGGATCAGATTGTAAAAGGGAATCGTGACAGACTGCACGATCTCTGCCATACTATTTGTTATAGGGACCAATCTCATAATCATGGCAGGCGAGAGAGAAACAAGAGGACCGATGACGAATGCGAATATCAGACTACCACCACAACGAGGATTCATGGACGACCTTACGACAACAACCAGATCCAACATCCAAGCCAGATGGATCCTGAAGGCTCTTGAAGATGTAGTGACATGGGCCAGGAGGGCATTCAAACCTCGGAAATCAAGGGTCCTCATCCTGAGGAAGGGCAAGATCTGGACGCATGCAGATATGACAATGCAGGGAGAGCTGATCCCTTCTTTGGTCGACAACGCAACCAAATGTCATGGGAAATGGTTTGGTGATTCCTTAAGCGACAAGAACAATGTAGGTCGAGTGTCGACTGATGGACTGAAAAAGATTTAAGCAACTGGACTTCCAGGGAAATTCAAGGCATTGATTTTCCAGCATGGTCTTCTCCCACAACTGATGTGGCCCCTTATTTTGTATGAGTTGCCTATCTCTATAGTAGAAAATATGGAAAAGAAGATAAACAAAAGCCTCCAGTACTGGTTCGGCTAATCACCCTCCTTTTCCAGCACAGGTCTCTACACTCCCACTAACTTCCATCGTTGAGGAGTACAAGGTCAGCAAGGCGAGACTGGTCATGACATTAAAGGATTCTAGACACTCACTTATAAGAAGAGCAGAAATAGAAGTACGAACAGGCAGGCGTTGGTCAGCAAGCCGAGCTGTTGAAGATGCAGAGAGTCGACTGCGTCACCGAGACATAGTAGATCATCTTGCACAGCAAGACAAGGACTCGGGCCAACCCAAAGGCAACCTTGGAAGACCGCAAAGGCTCCAGAGCAAAGGTCCATGCTTCAGGGAGAAGTCAGACGCAAAGGAGAAGAAACGAGGCGAGTAAAAGCAGTGCAGATGGGAAGCTAAGGAAATTGGACAAAGTGGCAAACAACAGAGAAAAAAATATTGGCAGACATCTGGAAATACCAGCATTTCCAACTCAAATTTCTGATTCGTGCTGTCTATGATGTGCTACCCACACCAAGCAATCTACACAGCTGGGGATTAACAACAGAGTCCTAATGCTCACTTTGTGGGAAAAGAAGTATACTGAAACACATGTTGTCATCATGCCAGCAAGCCCTTACACAAGGAAGATATTGCTGGAGTCACGACCAAGTTCTCCGAGAAACGGCAGACGTTCTTGAGAGGGAATGGAAAAAGTCCAGGGCACGGTCAACCAGCAGGCACATTACATTTGTTAAGCAAGGTCAAGACAAGAAAGCAACACATTCAAAACAGAAAGCTAGCATTTTGAATGGTGCCAACGACTGGGAAATGAGGGTAGACCTTAACAGGAAGTTGCAGTTTCCAAGCATCGTCCATACAACACTACGGCCAGATATTGTTCTGCTTTCAACAACTTGCATGAAACTGATGATTGTGGAACTGACGGTGCCTCGGGAGGAAAGATGCAACCAGGCAAATGAGAAGAAGAGAACTAAGTACGACGATCTTGTCCAGCAATGTAAAGAAGAGGGTTGGAAAGTGTGGAGCTATCCCATAGAAGAAGGGACGCGTGGATTCCATGCTCAATTCCAGTGTAAATTACTCCAAGACATCGGAATGCCAGGACTTCAGAAGAAGCTGGCAGTTGGAATAATCTCCAAAGCTGCAGAAAAGAGCTTCAGCTGACTATGGCTGAGAAGAGAGGCAAGTAGTTGGACGCCTACCACTGATGGGAAGTGTTCGGCCAACACTATCGCTCCACCACCACGAGATTGTCCTGGGAGTAAAGGAGCGAAACAAGTGATGACGGGTGGCCCCCAGCTGATCACATCAGTGGTTAGCAGTGTAGCTGTATTATTCATAATGCAATATAACTATCTTCATTTTTACCATCGATGTATTCAAAAGTACATTTAATTTACCATGACTCTGGGCTAACTGTGTGCAGAGTGTCAAAATTAAACGTTCTTTGAGTACATAATTCAACTTGGAGACTTTTTTTTAAATATATTTTATTTTGGAGATTTAAAGCTCGAAATAACGCCAATGATTTAGTAGTTAAACCCGTAAAAGTCCCGAACTTTCCGGGCATCATCGATTAAATCCGGGTAAGCGGTCAAGTTATTCCGCCGTTCTTGATACATTCATACATAGCATAATGGATATAACTGAGGATTTATGCTCTGTCGATCCGAATACGAATCCCGCAACAAGAAATATATTTTTCAAAATCATTTTTTATTCATTTTCCCAGCAGCACTTTTTTGTAGCATAGTGCTCCATAACCGGTTTCTTATATAAAACTACTTAGAGGTTCCAACAAAATGATTTTTTGTCCATATGTGCATTGATATCTTTGCACATATCTAGCGATCGTACTAATACTAAAGGTTGAGGGAATTGGCCTTGTATATATATGACTGATTCGGTTCGAAGCAGCTAATCTTTTATGAATTACTGATTTCAACTTCGGCTATTATAATGCATCGAAGCCCATGAGAATTCACGAAATGATCCTCATTCATAAAAAAGAAATATCCTCAGATATTGGTTATACCGCTCTATTTTTTTTAAATATATCATTCAACGGGATGTTTATTTCTTTGAAACTATATACAATGACTTGAAGAAGTTTTTCTCCAATAGACAATTGAACTTGATGACTGAACATTTTCTTGTTAAATATACATATTTAGAATATCTTAGATTTTTTTTCAATATGCACACACATGTAAACTTCAAGATTTAATTTATGTATCTAGATCATCTTTGAGATTAAACTGTCTTTGAAATATAGCATTTAAATTTATACAAATACATATCACCTTGGCGACTGAACTGTGAAATATTTAACATTTAACATTTTAAAGAAAAGTTAGTTATTCTGTTTGATGTATTTTGTTTTACCCACACAACAAACAACGGTTTAAAAATATTAACCTCTACTAAATCACTTTCCATCAGTATGCTTATTTAATGTTCCGGGCTACATTGTACACAAACATTATTCTTTCATTTCTACCTAACTGTTGTTTGCCCAGGTTTCAGTACTTAAAGTATTTTGATTATATTTGATATGGTGATTTTGTTAGTCAACATATTGAATTGTTTTGCTAATATGAAATCAGTGTCACCTTAATAACGGATGCATCATTTAATTCATAAATCATTGACTCCTAATGTACTCAGAAAACGATATCGGTATAATTATATATAACGATACTGTTATAATAATTACCCCTCCGAGATAAGATATAATAGCGATTTAATGAAAACGTTTCGCTCTTAAATTATATGCTGCACTACTTTACGTTACATGGTGTTATTTTCGTCCAATTTCGATCATCAGTCTCAGGCAGATTCATTGGACGCTTTGTGATATAATATGTAGTAATCAATGGTCGTCTGGCGTTAAGCTCGGTTCTTTTTTCTGTAAATAAATATTGTCAAGCCATTGCCATTATCTTATTTGTTTTAAGTACATATTGCAAAAGCAACTCAATGAGAATAATGTCAATACGTTTTCTTTGTTGTTGTTTTCTTAATAGCCAACCTGATCCCGAAAGTCAATCTTACAACGAGATCAAAGAGGGATTTGGCACACATATTCATAGTCTATATTACTAGTCAGAATATCATAAACGCCACTTGGAAACAAAATTACTATATAACACATTTATATTGTAGCCAAAGACAGGAACAACAGACTGCACAGTAAATTTAATACTGACATCTCCGCTTCATGTACTTGTCAAGAAACAGTTTGCCATAACCGCATCGGTACAGGATGGAAACGGGCTGTCGTCGAGTTTTGATATGACCATAAACATTGAAGACACCAATGATCCGCCAACGGTATGTTATACACGGAAATACAACTTAAGTTTAATTACTAAACATGTTTTACGTAATGGATTATAACAAATATAACTTGATGAGTTTAATGATAATATATATAATGATAATAATAACATTAATAATATTATTAATAATAATAATATAATAATAATAATAATAATAGAATAATATAATACTACTACTACTTCTGATGATAATGATAATATAGAGGATATTTGTTTGTTTTGGTGTAAGATCGAATTATATTTCATCAAGTGATCACCAAAAGATATCATAAGCCACTCGTGAGAATATCATTTTCGGTGATCACAAGATGAAATATAATTTGATCTTACCCAAGTATTTTTTTTTATTTTTTTTTTTTAAATAAAAATACAAGGAAAAAACTTTTTTTTCATAATTTTACTGTTTGAAACTGGATTACCATAAATAATCCACAGAGAAATAATTCATCAAAAAGCATAAAATAAAATATTGATAATGCTACTACTACTTATAATAATAATGATGATAATGACAATGATTATGATAATAATAATAATAATAATAATGATAACAATAACAACAACAATAAATGATTATAACAATGTTCTTCTTTAATAAAAATGAAAAATTATGTATTCATAGAAGGTAACATTATAAGCATCTTACATGGTTTGAGGTTTGGATAGAAAATTCCGCCCGAGGTATAACTGTTTTGGCGAGAAAAAGGCTCTTCCAAGGGACATAATTTTCTATCCGAACCGAAAAAGCCATGAATGATTCTTTTTCTTGCATACCAAACACATTGAATAATTATTTTAATTTGATTTATCATTATAGCTTTTACAACGATCGCTTTTAAGACATTTATCTATATGATTAACGTCATATATTTTATACGTTACGTCATCTTGATGGTTCCAACGTCACAACCCGAGAATTTTATCTTGGCTCTAGGGTGAGATAGAAATATCTAACACCGGTAAAATACAAGTATCCTTATCCGGTGTGAAAATATTAACATGAACTACTAATATCGGGTCTAAAAATGAAATGGTCGAAAGGAGATATGCTGTCATTTGTAGTACTAAATATACAGGCTTCACTGGTCGTAAAACTCATTCGTACTGCTAAGCTTTCATTAGGCCACTATCCTTTTCATACGCAGGATATCCTATTTGATGGTATTGTTGTAACTTCAATAAGGGTGAAAGAAAACTCTAAAGGAAATGATGTAGCAAGCATGACAGCTGTTGACAGAGACGTCGGCCAATCATATAGCTTCGCACTGCATTCTGATACAAACGGGTTTTTTGAGATCATCGATAATGTTTTGAAGGTAAATAATTAATGTCATATTAAACATTTAACATTAAATTTTTATCTGTAGTGTTCGTGTTACGGGGTGAATTTATAAATCTATTTTGGGGTCCTCCGTAGCCGAGTGGTCTGAGACACCGTCTCAATATAACTTACCGTGCATCGCTAAGATCGCAGATTCGAGTCCCGCTTGCTTAAAAAAATATGTGAGACAGTTTTCCAGTTACTCGCGGAAGGACAGTGGTTCTTCTCAGATTCATTCTGAGGTCTGCCTCCACCATTTAAACTGGATCCCATGTATAACCTGAAATGTGTTGAAAATGGCATGAAAATATGTTTGTTATACAAAGATTGTGAAACGAGTATAACCTATGTAAATGATCTACTTGGTATCACAGGGCTCGACTTCTATGATTAAGGTCGTATGCTCCAAAACACAACGATGTTGATCGAGCATTGGCACGATTATTTGCACAACACCCAAACACTGGACCACAGGTTCATTTACATATCAACATATCGGTAATAGTAAACATGGTAAAAAGAATTAGGGCACTGATTAGGGCACTGAACCAATCTATATTAATGCATTTAATAAATATGTACAAAATTAGTATTGTTCTAGTTGTTGTCTGATTCTTATTTATTTTTTTCCAGACAAAAGCGTCTGCCGCCATAGACTTCGAATCGCTTGTGGAAGACACCATAACCATAGTTGTAAACGTTACAGACTCGGGAACGCCGCCATTATGGTTCCAAAAATCAATTCTTGTTATAGTGGATGATGTAAACGAAAAGCCAGTAGCTGTAGATTTAACGTCATCTTCAGTAAGTTGTATTCTCCGACCACTTATATTTTATGTTTAAAAAAACACACCAGTGTACTTGCAAATTTAAAATTGTAAAATTAAATATGGCTATTGAAGAGTATGTCTATAGAGAACACCACTGATGCGCTTTGTGTTCAAATGCCCTTTTTTAGAAATTTCCACTTTAGAGTAGGATAACAAATAGTATCATTTACGGAAGTCATTCCATTTGTTGAAAGTTCATGAGATATGAATTTACATGTACCACGTGCAAAGGAAGTGAACTCCGAGGGGGGTTCTGCACATTGTGCTCGTTCATGCAAGTTGATATAAATATGACTCCAAAGCACATAACAAATTGTATCATGGAATTAATTCCATTTGTTGAAAGTTCATGAGATATGAACTAAACATGTATCACGTGTACAGTAAGTGAGCCCCGGAGGGGGCGAGGGGGTGGGGGGGGGGGGTCGGCTCTTGTACATTATGCTCGTTCATGCAATTTGATATTACATGCATATTCAAGACATGAATTTCAGTCCTTATATTTATATTATCAGTGCATCCAATCTATACCAATATGTCCTATGTATCAATTGTTCGCAACATTTTACTGGCAAATTAATGATCGTATCCGTATGTTTAGGCGGTAAATGGAACAGCAGAGGTCACGCCTACATTGTGCACCTTGTCTATTACAGTTGAATTGCAATGCTAAAGTGTAAATGGGAACCAGACTCATCAAAACATATCGTAATATCTTGGTAACACCGTTGTATCGTAAAATGTATCCAAATTCAAAACTGACCGTTTGCGGAGTTGTGTTCATGGAATATGGACGACATATTATGACATTGGTTCAATATATGAGGTACCACACATAAATAATGTATATATTATTTATTGAACGTTTTTTTTTTGTTGAACTACAACACACTAGTGCTTGAACTTGTACGCCAATATAAAACCTACCTTGAATAACTGAATAATTTGGTAACAAATGCATATATGTTCACTTCACTATCATTTTTATTGCGAAAATAAAATATTTAAACGAAGAAAAAAACAAACAAGAAAAAATGAAGAACAAAACAGTTATAGACAAAATACAGAAAATATCCATTATTGTATTCCGTTATAAAGCATAAACACTTATTTATTTATTTATTTATTTATTTATTTATTTATTTATTTATTTATTTATTTATTTATTTATTTATTTATTTATTTATAAAAATACATCAGCTTAATACTAGTAACATGTAACTACATGACTTTGTATACATAATTATCAATGTAAAGTATTACACCTTGACATGCAGATTGACGAGAACAGCGGGGAAGGGACGACTGTAGGTATAATACAAGTAACAGATCCGGACAACATAAACAGTGATGCACAGAGTTTCACCATATCGCTTTTGGATAGTGCGCAGGGTTTATTTTTGGTTGATGGAAGTGTACTGAAGGTAAGTTTACTACAGTAGTGGAACTTTATACATTAGCGAAGGGAATGTTCACGTGAGACGTCTCACGAAACAATAAATAATATAGAAAAATTTACTTCTGGAACACCAAATACATTGCCAGTGATTCTAATAGTGATTTGTTTCCATATATAGTCCTCTGTTGAATCAAATATGCAGGACAACATGACCAAATTGCTTTTTAACAATTCGATAGTTTGATGACACCCCTTCAATTTTGATAATTAACACGCAACTGTTATATCTTCATCCAACAGTACCATATGCCGTCAAAACTTGGCAGAACACACGAAAATGTTCCAATGAATGTTCTCATATGTGTTAATAAATATGACCATTTTAAGCATTTGCAACCGATTTACACAGCTCTATTTTCCTAGGCGCAAGAATCTTACTACCGTCACTAAGAGAATGTAATTGGTAATTGTCCCACAATTCATAGCTATTAACCGCTTACCAAACTGTGACGGCATTCAACTTTTGCTAAAGGGAGAAGGCATTAATAAACACCCTTTATTGTTCAGTGAACTACACTGACTTGCTGAAGGGGAAAGCATTATTAACACCCTTTATTGTTCAATGACCTACACTGGCTTGCTGAAGGAGGAAGGCATTATTAACACCCTTTATTGTTCAGTGACCTACACTGACTTGCTGAAGGGGGAAGGCATAATTAACACCCTTTATTGTTCAGTGAATGTCACTTGCTTGCTGAAGGGAGAAGGCATTATTAACACCCTTTATTGTTCAGTGACCGACACTGGCTTGATGAAGGGGGGGGGGGGGGGGGGGGGGGGGCATTATTAACACCCTTTATTGTTTAGT
The DNA here is from genome assembly GCA_029582155.1 of Panopea generosa. Lineage (NCBI taxonomy): Eukaryota > Metazoa > Mollusca > Bivalvia > Adapedonta > Hiatellidae > Panopea > Panopea generosa. The sequence continues at coordinate 64,798,608 of CM055897.1, forward strand.
GACCTACACTGGTTTGATGACTTTTCCATTGTTTTTGTTTTTGTTTAGTTTTGTTATTTCGTTTTATATAGTTTATATTGATATCAATTTAGTTTTTTAAGAACTCAAATGAAATTTACCCTTTTCACTCGCGTATGTATCTCTGTTTATTTCTCTGCGCTGTTTAAAATCCAGCACGTAACAATGAGCAGCTAAATGATTGTAGTGTATGTGGAAAACAGGGTACATTTGTGATATATATTAGCGTATCCATGAAGTGGTTATAAAACTAAAATCGGATTAAAAATGATATCAAAGACATGTTTCGAGAATGTTAATTTACTGAACGGAACAGCTAACCCGCCACCTGACATTTTATGCAGTTTCTCAAAAAGTATTAAAGCAATTTTTATTTGAAATTTGGACTTGAATAAGAAATGATATTTAGGATAACAATGACCAATCGAGCTATGTAAAATAAATACATACTTGTCTATTAAAACGTATATAAAGTTGTATAGCGCTAATCAAAAGTTTAACAAAGATATTGGAAATACAAAAGTGATGGGTTAGTCTCGTTCAGTATTATGTTTTCGTATTTTTCTTGTTGGTGAACAACTTTAATTATGTTGTCTCAACAGTTTAATTATTTTTTCCCATTAACAAAGCGAAAGTTTAGTCTGCACAGGCGCGTATATTATGTTAAAAGTGAATGTTACTTGATGTCTTCTAAACAGGTCATTTCTTCAACATACTTGTTTTGTTATAATATAAAACATCGTTCTAATCAAATTAATTGTGTTACTCAATACAACACAACGACACTATATAATATAATACGAAAATAACTTTATCCAACATAATCTCATCTCATATTTCCCTTCTAATCAGATAGCTTCTGCTGGCGATGGTTGTTCACTTAAAGGCGGTGCAGACTGTAAACTGAACTATGAGGTGTTATCGACATACACGCTGCAGCTGTCAGTCACAGATTCGGGGTATCCGCCTCTAACGGAAGCATTCGATGTCATCGTTCGCGTGACTAACATCAATGATGCTCCGGGAAATGTTAAGATTAGCGGTAGGTTTTACAACATTAATGCATGGGTACTTTTAGTTCATGCGAATGGTACAACATGAACCAGATCATGAACAGAAGTTATCCAACATGGTAGTATAGATTTCTGCTTCACGATTTGAAACTATGCTAATCCATGGTAAATGTATTTCATTGGAATGGCATATAAGAATTATATATTTTTGACATTTGTTTAGTTGGGGGTGGGGGTGAGACCTGACGTGGTTGTTTGAATATATATTACAAGGATATAAGCTGATAACATTATATATATTTTTACATTTTTGGAGTTGCGTGGGGGGGGGGGGGGGGGGGGGGAGTGAGACCTAACGCGGTTGGTTAAATATATATTGGAAGGGCATAAGTTGATAACATTATATATGTTTTAACATTTTTTAGTTGGGGGAATGGCACCTAACGCGGTTGGTTAAATATATATTGGAAGGGCATAAGCTGATAACAATATTTCTGTTTTTACATTTTTTAGTTTGGATAATTGCACCTTACGTGGTTGGTTAAATATATATTGGAAGGGCATAAGCTGATAACATTATATGTTTTTACATTTTTTAGTTGTGGGAATGGCACCTAACGCGGTTGGTTAAATATATATTGGAAGGGCATAAGCTGATAACATTATATGTTTTTACATTTTTTAGTTGTGGGAATAGCACCTAACGCTGTTGATTAAATATATATTGGAAGGGCATCAGCTGATAACATTATATATGTTTTTACATTTTTTAGTTGGGGGAATGGCACCTAACGCGGTTGGTTAAATATATATTGGAAGGGCATAAGCTGATAACATTATATGTTTTTACATTTTTTAGTTGTGGGAATAGCACCTAACGCTGTTGATTAAATATATATTGGAAGGGCATAAGCTGATAACATTATATATGTTTTTACATTTTTTAGTTGGGGGAATGGCACCTAACGCGGTTGGTTAAATATATATTGGAAGGGCATAAGCTGATAACATTATATATGTTTTTACATGTTTTAGTTGTGGGAATGGCACCTTACGTGGTTGGTTAAATATATATTGGAAGGGCATAAGCTGATAACATTATTTATGTTTTTACATTTTTTAGTTGGGGGAATGGCACCTAACGCGGTTGGTTAAATATATATTGGAAGGGCATAAGCTGATAACAATATTTATGTTTTTACATTTTTTAGTTGGGGGAATGGCACCTAACGCGGTTGGTTAAATATATATTGGAAGGGCATAAGCTGATAACATTATCTGTTTTAACATTTTTAGTTGGGGGAATGACACCTAACGCGGTTGGTTAAATATATATTGGAAGGGCATAAGCTGATAACATTATATGTTTTTTACATTTTTTAGTTGTGGGAATGGCACATAGCGCGGTTGATTAAATATATATTGAAAGGGCATAAGCTAATAACAATATATGTTTTTACATTTTTTAGTTGTGGGAATGGCACCTTACGTGGTTGGTTAAATATATATTGGAAGGGCATAAGCTGATAACATTATTTATGTTTTTACATTTTTTAGTTGTGGGAATGGCACCTAACGCGGTTGGTTAAATATATATTGGAAGGGCATAAGCTGATAACAATATTTATGTTTTTACATTTTTTAGTTGGGGGAATGGCACCTAACGCGGTTGGTTTAATATATATTGGAAGGGCATAAGCTGATAACATTATCTGTTTTAACATTTTTAGTTGGGGGAATGACACCTAACGCGGTTGGTTAAATATATATTGGAAGGGCATAAGCTGATAACATTATATGTTTTTTACATTTTTTAGTTGTGGGAATGGCACATAGCGCGGTTGATTAAATATATATTGAAAGGGCATAAGCTAATAACAATATATGTTTTTTTCATTTTTTAGTTGTGGGAATGGTACCTAACGCAGTTGGTTAAATATATATTGGAAGGGCATAAGCTGATAACATTATATATGTTTTTACATTTTATAGTTGGGAGAATGGCACCTAACGCGGTTGATTAAATATATGTTGGAAGGGCATAAGCTGATAACATTATATATGTTTTTACATGTTTAAGTTGGGGGAATGGCACCTAACGCGGTTGGTTAAATATATATTGGAAGGGCATAAGCTGATAACAATATTTATGTTTTTACATTTTTTAGTTGGAGGAATGGCACCTAACGCGGTTGGTTAAATATATATTGGAAGGGCATCAGCTGATAACAATATTTATGTTTTTACATTTTTTAGTTGGGGGAATGGCACCTAACGCGGTTGGTTTAATATATATTGGAAGGGCATAAGCTGATAACATTATATGTTTTAACATTTTTAGTTGGGGGAATGACACCTAACGCGGTTGGTTAAATATATATTGGAAGGGCATAAGCTGATAACATTATATGTTTTTTACATTTTTTAGTTGTGGGAATGGCACCTAACGCGGTTGGATAAATATATATTGGAAGGGCATCAGCTGATAACAATATTTATGTTTTTACATTTTTTAGTTGGGGGAATGGTACCTAACGCTGTTGGTTAAATATATATTGGAAGGGCATAAGCTGATAACATTATATATGTTTTTACATTTTATAGTTGGGAGAATGGCACCTAACGCGGTTGATTAAATATATGTTGGAAGGGCATAAGCTGATAACATTATATATGTTTTTACATGTTTAAGTTGGGGGAATGGCACCTAACGCGGTTGGTTAAATATATATTGGAAGGGCATAAGCTGATAACATTATATATGTTTTAACATTTTTAAGTTGGGGGAATGGCACCTAATGCGGTTGGTTAAATATATAATGGAAGGGCATAAGCTGATAACATTATATCTTTTTACATGTTTAAGTTGGGGGAATGGCACCTAACGCGGTTGGTTAAATATATATTGGAAGGGCATAAGCTGATAACATTATATATGTTTTTTACATTTTTTAGTTGGGGGAATGGCACCTAACGCGGTTGGTTAAATATATATTGGAAGGGCATAAGCTGATAACATTATATACGTTTTTACATTTTTTAGTTGGGGGAATGGCACCTAACGCGGTTGGTTAAATATAAATTGGAAGGGCATCAGCTAATAACATTATATGTTTTTACATTTTTTAGTTGGAGGAATGGCACCTAACGTGGTTGGTTAAATATATATTGGAAGGGCATAAGCTAATAACATTATATGTTTTTACATTTTTTATTTGTGGGAATGGCACCTAACGCGGTTGGTTAAATATATATTGGAAGGGCATAAACTGATAACATTATATGTTTTTACATTTTTTAGTTCGGGGAATGGCACCTAACGCGGTTGATTAAATATAAATTGGAAGGGCATAAGCTAATAACATTATATGTTTTTACATTTTTTAGTTGGGGGAATGGCACCTAACGCGGTTGGTTAAATATAAATTGGAAGGGCATAAGCTGATAACATTATATGTTTTTACATTTTTTAGTTCGGGGAATGGCACCTAACGCGGTTGGTTAAATATATATTGGAAGGATATAAGCTGATAACATTATATATATTTTTACATTTTTAGAGTTGCGGGGGCGGGGGGGAGTGAGACCTAACGCGGTTGGTTAAATATATATTGGAAGGGCATAAGCTGATAACATTATATATGTTTCGACATTTTTAGTTGGGGGAATGGCACCTAACGCGGTTGGTTAAATATGAATTGGAAGGGCATAAGCTGATAACATTATATGTTTTTACATTTTTTAGTTGGGGGAATGGCACCTAACGCGGTTGATTAAATATATATTAGAAGGATATAAGCTGATAACATTATATATATTTTTACATTTTTAGAGTTGCAGGGGGGGGGGGGGGAGTGAGACCTAACGCGGTTGGTTAAATATATATTGGAAGGGCATAAGCTGATAACATTATATATGTTTTTACATTTTTTAGTTGGGGGAATGGCACCTAACGCGGTTGGTTAAATATATATTGGAAGGGCATAAGTTGATAACATTATTTATGTTTTTACATTTTTTAGTTGGGGGAATGGCACCTAACGCGGTTGGTTAAATATATATTGGAAGGGCATAAGTTGATAACATTATTTATGTTTTTACATTTTTTAGTTGGGGGAATGGCACCTAACGCGGTTGGTTAAATATATATTGGAAGGGCATAAGCTGATAACATTATATATGTTTTAACATTTTTTAGTTGGGGGAATGGCACCTAACGCGGTTGGTTAAATATATATTGGAAGGGCATAAGCTAATAACATTATATATGTTTTTACATTTTTTAGTTGGGGGAATGGCACCTAGGGCGGTTGATTAGATATATATTGATGGGCATAAGCTAATAACATTATATGTTTTGTACATTTTTTAGTTGTGGGAATGGCACCTTACGCAGTTGGTTTAATATATATTGGAAGAGCATAAGCTAATAACATTATATATGTTTTTACATTTTTTAGTTGGGGGAATGGCACCTAGCGCGGTTGATTAAATATATATTGATGGGCATAAGCTAATAACATTATATGTTTTTTACATTTTTTAGTTGTGGGAATGGCACCTTACGCGGTTGGTTAAATATATATTGGAAGGGCATAAGCTGATAACATTATATGTTTTTACATGTTTAAGTTGGGGGAATGGCATCTAACGCGGTTGGTTAAATATATATTGGAAGGGCATAAGCTGATAACATTATATGTTTTTACATTTTATAATTGGGGGAATGGCACCTAACGCGGTTGGTTAAATATATATTGGAAGGGCATAAGCTGATAACATTATATGTTTTTACATGTTTAAGTTGGGGGAATGGCACCTAACGCGATTGGTTAAATATATACTGGAAGGGCATAAGCTGATAACATTTTATGTTTTTACATTTTTTAGTTTGGGGAATGGCACCTAACGTGGTTGGTTAAATATATATTGGAAGGGCATAAGCTGATAACATTATATATGTTTTTACATTTTTTTAGTTGGGGGAATGGCACCTAACGCGGTTGGTTAAATATATATTGGAAGGGCATAAGCTGATAACATTATGTATGTTTTTACATTTTTTTAGTTGGGGGAATGGCACCAAACGCGGTTGGTTAAATATATATTGGAAGGGCATCAGCTGATAACATTATATACGTTTTTACCCTTTTTAGTTTGGGGAATGGCACCTAACGCGGTTGGTTAAATATAAATTGGAAGGGCATAAGCTAATAACATTATATGTTTTAACATTTTTTAGTTTGGGGAATGGCACCTAACGTGGTTGGTTAAATATATATTGGAAGGGCATAAGCCGATAACATTATATGTTTTTACATTTTTTAGTTGGGGGAATGGCACCTAACACGGTTGGTTTAATATATATTGGAAGGGCATAAGCTAATAACATTATATGTTTTTACATTTTTTAATTGTGGGAATGGCACTTAACGCGGTTTGTTAAATATATATTGGAAGGGCATAAGCTGATAACATTATATATGTTTCGACATTTTTTATTTGGGGAAATAGCACCTAACGCGGTTGATTATATATATATTGGAAGGGCATAAGCTGATAACATTATATGTTTTTACATTTTTTAGTTGGGGGAATGGCACCTAACGCGGTTGGTTTAATATATATTGGAAGAGCATAAGCTAATAACATTATATGTTTTTACATTTTTTAGTTGTGGGAATGGCACTTAACGCGGTTGATTATATATATATTGGAAGGGCATAAGCTGATAACATTATATGTTTTTACATTTTTTAGTTGGGGGAATGGCACCTTACGCGGTTGGTTTAATATATATTGGAAGGGCATAAGCTAATAACATTATATATGTTTTTACATTTTTTAGTTGTGGGAATGGCACCTAACGCGGTTGGTTAAATATATATTGGAAGGGCATAAGCTGATAACATTATATATGTTTTAACATTTTTTAGTTGGGGGAATGGCACCTTACGCGGTTGATTATATATATATTGGAAGGGCATAAGCTAATAACATTATATATGTTTTTACATTTTTTAGTTGTGGGAATGGCACCTAACGCGGTTGGTTAAATATATATTGGAAGGGCATAAGCTGATAACATTATATATGTTTTAACATTTTTTAGTTGGGGGAATGGCACCTTACGCGGTTGATTATATATATATTGGAAGGGCATAAGCTGATAACATTATATGTTTTTACATTTTTTAGTTGGGGGAATGGCACCTTACGCGGTTGGTTTAATATATATTGGAAGGGCATAAGCTAATAACATTATATATGTTTTTACATTTTTTAGTTGGGGGAATGGCACCTAACGCGGTTGGTTAAATATATATTGGAAGGGCATAAGCTGATAATATTATATGTTTTTACATTTTTTAGTTGGGGGAATGGCACTTAACGCGGTTGGTTAAATATATATTGGAAGGGCTTAAGCTGATAACATTATATATGTTTTTACATTTTTTAGTTGGAGGAATGACACCTAACGCAGTTGGTTTAATATATATTGGAAGGGCATAAGCTAATAACATTATATGTTTTTACATTTTTTAGTTGTGGGAATGGCACTTAACGCGGTTGGTTAAATATATATTGGAAGGGCATAAGCTGATAACATTATATATATTTCGACATTTTTAGTTGGGGAAATAGCACCTAACGCGGTTGATTAAATATATATTGGAAGGGCTTAAGCTGATAACATTATATATGTTTCGACATTTTTAGTTGGGGGAATGGCACCTAACGCGGTTGGTTAAATATATATTGGAAGGGCTTAAGCTGATAACATTATATATGTTTCGACATTTTTAGTTGGGGGAATGGCACCTAACGCGGTTGGTTAAATATATATTGGAAGGGCATAAGCTGATAACATTATATATGTTTCGACATTTTTAGTTGGGGGAATGGCACCTAACGCGGTTGGTTAAATATATATTGGAAGGGCTTAAGCTGATAACATTATATATGTTTCGACATTTTTAGTTGGGGGAATGGCACCTAACGCGGTTGGTTAAATATATATTGGAAGGGCATAAGCTGATAACATTATATATGTTTCGACATTTTTAGTTGGGGAAATAGCACCTAACGCGGTTGGTTAAATATATATTGGAAGGGCTTAAGCTTATAACATTATATATGTTTCGACATTTTTAGTTGGGGGAATGGCACCTAACGCGGTTGGTTAAATATATATTGGAAGGGCATAAGCTGATAACATTATATATGTTTCGACATTTCTAGTTGGGGGAATGGCACCTAACGCGGTTGGTTAAATATATATTGGAAGGGCTTAAGCTGATAACATTATATATGTTTCGACATTTTTAGTTGGGGGAATGGCACCTAACGCGGTTGGTTAAATATATATTGGAAGGGCATAAGCTGATAACATTATATATGTTTCGACATTTTTATTTGGGGAAATAGCACCTAACGCGGTTGGTTAAATATATATTGGAAGGGCTTAAGCTGATAACATTATATATGTTTCGACATTTTTAGTTGGGGGAATGGCACCTAACGCGGTTGGTTAAATATATATTGGAAGGGCATAAGCTGATAACATTATATATGTTTCGACATTTCTAGTTGGGGGAATGGCACCTAACGCGGTTGGTTAAATATATATTGGAAGGGCTTAAGCTGATAACATTATATATGTTTTTACATTTTTTAGTTGGGGGAATGGCACCTAACGCGGTTGGTTAAATATATATTGGAAGGGCATAAGCTAATAACATTATATATGTTTTTACATTTTTAGTTGGGGGAATAGCACCTAACGCGGTTGATTAAATATATATTGGAAGGGCATAAGCTGATAACATTATATGTTTTTACATGTTTAAGTTGGGGGAATGGCATCTAACGCGGTTGGTTAAATATATATTGGAAGGGCATAAGCTGATAACATTATATATGTTTCGACATTTTTAGTTGGGGGAATGGCACCTAACGCGATTAGTTAAATATATATTGGAAGGGCATAAGGTAATAACATTATATATGTTTTTACATTTTTTAGTTGGGGGAATGGCACCTAACGCGGTTGGTTAAATATATATTGGAAGGGCATAAGCTGATAACATTATATATGTTTCGACATTTTTAGTTGGGGAAATAGTACCTAACGCGGTTGATTATATATATATTGGAAGGGCATAAGCTGATAACATTATATGTTTTTACATTTTTTAATTGGGGGAATAGCACCTAACGCGGTTGATTAAATATATATTGGAAGGGCATAAGCTGATAACATTATATATGTTTCGACATTTCTAGTTGTGGGAATGGCACCTAACGCGATTGGTTAAATATATATTGGAAGGGCTTAAGCTAATAACATTTTATGTTTTTACATTTTTTAGTTGGGGGAATGGCACCTAACGCGGTTGGTTAAATATATATTGGAAGGGCATAAGCTAATAACATTATATATGTTTTTACAGTTCTAGTTGTGGGAATGGCACATAGCGCGGTTGGTTAAATATATATTGGAAGGGCTTAAGCTGATAACATTTTATGTTTTTACATTTTTTAGTTGGGGGAATGGCACCTAACGCGGTTGGTTAAATATATATTGGAAGGGCATAAGCTAATAACATTATATATGTTTTTACATTTTTTAGTTGGGGGAATGGCACCTAACGCGGTTGGTTAAATATATATTGGAAGGGCATAAGCTGATAACATTATATATGTTTCGACATTTTTAGTTGGGGAAATAGCACCTAACGCGGTTGATTATATATATATTGGAAGGGCATAAGCTGATAACATTATATGTTTTTACATTTTTTAATTGGGGGAATAGCACCTAACGCGGTTGATTAAATATATATTGGAAGAGCATAAGCTGATAACATTATATGTTTCGACATTTCTAGTTGTGGGAATGGCACCTAACGCGATTTGTTAAATATATATTGGAAGGGCTTAAGCTAATAACATTTTATGTTTTTACATTTTTTAGTTGGGGGAATGGCACCTAACGCGGTTGGTTAAATATATATTGGAAGGGCATAAGCTAATAACATTATATGTTTTTACATTTCTAGTTGTGGGAATGGCACATAGCGCGGTTGGTTAAATATATATTGGAAGGGCTTAAGCTGATAACATTTTATGTTTTTACATTTTTTAGTTGGGGGAATGGCACCTAACGCGGTTGGTTAAATATATATTGGAAGGGCATAAGCTAATAACATTATATATGTTTTTACATTTTTTAGTTGGGGGAATGGCACCTAACGCGGTTGGTTAAATATATATTGGAAGGGCATAAGCTGATAACATTATATTTGTTTCGACATTTTTAGTTGGGGAAATAGCACCTAACGCGGTTGATTATATATATATTGGAATGGCATAAGCTGATAACATTATATGTTTTTACATTTTTTAATTGGGGGAATAGCACCTAACGCGGTTGATTAAATATATATTGGAAGGGCTTAAGCTGATAACATTATATATGTTTTTACATTTTTTAGTTGGGGGAATGGCACCTAACGCGGTTGGTTAAATATATATTGGAAGGGCATAATTTAATAACATTATATATGTTTTTACATTTTTTGAGTTTGGAGATTAGACTTAACGCGATTGGTTGAATAGATAAATACGTATATATAGCACGGTATTTTCCTTTGTTGTATTATGGAAGTCACAGTGTTTATCTCAAACTACTGGTTATCTCAAAATATTTTCGTGGTCATTTGTTCTTAGAGTAGCCAAATGTATTGTTATGTATTTAATTTTGTAAACATATTGCTTTATTTAGTATGCCAACCGTTCCATTTTCTCCTGTCTATGGCATTTATCTAGATAGAAACTGGCGCGTTTCCAACAGAGCCGATAAAATATATTTAAGACTTATATTTAAACTTATTTATTTTCCATTGACTGTGAAACAAGTTCTTATAACTTAGACATCACATTCGTGGGTTTCCTGGGTAGAACCAGGACAAAGCATATGTTGATAAAGTGCTCAAGGACGCTACACATAGCCGTGGCGATGGATCGAACTAACGACCCGATGCTCTACAACTAGACCACGCCTTCCACTAAGACGTATGTACGAAAAACGATCTAGTCAGGTAAGATTTAAGCGTAATGATATTAAAATTGTAAAAGAAATACTTCAAAATATAAAAATAAAAATGTTAAAACATTTGTAAGTGTATAAGTATAACAATTTTAACCTTTTAGGAACAAAAGTACAAGCTGGATCAATTCAAGGATTTCAAATCGGTACACTGTCAGTTGAAGACGAAGATGAAGGCCAGAGTCATTTATTTACAATTATAGAAGACGCTGGTGTATTTACAGTCAGTGACATTGGTACAGTTACAGTAAAAAACCTCGGTAATCTAGTAGAAGGCGATATTGTACAACTTCATGTACAAGCCGAAGACGATGGTTCTCCCGTCTTATCCGTAAGTTCTGTTTACCGTTTAGCCAAAAAGTGGAATCTTGAAATATATACATATTCCCATTTTAAGTAAGAAATTTAAAAATCATGTCATGAGTTATCGAATGAGCTGGAATGGTATATTTGCCCAATCTTCCGTCAAATTCATTTTATGAAAGTACTGTTGTTATGCATGTACCAAATCATAATTATGTTGTATTTGCAACAGTGTTTGAACATTACTCTAATTAAGAGTATGTATATATCGTGACATGTGTGTAAAATTCTCTTTATCGATGAACGTGTTTTTTTATTTTAATTTCCTTTTATAGTAAAACTGGTTCATTTCAGACAGAAACAAAGATTGACATTGCTGTAATAGGCGATGTGTCGGTAGACTTTACTTTAACATCAGAAGGTATAGATGCAGACTTTGATGAAAATTCCGTGATAGTCAACGAAAACATAAATACTGGAACTAACGTTGCAACTCTTGTTACCACAATCCCAGTTGTAGGCGAAGAACTTACGATATATATTGCAGAAGGCTCTGACTATTTTGATATTAAGAATACCATATGCACGGATGTAAGGATATACATTTTAACCTGTTCGTCTTAACAGCACAATGTTTACATTCATGTTAATATTTCATAGTGTTAAATCATTTAAAATCATATTATAAATTCATATTATATTATACATATATTAATTAAATTGAATGTCATTATATTACATGGGATGTTTGTCGTTTAAATAACACTCAAGAATTTTTTTTTTGTGCACAATGTAAAATAATGTTATATACTATTTCATATATGTTTAAAGCTAGGTTTCGTAATCTTAATTCATGTTTGTAATTTAAATGAATGCCATCAAAATTTAATTTACTTTTCTTTACAAAGTTAAACTTTAATTACATTCTATCTGATTAACGTTTTTAACACTAGAAGGAAGCAGTAACACATATACTGTTATTAAGTCACTGGTAGAAGGCAGGTTTGAAACACTATCATGTATTTCATGCTATTATATATCGTACAGTTTAAAATCTTAACATACTTTATAATAAAAAACCCAAAGATGGTGTGACCAAATTCGACGGTAATAGTATTTAGAATAAAAAAACGTACTCTACTATTACATGCAAACGTGCACACATAAGCTTATTAATTATAATCGAAACAGAGCAACCCCAATCGCAAGTCTAATGTATTGATAATAATATTTCGATACACAGCGTTGTGAGACGGATAAATAAGTTGTCCCAAACTTTGACTCAGCGTTGTTAATATTTCTAAATTTCTTGAATGTGTGTTTCTTTAATAAAAGCAGTTAAAAGCGGTTTTGAAGAAAATAAAAAAATATTTCCTCCATAAAACTCACTGGAATGAATGCTTTGGTGTTAAAGGTGTTAAATATGTCCTCCGTAATCCCGCAAACGTATTGACTCACAGAGGGCGATGTTTGAAACTTGATGGAGATTCGCTTTTAAATACACCAAAGTGCTTATTATTCGTGTGTGTATTTTTATGAAAGTCACAAAACTATTGACATAAACAACAACAGTATCCTTATCTGAAAAACTGAGTAGAATGCAGCAGTTGATATTTAAGATAAGAGTTGGTATTTAATATAAGAAATCTTACCGGGGTGTCTCGCACCTCCACCAGCGAGAGAAGGCCTCCATTCCCACACTCTCCCTAAGGTTGCCTCTCCCCAATAACTGAAGCGTTCAAGACTACACATTTTGAAATATCGTTATCTTACAAACATATTTATGAAATGAAAACCACATCTCCAAGGAAATACCCTGTCTTTTTTGTATTAAGCTTTTTCTTTTTTTTATGCTGTTCAATTTATAACTTTCATTATAATTAAGGTTTGACATTTGAGAAAAAAAATCCAATGGATTAAAAGAAAGAAGTTTTATGCAGGTTTTGCAGTTAAACTATTCTAAATATTCATTCAATTTCATACAGTAGACTTTACTCTGTCTTTTTTGTATTGAACTTTTCTTTTATAAATATGTTCAATTGATAGTTTTCATTATAGTTATAGTTTGACATTTGAAAAAAAATCCAGTGGATTAGAAAAAGAAGTTTTATACTGGTTTTGTAGTTAAACTGTCTTAAATATTTATACAATCACATACAGTAGACTTTATTCTTTCAATCTACTATTTTCATATAATTGTTATTATTATGAAAAATGCAAATTTTTAGTATTTAGAACACACATTTTCAATCTGATCTTAAAAATCCCATATAATTTGTTTTTTAGATTTATAAAAATGATTATATTAACTGAAATAAAAACCAGTAAATCCAATACATGAACTATGTATAGCGTATCTGTAAATAAATTTGTTGTTATTATTATAAAAAAATATCTATGGTTTCGCCAAGATATTCGACAAGGAAAGTCATTCCTGTTAAAGGGAAATTTTATTTTCATTTCATTCAGGACGATGGTGAATCTGTTTGTAAAGCTGAAGTCGAATCTAATACTGGTATAAACTATGAGGAACATTCTTCAATAGATGTCGAGATACAAGCTCTTACATCGAATGGAAGAACGTTTAGTGACAGATTTATTTTTGTTATTTTAAACATGAATGAAAAACCAACAGTAAGTGCTTGTTAACAATTGGTTTTGGCCAAATGAAATTAAAAAAATGGTTTTGTTTCCTGTGAGCCGATTGAGTAAATATTTTAACCCTCGATTGTTTGGGTGGTTGTCTTTCGCTTCCAAATCGATCCATGAGCCCCGTAGAGGAAAGAAAAGAAATAAAAAGAAACTTCTACTTACCGACCCAAACTTTTTTCAGCATGTCACAGGAAACAAAAATATGTTTTCATTTGGCCATATTAATGACGATATTGTTATAAGTACATAGAGCATTGTTGTATAGTATTAAAATAATATTACAATACTGTCATATGTAACCCACAATGTAATTGCTATGCATATCTTGTCGTATCTTATCATCTCATAGTATACAAATATTCTACCCAGGACATAGTATTCAGTTCGGCGAATATAACAGTAAAGGAAAATTCACATGACGAATTACTGGGACAGTTTCACAGTGAAGACCCTGACTTTGGTGATACTCACGTCTTCACCAAAACGGACGATGGCGTGTTTGTGCTGACCAGAGACGGTAAACTGTACACGTCGCCTGGTATGTAAATATATACATATAAACCTTTACGTTATTGCCCCACAAATCTGTTTTGGACATCCACGACATGAAATTCTATTCCCAGAAGTTCCTTATCCAGATTTCTTAAGTTGGTCAATATTTTAGAAATAGCAATCTGAATTCCTGACATATATTTGCTTTTGGTAATAGTGGTGCATATATTTAGCAATGGTAATTAAAAGGTAATTTAGGGGAGTCACGTGACAATATGGCGATGTGGTCATAAAAATATCGGACCACAAATGTCCTACATTATGCTTATTCCGTTCATATTTGAAAGATTTATGGCGATACAAGTAATAAACATGTAATATGGATCACTCGGCTGCCAAGTAATTATAAAAAAAGAGTTGCAAAGAAATGTTTGAAGTACAAATAACATTCTCAGTGTAGTTATTTCATGGGCTCTTTAACGGATATATTTGCTCAGGATGCACGTTGAAATATTTTTTCGAGTAAACTGTTAAAAAAAATAAAGGGCGTCTTTAATATGAGTAATTCAGTAACTTCTACACCGTGTGCAAACTCAAAAAAAAAAAGAGAGAACTATCATCATCAATTGACGTGATTGACCTGAAGAAAAATAAACTTGGCTCAGAATCTGATTCTAATATCTTCAGTAGTCTAGTTATGGATCCGTTAACACCGGCTGTGACAAGTATCACTCTAAGTCAGGCTTACATAAACGACATTGCCTCAGTTTCTGACTCCACATTCGAAACAAAACTTAATACACAGCTGGAATCCTTAGTTTTAATAATAAGTTTCGGGAGTTCTTGTTAGTTTCCGATAGAAATGGTAACTATGCGGCAAGAAATCTAGCAACTCAAAGCTAGACCCTAGAAGTTGTTGCGGATTCTGTCGAGCAGTAAAGCCGACGTAACTGCTTACGCATTTTCGGCTTCACTAACGATGCCACAGAGAACACCGACAAGTAAGTGCTTGAAATTGCAGACACTATAGATGCATCCTTTGCGTTAAAGGAAATCGACCTTTTCCATCGTGTAGGACGTCCTTCTAGTTGTGGGGTGAAGGCGATCCCTCGGGCTGTCATAGTCAAGTTTACTTCCAACCGCGGTTTTGGCGGAATTTTCATTAATGAAGATCTCGTCAGTTTCCGTAATGGTTTCCTGTACAAGGCGCGAAAACGAAGTACCTCATAGGTGATTGGTCTTGATGGTCACGTTCTCATCAGGGACGAGAACAAGCGAATCCATAGAATAGTTATGGAGTCTGATTTAGCTCCTTTCCCAATTCCTACCACAGTGTCACCCACAAATCTTAATATAAACATTTGGTAAATGTGAAAAACACTGCTACTGACTGAACTTATTCATGAAATGTATGATTGTCAAAACGAAATATTTTGTTTGCATATATTGACATTGCGATAAGATATAATTACAATACTGTGCATTGGAAATGTAAAAGTGAATATATACTTTGACATATAGCATATTAGTTATTTATAGATAAGTACTGGCGCTACTGGAAAAGAACTTATTTCATAGAAGTGTTGTCTATATAGATATTCTACTGAACTAATGAGATTCGCATTACACTAACAAACGCCATCAGTTGAGTCACAGGCATTTGGATAACATACTATGTACATTCCTCCTGACTTATTTTGTATAAGGTGTTTTTCAGCTGAATCCTTGACCACTATTTTGCATCCTAATCAAGTGTGTTACCCTCCCAATCTGTATCTTTATATGAATCTGCAAATGTTCATTTCCATGTCCAAAGTATATTCAACAAACTCGATATATTAAGAACCGAATTAACTGGATTTGATATCCTTGCATTTTTCTAAACTTGATCAGACAGTTCGATACCAAACTCCAATTGATTATCATCACATGAGAGTAAAGATCGAGATGATAGCCATGGTGGTGTCAGTCTATATATCCGTGGCAATGTTCCCTTCGATAGAAGACGCGATCTAGAATCACATGGATCGAATTTATTTTGGCTGAACTTTTTTAAGCAAAGACTTGTCCTATTCAGTTTATTTTATTTTTACCTCTCAATTCAGATAATGACAATTACTCATCATTTGAAAACCCAATCAATCCACTTAACTATTGGTACAAATATCAACGATGTTATTCTCACTGATGTTACAAGCCGCAAAATGTCAACACTTTTTCATAGATCAGTGTTTATAAATGAGACGTCGCACTTTATTGAGCTTTCGCAATCCATTATTGACATAATTCTGGTTATAATAAATATAAAGTATTACTCAGCAGAGTAGGCGAACCAAATCCTACAAAATATCCGTTTTGACTGTCCGATTTTTAAATGTTTTTAAATGTTCGTAAATCCTTTAGTAGGCAAATATGACCAAGGCGATTATAATCTTTTAAAAAAAAAATGCTCGGAATACTGACTGGTATATGCTTAACATTCATGATGGAGATATACACAGAACGTATGTTACTGAACGTATCATTTATGTAACAAAACAATGCGTCCCAAATAGATACATTTGCCCATCCCAATGTCGCCCACAATTCCCCCTGATATATATTTAACATATTACATTCTATATTTTCCATGTTTTCCATTTCTATTTTAATATATTTTACATTTGATCTTTATTATAAAATTAATGTTGTTATCTTGTATACCTAACTATCAATCCACATTTGTCATTATACTTTGTGTAATTGTATTGTGTCTAGGAAAGGAATTCTATAAACTTCTTTTTCATTCTAATCCTTTTGACAAAACTGCTTTTAAAAATGTTATATTGTAAGATATTTGAAATATATTAAAAATATGTTCAAATCAAAGTTAATTTAAAGATAACTTTATACTTTTCTTTTTACAAAATAATCTAAATTCATTTCATTATAGATATCTGTCGTTTTACTCGATTTCATTTAAAATATCTTAATGTTCAATAATTATCAGCATTTGTTGATATCTTCTTTCCGTATTCTTCAACTTTAAAATAACTTACGTTACGCTACCTTATGTACTAGCCTGTTTCCCAGCGCATTGGCCCTTGGTTTTGTTTTCATTCGAACTCACTTTGGTTCGATGTTTTCCCGTAACAAATCAGCAGTACCGCAATGAAGTCTTTCTCCTCTGGTACGACATTCAATTACTCAATGTGTTCTTATTTCAGTGATTTAGTGAACCCAAGTTATAGTGTCGCCTCTTTCAGAAAACGTGTCATTGTCGGCAAAATTACCGGCTCGAAAATGGATCGGAGCGAAGTTTATATGTTTGCTGTAGTTTAGAAATACCAGTATATATTTTATTTTTCAAAATATTAAGTGAAGTTTATCAACATTTATTTAAAGGAAATGTGAAATCTGAGACAGTTTATGAATATATAGCTATTAAAATAAGCCATGCCTTTTAACCACCCTGCGCTATAATAACTAACCAAAGTGACGTCATTTTGGGAAACACATTTCTTTACCTATTCTTCGAGCCGTTACAATTTCACCAACTGTTAGATATTCAATCTTTACCGACCAGTCTCTGTGATGACTAATTATGAACTTTGTTAGTCTGTAGAATAGACCCAGCTCTCCCGATTGTGTCAGTTAAATAGCAATGCTGGGAAAGCCACATTTGAGCGTGATGATTGGTCAGTTGCTTTATAATAATAATGTCTTTATTTAGAGAGGGTAAACTCATTAAGTTTTATATAGTATTACAAAATAAATCTTATTTTCAATGCGGCCCTCTCAATAACGCATTTAAAATCAATAATATCAAGATTACAATGTTTTACATAAAACAATATTTGGAGCAGATACATGTACCTAAAATCTATACAATGTTAAAAATGACAAAGTGCAATATTTTATTTTCATGCGAGCGATGTTTTAGTTATCAGAAATTCTTTGTACAAATATTTAAAAGTAGATACGTTATTCAGTTTTCTGATTGTTGAAGGTATATTGTTCCAGACTTCCATATGAGAGTAAGAAAATGCACATTTAAAAGTTAAGTTTTAGCCTTTGGATGCATTATGTCCTTGTTTGATTATAGCGAGTGTAAAGGGATATCTTAATAAGGTTACATATATATGAGGGTACTAAATTATTAATTGCTTTAAAAACAAAAATACCAATAAGTTCTTTAAAAAGTTTAAAAGAAGGTGTTATATATGGTGCATAGTTTAGCAGCTTTCTTCTGTATTTTAAGTATCTTATTAGTATTAGAAAGTGTACCAATACCCAAAATAGTTGAGCAATAGTCCAATGTAGGCTGAATATACGCATTGTAGAATAAAATTTTCAAATAAAAATTCCTTGTCGGGATGGATATATAAACATCCGATTTTATGTCACTTGGACTTTTTGGAACTTTGAGAAACTTCAGAACTTTGACGACTCTTGGAACTTTGATCAAAGCGTTTAGGACTTTTAGACGTTTGGAGAAACTTTTGACGCGTATCACCGGATAGAGTTGCGATATAGGGTTTATTTATAGTTCATCCAACGTATAAAACAAGCATTATCTATATCAAGAAACGAATTCACTAATTTATTAAAAGTCCAGGAACATAGATCTAATACATTTACCTATTGTGTCTATATTCTACTGAATAAAATTGCAAGACAAGATAAATCATCTATAATCTGCAGCCAGTGTTTTAACTATTTTAAGCCTACCAGTATTACATGGTTAGTAGCTTAGAATGTCAGCTGCATTTTGGTGAGTGTAAGAAAAGTAATAAATGCGAGCCTTTGGCGTAATTTATTTATAATGAAACACCATTAGTTTTCGCTAATTTTTGTTAAAAAGGCGAAAATAAATTTATATTTTTTCTTTGCACTTTAACAAATTACGGCAGTTAGCGGATGAATCTTAAGAACGTCTTACGTGCTGACGAATCACCTATAGCAAGAAATAATTCGAAAATCAAAATAAATATTACGGCTTTTTTTTTCTTTTTGCTACGGGTATCTTATGTTTTTTATCTAAAATTTAGAATTTTACCGAATAACTGAATCAAATATTTCCTTGCAAATACCGTATTAACCCTGTCGATTGAAATTTTATACATGTATGTCGCATTATATATGCGTGTGTTTACACACTGACCTTACAAGTAGACATGTGCTTCGAACGACAAAGCTTGGTGTGTTTTGCTGGTTGTGTTTCTAATTCGTGCATGATATTTAGGAACATTGCCAATGGATTACAAACACTGTTTGTGTTTCTTTATCATCGTATTTTAACACTGAAATTAGAATGGGAAAGTACCAAAGTTACATGAACATTATACGACACGTGGAGTTGTAAAATTTTCACACAGATTGAGAAAGACGTGTACAGTAGAGTTTACACAATTGTCAGTCGACACTGTTTGGGATTGAACTGTTTATCCGGTAAGTGTCTTGTTTTCAGTTTCTCACTGATATTCTTTTTTTAATTTTATAAAATAAGCGTCGATTCAAATGTGTAAATATTGGTGGTTAAGTCTTAAGAAAAATTGCGTTGACAAACTTGTATATATAGGGGAAATCATGTTTATTTTTCTTATTAATATTAGTCAATTCAGTAATGGCATTCCATTTATGTTTTTTGGCGAGAAAACTGTATAAACAAAAATTGTGAGCATTAGATATATATTTTTTTAAACATTAGATATACATGTAATTACTATTAAGTTTTTTAATTAACCATAGAACTAAAAGAACAAAGTGAAAAACAGTAATAATTGTAAATATAAATTCTAGTCTTCCTGCTCGTCTTATTATGGTTGATAAGGCGCATGCGCACTGTTTTCAAATTTCATCCGACATTTCTCTGGTTTTGTTTTCTGATGATGGAGTATGCATCTGCACATGAAAGTTTTGAATGTTAAGAGTTGCTCCATAAAACAATGAGTTAAATTGCTGAGCAACACTTTGTGAATAAAATGCATTGAAATTGCACGCACTTTGATCTAATAATTGTGCATCAGACGATACTGGATTGGGGTATGTTGCAACAGCAGATACAGACGGTTTGTTTTGTAAGAGATGAGAAAGTTCTTCATGACGGGACTCGGATAGGTCGCTGTAGTTCATTATTGATTTTAGCTCTTATGTCCGGTAATTTGCATTATGTCACTAGTCTCAATTTTGCTGTCTCGCAACTTCTGTACTGTTCTCTTCCTGCAACTGTGATTTGTCAGTTTTTTTTTGTTTTGGTTCAAATCTGCTTTTGTTGCCATTGTTTTCATGAGTTGCGACAATTTTTTCTCGCCAACCTTTTGTTTCTTGAACCACATTTCATTTTCTTTGTTTTCAGTATGTGGGATGGTCCGGTTTGCCAAGTAAAATGGGTCATCTGGATAACTGAAACCGGCTGGTCTCAGTTTGGCATATTTCTTATACAGACGGACTGGATAGCGCACAGGATATGCAGCATTCTCAAAAGTTTTAGGTACAATACCTTTTACATGATTGTTTATTCCAGTCCTCGTCTATGTGAGTCTTTCATTAAATTCTAAGTACTCGCAGCCCAAAGCTGTACTTTTTAACATAACATCACCCCATTTTAATTCTGAATGTTCGTCAACACCTCGCATTCCAAAGAGAACTGCATTATTTAATACAGTGTATTTAATACACGTTTTAGAGGTGTCGTCACCTAGTAAATTTTTTTCATACAAAATATCAATTTCATCATCACTTTTTTGGATTGTTTCCTTTTCCAAGCTTTTTTAGATGCGTCACCTTTGACTTGAGTACATCTTTTGTTAATACAAAATCATCACTGTTGTCATTTATGATTGCATGCCCATATTTATGACGCTTGAGCTTGCGATCTACTGAACCTATGATTTGGCGTATTGTTATTGGTTCATATTCTTCACCATTTTTTATCTAGACAGAGCAAACAAAATTTGCTAACAATGGATCCAATTCTATGGGTGGTATTTTCTCCATATGTCTTTTTTCTCTCTTTTAATTTCCAGAAAGTTCTGAAAATATTTTGTTTCCCTTAATGTTTTTTGTTCAGTGTTTTTATTTTCCATTTGATTTATGAATTTTAAAACTTCATCATTTGTCATTGATTTGAACTTCTTATTTACATTCATCTTTACTTCTTTTTCAGGAGTCATGTAAACATCACCTGTGTCATGTTGGTGCATGCCGACAGTTATACCTTTAGTGTGATATCATCAGCTGAAGATTAAAAGAAAAGGACCATGTGTGAAGTGAAAAGACAATCAACTTATTAATGGGAATTTTTTTTAAAAGCTAACACTTTCATGCGAAACATTCAGTGACAAGAAAAAATGTTGATAGACCACAGATCTCACACCCCCCTTAACAACAGTTATAATAATTAAATATGAATATAAAAAAACTCAACAATGCCTTTTAACTACTGAAAAATTGTCTCATCTACTTGATGGATCCAATCATCATCATCAGAGCCACTTTGGGCTGTTATTTTTTAAAAAATGTGGGATCCAAACAGCAACTCAAAGTCTGGAAATGTTTCCATCTTTGGAAGTTAAGCAGACGTCTTTTAATTTCAGATATTTTCTCTCTTTTTTAATTTTATTTACCATTATTTACACCAGAATTTACAATATGTTTTCTAAAATAAAAATAATAATTGAAAAAAAATGCATTATTTTTTTTTATTTAATTTATTTGTATTATTTATTTTCTCGTCACAGTTGATATAAATAGATTAGTTTGGAAAACTCCAAATCTAAAAATAGATGATAAGAAAAAAGAAGGTTCGGCAACTAGCATAATACATTTTGGAAAATATTATGCTAGTATCAGTTGGCTGTATTATGTTAGTACAGTTAAAAGTTGCATGATAAATATTTATAAGCAGTGTCATCCTGACAAACATTATTCTAACAGCAACGGATAGACGAACCGCTCGGTTGTAACATACCTTATTCGGGATATCAGGTTCTGGGATAGACTAAACTTTGTTCAACGACCAAATAAGTTTTAATACGTTTTTTTATCAACCTGATCAGCTATTTTCCTGCAAAAGGTGTTTTCTTTATAATTTGATCTTAACACTAATCTTGATCTTACCACTAAAATATTAAGATAAATCTCTCAGTCTGAACTTTATTTATATTTGTATATACATAAACAAATTACCCAAATAAATGCAAATCGTATATAGTCAACAAATAAAAAAGAGGAATCCTCTTACAGACACCGTGGCGTAAGTGTGGCCTAGTGATAGAGCGTCCTTTTCTTCGGCATGATACTCCATTTTGGCAATACTCAGAATACTGTCTCAAGTAGACACCGTCGCGATATGATTTACATATTGTTGAAAGCGACGCCATATACCATACAACAGCAGCATTTAACACACAATAAGTTACTCACAGCGAACTTTATTGTTTACAATAAGTTAAGATTAATAACTAACAATAACTAAACAAAATACAGAATTAACTATAAAGTGATACACATTGAAATGTTCTGCGTAGTGTTAAAGTGATTATATTTCAGATGCTATAATTGACTTCGAAACTACACCTTCGTTAACAATAACCATAGCAACGGAGGATGCCGGTGGTCTCTCATTGGAGAAAGAGTTCATTATAGAAGTGAAGGATGTTAACGAAGTGCCGACTAGGTTAATTTTGTCCAATTATAACGTAAGTTATCATGATTTAGCATGCGGTAAACTGATAAATCCGATAAATAGGTATACGCTAAGAGAGAGGATAATATGTTTGTCGTTAGTTACGCTCCCTAGTCAGCGACCGAATACGTTATATCGTATGCTGACTTAGACGCCTAACGATACATGACATCATTTATCATTGCTGAAAATGGTCACGTGTGCTATTTATTACTACATTTAGAAATCGAAATGTATTATTACGTAATTTTTCATTTGCTTTTGCTATATTAGGTGCCAAATGTAAGAGTCATTTTATCCATGCTATTAACAATGCTTTATATAATATCTCATGTTAATTGTTTTGTATCCGATGTAAAAGGTCATCGTGTGTTTCCCCGGGGAATGAGGTTTTAGATATTTAGCGTATGTTAAAACTGATGTCATTAAGTTTATTTCATTATTTTGTTTGTTCCCAGGTTAATGAAATGAGCACGAAAGGAACACATGTTGGTGAGCTAAGTGTTGATGACCCAGACAACGGCCAAAGTATGACATTTGAGCTGCTTACAAGTGTCGGTGACCGCTTTGCCATAGAAGGCTCAACTTTGATTGTATGTGCTCTTCATTTGCATTTAATGTTATAGACTGTGTTTGATTTCATACTGGTTTGCAATTCAATTATAAAATATATAATCAAGAACATTCTGTAATAATATGGGGTTTTTTTAACTTGGATTGGTTGAAGAATTTGTTTTTACTTTCAGCCAATGTTTAAAACTCTTACGTAATGGTTGAATATTGTAATTATGAGATGATAAATATAGTGAAGATTTAAACAATAGACTGTCACGTATGCGTTTTCAAAACTAAACTATTTTCATAACCGAATAACATGTTATTGAAGCTTTCAGGTATTAATACATCATTGAATGTTTAGAATATTTGAAAATAAAGCAGTAGCATGTGTGTGTTTTTTTCCATAACTATATGATATCAAGTTGCTTTGATAATTAGAGGTTATCATATGTGTCTGTTGTGTTTTAACGTTATCATTATTACCAAAAAGTTTTTAGTCCAATGAGGAATAGTCACATATATGTGATTATAAATATAGGGACAAAATGTAATAAATATCACATAACATAATTATATACAGTAGAACTTCGATAGCTCAAACTCGGTTGGCTGGAACACCAACGATCGTTCGAACAACTAACCCGGTCCCTGCAAAATTCCTATTTAATTTCTATTGTTCTACTACCGATGGCTAGAACACTGATAGGTGGAACAGTCAAACTAGAAATTAGGTCCCGCCAACACACTTACCTGTGTTTTTCGCGCCTTTCGGTCGAACAGCTGATCAGATATAAAGAAAATCGGAGAAGTTTGCCATGTTTGTTCACGCATTCAAAGGTGTGAAGTAATTTCTACATATCGTAATATTCCCACTGTCTTCAAGAGCGAGAACTTTGTTATGATAATTTGGCGAGTGTGTTTATAATTGGTTACACGTTTGCTTTATTTGTATACCGCATGTTGCATTAATTAAGTTAATTCGAATCTTAATTTGATGTTTATTTGTAATTTAAGATGAAATCAAAGTATAATCAATTTATATTGCAAACGTTGAAAAGAGTGTCTCATACAATTTTACCCTATAAATCTTAGACATGGGAAGTCCAGTCTTATTACACAATTTCGCATTAAAAACACATTTACCTGATGAAGAAACGGCTGAGCAACTTAGTGACGGATCCGGTAAAACAGGAGTGTGATTATCATTTCATTTACATTCCCACGTACACCGAAAGCTAAATATAGCTATTTATACATGAGTATATAAAATTATGATGATAAAAGGTAAATTAAGTGATTATAGTGTAATTCAATTAATCATATTAGGAAATTATCTTTGCTGGTATATTGGATTTTCTACATAAACAAGAAATACACATCATTTACATCATCTGTTCAAAGCGTACACATTGGATTCAATAACACGCTCACAAACGTACTTGTACACCATGTTACATGTACGATGATTGTTGTACCAGGCTTGACTCGAACTACGATATCATAAAGCACTTAATATATTATATTATAAACAAATAAACATATATGCCAATACATAACTTAAGGCTCACAAGATCAATGTAATTATCTTTTTATAACACTTGTACAGCATATTTTATCTTTTGACATACAAGCAAGGCTCAGAAAACATTTATTAAATTCGTTATTTTATGTTTTGCGTAAACTATTATTTCAAGTTTATTTGTTTTTTTTTATTATTTCTGTAAGCAAACGAAGACATGTATACGTTATGTTAAATATAACATACAATACAATAAGACAGCGTTATATAGGTTTCGTTTTATATATTTATTTCATGACCTGAGATTTGATGAATGTAAAACGATTTTTTCATGTACGAAATCTGAATCTGTAACAAAATGCCAATATTTAAAAACGTTTTGCCATGCTGTGTCAATAACGACTTTGGAAATATACCGATATCATTTTGTCGTCCACCGCAGTTGTTTACTATTTATAGTAAGACATGATGTAATAGTATTATATATATTGTATTTTTTTGTATTCCACTAAAGGTCAACGATGAAGGAGACACATGTAAAGACAGGGGTGGTGCATCTTGTCTACTGGATTACGAAACAGCAACCTCATATGATATTGCAATAAAAGTCAAAGACGAAGGTTTGCCTCCTTTAAGTGCTATATTCGTAGTGGCAGTTGGTGTGAATGACGTTAACGATCGGCCAAGATCAGTCGCTATTAGTTCAACAAAGGTTCCAGAAGATGCTGGTCTTGACACAATAGTTGCCACTCTAAGTACTGTTGATGACGATGACGCTCAATCTATCACATACGATGTTGAACCAATGGACACTTTTAGCATCGATGGAGATAAGTTGATGCTTGCGAAATCGTTAGATTTTGAATCTCGTCCAAGTTTCGATGTAATCATCAACGCGACTGATAATGGAAACCCTGCATTGTCAGTGAGTTATATGATTATTAAACATGCTTGAAATTAGACAATTATAATACAGGTAATTACAAATTAAACATATAAAACAGTTATATTCAATATCACTTTAAATCGAACATATTAATTCCAAATGAAACGTCATCGGCTCAAATAAACTTTCAAAGGTGACAGCCTTGTTTGTTTCTTCTGCCGTTTTTTTTTTAATTGTTTTAAGTATTATTACTTGATGCATTGTTTGAATTTGTCTTGTTTTAAATATAAATTTTCTATGCTTAATAAAACAATCCCGTGAAAATATAGTACGCGCACAAGGACATGAAATAGCAGTGTTGGTTATACTGAGTATGTTAAGAGGTAATATATATGAACAGCCACCATGCCTCGCATCCCTTGAAAGTATAGCATACAAACAAGGACATGAAATAGCAGCGTTGGTTATATTGAGTATGTTAAGAGGTAATATATATGAACAGCCACCATGCCTCACATCCCTTGAAAGTATAGCACACAAACAAGGACATGAAATAGCAGCGTTGGTTATATTGAGTATGTTAAGAGGTAATATATATGAACAGCCACCATGCCTCACATCCCTTGAAAGTATAGCACACAAACAAGGACATGAAATAGCAGCGTTGGTTATATTGAGTATGTTAAGAGGTAATATATATGAACAGCCACCATGCCTCACGTCCCTTGAAAGTATAGCACACAAACAAAGACGTGAATTAGTAGAGTTGATTTTATCAAGTCATGCCTCATATTCCTGACATCCATTTAAGTGGTATTTGAACAACAATGATTGTGCTACAGGGTTCCAAACATACAGAGAAAATACTGCACCACAAAGTCAAACAGTACAATACTGTTTCTTATCACGTATACTATTATAGTTAGTTTTCTATATGATTTCAATTTATTTACGTGGTTATAATATCGTTTTATAGGTCACACAAGTATATGTTATAGACGTTATCAATGTCAACGAACCGCCTTTGAGCATAACAATAATATCAACGACTGACAGCATGACATCATTTCCGGAAGATCAACCTGCATTAAGTGAAAACCTACCGGCTGCAACCTTTATTGGCAAGTTGGTTATCTTGGATAATGATGCTGCAGACGACATATCTGTCCAAATTTTGACACCAGCTCTTAATGTGTTCAATAAAGAATGTATACCTGTTGCAAAGGTACAAGATGTTAATAATTTCAATATACAAAAAAATAATGTAACTCTGTAATTGTACTTTTTAAATTGCATCATACGCTTATAAAATTCATTATAAAATTAAACCATTCTAGATAATGTACAAAATAAAAAAACAATAATTATTGTAATCATCATATATTTGTCAATCAATAAAAGTTACCATAATTTAATTTATCATCTCTGTTATCACAACCATACAAGTTCTCATATTGAAAACCACACATATTTTCATATCAAATTCCGGAGAATATCATTTTTACGTCATCGTAGTGATACAACGCAATAGAATTATTTTGCTGAATGCGAATGCAAAACATTTTAACGAAAAACAATTAATCATCATTCTATTAAGGGTACGAGATGCACTGTGGATCTCAGATCTGGAAGGAAATATGATTTTGAAACAGAGCCGACAGTTGACTTTGAGATTGTAGCAGCGGACAAGGGTGGTCTTCAACTACACGTACATGTGCAACTGCTGGTTAAAGATGCAAATGACCCACCAACGGTGAAAACTATTTTTTACTAAGATCATTTCTTCTTAATCCCGTTAAAAGGCAGCACATTTGAGCACATTGATTGGTCAGTTAATTCAGGCAAAGTTTGAATAACGCCATATTTGCGTTTAATTGCTATGAATTGTAGAACATTTATAGAATTCCCTGCTTTTTTCATTGGGTGTTAATAGACCAGAGTCGAAAGATATCAGGTTCTACATTTATATATAGACTAACAGAATATACTATGCTTAACAACAATGGTGCAGTTTTCTAAAACAAATATTACGTGATTAAATAATATTTATTGTACGGCCAAATTCTAAATGTCAGTATTCTAATATAAGAAATATACATAGATAGTTATATTTTGTTAAGTGATATAGGCCTTCTGCCCAAAATACAACATGAAAATACATCACATAGAGTGGCGCAAGTTGAAAAATATACAATTATACATATCAATATTACAGAATGTTCATACTTAAGTAACGTTATCCAAAATAATAACATATATTTTTGATAATTCTAGTTTTAAGCATCATATTATAAGATTATGGTTTACTGTTGTCAATATTTCTTAAATCAGTATACTTAGATTTTCTGATATAAATGTCTGGCAATACTGACTATAATTTTCTCATCTGTTAAGCTAAATTCTATGTAAAACATGTTAAGAGATATATTTCTAAACCAGTTAGTCTTGAAAAAGGTTTTTCTAAACGTTTCATACTCATAACATTCAAAGGAGAAGTAAAATTCGTCTTCAACTACAATTATATTACTTTTTATACACACAGGACTACATTTTTGATTTTTCATCTATTAATAAATGTCTACCCTTCTCAATCATTAAAGTATGGGTCGAACAACTAAAATTTGACAAAGTGTTCTTAAAATATTGGATAAATCGATGTCTAAATATGATTCTAATTGAAGAAAGAAACAATTTGTAAAAGGAGCATCTTTATATCCGTTTAAACTTTAAATAAAGCTAGTGATTGTTTTCGACAATACATGCACATGCCACAAAGTAATTAAAAACAGCTACGTCGACTTACCTAAAACGCCTGTACTTGTCATTGGCTCTGAACAAACTATATTCTCTTTAAAGTCTATCTCTCTATCTATCTCTTTATCGCTATATCACTATTCACCCATATTGATCTTTTTTCTTCTATTTTCAATATTCTACAAATTAATCGTTCTGTGTCTCTATATTTACATGCTCAAATTTATTCTAACGTTACTGTTTAAATATAAAAATATCAATGTTAGGCAACGGCTTATCAATTAAGGGAAGGTCGTATCTTATGTTGACAGAACTTTTTACCTAACCATTTTTGTTAATATGGCAATTAAATATGATTAAACTATCAACTTAAAGAAGTTGTTACAATCCAAAAACGATAATAATGACAAAGTAAATACTTGGAAAGGTAAAGCATGTAGAAATTTATACTGATTAAAGTTAAACAAAGGACTAGGATTCGAAGCCCCAATATCGGCCTTGTGAAATACATTTCTTTTAAATACTTATTTTTCAACAAAGCTATGTGTATTTGTATTAAATGTACTTTTACTGTTAAAACCATGATATATTTACCTAAAATGGCTTAAAATGTTATAAAATTACATATTTACACTTTGAAGATATTTTATTAAGCGCATAATGTAAAATTGAATAACAAAATTTACATTTAATAGAAGAAGAAAGTCTAATAACATACAGAACAATTTTTTTTGCAAGAAATAATGTTAATTTTATTGCATTATACAGGGCCATTTTGTTAGTGTGGGGGGTCGTGAATATCGTCCTTTAATTGCTAACGAAAAGGTTTTTTACTATCTACCAAGTAGATATTGCTGAAACTCGACCTATGTGGGTACATGTAATTAAAATGTTCATATTATATACAATTGATCGATAAAATTATTAATCTTAGGAAACGCCAGGTAAGTTTCAGAGTCATATTTTCAAACTAATGTTCGCGGTATTGATAGTTTAAGAATATTAATTAAGGTATTTCATTAAAATTCTTATCAACATAATCATTAATACTGACGACGAAATCATTATCGAAATACATACATATTATATATATCGCTTACAATAGTATAACGTGAACCTGAAATTCACCCGGCGTTTCTTTACCCTTTCAATATATAATGTATGCAAAATATATATACAATGTTTAGAAAGTTGATAGATGTTTTACACATGTTTCAGGATATATATTTAGATGGTGAGTCTGATACAAAAATATTGGTTCCCGAAAATTCCCAGGATGTTCTATTAGCGACTCTGTCAGTGGAAGATGAAGAAGAAGGTCAAAGTTATACATATACAATTATGGACAGCAATAAAGAATTGTATGTTGTAAACAACGAACTACGTGTAAGTTCCAGTATTGTGTATGTAAACAATATCATACTCCCTAGTGTATGTTTTAAACAACGAACTACGTGTGAGTTCTTATATTGTGTATGTGAACAATATCACACTCGCTATTGTATGTTTAAACAACGAACTACGTGTGAGTTCTTATATTTTGTATGTGAACATTACCACACTCTTTATTGTATGTTGTAAACAACGAACTACGTGTGAGTTCTTATATTGTGTATGTGACCAATACCACACTCTCTATTGTATGTTGTAAACAACGAACTACAATGTCCTTATGACAACCGACTATATGCGAATTTTATTAATGTGGACAGTACAATACTTCATATTCACAAAACATGTAATCTTGTGTTTGCACTCATACTGAATGTGTATGGATATTTTACTATATTCAATGTTCCACACATTATAAAGTACATATAATACTCAACAGTCATATTGAAATTGTTCAAAAATAAAATAATGCTAATTTGAAATGCAATGTGACTGCATATTCAAGTTGTGATTCCCTCAATCATAAGATATGTTGTAATGGGAAATACAATCTTAATTTCAAAATTTAAAAAAATTGTAGTAAACTACTGGTTAAAAATACAGTATATTAAATGTTAACAAAATATTACTGATTCAAAACATGAATAAAATAAGTTATTTAACAAGTTTTTTTAAATGTATTTAGGGAAAGAAAGACAAAAAAAGAGTTCTGACAAAAAATGATAGGCATCAGCTTAAGATTATAAAAAAAATCGTCTCCATCAGATGGATCTTGTAAAATTCAGGTTTTCTTATATTTCTAATCTAAACATTTAAAATAATGCATTTTTTAAAAACCTTTTAACAAATGGAGTTTAATGTGCTATTTGAGAGAAATAAATACTGAAAAGACGAAATGTAACTAAATAAAACTAAATCATAAGCATTTATTTTGATTAATGAAATTCAAAGTATCTACTTATTTTATTCCCTAATCAAATGCCAATGTTGGTTACACGACCTTGGCCATGCAAGCTCATTATAACATTTAGATATTTGCTATATAAACATTTTATTTTTAGTATGAATGTTCATGTTGTATGTTGTTTCATATGTATAAACTAGTCTGTAGAACGGATCCATCTCTCCCGATTGGGTCCATTAAATAGCAATGTTGTGAAAGCACCGTTTGAGCACGTCGATTGGTCAGTTTCTTTGCATGGTACGGCTGTCTCAAAACCATTTACCTCTTACCACGGCTGACGTCGTTGGTGCCAGCCAAGTTCGGCCAAAATCTACTAATGAGAAGGTTTGCCATTTATTTGAAGAAAGACGGTGTTTCTATTTAGATGCATGATTGTGCGTCTTAAGTCGTCATTAACCAAAACAACTGATTGCCATGTAATGTGTTGAAAATTGTGTTGATTGATTGATTGCATCGTTTGTTTATTAAAGGTAACCTCTGCAGCTGATATCAATTATGAAGCAAATATTGATATAAAACTAACGATTCGCGCTACGGACAATGGAACGCCCCCCATGTATATGGACAAGGAAGTAACAGTAGCTGTTAAAGACGTTAATGAGGCGCCAACGGATTTACTTCTTACCAAAAACGAGGTGATAATCAATGCTATTGTGATAACTGACAAATATTTACATGAAAAATACATATTTTGTTCCCAATGCTATGTGACATTATGGTTACTTGTTTTATTTTTTGTTATTGATAATAGTGACAGATACATTATGATCATATTGATAACATCATTAAGATAAACATGGTCATAAAAAATAT
Source organism: Panopea generosa (assembly GCA_029582155.1). Taxonomy (NCBI): domain Eukaryota; kingdom Metazoa; phylum Mollusca; class Bivalvia; order Adapedonta; family Hiatellidae; genus Panopea; species Panopea generosa. The sequence goes on from CM055897.1 coordinate 64,830,751, forward strand.
GTGTCTCAAGCGACATATGTGCCTTAAATACCAGTGTCAATGTCATATCGTAAACAAATAATGTCAGAACAGATATTTTAAAAGATATAGCTTCGTGTTCCTATGTCAATTTTAATCTTTAATATTTGACCATATTCCCTCAATACACATACACACAAGCTTAAACCTGAAATGAATATATTAACATCAAAGTTGATGTATATCTTATAAACTTAATTGTTCTTATGCATAGCTTATGTGTTACATTTTTGTATATTATGATTTGTTTAATTCAGATACCGGAAACGGCTGCAGCTGGATTTTTGATAGGGTCATTTGTCGTCCATGACCTGGACAATGCCAACAAAAACATACAAACGTTTTTATTTCAACTTCTGGGAGCCACAGATACGATGTTCCGTATTGAAGGAAGAAATCTGATGGTACATTGATCAATCTTTTCAAAGTTACTGAGTAACGATAAAAAATAAGAAGTTGCTTGGGTTTTGTGCGAAATGTTTAATTCAATAACATATTACTGCTTTGTTACAATACGTTTACCAAAAGCATCTAGGATTTCACTCTAATCTATTTTGTATGTGGATCTAGCTTCTAAGTATAGTCAAACCTGTGTAAGCGGTCACCTGAATTAAGAAGCCACTTGTCTTTTACAACCATATTTTCTATAACCCATTTATATGCTTTCAGAGTAAAGTAATCTGTATTAAGCAACAACCTGTCTTTAAATGCCCCTTTTGCTCCTTTCATTGACTAGCTGCTTAAGACAGGTTTGTATGTACATACAAAATTTGACTAAAACAAAGTAGCATTCATCTGTAATGATCGTGCAATTTCCACTTTGCCTATGAGTGGAATGCCTATTGTGAAAGTCACATAATTGTATGTACAGACAGGTTTATCTTTACAAATAGTTTTAAAACTAATGAACGATAACTTCATAGTCCGTAGAACGGACCCAGCTCTCCCGATTGGGTCCATTAAATAGTAACTTTAGGAAGCCCCATTTGAGCACGCTGATTGGTCAGTTGCTTCAACTGAACATTTGACTGACATCACAGTTTAGTAAGCGTTCAATTGCTATGAATTGTGGAATGGACGTAGAATTCCCTGCTTTTTTCATTGGGGTTAATAGACCTGATTCGGGAGATATCAGGTTCTTGGATAGACTAATAACTTCAATACAAGAGGTTAATCATATGCCATTATACTAAAATAATGTAATACAAGTGTGACCATTAATGTTAATTATATTGTTTTGCATGTTTTTTAAGCATATTTATATCATTTAACTTTTATCGACATGGAGGCACTGGGCTCTGAGATGCACAAACTATAGTATTTGGATTGAGAGTCACTGCTCGCTACTTGGCTATTTCTCTCAGATACGTAGTGGCTATCGGAAATTACTATATACACATATACATGTGGTGAAATGATAATGTACCAACATTTGAAATAATTTGAAATAAAAGTTAGAAACAACGTATAATACAATAAACGTTGTTTTTTTAGGTAAACAACGCCGAATTCGATTTTGAAACAAAGAGTGAATACTTTATTGAAGTTGAAGTGAGAGACGACGGCCAACCGGAGCTGTCAACTGCATTTAAACTGCAGTTAAATATAGTAGATATGAACGACGCACCGAAACAGCTAGACTTTTCAGGTGAGAATAAACTAAACATATATATGTGTATCCAAAAAGTAATTTCTAAAAGTAGTCTTCTATTTAGATCAGTGAAAACTTAATATTCCCAATGCTTACATAGTTAATTGCCAAACCCAAAACAAATACCATGGGCATGCATTCAAAGGTGTACAGGGTTTCAAACGGGAAAAACATGTCACTAGACATAAGATCCTGGATCGGGGTTCGTGGGTTCGACCCTTCATCACAGCTTTGTGTGTAGTCCTAGAGAAAGACACTCTGTCTGCATATGCTCAGTACTGGTTCTATCCTGGAAGATTTCGAGCGCGATTTGTAAGAACTTGTTCCACAATAGATGTTAAATATATACGTTTAAAATTCTCTCCGCCCACATGCCATGTGGCGTTGTTTGTCCAAGTTAATACAATGTAATACAATGTAGTGTTTGCTTAGATACTATTCGCTTGTCTAAGGTCAATGGCAGAAAGCAACCAATATCGATCGCTGATTATATCGACTTGTTTGATTTGCAGCCCGCGTCAGGTCACTTACTTTTCAGTAATAAAAAACAACAGTTGAATACATTATTTGTTACATTCCGTATATCAGAACTAAATGGGCATTTAACTTTTATCTAACGACTATTTTCTAACACTCAAATACATAGATTTAACATTCTGAACAACTTATACTTGCCAATATGATGGCGTCAGTCTATAGTACATAATGATGTTGATGACGTCGTTAAGCTTAGGTGTGGATCAAGGAGGTAGTTAAGCACCGATGGAATTTTACTCCGGGTAGTTAAAAACACGTCGTGAAAGTCATTGCATTCTTTATTCAAGATGTATTTGTTTGTTAGCAATGTTATAGTTAAGAAGTACTACATGGCGTTGAGGTCCATATGCAAGGGTACTGACTTGGCAGTCAGACTTAAAATGGGATATGGACCGAGGCGAAGCTGGGGTCTAACTGACAAGTCCGTAAACTTGAATTTGGACCAAAACACCATATATTATTTGTTATATTATACCGGATATATTTAAACACAATACAAAAATAACAAATATGTCGTTCGAATTTGGCATAATATACACTTTGCATATGGTTGCATATTGAAATATGTGCACATTTTGTATACGTAGCTGGATGGCATCATCCTCTGTTTTATATTGGACTGGGCACGATGCATATATATATACTAATGTAGTGACCGGATGATGTCACATTTGACAAATGAGGGAAACGAAATAATGAGTTATTAATATTTATTGTGTTTAAGGAATAAATGCAGCCGAGAACATTGATATTGGCAGTGTTATTGGAGACCTGTCGGCAAGAGATGATGATTCTAACCAGCACTTGGTGTATAGCTTGGTTACCAATGATGTTTTGTCAATCCACGGCAACCAAGTTGTTGTCAACGGTCCTATCAACTTTGAGATGAACAAGGAGTTAACCATCGACGTCAAAGTTACTGACGATGGAACACCGCCACTATCGGTAACCATATAATCTTGGATATTTAACATGGCTCTTGGCAAGTGGCTAATAAGTGAATTTAAGAATTTTAAAACAAAATATAAAATAGATCTTACAATATTTCATGACAAAAATAGTGCAGGGAACGATGAAGATGTTATACGTGACATCTAATTTTATTGAATATCTTATATTTATCTATTAATTTTCTAATTAGTTTTGCTCAAACGAAAATAAATCATTTATTTTATTCTCGAAGCTCAGTGAGTTAAAGAGAACATGACATGGTATAGGATTGTCTCTTTCATTGCCGTTATAACATATTTTTAAAGGAAAGATGCACAAAGCGACCTGCCAAATATCCTGTCATTATACAAGGATCTGAAACAGCTGATACATGTTTTATTCACATGAAGCACCTTTGTCCTGCAATGGCTATATATCATTTTACAAACTCAAATTAATTACAAACTCATTAAAAACATCTGACAGAAAGTGTATACCAAATTCCATATATAATTACTTCATTACCACAATATCGACCTCATCAACAATATATACATTTTAAAGTACCATATAAACATCATGTTTTCTTTTCATGTACTTGACTTTGATCTCATTGGGTGATTGTGGGAGATCTTATGAAAATATGTGTAAACAATGTAACTATTCGGCAAATGAAATGGCCGCGAATGGAGCGGGCCTACACATGTATCACTTATATATCGACTGTATCGCACGAGTTAGCTTGTGCTCTATTCTCTTTACTGAATATTACACGTTTATGAATTCATTTGCTTTAAATATATAATATATACATTGAATCACTACTCTTTTTGCCGTAAGTAACACTCAAACGTTCTTACATAAGGTATTATTGCTGAACCCGAACCCTAAACATCGTTGGTGAGAGGTTAGTGATGCTGAGACCTTTAAATATTGTGCAGAATATTATGCTAATGTTGCTTTTGTGATATATAAAGTCGAACTATAAAACGAAACTGGAACATTGATTGATTAAATAAGAACTAATAATGTTGTGGGTTGTTTTTTTTTCAAATGTTAAACCAAAACTAATTACATACGAATGGTACATTGGTATATAGTAACATTTAAGTTACGGTATGATACAGTATTATAGTTAACAGGACATTTAAGATATTGCAAAGCTTTCTAACAAAATACAAAAAAGTAGAACGTAAACAAATTTAAAACGCACGGTATATTTCACATGCCGTATAATTAAATATAATTTTAGCTGGAAAAGAACTTTACCATACACGTATTAGATGAAAACGAGATACCATTGTCGCTGGATGTTACAAACAACGATGATATGACTGTATCAGAAGCAACACTTATTGGTGACACGGTGGCTACACTGGAAGTTATAGATCAAGATCTTACAGAGAGGATCCTTATCAGGATTACAAGTGGACAAGAGGTTTTTAAACTATCGTCAACAGGAGTGTTATGCAAAACAGAAAAGAAAACTATTGAAACGGTTAGCAATGTTTACAGTATTGCAACTGAATAAAACATAAGTTTGCCAACTAAAACCGTATTGCCTTTGCCAAAATTCAACGTTTGTGTTTAAATTCAACGATATTCGTACTAAATACCTGCTTGGCATACACTCAATAAATTTACATATATCATTTCGTCTAAGACTGAAAACATGTTGGCAAAATATTGATGAAGCTCTTGTAATATGAAAAGATACCCTTGAAAGTATTATTGTTTCGCAATATTAATTTACATGCAATGTAATGTTGTTTTAGTAATGTTTGTTATATAATATGTTTATTACAATATGTATTGTCTTTATCATATGTCTTTGTAAAACTTTGTAAATAGTCAAAGACAAAATTTGCAGATTACTAAATAAACTTGAAACTTGTAAAAACAGAACAATTAAATCGTTGCACATGTAAACCGCGACGTTACCATACTACCTGATAAAGCTTTACCAACGTCTTAAGCAACTCCACGTGAATTAGTAGTGAATAGAAGTAATACCAACACAAACTAAACTAAAATACTTTAACCACACACTCGTAATTGCTAGCTGTCAGAGTTTAAATAAAATTTGCTTCATATTAAATCACATATGAAATATCATAACATAACCAAGATTTCAATGTTAAAAGTTATTTTAATACGTTTTTACCAATTACTCAAATCAGAGTTTTTCTAATATTTCAAAAATATAAATAGAATTTAAATTTTTTTATATGTCGCTTTTTAAGCCATCAGTTTATGGTATTAATTTCAATTTTCGATAATATACTTCCATTTTTTTTTTTATACATTTATGGAGCAAAATTTTATGAAATTTTAATAGCGATGCTATTTCATATAAAATGTGGATCATGATTTTATATATTTTTGATAACAAAACTATCTCATAAGTATAAAACACGCATAAGATAATATGGAAAAAATAGAAAAGCGTGCTTTTTTTGTTGTCAGAAAAAAATGAATATCTTATTCTGTCTGAAATGAAAATAAAACTGGTTTCAAATAAAAAATGAATAGGATTTCAATTGAATATATTTTCAGTTATCTGATACACCTTTGACGGTTACAGTTTGTACCGTGGACTTACTTCTAGCAGTTGTCCAGAACTACGAAACCATTAAAGGACCCGTTCTTGTATCTGTAGAGGCAGAGGACAAAGGGGGGCTAACCTTGCAACGAACATGGTCTTTCATCATAACCAATGATAATGAACCACCGAGGGTAATATTCCATCATAAATTATCAAATGATACGACAATTCTAGAGAAAATATACGAATGAATGAATAAAAGAATGAATTGATTGGTGTTTATTGCGTTTCAATATATACAGGTTATATGACGCCGCATTTTGAAAGTCATTTTTAACATTAAAAGGTATTACATGGTGTCTGATTTTGTTACTTGAATAAGATCATTAACACTTGTAAATGCCGGGCTTATATAACACTCGGTGTTTGCTAGTTCATACACTTTTTGTTGTTGTTTTTTTCTTTTCAATTCTAAATACTGTCTTTATCATTTTGACACATTGTTGCATTACTACATGTATAATTTTTGTGCATACTTGTATTATGGGCGAGCGGCCTAAGTTACTTGAATAAATGATTGACATTGCCATTATAAAAAAGGCATTAGATATTATTCAAACGTTAATACAAACATTTCAAAACATTTCACTTTAAAATTAAAACTTAACTTGGCTATATCATGCTTCTATGTACTCACTGACCTAATATTGCCAAATGAAAGCTGTTTAAGCAGGCCAGAATAGTATTTTGAAAAGGAATTTCATAACTTACGCTTAGTCTAGGTTAGACTAAAATATATTTCCCGCTTAAAATTGCACCATATTGTGTGATGTATTAAATGAGTCATGTGATTTCATTTTGATTTCAATTTGATCTGTTTTACATGCTTACACGTAATAAAATTATTTCATCTTATCTAGTCCGAATGACTATTCGTAGTTCGTCAAGTAGTATTTAAACTGTCTAATATTAGAATGGGAGTGTCATTGAAGTTTACCACTCCAAATTAAATATCGATTTTTTCAATTTTTGGTTGATTCGGCATATTTACCATTTGAATTTTATATGTAAATGATTATGAGATGGGGGGGTTTTATCCATTTTAACAATTATTTTATTTGCTGAAACATCTAAAGCATTTTGTCCTGATAAACTCCCTTTGAATACACACAGGATATCACTCTTGACACTACTGTAGAAAGTATCCCAGAAAATGAAGCGGTTTTTATAGTCGGTACACTTTCAACGCTTGACGAAGACGACAGCGATACCCACACTTATCAAATAATAACTTACTGGGATACGTTCACTATAAATGGTGACCGTCTTAGTGTCACGGCACCTCTGGATTATGAAACACAGGATACGTATGTCATCAGCATCCGGTCACGTGATAGTGGTACTCCGCCAATGGCATTTACAAAGGAGTTTACTTTGAAAGTAAGGAACGTCAATGAAGCACCAGATACAATAACATTGTCGCACCATGAGGTAACTATTCAGTTGATATATTTATCTTGTTAACCTTGGTGATTTCAAATAATATTGGTTTTACTCTTTTATGACTTTTATTTATGTTTTCTGTTTGTTTTTATTGTTCTAATAATAACTGTTATTATTCTGTATATTGATTACGTTTGATGTTGTGTGGTGTGGTGACTGTCATTTGACTTGTATACCTTATGTTGGACAGATGTTTGTTAAGTTTCAATATATTAAGCAATAACATAATAGAATTTGTGTCTACGACCTTAGAGAAGTGTCGAAAATATTCCGTATGTAGAAGTGCACTGTAAGGTGTACCACCTTCTTTGTGGAAAAAAGCAACATATAGTAAGTATACTGAAAGGATAATGAAACGTCGGATGAATGTATCATGTAAGCAATATTTACAGTTTTTTTAGAATATGTATGTAAAGCTATTACATAATATGAACATTATCATTGACAAAAGCATTAACAAATATCTTCACAATCATATTCTAAAACTGTAAATATCGCTTAAAATGGTTTGATAATGTGGCTCTGAAATGCACCCGGCGATTCTTTATCCTTTACGTATGTGTACTATCTTGCTGTTTTATCTGTATATATATAGGCAATAGGCATCTTGTGTTACGTAAGTCCTATCGGTTATAAAAGGTCATATTCTGTTTAGGTATAGAGGCCATCTTCTGTCGGGTATGAATTAGACTATCTTCTATTGGCTGTTTGTAATATAGGTAATATTTTGTTAGGTAAAGAGGATATAAGTTATAAAATATTCCAATGGGGCATATTTCTATTAATTTTAAGGCTATAAATTAGAAATTATGCCAGTGACAGTATTTTGAATATTCCGTGTTCGTTTTAGGTCTAGAGGCTAAAAATAATGGAGTGCTTGGTCTAGTGGTAGAGCATCGGACCCAGGATTGGGTACGATACTCCTCCATGGCTGTGTGTGGTGTCATTGAGTGTCACTTTATCCGCACATGCTTAGAACTAGTTCTACCCAGGAACAGGTCAAATTCCATTTAGGTATAAGGTGATCTTTAGTAGGCTTTGTATAAACCAGACTCCAGACTCTCTTCTGTTGGTTGGCTATGGAATATATCATCTTTGGTTAAGATAAAGAGATTATCTTCAATTGTCGGTTTATAGAATATGCCTTTTTTTATTAAGCTATAGAGAACCTCTTCTAATGGCTGATTAAAGAATATGTCGTATTTGGTTACGGTAATGAGAATGTTTTCTGTCAGCTGATTTTAGAATATGTCATATCTGGTTAAGGTATAGAGAACATCTATTGAGCGATTAAAGAATATGTCATTTATGGTTAAGGTAATGACAACATTAGAACGTCTTCTATCAGCTGATTATAGAATAAGTCATATTTGGTTAAGGTAAAGAGAACATCTTCCATTAGCTGGTTATAGAATATGTCATATATGGTTAAGGTAAAGAGAACATCTTCCGTTAGATGGTTAGAGAATATGTCGTATTTGGTTAAGGTAAAGAGAACATCTTCCATAAGCTGGTTATACAATATGTCATATATGGTTAAGGTAAAGAGAACATCTTCCATAAGCTGGTTATAGAATATGTCATATATGGTTAAGGTAAAGAGAACATCTTCCATTAGATGGTTAGAGAATATGTCGTATTTGGTTAAGGTAAAGAGAACATCTTCCATTAGCTGGTTATACAATATGTCATATATGGTTAAGGTAAAGAGAACATCTGCTATAGGCTGGCTATACAATATGTCATATATGGTTAAGGTATAAATAACATCTTCTGTTGGCTATAAATGAAATATTTCCTTTAAAACAAGAGAACCACATATTTTTACTGGCTTTAGAAATAAAATCATTTAGAAAGAAAGAATACCGTCTGTTGGCTGACATTGGAAAAGAAATAATTTGTTTTATCTTGGCTATAAAATATATCAGATTTCGTTAAGATTATTATATTGGCTATGACTTAGATCATATTTTGTTTAGAAGAAATATTATTAATACTTTCTCTTTGCTATAAACTACTTATGTGTCATTTTCCGTTGAGTTATGGAGGCCATATTTTGTTGACTATAATATATGTAATTTTGTTGAGGTCGTAAGAACATCAGTTATGTCACATTTCATTTAGGTGGAGAGAACATCTTCTATTGGCTATATAATAGGTCATGTGAAGGTGACCGATCCTGATAATGCAGATGGCGTTGAAAATATACAGAAACACTCCTGCTCCCTATCACCGCCCGACTTGTTTAGCATTGACAAAGTCGATTTATTGGTAAGGGTAATGCATTTCCCAGCTTCTATTTAAACTTCCAGAATCATCAAATGTTAATTATCTTCACACGTCTCTAAGTGAAAATAGTCAAACCTGTCATAAGCGACCAGTCAAGAGAACGAGTACAAATGGTATTGTAAGACAGGTTATTGCTTAATACAGATTAATTTGCGCTGTAAGCATAGAAATGGGAAATAGTAAATGTGGCTTCCTAAGACAAGTGGCTGTTCTATAGAGAGGTGGCCGCTTACACAGATTAACAATTGTATTTAAACTACAGTTAGGTCAGATTTAGTAAAAAAATCACAACAAACATCATATTTTTTCTAATAGTTCTGGTTTGAGTGATCATGAAACAGATACAATGTGGTTTGGAAATAATATACTGTGTACGCAGGTGCTTTATGCAATAAGAATGTTGCATTTAACATTAATCTTATGAACAGACTCCATAAAACCGAAGTCTGCTATTTTCTTTCTTTGTTTGCCTTACATGCGTCCAGAGCGGGGTACATGTATTACATTTGACGTTGCTTTTTTTTACGTCCTGTGCATCTAAAGTAGCCTTTGTCAGATATTATTGTATCGAACATAAGCATTGTTCACCTAGATTGTGTATCATGATATGACATGATACAAACTTAGAAAAAACACAAAGAGAAAAATATGCATTAATGACCGCTATACAGAATAAATGGAAATGACACAATATATTTAAATAATTTAATTTATTTATCTTATAAAAAAGCATAAAATTATGGTTATTAAATTGTCATAATTGCGAAACTTGCAGATGGAAAAATATTATATAAAGTGATATACAGTGTATATATATTTTAAAAAAGCAGTTTCTATAAGCACTGATTTATAAGCGTGTTCCAAATTACTAATATTTCCGTCTAAACACAATCATTTGAACCTTTTCGAACATCATAGGTAAACTCTACACTACCACTTGGAATATCTGGCTTTGAAGTAACGATCACCTGTTTTGATAACGGTATTCCACCATTATCAAGGAGCCAGGATTTCTACATCAACGTCGTGGAAACTGTTAATGCACCAAAGGGAATAGGTTTCATTACCGTGACCGGTAAAACAGAAATAGTTGTTAAAGAAAATGTTGACGGTGAGACACTAGGAGAGTTTTCTATCATCAATTTACTGACAATGGCTGCAGACGACGGGGTGAGACATATTTCAAATTCAAACAAAACTAGTTTAATAAGTTTATTCTATGTAATTGCAATTATATATATATAATGGTCGTGTTCATTTTATTTGATAGTGTAAATTATTCTTGTATTATAATACAAAATAAGTCAAATGATAAAATATAGACCGAGTCAACACTTAAATTATTGTTTTTAATTCCTACCTATTGACCCAAATTTTTTCGAGCATGTCACAGGTAACAACAATGTTTTTTTCATATGACCTAACTTCAATATGATTTTTTTTCTTAATTATTTCTTAGCTTACGAATAGCATCATTTACCACATGTGAATTGATTACTGTGTGATGAGTTCAAAACAAGTTACCAATCAATAAGTTACAATTACACTCATTATTTCAATCTGTAGACAGCAACGTTCAAACTCGAAGTCTTGATCAAATACAGTAGTATACACTGCAGTCATATTGGAAAAAGAGCTTAAATACGGAAATGTATGAAAGCATGTTGCACAAGTGAAGTACGTGCATTACAGATTTTATATGTATATAGTAACAGAATGAAAATTGAACATTAGTTCTCAATTTTATGCCCAATAGACAAAATGGCAGCAAAATATGGCCACCAAAGACAGACGAAGGTCTAGTATCGTCAACAGAAATGTGATATTTTAGTGTCTGAAGGGTATACACAAAACGGACTGCAAGGACGAACTCTGGAAATGAATAAAAGATTAAACAAGTGCATTTCTATTAAAGGAGATTACTTTGAAGATATAAGTCAACTATTATCTAGATATGATTTGTTGATTGCATTTTATTACCAATATGACAGTACTTACTGAATGCGCCTCGCACTCTATTCGCATTCGAAAATGATTAGCATTCGTTCTGTTTGCACAACAATTTAGAGATTTACCTTCACCAACAACTCCTTCTCGCACTAAACATGTACATCTTGTAGGCTTGAAGATTAGTTTAAGTTCTCCTGGGTGGAACAAGTGGCTTGGGAAACTAAGCAATCTGTCACTTTTCTAACCCCCACGCATGGTCAATATAATTAAATAATGACTGTAGCCATTATCATAAAAGAAAAGGAGAAGAAATTATATATAACATAGTTATCTGTGTTTCATTGAAAACCTGGTGAAAATGATGAAATCAATGTATGCGACAGCAATAAAATATAATGTATATACTTGATGGCATTAAAATGTTAAATATTTATATATGCGATTCCATTTCATGATGATGTGTGTATTTTATTAAAGATATCATATAATAAACTATACATTTCAGTCGTATCTATTTATGCTTGAGAATGCCACTTTGACAACTGTATCGATTACGGGCAGCACTTTACATCTGGCTGAAGCGCTGGATTTTGAAACAACACCATCATTAGCGTTCGTGGTCCGAGTCATGGGCGTAGATTCATCGGGGAACATAGAATCGTTAACCAAGGAATTTATGGTAATTTATATCTATTTACGAACAACCAAATCATCAGTTATTCAACCTTTTCAATTACTACTTCTACTACTTCTATTACTACTACAATTACTACTTTTATTACTACTACAACAACTACTACTACTACTACTACTACTACTACTACTACTACTACTACTACTTCTACTATTACTACTACTACTACTACTACTACCACTACCGCTACTACTACTACTACTACTACTACTACTACTACTACTACTCCTACTACTACTACCACTACTACTACTACTACTACTACTACTACTACTCCCACTACTACTACTACTACTACTCCCACTACTACTACTACTAGTACTTCTACTACTACTTCTACTACTACTTCTACTACAACTACTAACTACTACTCTACTACTTCTTCTACTACAACTACTACTATTACTACTACTACTACCAGTACTATTTACTACTACTACTAATAATAATAATAATATTGTTGTTACTGCTACTGATGCCGCTGTTCCAATTACAACGGTTTCAACATTACAATATATTTAAGTAAGCTTGCGATTATACAAAACTGGCATCACCAACACAACCTCAATCGTTCCATCGTTATTGGTGTTATACCTTGAGTATTACACTGTTTATAAAACATGCATTTTGATGTTGAAGGGTAGCAGCCGGTACCAATGTCAAGAAATATGTCGACGAACAAACATATTATAAACTTATACATTTTTGCTTTAAAACATTCATCTTAGATAAGTGTTCAAGATGTAAATGAGCCTCCCACGGGCATAGGTGTGTACGGTGGTGGTGTTGTAACTGAAAACAGCCCTGCAGGAACAGTGATAGGTGACTTGTTTACTGAAGATCCGGAAGATTATGAAACATATACCTATACCATGATTGGTGTGGAATACGGGTAATATATTAAACTATCGTTGATACACGCATATTAATTAGAAAATTAAATAATTTGAAACCTAAGACTGGATGTCAGTTCTTTTACTTCAAAATTTTAGAATTGCCATAAGTCAGTATACATGTATTAATGTATTTGTAATATAGCATATACTCAATAAGCCAGCCAGTATTGCCATAAAGTTATCTATTAACCATGCCAAAATATTATATTGATAAAAAAGGAATTCCGACTTCGATAATATCTTATTTAAGAACTGTACATAGAATATTACAAAACATTTCCAAATTAATTAAATGACAAACAAATCAAAGAATTGGTATTTAGAAAAAAAGCTAGTTAGCTTATATGAATCTAGATCCTGGACATTACTAATGATTTACAATATTCGAGTTGAGATCTATAAGGCATGTATGTTATCTGATTTCTTTTTTTATTGTTTTAACTTTGTTGAGCTGTTTGATATTATCTTACTTACATTGATGAATATGATGTTTGTATCACATTGACTGTATAACAAATTCAGAGTGTACAGTTACATAAAATCAAAACATACTACATACAATTACAGGTTAGATGCCACCGCGGTTAATACGGAAATGCTACAAGCTGTAATAATTGACGGACGAACGCTGAAAGTAGGAAATGATGCAAAGTACTTAAATCACGAGACGTCTGACGTCATGACATTGCTTATTCAAACATTGGATTCAGGCGAACCGCCTTACAGTACTACCGGACTGATCCATTTGAGGATAGACGACGTTAACGATCCTCCAACAGACATTGCCATATCGGACACATTGGTAAGTTGCCTAAACTGGGTCATGTTTATGCAACTGGTTGAATCTATATAGAAAATTTAAAGACGATTGATATAGTTTTGTCATTTTTTCCAAATAGTTCTGATTAATATATATTAATGCAGTATGAGAAATAAAAATGCAAGTTATAATATTGACATACTTAAAGAAACTTTTAGTTTTCGAAAGAATTTAGTTTAAAGAAATTTTCAAGCGTTGATCAATTAATAAAAACATTGACATGTATATCGATTTGTTAATTTGGATACTGAAATATGTATTTGTTAATTACTGTAGTATTTATATTCGAGGTAACCGTTCAGAAATATGTAGTTTGCAAAATGTACATTGTTTAGATCAAAGAAAATAGCCCGATTGGGGCTGTGATTGGTTACTTTGAGGTCGAAGACGAAGACAAAGATCAAGAACAGACGTGTGAAATATTGAACATGATTGATGTCCCTTTTAAGGTTCGAACAGTTGTTTTCGCTTATTTCAACTCGTGCGGTTTCACCATATGTTTGGATTCAGCTAATATTGTTTCATCTATATCATCACATATTATATTATAAGTATACATTAACTGGAAACATAAACAATTGACATATGAATAGAATTGGTGATAGTTAACGAAAAGTAAATGTGTTTAAAGCATGTAATCAGATGGTTATGTACGCTCCTACAAAATAGATAATTTCCAATTGTATTTGTTGTCATATACATCTAAACTGAATACAGTGTGCTGTATATGCAACCAAAATTATCAACTGTGATACGCATTTGATAACCGCAACAATTAAATCACGCATAATATTTTTTAAAAAAAGAATGAGAACTCAAATGTATTTATTATATTTGCCTTTAAATCACATTTCTATATTTTTGTTTTATGCGTTGCCTCAATTTCTCGTTTTCAGATTATAGACAATGTTTATCTCGCGGTGGCATCCGATGTTCTGGATTATGAAAATCAGAAAATGTACAATGTCGAGGTATTACAATATAAGTATACACTGTATATTTACTTTTTTACATCGGTATTAGATTTCTTTTAAGCAACAGGTAATACAGTTTTATAACATGAGATAGTTTAGGTAATGTTCAAACAATAAAACAAATGCTTTAATTTAAGTGCAATACCGATACTTTCATAAGAACAGACATGCGTAATTGATAACCTTGTCATATTGGCCCTAAAATTGTCAAAATACAAATTGATTTATACACTTTAATGCATTATCATGTTAAAAACTGATTATATTAAATTGCATTTTACAGTTTTGATAAGGAAAACCTAAATTGAATGAAATAACAATTCAGTTTGCAATGTTGTCCAGTTTCATCGCACAACTAAATAAAGTGTCTAGAAGTTTCATATCCAATAAAATGTGTCGCTTTTCTTTAAAAAAAATATTATTTTATGTTGTATGTTGTGAATGACTTCAAGTTATTATTTCATTGGTTAAAATTATGGTATAATAATCAAATTGGGTATCTATAAAGAAGCAAACAAAATAAGAATATATGTACACCATAATAATTATCCTTACATTAACGATTCCAAAAATCTAGTGAATTGAAATATACATTTAGTTGCCATCTGACAGGTAAGCTGCGGGGATACAATACCGGATGGCACCCGTCTACGTTACACAAAAACCATCACCGTCGATGTGACAAATGTGAATGAACCACCGTCAAACATTACACTGACGTCTAATAAATTAAGTGAAGAAAATCATATTGGACAACTGATTGGTGAAATTAAAGCTAACGACCTAGATAGTCCTAAGGTAATAGAGTATTTCGTTAAAGTAATCATATTGCATGTGGTCTTAACTGCTTTACGTATGTGTGCATGCTCGTTTGACTACCTTTTTTCCTACTTGTAATTATTTTTCGTTTCTTATTTATAGTTATTTCATATAATTTTACTTATCCATTAATTTATTCTCATTTTATCAATCATAAATTCGCTTAAACAGGCACTTGCACATTTGCTCATTAACTCACTCGGCGACTTGATGTTTCACCGATCAGTCATTCAATGAGTCAGTGAGTTAATTAATCAATCAATTCACTCATTCATTTACTCGCTTATTCACGTATGGACTATACAATGTGTTATCTCACTTACTGACCAAAAACGGCACCAACTTATTAATATATTTGATTGTCAGTTTTTTTTTTATTTCAGATCATGTACACAATTGAAGTGTCTGAAGATTCGAGCTTGTTTAAAATTGTAGGTGATTCTACTCTAACAGCAGACATAGTGTTTGACTATGAATCAAAGCAGTTCTTCCAAGTAACGATAAAAGCATCTGACGACGAAGGAGATTATATAACCAAAACATTTGAAATAGAGGTATGCTTTTATTAAAAATATTTTCATCTAATCGTTAAAGCTTTTAAATTGCATACCGATACATACTACCATAAAAGCCAGTGATGGAATGTGTGAGTTTAAAATATAAAATAAGAATGATATGTTCAACAATAGACAGTCAAAAGACACAGACATACCAACATCATAAACATAATCAATACATATAATGATCAAAAAAAGTACAGTACATGCATACAGAAGAAATGACAATAAGTGTTACAGCATTCGGAGTGTCATTAGTAAAACGGAAGCTTAGTTTATAATACATGTCAGTGGCTGTTGTTACTTTGGTTGAAACATTTTTACAATTCAGATACTGGATATAAATGAAGCACCGTCGGAAATTCAGCTAGACAAAAATACAGTTTCAGAGCGGGCAAAACCTGGTGACATTGTTGGAAGACTTACTACACTAGATGTAGATAGAAATCAAATATTTATATATACACTGGATGCCAATACCACGAACTTAGGTAACACATTAATATACGTATGATGTACTCTGGGAATGTATCATTAGCAATTGCTATACGTCAACTTAAAGGTGTTGAATTTAAAATATGAATGTGTGTGTGTGTGTGTGTGTGTGTGTGTGTGTGTGTGTGTGTGTGTGTGTACCGGAGCTGTTATATTAATAGTTTCGTGCCTACCTAATCAACTCTATTTCAAATATGATTTTTTTTCTTAGGATCATTCGACGTCAAAGACTCAAACCTTGTTGTCGGGAGGTCTGGACTTGATTATGAACGTATCCATCAACATAAAGTTTCAGTAACCTCAACCGACAACGGCGTACCTGCTGCGTCCACACGGGTAACATACACTTTTATATTGGGTTTTATGATTTTATGATGAATTCCAGAGATTTCTTAGTGATTTATTTTATAATTTCATTACTAGTAAACAATAAATAACTGTCAAGTTTTCTCAAACAAAGTGGTAGAGCCATAATGGGTTCGCACTTACGACCTCAACGATGAAGAACACTTGCCCTTGCGACAGCACATTGGACCAATCGGCAACGAAGGACTATGTTTGTAGCAGCGCTATGCTTAGTAAAAAGACATGTAATTTGTTAAAGGTTTTGAAAATAAATAAATTTGCATCTAAACAATTATCATCATTAGAGACGTTTACTTTTAACAAGATTTTATTTGGCATCTCAATGTGTTACAATGACAGAATGTTAGCATTTAACAGTCATTATCAAATAAATAGAAATAATATTTTATGAAACAGTTGTGAATTAAAGAAAAATAACATCAACAAAGAATCTTTTAATATTAAATCATCTGACGGAGGTTAAAAATGTATATTGAACGAATAAAATATCGATTAATTTACCCTTCGGCTAAATTTAACTTCATTAATTGTCTTTTATTTATATACAAATCATAGGTTGATTTCACAGTAGAAGTGACTGATTCTAATGAGGCGCCTGTCGAAGTTATAGTAGGTGAACTGACAAAACTACCAGAGGACACTCCAGCACATACAGTCATAACAGAAATACTAGTTGATGATCCAGATGAAAACCAAAAACATTCGTGCCAACTGAGCGATATGGACCCTGACTTGATAACCATTAATACGAAAATGAATGGCGAGATAGATTTGGTTCTAATGGGGGCCTTAAATTTTGAAGAAAACAGAGATATTGACGTAGTGATTGTTTGCACCGATGGCGAATTCGATATAACAAAGGTTGGGTGAGCTTTTAAGGTTACATATTAAATAGAATTTATAACGTCGTTTTTAAATGATATAAAATAATTATAAAATGTGCATTATTATATATGTGATGTAAGTTGTATGCTATTCATGTCATATTTACTGATGAAATATTTGTACTAGCACATGTAAAAGACTTGTTTCTGTTTATAAAGAAATTGACTCTGACTGTCGTTGATGTAAATGAAGCGCCAACGTCAATGAAACTGAGTGGTTCTAACACAGTCTTAGCCGATGCAGAGGCCGGGTACGTTATCGGTGACCTAACTGTAACAGATGAAGATGCCGGTCAAAGTCACACGTACACAATACTGGGTCCCAACTCGGACATTATAAGTGTGAGTACCTGGTTTATATTTGATGAAAGCACGAGTGTGTCGGTTGCTTTGTTTACAATTCAGTGATATTCTATCCTATTCGCTGATATCTCCCTAATAACGTATGTTCAGCTCCAATGAAAATGCCTGTTCCACAATTCATGGCTATCTAATACAATCTGTGACGTCATTAATTTTCGCTGAAGCAATTGACCAATCAACGTGCACAAATCTCAATGCTATATTACGGACAAAATCGGGAGAGATGGGTCTGTTTACAGGCTAATTCAGTGAAGAGTCAATTAAAAAGTAGAAATAATCATTTTAACGAGAATGTCTTATTCTCTTATTCGATTATACATGTTTGATAGCACTCGATATATCTGCACCCACTGACAGATTATTGCACTAGTTTGAAAGAGTAATTTGCCAATTAGGAACTCTTTTGTGTGATTTTAAAAACTAATTTTTATATATATATATATATATATATATATTCTATTAAAACAACACGACAGAGTCTTGCCTTGTTGTATTTTCTTAGCTTTGACTGAAAAAAAAACGTTATGAGAAATACACTAACCTAATTTTCTCTAAAATTATCCTGTTTTACAGGTAAATGAGAAAGATCAATTAATCATGAGTGCCCGTATACCAAGACAACAGTTTAACAAGCCAGATCCAAGCTTACATTTCACCATAACAGTCGCTGACAGTGGTGATCCATTTCTAACATACAACCAAACGTTCGTATTACCTATAACCAATATAGAATTAATTGCTGACGAACTTCCGAAAATAACAATTGACAAGGCTAGCGTAGACGAAGCTGCAGAGGCAGGTACCGTTATAGGGCGGCTCTACACAATCAATAACACTATAAGCACTAGCATTCATTTCTCAATTGTCACAAATTTTGAAAATGTATTTAAAGTAGAAAACAATACATATTTAGTGCTGGAAAGGGATTTGAAAGACATCGATGTAGCCTCAATGCAAGTGACACTCAAAGTAGAGGATAGTGAAACATTTGAGTCAGCAACAAAAACAATAAGCATCTTTATTGAGAGAAGCCCAACATGTGCTTCGAAAGAAGGTATGTGTGGCGATGAGGAAAGATGCGTCACTCACAACTCGTCATATTCCGCGTGTGAGTGCAATTCTGATTTTAAAAGAGATGAAGACAAAGTATGTCAATTTATTGATAACTGCGTAACTGAAAACGGAGAGACTGAATTATGTCAGAACGGCGGGACGTGTGTTGATGGTATCAATAGTTATGTCTGTTCCTGTCAAGCTGGCTACAAAGGCAAACATTGTGAAATAAACGAAAATATTGTGACTCCTTGCTCTTCAAACCCATGCAAGAACAATGGTGTTTGTATACCTGATATGGGTAAGAACTAACCAAATTTCAGATTCATTTTGTTTTAGAATGTTGAACTTACTTTGACAATATAGCTGATGGAATAATATGTTAGGTCGGCGTCTCACCTACAGCACGTCTGCATTTAAGTAATGTCGTTATCTAAACAATGCAAAATGGATTAATATGTACACATGAATTAACTTTTTTTAAATGTCACAGAAATGTAGATCCTAGGACAAACAATTAACATTACTTCACATTGATGAATATAATGATTATATTTTCTATCTTCTGTCACTATAGTATATTCAGATTGCATATTCTTTGAACTAGATTATCTACTTATTTTTGTTTTTGATTTAAACACTTTTAATATACTTTGGTTTTCGAGTGATATATTTTAGCGTTATTGATTAAGCTTTAATTAATATTTAGCTAATACTTTACAAACACAAACGTGTGTTTATCTTCCTTAACATATCTTCTTACTTCTCCAGATGACGATACATATAGATGTTCTTGCGCAGCAGGTTGGACTGCTTCTCGTTGTGACGTCAGTGTTGACGACTGTGAAAATAGTGTCTGCCACTACAGTGGCACGTGTGTGGACAAGCACCTGACCTATGTATGCGCATGTGCGACAGGTCGTAAAGGCTTGAGATGTGAATATGGTACCGATGTGTGCTCAGATAAATATTGTAATACTACTCACGCGTGTGTTGGATTGGTCCTTAAATCAGATACTTTATGTTTGCTGGAGAAAGCATATACTGTAAAACTAAGCTATAAACTACCGGTAAATACCGATATTAAAACATTCCAAGCTCGATTAACACATTTTATAATCAAATATGGACGCTTCCCTAGTTTTGCGAAGTCATCATCACGAACTAAAAGAGAAACAGAATCTGAAGATGTGCAGATATATTATCTAGATGCTGTGGAAAAGGGAAATGGAAATGTTGTTTATAGTTTTGTAGTTTTAAGTGACAAAGAGGACCCTTTTATGAAAGAAGATGTGCTAAAGACATTATCTACAACGTGCAAAAACATCAGTACGTACATATACATATATTTAGTTTTAATGCACTTGGTTTAATTCAACTGCTAAGTAAGTTTAGTGTCGAAGTTCATTTCGTATCTGAAGTCAAAACATACACTTAAACTCGGAATCTAAGAATTTCTTATAATTTCCTTATGAATATATCATTACAGTACCATTCCTGTGGATTACTAAAAATCTATAATAAAGTATAAGAAAATCGTGTCATATTTTCTTTAAACAAAAAAAATATAAGAAAATTTGATCATGTTTCCATTGAACGAAGAAAAGTATACGAAAATCTTGTTATATTTTTATTAAGTAAAAGAAAAGAGAGAAAAAATATTATTATATATATTTTATTATAATCTTATTAAAGACAGGAAAGTATAAGAATAACATCATATTTTCATTGAACAAAGAAAAAAATATTCAAAATTCTAATTATAGCTTCATTGAACAAAGTAAAGTATAAGGAAATCTTATACTTTACTTTGTTCAGTGAAACTATAATAAAATATTTTCATATTTTTAATGAACTGTACTAATGTGATCTTAATATGATGTCCGTTCACATAACTTTAAATAGAAAATGCAATAATAAAACCTGATTCGATAAATTGCATAAAAAATATGTCTGTTATCTTGAGGTCAGTCGGCTTGATCCTGGAATCGAACATGAGACCTGCATGTGGGGGCAAACACTCTATCCCCGTTCTCACCGCAATAAAAATTTAACAAGCATATAAAACAGAGAGTAACCTCAATAACACTATTTTAAAAAATGTTCTCAGTGAAAATATCAAATCGGTTGTAAGTTGTATGGCTCAAATAACGTTTCTACAACAAATAATGCAATTTTTATTTTCATGAATTTGTAATAATTCTCCTATATAAAATGATTGACCAAAGTATGTAATATTAATGAATATTTTACTTTTAGATTCCGGCGAGTTAGATGAGGAAGTATTTTGTCCAGCCATACTAGAGGTAACGCAGAAACCCATAGTAGCGGAACCAGCAGCATCCATTTTACCAATGATAATTGGTATAGTCGGTAATGGATTTGACGCAATTCGTTTTTGTTTTGGAAACGTTTAATGATATTTTGTCTTTGTATTATATATACCATTCCAAACCAATAAATGTACAAATGGTATTTTATACTATAAATTACCATTGGACATTGATTGGTTTGGAATGGTTGTCGAGTTTATAACGATTAAACTCAGGGATAAACGTTTGATCTAGAACGGACACAGCTTTGATGCGTTACAAAGCAATGGGATTGGAGCACGTTGATTGGTCCGTTGCCTCAAGGAAAGTTTAATGACGTTATTTAGCGTTAAATAACTATGAATTGTGGGACAATGCTTTTTTATTGGGGTTAAACAGACATGATTCGAGAGATAACAAGGACTTGGATCTATGTAGGCTTGAGGTATACGCGTTGTCGCCTTAAACAGTGCATGCCAGTCTGCTGTTCGAAGCGTCGTCGTTATTAGTCAGTGTGTCAAATCGTTTGCAGATGTATTCCTGTACATATCTATTAAAAAGATGTATCTTTAGGTTGGTCCGTTTAATGCACTGTCTGAAAATCATTTACCTCCTGCGTTTGGGATCAGTTCGGTCCAGAATGTTTCAGTTTGCCAGTTACTTGCGGAAGGACTACGGTCATACTCAGATTCACTCTGAGATCTTCCTCCTCCTTCTATAAAACTGGATAGCATATCTAACATGTAATGCATTGAAACTGGCATAAAATCCCCCATCAAATAGGATGAATACATAATACGAAGGTGTAAGGGAGTGTGTGTGTGTGTGTGTGTGTGTGTGTGTGTGTGTGTGTGTGTGTGTGTGGATGTGTGTGTGTGTGCGTGCGTGCGTGCATCTGTGTGTTTGCGTCTGTGTGCGTGCGTGCGTCTGTGTGTCTGTGTGTGTCTGTGTGTGTGTGTGTTTGTGTGTGTGTGTGTGTGTGTGTGTGTGTGTGGAAATAGCGTTTCTCAATAATAAAAATATATTATATCAATTTATTCTAATATACTGGTAACTCTTTTAAAACATTATGTCATGGGGAATACATTTTATATTTCAGCTGGACTTCTGCTCGTCATATCCCTGATTGTTATTATCATCGTTGTGGTAAAGAAGAAAAACGACAATTCTGTCAACCCAGAGGTATAAATATTGCGCTATCTAAGCATTCGTGGTAACTCACATTTTCACCTGGCGCTGCAATACAAGTTTAAGAAGTCCCTCTTTACCTTTGATTGAACAATGTCGATAGCAAATGAAAATGCATACGTTGTATACGGGACCATTCAGTATTCACTACTTTAGTCTGATACGCTGTAATTGGCCGATCCAGATTGACAAATGCTTCAAGTGACTGCTTGACATTGCAGCGATGCTGCTTGTTTAAATGTTTTAATCGAACTAAAATAAATAAGTATCAATTAAACTAAACTGATGTTTAAGACAAATTAACAATGAAGTCAACAGAGTGAAAACAGTAAGACATTTTGTCATTTTGATGCCGAGTTTTCAATATTCAAAACTCAGCTTACTTTATATAAAAGGCGTAGAACCGTATTTTTCAAAATGGCGACACCAAGTGGTTATAATATCAATAATATAATATAAAGCCATGGAATGTCTAGCTTTAAATGAAAAGTCCTATGTTAAAACAAATGAGTCAGTTAAAACAAGAATGTGTAGTCTTATAATATCTGTTGTCTTCAACATACTCATTTTGCAGATCCGTATTAACGTGTTGTTATTTTTTTTATATTTTGGAGACAATATCTTTGTTTGCAAAATTACCAAAACTCTTTAGTTTGGGAAATACAGTAAAGATAACTTTAAATTTTACCGAGTGATTTTAAATATACCAGGAGGAATTACTGAGAAAATTACCGAGAAACCATAACAGTACTGTCTTTGTGGTATTGAACTGAACTGAACAGAAATACAAATAAAATTATTTGCCCTTGTTTACTTTTCTAACACTGAAACAGATTGTATCCTTTGCCATAGACAAGCAGATAATTGTAGAACGGGATGAATTTGAATCATTTAATATAAATATTTCCCTTTCCAAAATAATGAGACTGTATTAGTAGTATGGTGATTAAATGTCATAAAGGAGTGTCCAGTGAAACTTTATCAAGATTGTAGTCCGTTATATCGTTACAGGGTATGGCCATGGAGAATGGGTCCAGAAGATCGAGTGGTTATTCTTCTTTGTCAAAGGTAGGCAAATACATATTCATTATATACCAACATACCACTGGTGTATATAGGGCGGGGCATGAGGCCACTCCATCATATCCTCGAGATTTACTGAATATTGAAACAGTATCTCAATGAAAATGGCGACATATTTACACTTGAACTCATGCCCAATACCATTACTGTATTGTATATAAACCCGCGCCTAAACCAGCTTCTGTAGTTTTGGGAACTTCTCTGACATTAACAAAATACGCATTAGACCATTCTGTCTGAAAGCCTTCGATCCGCATGTAAGGATCCGCTTGTGATTACCAAATGAATTATTACATGCCTGACCTAGATGATTATTGTCTGGCCGATGTGTGCAAAGTCAGCTATGATAATTTTTTTAATGTTCATAATTTTACTTGTAAACAACAGTTTGTATTTGTACTGCTTTTTCTACTATTTTTCTGGAAGGTATGGATTGATAATTCTGTTTCTTAGTATACAATTTCAAACCATACATTGCAAAACTGCCAATGGCAGCTTAAATCACTTTATATTATTATTAGTGTTTTCCTTTGTTACTATGCAATTTTAAATCGTACGTTGTAGGGTAAATGGTAAAAAGTATATTCCAAATTACCTTAAGTATTTAAATCTTCAAATAAAGTTATTTTCTGTTTCCTTTACTAGTAATAAAGAAAAGCAAGAGTCGTTCCGAAAAATATGTTTTATGGACACTTTAATCGATATTATATTAATAATGATACATGATAATGCAGAGGAAACAGTGTTAGTCATTCATGCCAAAGGTCGCAATTTGAATCTCAGGCTCGGCCCGATGGTCTCTCAATAGCATGTCAGCACTAATGTCCACGAAACGGATATGAGAATTTCAAAGCTTCCTTTCCATTTAAGCTATCAATGCAAGCTAATACATTTAAACGTATTTGAACGTTGTGTTGTATTGCAACCATTACATACATCCAATATCGCCATTTGTATATAACTTTGTGTTTGTCTGTTTATTTGTTTTAATCAATAAATACCCATGTCTTTCAAGCGACACCGCCCATTGCAACACTCGCCAAATCGTGTAGGACCAGAGCCACCGCCAAAGGGAGATACACCTGCAACGAGCGTTTCAGATATGGAAGCAATCAGTTACTGATGTCAACAGTGCACTCGTGCTGCATCCATGTTGCTCTTTGTCACTATGGTAACATGTACCAGAGTTGCAGATAATGCAATACATGCAGTAGCGTATCACTATTTCTGTATAAATATTCAAATCAAATATAGATACAACGCATGGATACCTTTTGTCGTCTGTGCTGGACAGTGCGGAAAAGAAGCCATATGTGTATGCATGTTCGCATAATTATATTACTCCTTGATTAAGATGACCAACCATATCGATATGGACGGGAAATATGAACCGTGTGTGCGTGACTATCCTACTGGACACTACTGGAGTAACTTGATATATTAAACGTATATGCATTCAAGATTAGACATGTAAAACTGATATTGTTTATTTAATTGTTACAATGAAAATCATGCACAAAAGCCATGTAACATTGCGTGTTGTAGACTGGTAAGTTGAAATGCTTTGTTTTACAACTATTAAACTGTTTATAATCGTTATGGCATTTTTTGGTTTACATGTATACAGATTAATGATAAAATATGTTCTCAACTATCTTTATATATGTTGTTATTCTAACTTGACCTTAAAATTGAAAAAAATACCGAAATTGTCTAAAAAAAAAAGTGGTCATGAGTCTCTCTAAAATTAAAATGGAGTTATCCCACTTGGCACCTCGAGTACCCTTTATGGTAGTGGACATACACATGAGGTTTTATTGATGTATGGAAATTGTCACCAAACTAATGAATGATTGAATGAATTAATGAATGAATGAATGAATGAATGAATGAATGAATGAATGAATGAATGAATGAAAGAATGAATGAATGAATGAATGAATGAATGAATGAATGAATGAATGAATGAATGAATGAATGAATGAATGAATGAATGAAAGAGTCTTACTGCATTGTGACTAGGAATCAAATTGAGAAAAATAACAACAATATGCTATGAAAGTCCTGGATTTAAATCCAAATCCAAAATTGAATGAATGAATGAATGAATGAATGAATCAATCAATGAATGAATGAATGGGGTATTATGGCGTACAGAGACATTATCCATTATTCGAGGCCAACGGGAAAGGAAGTTTCCAGGTTCACTCGTCATGAACAAAAACAACAAATTAACATACAGATTGAAAAAAATCACATCAACAATTGAATATGCAGAACCAAAAATGTATCCAAGATCTATATTATCTTGATATGGTATTGTGACATACCTAACTCATTTACGCGAAAATAAAACCAGGCTTCTCCACAAACCTTTTAAGCACAGGGGCACCCCAGTACTTGACTATCAGAAATGGTATTCCCTTAGCTCTTGAACTCATTAACAAAATTTTGCAAAAGCTTACTTTCCTCTGAATCATTATATATCTTTGCATATCTTTTCTCTTTTTAATGCCTAAAATGGAATATACTAAATATGATAACTTGAACTGATAAATACAAGTTTTCACTAGGGAAATACTTTTCAATAAGTGCCCTACACAGCGCTGGAAAATATGTTGAAGATGTTGGTGCGCTCTTACCTCAGCACTTGCATTCCTTCCTGAAGAGAACCCTGAAGACACCTGTGTGTGGCAAGGTCATCCAAATCCGAGGAGTCCTACCCCTGTGCACGGGAGAACGGCCCAGGGATATACAGTAGTGGGTTTGAACCCCTCTGCCACAGGGGAAAGCATAGATTACAGCAACACAAATAAATGTTTAACAGTTACTCTTTATTAAACATAAGCTTTTATACAGCATTCATAAAACAAACATTTCTGATGGAAAGGTTGCTCCACTGGACCTTGCAATTAATACAGATAAATGAACATTTATATACACGCGCTACATGTATCACCAAAATGTTTCTTATTCACCAACACTATTCAAATCACAGCCATAAAAAAATATTTTGGAAAAAACATCATACCATGGACATGTTGATTTTTATCAATTATACGATATATGACAATAAAGTTGAGTTCCAATAGTTTGTCATGATCCGAGCAACAGTAACCACAATCAGTTGTACGATACATGACAATAAAGTTGAGTTCCAATAGTTTGTCATGATACGAGCAACAGTAACCACAAGCAGTTGTACGATACATGACAATAAAGTTGAATTCCAATAGTTTGTCATGCTCCGAGCAATAGTAACCACAAGCAGTTGTACGATACATGACAATAAAGTCTAGTTCCAATAGTTTGTCATGATACGAGCAACAGTAACCACAAGCAGTTGTACGATACATGACAATAAAGTTGAGTTCCAATAGTTTGCCATGATACAAGCAAAAGTAACCACAAGCAGTTGTACGATACATGACAATAAATTTGAGTTCCAATAGTTTGTCATGATCCAAGCAACAGTAACAACAAGCAGTTGGCAAAACACAATGGCAAATTTCAATTTTGGGGACTTGATGCAAAAGAAGGTAGATAGACTAAATTTGCCCAGAGTCCTCAATTTTTTTGTATTAAGTATTTCTCATAACACAATCAGTATCATAAATTAAAGTGATTTTGGTTTTGAAAAGGGTTTTTAACCATTCACACATGCCATATTAAATTATTATTGAGCCGTTAATTGGAACTCGGAATACAAACTCAAATCTTTTGTTTATTTCTGTCATTCACATTGTTCTTTAACTTTTAAAATTTGTGACACACTGGATAGCCTATTTTAGTCAATCTGATTTAAAAAAAGACATTACAGTGACACATGGCAATTTTGATTTGACATCAAATCAATATTTAAATATTTAAACATATAAACCATATTAATTGATATTATTTGAAACTTCATATCAACAGTTTTTATAAAACAAGATGAGTAAAACTGGTTCTGAAAATATGAATAAAATGTTTATAAAACATGTATTGATATTTTTGGGGGTTTTCAAACCAATATAAACTGATGAAATCATAATACATATTACAATGTTTTATCCAATATGTAGATGACAACAAATGTGCGAAATTGGACATGTTTTAGTCATTTACAATGGTTATGTGTCCTCCTGGAAAAAACAATATGAAATTCATTCGCAATATATTAATGAATATGAATGCCAAGATCACAGGTTTATGTTCAGATTATGTACTTGTTGTACAACAAGTTTCATTTAAATCTGCTTAAAATTATGAGAGATATTGTGTTTGCAAAGTTGTTGGTCCAAAGTGTGATGTAAAAAAGGTAAATGAACAATGGGCCATAATTCCATAACAAATGATTGAATCAGAATGTCGAGACCATAGGTCAATGTTCAGAATTTGCATCCGCTGTACAAGAAGAAATTTCATTTAAATCTGCATAAAACTGAGGGCTAAGTTGGGTTTGAGTTGTCAGCCGAAAGTGTGATGTCAATTTTAAGTTAAAAGAACAACAGCCCGATAACAAATTATTGAATCAGAATACCTAGACCACCGGCACATGTTTGAATGATGCATCTGCTGTACAGGAAGTTACATTTAAATCGGCTTAAAACTGTGGCGGAGAACTGTTGGTCCAAAGTATGACATAAAATTTAAGTTGAAAGAAATAAGAACCTTAACTCAATAACAATCTTTCAAATGGGACGCTAACACCAAAGGCTCGTGTTCAATTTCATTTATATCAGCTTAAAACTGTGGCGGAGAAATGTTGGTCCAAAGTGTTACATACAATTTTAGTTAAAATAACAAAGGGCCATAACTCAAAAATTGAAATGGGATGTTTAGAGCATGTACCTTCTTTAGAGTAAAATTCATTTGAATTATGTTGAAACTGCAGGAGGAGTTACGTCCGCAAAATTGTTGGTCCCAAATCCGACAGACGGGCAGATGCCTTTTCGATATCCCCCCCCCCCCCATTTTCTTTAAAAAAAAACAACAATGGGATACTAAGGGTCAACATGATAACATATACACTGATATCATGTAGACCTTTTTTTGAATGGGCTTTAATGCCATGAACATTAAAGTTCTATATGGCATGTCCAGTTTTATCAGAATAAATCTGAGTAAAACCAACGTCCTTCAAGTATATAACAAACTTTCTCAAATCAAGTTTTCGGAGCGAGCATGGCTTTAACCCACGACCTCAATGGTGAGAGGTAGGTGGTGGTCATTTAACAACAGTGCCCTTGACCATTTGGCCACAGAGATGTAGATATATACCTGTGATTAACAGTAAAGATTACAAACAAGATGTATCTTCCTCAAAACTGCCATGTGTCCCTTCAACAAAGGAAAGTGGAGCAACAATGAAGATTCAAATGAAATTCTATCAAAACTTTCAACAACAGCAAACACGCCTACACCATACTTCTTGTATAACATATCTTACTCATATCATCTTGGATGAAAGTGTTAAATAATGTACAACTACTAAAACATACTTATTGCAAACTAAGAATATTCATATGTGGATATAAAGCAATTATGCCCTTTACAAAATAATGGAACGGTTTCACACATAAAAAAGTTTTGCCATTCCATTACAATACGAGTACTGGCACCTTCATGCTTAACTAAAAGATAACATACATTCAACAACAAACAACAAAGCTGGCTTATGGAACAAAACTCACCACACATGCAGAGATTGAGATCGGAGGCAAACACCAAAACTTAATTGCAAAAGTTTAACCTCGGTGTCTACAGACGACGCCAAGGGAGTTTTACCTCCATTGAAAGAATGTTTCAAACATCTCCATTTCCTTGAAATATTTGGATACAAGCTATTTCTCACATGAAATATATATACATAGGCTATTTCTCACATGAAATATTTGGACATTTTCTCACATGAAATATTTTGACATAGGCTATTTCTCACATGAAATATTTGGATACAAGCTATTTCTCACATGAAATATTTGGACATAGGCTATTTCTCACATGAAACATTTGGACATTTTCTCACATGAAATATTTGGACATAGGCTATTTCTCACATGAAATATTTGGACATAGGCTATTTCTCACATGAAATATTTGGACATAGGCTATTTCTCACATGAAATATTTGGACTAAGCTGGGCTTGAAACCACAACTTCAGAGATAAAAGGTTAGTGATTTCAAGACTAGACCTCGGACCTTGCTGCCAAGGAAAACCCTTTAAAGAATTACATTTCTGTAGGTAACTTTTTCTATTGAAGAAAGAGAGGTTATTGTATAATATTGTACAGTTATCTTAATCTGTGAGTTGGGTTTCAGTGTGTTAAAAATACACCATAAAGCATCTTCTTCAAACTAGCTTAAGGTGTATAAACATGGATCCATGTGTATTTGTTAACAATTTAGAGCATAAAGTCACAAGCTTCTCCCCAGATTTTCAAATTTTTCACAGTTGGAGGTTTTTTTCAAACTGCATATAAATAACACTTTTTGGAAAATATGTTTTTCTCAATTAAATGTATTTACAATAATCTATTAGTATGCAAAATCATAACAAAAACAACGCAGTGGTGACTGCAAAATGTTTAAAAAATGTTCTCTAAATTATGCATAAATTTTATATGGCAGTTGGGGCTTTAAAGAAACAGATACCAGTATCCATCTGTATTTAAGAGTCAAATTTCTTTATTTATCTCTATCCAAGAAAAAAAAATTTAACAGGGTTTTCAATAGGAGCATATACCCAGCTGAATTATTCAGTTTATACAACCAAAAGTCGACTACATTTCTAATGGTTACTTGATATTTTTATCTCTTTTTTTATATTTTCTGACAAACAAAAACATCAGTTTTAAAACATTTTAACATGTTTAGAAAAATAATAATATTGATTAAAAGATGCCTAATCTATTGACTCCACAAAAATAGGCAGATGGTTCATACTGTTATATACTGAATGGAACTGTTAACCCGTCACCTGACATTTGATGTACCTGACATTTTATGTATTTTATCCAAAGTATCAAAGCCATTCCCTTGATATTTGGACTTAAATAAGAAAGAACATTTAGGCTATATAAAAGCATAACACATTTTCTGCTAATGTTGTATACATATTTTAATAATGCTTCTCAAAATTTTGACAAAGATATTAGAAATAGCAAGGTAGCCTGGGGTCATGTGAAATTTCAGACAAATCCTTAACCTTTTACTCCATAGATACAGGTTTTCCCGTACCAATCACAGAAGGCCTTTGAAAACAGTGCAGGAAGAGTTCAGATTGCTCATAACGAGCAATATGAACACTTCCTGTACTGTTTTCCACTCTATCAGTTAATATAAATATGATTCACCCAATAATTCAAAAGCTTTATTTATTAGTTGTCCAAAGGCGTCTATATAAGAGGTGTCCAAAGGCATCTTTATGAAGTAAAGGGTTAAACCTAATGTGAGTACAACAACCTTCCTCGTTCTTATAATCAACCTTAAAATTGGGTTTCCTTAAATCTAGGTGAATAATCATTTATGTTTTAGAAGCAGTTTACCCACAATTCAAAATCAAATATAGAGAAAAATAAATTTAAATTACATCATGCAACATCTAATTGACAGACGGTTTGAAACATGTACCACAATATAGACTAGCTCTGTTTTCCATGTACAGTAAGCATAGTTACATGTTAAGTCAAAACTTCCCACATTCTTCCTTGATTTGGACGACACGGAACACGAGTTTAAGAAAGACAAGATAAAAGTTTCAGAGTTTAATTCATCAGGAGTAGATAATATCATAATGTCCTGGTCTGTACAACAGCGTGATCATGGGACTGGAGTCTTCTGGGAAGTTGTGATGATTGCATGTGTTTGTCCCCGCCCGGTCCATGTATTCAACTCGCACGGGAGAGCCAAGACTCGATGTCAGCGCTATAATGTGAATGTGGTCAGATTCTTTTCCCATTGGTTCTACTTCCTGTGAAATAAAGTTGGTTTAAATAATTCATTTTACATTGATTGTGAAACAAGATCTTACAACTTTAATCACATTTAAAGTATTTCTGGGTAGAACAAGTTACTTATGTAAACGCAGATAAAGTGTTTTTTTTTTCTCAAGGATACCACACATGGCTAATTTCTTCAACAAACAAGAGTTGTCAAATAAGCAACAAACATCACCTATGGGATAAAACTTACCACCTATGCAAAGATTGAGATTGGAAGCAAACACCAAAACTTAAACCCAACTAAACGCAAAAGTTACACCTGGGTGTCTAAAGACGACGCCGACGACACCAGGGTCATGGCAATAGCTCTCCTGGACATTCGTCCCGGAGAGCTAACAATAAAAAAATTTATCACAAAAAAAAATCAACGGAACTTGAATGTATCCTTAGAGGATTTATTATGTTTAGATGAAACAAAATGATATACAGTTAAAACATCACAGTTTGAAGTAAAATTCATGTAATTGTGTTGTTTTTTTAGTAGCAGTACACAAACTTTGTTATTGAACGTGATTCAATCATTTTAAACACAATCTACTAGAAATTCTTAGTTTTGTAGTGAAATTCATAAAAATTAACAGTTCTGATGAATGGAAGTTAAGATAATTTCAAACAAGCATTCGCAATATCTTGCATGAATATTCGAGAATTCACAAAATCTCAATCAGTTGTTTATCTTTCTCTATTATATTGATAACATTTATTGATATTTAGGCTAAAGATCTGAAATGTTAATAAAAATGAATGACAAAAACATAAATAAATCAGCACCTGTGTATATATTTGATTGAAGTGTTTATCACAGATTTTATATACATGTGTCAGTCAAATTACTTACATGGTTACAAAACTCTTTCATGGTTCTATCCCCTTCCAAAAAACTGCTGTAAAAATCAGCCTCCTTTTGTAAGTAACCAGAAACAAGCAATCTGAAAAAAAATGAAAAAATGTATATACGACCTATGGACAACTTTTATTTCTTTAATATCTACTTCATACAAACATTCATATAGTGAAGTTTACTATTT
Organism: Panopea generosa; assembly: GCA_029582155.1. NCBI lineage: Eukaryota > Metazoa > Mollusca > Bivalvia > Adapedonta > Hiatellidae > Panopea > Panopea generosa. Next base: position 64,863,692 of record CM055897.1, read on the forward strand.
TATATTATTTATCACATTTCTGTTTCATGTCACACACATAATTCATAATTCCATACAATGTCACGTTTTTTCTACATCCTTCAACAAATTCTATCACTTAAGGACTTTGAAATTTCCTCACTTACATACATGTAATTTCAGGGCAGAAAATGTCATCCAATTTCAATGAAAATGTATGTACGTTAAGAGTGTCATCTCCGTCTTCTACTGCCAAAATTTCATGACTGAGACTTGAATTTTTGAAACATTTTTTTCCATTTTTCAAAGCTACCCCCAAAAGTGAAAATTTCACAGGCGTCAATAACGAGTGCATGTATCTAGGCGAATGATTCATACACTCTTCATTGAAGCCTGTGAATGTTCACTTTATATAGTGACCTTGACATTGATCTTAACAGTAACCAGACTAAAATAAAAACAGACGTTTTAAAAATAGCTATTTTTATTTATAGTAAAAGTGACCTTGACTTTCTGTAAAAAAATTGCAAAAGTTGATTGCCATAGCTTTAAATTTCATTTCAGGAGTCACACCATCTGCGATTCCTAAAAACTCTCAGACACACATCTATTCAATATATACAATTTTTATTTTTTATGTAAATATAGATGATAGAAATGTGCCAAAAAGAAACAACACCAAAAGCTGTATTGTTTATATAAAATTAATTCATGTACAACCATTTTTGGTATAATAATTATCTGGAAGCACTTGTTTAATGGTTTAGTTAACATAAACAGTTTAACAAATACTAGCACTGTAGACTAAACAATACTTTGTTAGCACTAACTTTCCCCAATACTCACCTTAAATAAACGACAATATAATCTGAAAGACCTTGGTCATTAAACATTCCTATCAACTCCTCAAGTGAACACTGGTTCTCCACCTTGGTTACCACGTCCATAAACTACAAGAACAACAAATGTACAGTGCTCATTATACAGACTATAATAAATGTAGAATTTAAAAAGGCTAAGCCAAGCTAGCTAAGTTGGTAACACATCTGACAGTCAATCTAGGTTTCACGAGTTTGAATTCCCAAGCGGCAAGAGACTCTATGATGATTGGTCACTAACTTTGTTCTACCACCATCAGTCTACCCACATCTATGTCAGAGCATGTGGGTAAGTAGTCAGTGACATGCAGAGACATGGTATAAATAATAGTGATTGCACCAGCATCAATGATATGGTACATTACCATTTTAAAATTACAAAGTTTGATAAATGAATATTTTAGATATGTTTTATTCAACTCACGTATACATGTTTCGGATATCCAATGAGAACTGACTTATGTTTCAACTTTTTAATGTGCTGATAGAAATGAATTCTTAAAGGAAACCTTATAATTCATCATTCTAAATGTGATAATCTTGACATGATTAAGATTTAGCTAAAAAACAATTCAAAGCTTCTTTGTCACTTTAAAAACTTGTCTACAAAATTTCATCAAAATACCTTACAGTCCTCTAACAAAAGAAATGGGAAAAAAGCGTTTTTAGAATCAGTGACCTTGATCATGACCTAATTTGGCTGAAAAACTCGATCAAGCATCCTTTGTATGTTAGAAACCTACCCACAAATTTCATCAAACTATCTTAAAGAAGCCAAAGTTTATGTGTAGAAACAAACGTAATCCAAAAATTCCTTTCCACATTAAAAGATATCATCAAAATATATTAAAGGACATTAAAGTGATTGAGCGACAACTCGTAATAAAATCCTATTTTTCTTTTGAATTAGGTTTAATCCCATTATTAACACATTTCAGGTTACATATGGCATATCCAGTTTTATTGGTGGAGGAGGACCTCAAAATGAATCAGAGTAGAATCACTACCCTTCCGCAAGTAACTGGCAAACTTCTAACATAAAGTTTTTGGAGCAAGCGAGACTAGAACCTACGACCTTAGTGGTGACAGGTAAGTGATCTTGAGACAGCGTCTTTGACCACTTGGCCACAGAGGACCCTTGTCCCATTTTTGAAAATAAGCATACAAAAAAGTTGTTTAAAATGTATGAGATATTTGTACAAATGTCTTCAATACATCAAAATATTGTAAACCTCGCAAATAAAGTCTCAACCACTATTGTTTCTATCTACAAACACAATATATGTCAAATAAGTATAGGTTTCGAACTGTTTTGAATTTATTTTGCTGTGTCATCTACTAGTATTTCATACTAAAGATTATTTAGATACTAGTATCTAAAAACAATCTATAAATAATCTTCAAATAGGAAAGTGGTATTCATACCGTTTCATGAAAATCTTCTATGGTGAATTCTGGGAAACCAAGGGAGACAAGTTCATTTTTACTCTTACTGGCAACTTCCTTGAATCTGGAAATACACAATCATACTTTATTTCCTCATCTTTGAAAATAGCATTGTAAAAAGTTAAAGCGCCAACTGCCATATAAAAGCCGCAAGATGACACTAGGGTAGGTTTTATGATTCAAATCAGAAAACCCCTTTTCAAAATTCACAGTCATCAATGCATTGTTTTTGTTATAATGTTGCATACTACTAGATAATTGTTAATACATGTTGTGTTTGTTATAATTATGCAGTTTAAAAAAAAGTTAAACTCCAACTGCCAAAAAATTTAAAATTCGAGGAAGATGCACTCTATACACATGGCTCTGTGTTAAATTCACCATAAGCAGATAGCCTAGTGTAGCATTGTAATTTGATAGTCTCCTCTTACAAATATTTACTACCTCAGCAGTAAAAGTTGGTGGTTTAAGAAGTTGGTGTTTTCAAAACATATATATATATATATATATAACATTGTAACCAGAGAGTAGAAAATGTTGGTTCTAGATTTTTATAAATGGACTTGTTTAAGTTGACAAGTTATTGCATTTTCTACAACACTATATCTATTCTATACAATCCATCTTCATTTACCTGTCATTTCGAAAAGTGATAAGAATGTTTTATGGGTATAAGGATATTGCAGCCCAAATTTCACTATTTCTGTCAGAGCTCTGCCAATGTTCCTACCAACACAGGGATATTGAGGGTACAGAGGAATTTCATTACAACTCAACTGTATATTTATAAACGACTCATTTTCTTCATATCACTAAGATTCCCCCCTTCCCCTAAGCAAGTACATTCATTCTCATGAAAATGGCATAACAGTATAATAGCATGTGCATGTTGACACAAAGGTGATACAGAAATTACATATATTATCTAATATACCAGAAAATAAAATGTCAGTGTTTTGTTTACAATTGGTTCAAGAGACAAATGACTGACCATGACAGTCCAAAATCCAAACCTACTTGTCAATTATTCCAGGTCCTAAGTATCTGAGCAACAGCAAGTTAAGTACTAATATTTAATAAGGCAAGACTTTTTCAGCTGATAACACCAACTAAAATATTTGTGTGTGATTTATTCTTTGCCAGGTGTACCTGTGAATTTAGTGTTTTTCTTAATAAAATTATTTGTATATGACACCGATGTAGATAAAATGCTAAATATACATTATGCCTAATAAGTGACTCCAGTTGCATTCATTACCTTGCCATGTCTGTTCTGTCCGTCAACAATTTTTCCAGGTATGCGAACCCAAACGCTCGGAAGAAACAGTTACCATCACCTCTTGTTTTCCGTACACACTGATAGCGATTCTTAAGATCCTGCAAAGAGACAAAGTCACATGAAATATAAGAAACATGTAGCTAACCACTGCAATATTATTATTAAGTTATGTGCATGGTTTATAAATGAATCAAACATTGTGAGATCAGCAATCCAAGTGTTTCAAACAAGCAATATTAATCTCAAGACCTGGGCTGGCATTCATACAACTACTTAACCCTTTACTCCATAGATACGTGATTTCCAGCACCAATCACAGAAGGCCTTTGAAAACAGTGCAGGAAGAGTTCAGATTGCTCGAAACAAGCAATCTGAACACTTCCTGCACTGTTTTCCACTCTGTCAGTTATATAAACATAATTCACCCATTGGTGATATGTGGTGAATTGATGCTTTAATTTGGAAGAGTCCATGAAAATGCTTATGGAGCAATGGTTTAAGTAACACTTTGAAATATTGACAGCAGGGCAGTAGTGCAGTGGAATGACAGTTGGCTGCTCATGTTAGAGGTTGTAGGTTCAATCCCTAGCTCTGCCTGCCTCTAAAAAAAACACTCAGTTCTGCCAAAATTGTGGACTTGCGAGTGATTCATAGAATATATTTATAAGCCCTGTGGTGAGGGCATTTGTGGTTGAATCACGCTGGTTCAAGTACACGTCCGAGATCTTGTGGTTATATAACTGCTGTGCAAGTTTGGCAAAGAGTCAATATAAAAAGAAGTTGATATCACGCCATCAACATTTTCCCTATATAACGCTATGTAAAACAGTTACCCCTGTGGCGCCCCCTAATTTGACCCCAGGGGCCCAATTTCAAAAAACCTTTTAGGGGACCTCCATGCAATGCTATAAGTAAAATATATAAGGTTAGGCCTTGATTTTTTCAGAGAAAATGTTTTTTAAACGTGTTAATAAGACTTGTGGCGGGGGCATTTGTAGACAAATTAAGCTAGTTCAAGTCCTCTTCCGAGATCTTGTGGTTATATAACTGCTGTGCAAGTTTGGTTAACATTCAATGAAAGTGGGGGTGCTATCTCATCTACAATATTTTCCCTATATAACTCTATGTAAAACAGTGGCCCCTGTGGTGGTCCCAAATTTGTCCCCAGAGACCCGATTTCAATAAATCTTTTAGGGGACCTCCATGCAATGCTTCATGTAAACTGTCTAAGGTCTAGGCCTTAGACTTTCAGAGAAATCTTTTTTTAAAGTTTTGCTTAAAATTTGCTTATAAGCCCCGTGGCAGGGGCATTTGTGGTTGAATCATGCTGGTTCATAAACTTGTCCAAGATCTTGTGGTCATATAACTCCTGTGCAAGTTTGGTTCAGATTCAATGAAAAATGAAGGAGCTATCACGCCTATAAGAAAAAGGTTAACAGATGGACGAGGACAGACAATTTACCACGACGCAAGCCCTGCTGGCCTTTGGCCAGTAGAGCTAAAACCTATGATCAGGGGAGAGCAAACACATTATTTCATGTTTGGCCTTATTAGGAATGACAATGTACCTCTTGAATCTTTGTTCTGTAAATCTCATCTTCTTTTGCATAGTCATCACTCAGGCTATCAAAGCTGATTCTGTCGCTTATTAGTTTCTGAGAGTCAACAATCTGAAAGGCCAAATTTATAAAATAATTGTTTAATGTTTCTCACAAGTATGTATACCTTGCAACATGTCTCATTGCCATAAAAAATAAGTTAATTTAAGCTGCAATACTTATAGAAACTTTTTGAAATTATTAAATTTTAATCATAAGCAAACAAGGAGTTGATGTAAGCAAAAGAGTTTATATACTGGATCAATCTCGTCACTTATAAATGCAAATGAGGTTAACATTCTTTTATTTCTTAAGAAGATTTTTGTGAGATTCATCTTTTAAAGGGAGTATATCAGGAAAAAATGCTATAAATGTCTTAAAACAAAAAAATAAAATAAAATGGATAAAAAGAACCTCATTATCGTAAATAAAATCTGAATGGTTTGGCATATCAAACCCACTGAAATGTGACAAAATCAATGTTTTAAGCAGAGTGGTAAACTTGAAACGAAATATCCATTCTAAAAATAGACAGCACTTAAATACTGCTTGTTGACCTTCACACCATCATTCGACTCTTTCCAAGATGAAACCTGTAAACCTGTATTATGGATCAAATTAAAATCAAAAAGAAATCACATAACTCATTTAATACATTACAAAATATATTGCAATTTTAAGCGGGAAATCTAAATAAGTTTAACCTAAGCACGAAGCCCAAGATTGCAAATCTCTTGACCCTTTATGAAACCCACCCCCCTCCAACCCCACTCTTACTGGACAAAAATTTATTACTTTTGTATTTTTTTATTGCGACTTCAACATATAATCCAGGGAGTATAAGAGTCTTTCATGCTGTTGGTTTTTTTCACCACTTTAGGAAGATGACCCATACCCTTGGAATTGGGAATTTTAGCTGCATTTTCATTAACATGTGAACACTTGCTTCTCTGACCAATTAATTAAAAACGTCATTGTCAAACTCAATTCAGAATGGGGAAAACTGTTTATTTTATCAAGGAATCATTGCAAGTTTCAATTTACAATTATTGAAGCTTTCAATTTTGGAATTTTTATCATTAATTGGGAAAAAAGATACTATTTGCCATAGGGAATATTACCCAATAACAGCTATAAAAATGGCAAAAAAAACCAACTGTCATGGGTATTAAGAATGAATGAATGAATATGGTTTTACAGCGTACCATTACATTATCAGTTATTCAACACCAACAGGAATGAAGATTCCAGGTTCACTCTACATGTACACAATCAACAAACTAACATACAGATTAAAAACAATACATCAACAAATGAATATGCAGAATGTACCTAGAACCTTGATACCTGCAGAGTTTCAGCAAATTCTATCATATAACTCAGATTATCACTTCCTATGACATGTATGAGCCACAGTGATCCTAATCTTGCCATCACTCATATCACTCTAGAACCACACAGGGGTTGGTAATTTAGCAACAATTGTGAACATGAAAAAAAAAATGATAAAATGAGCACGACACCTATTGGGAGGATTCCTACTCCTCTGCAGAGATTGACAGTGATTCTATTCTTAGCCAGAACCACTCGGGCTTTGGTTATAAGAAGGATACTCCAGCCTTTTATTAGATTTGAGGTTCTCGCAGAGTTACTACAACAATGATATCTAAGGTTTGAATCTGATTATCTCAATTGTAGATACTAATGACCGATACATTTTCTTGGCATACCATGAAGATTTTTAAAATCTTTACTGAAAATTCGGTCAAAAAGAGGCCATACTTTTTTTTAATTTGACCCACACAGTGACAAATAGCGAACTTGTATTTTATAATTATGCCAGTATACAAGAATTATTAATCAAATACATGTACATGGACCCTTACACAAGCCATTGATCGGAAACCAATTCTTTACCTAGACCAACCAACCACGCAAAATATCTATAAAATCTGACCAATGTTGACATATAATGACCTTGACCTTTGACATAGACCCCCCTTTAGAAGTTATTGATCGTAAACCAATTTTTATTCCGTACAAAGAATGAGAAATCAGGGGTAACACTTCATACCCTTCACGATGTGGCTTGAAAAAAAGATTCAACGCCATCAGAGCATGACATTCTATTGAATATACATTTCACGAGTGCACATATCTACAGAAGTTTTCCAAACATATAGCCTAACTATTTCTATGACTTTATATAGAAATTGAAAAATCTGAGCAAGATGTTGGGAGAAATTTACATAGTTTTTTTTGCTGAAACCAGACTTCTAATATAAGTTCTTGCTAAACTATAAGAATTGAATTCGGACTATAAAACTATACTCCTAAAAGGTTTTTGGCACAATCAGTACATGCACAGTTTATAAAAGGAAAAAAGATGGGCATCTTACATATCAAAGCTATGTTGTCAATTTGACAAGAAACGCATAGATATTAAATGTTACTAAATATTTGTTTTTGATAGCATTTTGAACTGTCGTGGATTTTGAACATGCATTGTTTCAGTTTTAAATCAAGCTTACCTCCCTCTCCATCTGTCGCATCTGTGCCATGGTCGCTTCGTCATAATTCTTATCTGAAACATATGTGTATGACTTAAATATCATGAATATGCAATATAGAAATACTGTCAAATGTTTTATTATTAAAATTTGCTAAATTTAAATTATATTTACACCAGTCAACAAGACAAAGTGAAGCTCATTATGGTCTAGTTATTGAACCTCAGCTCCAGGATCATATCACTACTTTATCTGATATAGTTTAGTCCATACTTAAATATTTGTCTGACATACTCCTTACTGAGTCCTACCTACTCACTTAAATTGCAGCTTTTCAAAACTTTTTTATTGACTTTGGATTCATTGCGTTTTATCATGGATTATGTCAATTTTTATTCAATACAAATGTAAAAAATCAACATCTGGTTTCTGTTTCACCAACATAACTCAAGTATAAATTTAAATACTTAAAAACTTAAAATCTATGAAAAGCAGTCTACTGATCATGATTTTAAACTCAGGTTCCAATAAAACTACATATGGTTTCATTTATATTGATCATATAATAAATAAATAACCAGTCAAAATTGAGTTAAATATTTCTTAAAATAAATTTGCTTGCCATGCTCTTACCTACTCACTCACTAAAAATACAGCTATTTAAACGTTTTTATTGACTTTCAAAAGATCTCACTGAAGTTTCAGACAGTCTAGTCATCTATCATTTTTTTCTGCAAACTGAAATAAAATTTTACCCCACCCACCGACTGGATCCATACTTTGAAAAATGCATTCGAACATATCTTGCCTAACAAAAATTGTATTATGTCGTTAACAGCCCAGACGTGAAGCTAATGTGTCTATGTAACCATTTTATAGACATGAACACGTCCTGGCGAAAATAATAACTAATTATGAAACCGAAACTTACTTGGATCGTAGTCAAAATTGGATTCTTCGGCCATTTTGGAAATGTTAACACGCTTGCGCAAACGGAATCCTGATGACGTCACAGACGTCGTCTGAGGGTATTTCCCATTACCGTAGTTACCGCAGTCAATTGTTCGTAAGAAAATGGGGGGATCATTTAGAAAAACGTGAAATGGACACATAAAAAATATGAACAATACTCCAACGATTCAAAGTAAGTTTGAAAAAAAAAATCAATTTAGTATTTCATTACCCTGCATATGCATGTTTTTGTTTTGTATTTCTGTTTAATTAACAATCTGGCAGATCCAATTAGTTGACAAAACCTGGTTGAATTAACATGATTATTTTATAGTTTTTTTTACAGCGATATCAAGAAATTAATAAGATGTACTCCCGGGGCGGGGTGGGGGGGGGGGGGGGTAGCATTTAAACCAATTATATAGTGGTCGAAACTCTACATTCAAACCAATTATATAGTGGTCGAAACTCTACATTCAAACAAATTATAGGGGTCGAAACTCTACATTCAAACCAATTATAGGGTTCAAAACTCTACACTCAAACCAATTATATAGGAGACAAAACTCTACATTCAAACAAATTATAGGGGTCAAACCCTATATTCAAACAAATAATATATGGGTCAAAACTCTACATTCCAACCAATTATATAGGGGTCAAACCCTACATTCAAACCAATTATACAGGGGCCGAAACTCTACATTCAAACCAATTATATGGGAGTCAAAACACTATATTCAAACAAATTATAGGGGTCAAACCCTACATTCAAACAAATAATATATGGGTCAAAACTCTACATTCCAACCAGTTATATAGGGGTCGAAACTCTACATTCCGACCAATTATATAAGGGTCCAAACTCTATATTCCAGCCAATTATATAGGGGTCGAAACTTTACATTCAAACAAATTATATAGGGGTCGAAACTCTACATTCAAACAAATTATAGGGGTCAAACACTACATTCAAACAAATAATATAGGGGTCGAAACTCTACATTCAAACAAATTATAGGGGTCAAACCCTACATTCAAACAAATAATATAAGGGTCGAAACTCTACATTTAATCTAAATAAAACCTTGTCTGCACAATGGCACACGCTCCTGGATTTCATTAAGAATAAAAGTTAAGAGAATCCAAGCCTGGAATTCCCAGGCAGGAGGGGATTAAACCTCGGGTTGAACAAAGGGTCAAAAGTCTACATAATGTGTCCAGAAAGGAGGATCAAAGCTCTACTTCGCAATATGTAAAAGAAATAGAGGTCAAAACTCTACATCATACGTCCAAAAAGAGGGTAAAACCGCGGTAATATGTGCTAACCAAGGTAAAGGGAACTATTTTTAAATTTTGTGATTAATTGTAAAAAATATATTAAAACTGAACATACAACTGTAGTAAGAACTGTATTTATTCTGAATGTCAAACTTAATGTACAAACCACACGAATCTGCACCACCTTTTAACATATAATCATACAATGCTGAAATTTTGCTCGTTTGTTCTATTTGTCTAACTGAATTAACCGCAGCCTACGATTCAGAATTTTTACGCATGTAAAACAATACGACGATTTTGACAGCAATTTACATATATAACACCCATTGATCAAGTGAAAAGGTCGGCAAATAGCAAATTTCATTACTAGTATTTCATTTCAGATGTTTCAGAATAAATTTAAATGTCGATGTGTTGCAAGTGTTATGCGTCTCAAATATTCTTTACTTTGAAGTCGTATAAAACAGCTGATAATTGGAATTGGAATAATTCGAATATTAGTAATGTTCTCAATATTTTACTGCAATATCCGGTGTACCTTGTGTCCACCACCGTGGCGGTTGAACGTTCTGAGGTTTGAATATTGATTTGATGATGTGAAACAAATCGATTTCAACATTGCCGGGTGTCCCTTTAAAGAGTATTAGTTTAAACATAGTTATTGCTTTTAATCATACAATTACATTACAATAGTAGTATAACTATATATACATAGATGTAGGAGCCAGGGTTGGAGGGGCAAGCATATTCTTTGCCCCCCCCCCCCCCCCCCCCCCCCCCCATTTTATTCTCTCCTCAGGTTGGCCCCCAATAATTGAAACGCTCCTACGCCCATGATATATTTATAAACACATATAAGAAAGAGGGTTGGGCAACAAGTTCTGCAAGCATCAGTTATGGACTGTCCCTCGTAAAATATATTCAGGAGTCAAAATGCACGAGGTAGATGAAAGGTATACACTTGGAATTTTCTTCATAATCACAGGACCTATTCACTAGTTACATTGTTTCTGTTTTATAGTTGCTACGCCACGCTTGGGCACACCAAACACCAATGACGAAGAGACATCAAAATTGAAGTTGATGAAACCCCACGTACCGGGTATTGTCACCTTTGCCGACCATAACCGACCCCTTCCTTGGTCGGTGACTTATCACTCAGTCGTCATGTTTGCCGACATTTCAGGTATGAGATTGGCAATTTATTATCTACATTATGTACATGTATCCCGTATACAAAGTCTACCATTTACGGACCCCCCCCCCCCCCCCCCCCCCCCCCCCCCCCCCCCCCCGAAAAAAAAGGGTCAACTGTCCCCGAAGAGATATTCGAATGTTATGTTGTATTTTATGAACATATTTAGAAGGGCGAGGGTTTATTAGAACGTGACGATGACCATTGAGCTACAGACATGGGTCTTGCGAGATCAGAGTGTGGCATTGATCTATGAGCTACGAACCTGGGTCTAGCGATTCGGTAGTCTAATGGATAGAGTTTTGGCCGCTCACGCCAGAGGTTTGCGGGCTCGATCCCCAGCTCGACCCGATGCCTCTCATAAAACATCACTCAGTACTGGTTCTACCCAGGATCTGGACTCGAGAGCGGTTCATATAAGCTCTGAGCTTTCATCGCAATCGAGCTAAAATAAATAGTATAACCTAAACTAGCGCGCGACACGTTGCAATGCCACGGTTATCGTGTGCACCAAATTACTTCAAAATCCCACAATGGGTTTACAGTCGCAGATCGGACATGAATATCACTTTCAGTTTATTCGTGTGATGGAAAATAAACTGATTTTTTCTTATTGTTTTGCTTTGAAATGAATTAAATGTTGTTGTTTTTTATTCAACAATATGATGAAATATACATGTAAATATATAAAATTTATATGCAATACATTTATTGTTCCTTGACCTGTCGACGTTTATAGGTATGTATACTTTCTTTTTCCTTTCACTGTATATTTGTATTAACAATATCCTGAAATGTTTGATCACGGGTCATAAAGGGATTTTTCACACAAAAACTTACGACAAAATTCGACGTAAGCGTAAACCAACAATTATTCATAACATTTTCAATATCCATCCAAATGAACCCAAATTGGCTCAAATCATGAAGAGAATGATATATTTTCTGGAAATACAATAATTTTAAGTGCCAATCAAAATTTAAATACTCCACGAAAAAGAATTGTTAAATTTACTTACGGCGATTTTATTTTGCCTATATAGTGCATTTAAAATCGCGCTACAGTCTGTTGTAATATATTTGACTATGATTATTTATACACCAGTGGAACCACTTATTTATAACGATAATTTAACAAAAAATATCCGAAAGTCGTATTTCTTATCATATGTTTTGCAAACGAATTTACTCTTTAACGCAAACTAGGCTGCCTCCATGCGGAGTAATAAAACTTGAGAAATCTTATCAGTATTTAACACACGGCTGGTTTTATGGTCTAAAGACACGTTATCCCGTTGGATTCCAACAGAGGCGTGTAACTTTGTAGTTACACTAAATATGTCCCAAACATTGCACAAAAATAAAGACCCTGAACATTTAGATACAAATTTAGAAACTGAACTGGAAAATTGCACAGTGCCCAAACTAACCAACCAGGAATCATCTGCCATTGAAGGGCCTTAACATATGAAGAGGCCACTAACTCGCTTAGAATTATGTCGAATAATCGCAGTCCTGGTACCGACGGACTTAGTGCAGACTTCTTTAAAGTATTTTTGAGACAAATTGGTTACTTTGTCATAAGATCAATAAATTATGGTTTTAAAAATAAAGAATTATCAATTACTCAAAAATAGGATATAATAACATGCATCCCAAAAGAAAACAAATCTCGATATCAAATGAAAAACTATAGACCAATTTCTTTACTAAATTCCATATAGAAAATAGCATCAGGAGCAATAGCTAATAGAATTAAAACAGTATTAAATAAACTAATTCATACAGATCAAACAGGTTTCATGGAAAGCAGATATGTAGGGGAAAATACAATGGTTTTATATGATGTAATGCATTATGCAGAGGAAAACAATCTACCAGGCTTACTTTTATTAGTTGACTTCGAAAAAGTTTTGACTCACTCTCTTGGAAATTTATAAACAAAGTTATGAAACCTTTTGGTTTTGGTAATTCTATTATATCATGGGTTCATGCATAAAAATGCTACGTTAGCAGTCACTAAGAGAGGTAATATTCTAAGCTCTGAAATACTAGCTATTAAAATAAGAAAAAAATAAAAACATTTAAGGAATTAAAATTAACAATACTGAGTTTAAGATGACTCAATATGCAGACGACACATCCACAATTCTTGATGGATCCGAATCATCTCTAAACGAAACACTGAACGAGCTCACACATTTTGCAATAACTCGGGGTTATGCGTTAATTTTGATAAAACACAAGTTGTGTGGATTGATGTTAAGAAATACAGTAGTCAGACAATGAAAACAAAATGGAAACCAATTTGGGGAAAAAAACGGTTTTAAATTATTAGGAATACATTTTTATGTTGATCTAGACAAAATGAGTAATATTAATTACAAAGAAAATTAATATTATAAAATCTAAAATTAAACAATGGACAAGAATATATTTGACTCCATTAGGGAAAATCACTGTTATAAAAAGTTTGCTATTGCCTATTTTGAATATTTTGAATGTATTTGTAGCACTACCAAATCCTAATGAAAATATAATCAAAGAAATAAATTTAATTTTTTTACGATTTCATATTGGGCGGGACAGCCAAATTAAAACAAAAAGTTATCACCAAACATTGAAGGGGCATTAAAAATGATCACCACTGAAGCATTTATTTTAGCACTTAAGGCAACATGGATTAGGAGACTACTACGTATAGGGGGAAATTGGAGTGGAACAATAGAGCATGAAATTAGTTTATCAAATCTTAGCAATTTTGGAAATGCTTACACAGCAAAAAAGATAAGCAAAATTAGCAATACATTCTGGTGGGATGTTCTTAAATCACACAATAGCATAATGCAATTTAACAAAATTACAAACATAGAACAGTTACTTCAGACACCAATATTTCAAAATAATAATTTGCCAGTAGGTGGAAAACCCATAATAAATAAGCTATGGAATGAAAAGGGTATATATTTTGATAATGAAATTGTGTCAGAAAAAGGGGAACTTTTGACCGAAAATGAATTTAAAACAATATACAACCTAAAAATAAAAAACAACTATAGAAATATGGCTTACCATCAACAATAGAATGATGCAAAATCCACTTTTACTCACCATTATAAATGTATAGTTTAAATCCATAAAAGGATGCCAACATTTTTACAACGTTTTAAATAATAATGATGAAGTACCAACTTCAACATTTATATGGAAGCAAATCTATAATATTTCTGAGGAAACGTGGAAAGACATATTCTTATTACCTTTCAAATATAAATATAGCTCAATCTTACAATGGTTTCAAGTCAGGATTAACAATAGAATTTTACCAACAAAGAAATATTTAAAAACAATTAAAGCTGTCCCAAGCAGCTTATGTTCTTATTGTAATCAAGGGGAAAGCATTATTCACTTACTTGGACATGTCCTTCAACAAGATCATTTCTTCAAAAAATACAAACATGGTTTATAAGGAACAGTATAACTTAACCATTTATAGAATAATTATTTATATTTAATATAGGAGAACACTATATACTGGCTGATATGCAGATCACATTAGAGATTAAATACTATATATTCTCAGCCAAAAAATTAACGTCTCCGTTATCTGTTACTGCACTTCACAACAGACCTAAACATTCCTTTAGGGCAAACAAATATATAGCAGTTAAAAATAATACCATAAAAACTTTTGGAAAAAAATGGAATAAATTCTAAATTTTACTTCAAGATTAATTTGATAAATACTGGTTTTAATTTCCTTCCATACAACTTGTGTTTTATCCAGGCTCTGGTAAACAAAATGTTTAAAAAGTTAATATAGACACGACTAATAAGTAAGAAATGTATTATTAAAACAAATGAAACAAGTAAGTAGACCCTGATAATAACACAACCATAATGTAACATATTATTTTTGTTATTATTTCTGTATCGTATGTAACCGTGCTCACAGAGTTGGTTTTTTTTCTCGCTTCTATTGTGGGGTCCATTATTTAAACTAAATGCTTAAAACGTAAGAGTAACAGCTGAAAATTGAGCGAAAGAGTGATAAATGGAGAGTATCGAAATGAATTACACGTGGGTATCCGACGATGGTCTGAGTCGGGTATATCTTGAAATCTTGAGTCTTCACGGTCATTCTTTGTGATAGAACTGCAATGAACTCTGATGAAAGCGACGTTCAACATCATACAACACAAATAGCTATATCAAATAATACATTCACTAATCTACATTGTCGGATAAATGTTGTTTGTTTCTTTGTTTCTTTATTTGTTTGTTGTTGTTGCTGCTGTTGTTGCTGTTGTTGTTGTTGTTGTATGATATTCAATGTCGCTTTCAACATTTTTTCAGTGATGTCGCGACGGTGTCTAATTGAGACAGTATTCTAAGCGCTGCCATGTTGGAGCATCATTCCGAAGACACATGGTATGATAACCAATCTAGTCACATTATACTGACATAGAGCCGACCAGATCTAGAATTAACCTTTAAATGCTTCGCGAGGAAGCATCAAGTACCATTTTTCAAGTCTTTGGTATGACCCGACCGGGAATTGAACCCACGACCTAGTGCATGTGAGGTGGACGCTCTACCACTAGACCACCGCTGCGGTACGTCGGATTGATAGCCAGTAAAGATAACCTTGAGTGAAATTTTATTCTTACTTACTCTATTTAAGGTTTCACAGCACTGTGTGAGAAGTACAGCACTATGGGCCAGTCAGGCGTGGACCAGCTGACGAGAACATTGAATGAATACCTCAGTGCTCTGGTAGAAGGAATCCTGGGATCGGATGGAGATATTTTGAAGTTTGCAGGTAAGTTTCAGTTATATCCGCTTGAATGTTGATCATTAAGCCACCATCTCTAGCTCCGTCAACTCATACCATCAATTGCCCACCCAAACCTCTGCGATATAAGTACTATGTTTTGACGGATGTATAAATTAATAGGAAATATGTTCCATTTTCAGTTATGCAAACCTTTTATAGTAACGGCCTCCCCTGATAGTCACTAATTACCATTTCTGCATTGCTGTAATTACGTATGTAAACTATGTGGTACAGTTTTTGTCATTGTTATAAATACACGGTAATAAAAGTAATTGGATATGCCATTAAAATTGATCATGTACATGTATATGGAAAACCTCCATTTTTATTTGAATACCCATTCATACAAACATCAAGCACTATAATTATGTGTTATATAGTATATGTATATATCGAAGTGTTGCGTTCTTTAGTTGCTGCTGTCGTTGTTGTTATTGTTGTTTTGTTGTTTCAGATATTTCAAGATGATAAAATCTTAGATACATTCTATATATATTCTTCAAGGTGACGCCATTTTGGCGATTTGGAGAGTCGGGCGTGAGGAGGAACTTCAAAACGAGATTATTAAGGTCATCCAGTGCTGTTTGGATATTCAAGACAAATGCGGTGAATGGAATACTGACATTGGTGTCAAACTCACGGTCAAAATAGGTAAAGAACAACACGGACTTCACTCATGAAAATATTTCATATCGAACATTAAATTTATTTTGAAAAATGTTTTACATTTTTATTATACCTGCAATAGAAAAGATTTTTATTATATAATTTGGCTATTCCAGTATAACAGTACGAGTATGTTATGGGTTTGAAAACATGATTGCGACATTCTTTCCAATATCCCAAACCAAGGATTTTTATAGAGAAGGAAACGCAACGGATTGAAATTTTATGAACGCTCGCGTATTCACGCAAAATCTAGTTTTCATCTTTATTTCCGTTCACCTCAGGAATACAAATACAAATTATTTTCCTTTTGTGCACAATGGTAATCTATACACAATGAGACTATTCCCAGCAGTTTGTGTTTAAAATTGTTGGAGTACTTACGATTATAATTTTTGTATAGTGCAACTAAACAAAAACAAAACTTGAAATGTTGCTTTAAACTGCAATATTTGTTATATCATTTTGCATGTATAAAATATTTAAAACATCTAATAATACACAAAGCTTACATTTCTTGTATAAGAAAGCAGTTGTCTGTGAAATTTGAATGATTAATTTGCCAGATTATCAATTCTAAGCTATTTTATTAACATTTAGCAGAGAGGAATGAAAGTTTCCTATCCTTCAATATAAGTCTTTGTCCCATTATAAGGTGTTGATGGAAAAGGAGCAAAGGAACTAGCTTTACATAACGAAAACCGTACTTTTAAGATGATTTACTTGTTTTCTAGAATAGGGTTTAAAATGGACAATAATAAAATCGCATTGCATAGGAAGATACAAAACAAACGGACTAATTTTGAACTATGGCAATTCATCCTGTCCATAGTCTGTAGTACGGACCAAGCTCTCCCGATTGGGTCCGTTAAATAGCAATGTTGGGAAAGCTACATTTGAGCACGTTGATTGGTCAGTTGCTTCAACTGAAAGTTTGAATTATGTCACAGTTTAGTAAACGTTCAATTGCTATGAATTGTGGGACAGGCATAGAATTCCTTACTTTTGCGTTGAGGGTTAATAGACCTGACTCGGGAGATATCAGGTTCTGGGATCGACCATCCTGTCCAATTGAATAACAGGACGAATTGCCATAATTTAAAGTTAACTATTCAAGTACAGAAATAAATTACTAGTTGCCAGCCAATATTAGGAATGTTATTAGCCATAGTGACTGAAACACAGTTCTTTTCACAGCATGGTTCCCTTGGTTTCTAGCACTTTAAGATCACAACAACGCCTCCGTCAACGTAATCAAGATTAATCAATGATACTAATATGATCGTGTCACAGTGTGCAGTCAAGCCTGTGTAAGCGGTCACCTCTATTGAGCAGCAATTTGTCTTAAGAGGTCATACTTGCTATTTGCCATGTTTATTATATAATTTGCAGGTGTCTCCGCCGGAGAAATGACGGTCACATACCTAGGAAACCAGGAATATCGTCATTACGTAGAGCTCGGCAGGGCGGTAACGGCCGTCAACAATGCGGAGAATTTCTGCCAGTCCGGGATGGTTGTCCTATCTCCGGACACATGGGACTACTGCGATAGAAACTTGTTTGACACTGAGGTTTTAGAGGATGGGCAGCACGAAAGGGTAAATTACTAAGTAGTTTGATGAATTTAGATGAATACTGGTTGATTAGAATATTTATCAAACTTGTTTACACGTTGGTGTTAAATGTTGCAGCCAGATGGTTAGTTTAAACTTATTTACATGTATTTTACGTTGTCTTTGAAACAAGTCCTTATAACTAGGGTAAATCATACTCGAAGTCTTCCTGGGTAGAACCAGTACTAAGTACTCGTATGTGTAGATAAAGTGTCTTGCTCAATGACACTACAAATAGCCGTGACGGAGGATCGAACCCACGACCCTCCGATAATGTGTTCGATGCTCTATCACTGGAACACGCACTCCAGAGGATTGGGAACGTAATTGTTAGCTCCCAAAGTAATTTTATATCTATTTTTTGTTGTTGCTATTTTTGTATCAGGATAACGCTTTTTAGTATATGAGATACTGCATATGTATGGTCAGTGATGACAGTTTCATTTAGATTCATTATTCTTCTATAGATCATTGTCACAATTTCTCTCGATACACAGTCGGGCCTGATTAGTTCAGCGGGTGGCGCGTCTGACTATCAATCCAGGGGTCGTGAGTTCGAATCCTGCCCGGCCACAGTCTCCGAGATGATTGATATACGACATTGCGTCTCATTATCATTCGTCTCTCAACGCTGATTCAAGTGGGAAAGTTAGCAGTTACTTGCGGATACGGCGTGTACACAAATACTGGTTAATCTCACAGGAAACAGTGGTCCTGTTAGACCTCGACGTCATAAAACGGCGCTAATCATGCAATCAATCAATTAATATCTCGATACAGTGTTATAGGTATAATGATCAGTTAAGTGAGATTACTTCAGGTGCTTCTTATTCTCGGTATTAACAAATTGCCAATTTAAAGGGTTGTTTAAGAAATATAGCTAAAGCCCTTGAACATGCATCAAATTGATTACTATGTCTTTGTTTATATGCCAGGTCTTCACAATAAAGTCACTGCCGCGAAAACGGTCTTCAAGTATGCCGACTCATTCAGCGGTAGAAAAATATTTGCAAGGTTTTTATTTTTATTTTATATATCAACATCGTTCTCATCTGCATTAACAGTCCCATCATACTTACTATTGCTATTAAAACATCAATATCGTTACTCTTTTTTAATTTCGTTTTTTTGTGTTTTTTTGTTTTATAAAAATAAAAAGGGTCGGGGCGGCATGAAAATTAGGCTTCGGGCGGGCATAATAATCTGGCACTTTATTTATTATGGCCTAAATTATTTTGTTTTTATGTAGAACCTCAATGGCGGAGTGGTCTGAGGATGAGTCATTCAAGCAAAGCGATATCTTACCTTTAATCCTTACGGTTCGTTATCCATTACACCAAACATCCAAGGTCAAGAATTTTATTTCATATACTTGGGACAATATAATTCGATAAAAGCATCAAAAGATTGATTCAAATAAAAAAAGAACAGGTTTTTATTGTGTTTTTTTTTTGTTAGTGGTAATGAAAATTTAAACACCTCTGAGGTCGACCAACACCGTCTTAAGTGGTTTTCTATTGTCGAAATCTCCAGAATTCCGAAAATTCAGAAATAAAAACACCAAAGAATCAAAATACGGAGCGTTACTTTACAACTTTACAACCAACGCACAGAAAGTAAAACTATTGGTATTTTAGTCAATAATAAAGGGAATCTGATAGAAGCAAGTCTTAAATACGATCATTCTCTTTACAGGACGACGGCTCTCCTCTGAACGTTCTGAAGATTCAGAAAAATATAGCCTTCCTGGCGACCTTCTGAAATCTACATCTGAAAAAAGTCCATCGAAAGTGCTTCAAGTCATAGAGTCAAATGTCGTAGTACCAGTCGTTTCAAACGCCACAGTACCGACTGCTTCTAATGTCGTCATACCAGTAATTTCTATACAGACAGACAATGAGACTGGTGATAGTACACCGAAACCATGTACCACGTCAGCGAATAGTACTACAGAGGAAGAGAAACCAAAACCTTTGAAGGAAATTATGAAAAACAAGATGAAATTTGGAGGGAAATTATCAAAATGTGAGCTGTACTTCTTTTTCTTGTTCTTCTTGTTCTTATTTGTGCTGTGGAGCATAATCGCACTTTGTGAAATATAGGTACACATGCGAGAGGGTCTAGTGTGCACTTAAAACAGGTAAATGGTCACTCCATCATTGCAACTATCCTAGCCTGGAATGCTTCGATGGGTGGTGAGTCAATAAGGCTGACTGGAGAGTGGGGAATCCATAGTCGGATGCCAGAATTAATTACAAGCTACGGTATTCTTCTATTGTTTCAAACTATTCAGCATCCATAGTATGTATAAAGTTAAACATGCGAGTAATCGTATATTATACCTATGCTGCAAATGTATGTCTTTCTATGTCAAAAAACAATAATGGATGCTGATTGGGTTAAAACATTTAGAAGAACACCGTCTTTTGAAAACCCGTACTAATATTGAGTTGCTAACATTTTTTTTTAAATCTTTCTTGGAAATATTTTAATAATTAAAATACAAAGCCAGATTTAAATGATTTCTATATTGGAAATAATCCAACTCTCCTGCTTTTGGATACATGATTAGGTTTATTTTCATATTAACATGAACAATGTATCATTCGCATTTGAAAACCACCCAATTACTTTATTCTTTAAAACTGGTATCTTATTTCTCGATGCACAAATAGTGGAGGGTGTATCATCAAGCACAGTTGTGTGTAAGTATACCAATGAGCCTAATATACTTTCACCGACCGTTGCTTATTCTGTTTTGTTTATTTACACAGTACGCAGGGTAGTGGAGAGTGTACCACGGATTTTATGCATAAATGGGTATTAGTATATCAATCAGATTCATTATACCTTCACCGACAGTTGCTTCATCTGTTTTGTTTATTTACACAGTACGCAGGGTAGTGGAGAGTGTACCACGGATTTTATGCATAAATGGGTATAAGTATATCAATCAGATTCATTATACCTTCACCGACAGTTGCTTCATCTGTTTTGTTTATTTACACAGTACGCAGGGTAGTGGAGAGTGTACCACGGATTTTATGCATAAATGGGTATAAGTATATCAATCAGATTCATTATACCTTCACCGACAGTAGCTTCATCTGTTTCGTTTATTTACCAAGTACGCAGGGTAGTGGAGAGTTTATCTCGCATTACAAGCAAAGTTGGATGAAAGTATATCAAATAAAACGTAACATACTTTCACCACCGGCTATTGCTTGTTCTGTTTTGTTTTGTTTATTTACCCAGTACGCAGGGTAGTGGAGAGTGCACCACGCAGTTGTTTATTCTGTTTTGTTTATTCACCCAGTGCGCAGGGTATTGGAGAGTGTACCAAGCAGTTACTTATTCTGTTTTGTTTATTTACCCAGTACGCAGGGTAGTGGAGAGTGTACCAAGCAGTTACTTATTCTGTTTTGTTTATTTACCCAGTACGCAGGGTAGTGGAGAGTGTATCAAGCAGTTACTTATTCTGTTTTGTTTATTTACCCAGTACGTAGGGGTAGTGGGTAGTGTACCGACAGTTGCTTATTCTGTTTTGATTATTTACCCAGTACGCAGGGCAGTGTGAGTGCACCACGCCGTTGCTTATTCTGTTTTGTTTATTTACCCAGTACGTAGGGTAGTGGATAGTGTACCGACATTTGCTTATTCTGTTTTGTTTATTTACCCAGTACACAGGGTAGTAGAGAGTGTACCACGCATTTGCTTATTCTGTTTTGTTTATTTACCAATTACACAGAGTAGTGGCTAGTGTACCGACAATTGCTTATTCTGTTTTGTTCATTTACCCACTATGCAGGGTAGTGGAGAGTGTACCGACAGTTGCTTATTCTGTTTTGTTTATTTTCCCAGTACGCATGGTACCGACAGTTGCTTATTCTGTTTTGTTCATTTACCCAGTACGCAGGGTAGTGGAGACTGTAGTGGAGAGTGTACCGACAGTTGCTTATTCTGTTTTGTTCATTTACCAAGTACGCAGGGTAGTGGAGAGTGTACTGACAGCTGCTTATTCTGTTTTATTTATTTACCCAGTAGGCAGGGTACCGACAGTTGCTTATTCTGTTTTGTTCATTTACCAAGTACGCAGGGTAGTGGAGGGTGTTCTACGCAGTTGCCTAGTTTGTTTTATTTATTAACCAAGTAAGCAGGGTAGTTGAGAGTGTTCTACGCAGTTGCTTATTCTGTTTTGTTTATTTACCCAGTACGCAGGGTAGTGGAGAGTTCACCACGCAGTTGTTCATTCTGTTTTGTTTATTCACCCAGTACGCAGGGTATTGGAGAGTGTACCAAGCAGTTACTTATTCTGTTTTGTTTATTTACCCAGTACACAGGGTAGTGGAGAGTGTATAACGCAGTTGCTTATTCTGTTTTGTTTATTTACCCAAATACGCAGGGTAGTGGAGAATGTACCACGAAGTTGCTTATTATGTTTTGTTTATTTACCCAGTACGTAGGGGTAGTGGGTAGTGTACCGACATTTGCTTATTCTGTTTTGTTTATTTACCCGGTACACAGGGTAGTGGAGAGTGTACCACGCAGTGGCTTATTCTACTTTGTTTATTTACCCAGTACGTAGGGTAGTGGATAGTGTACCGACATTTGCTTATTCTGTTTTGTTTATTTACCCAGTTCACAGGGTAGTGGAGAGTGTACCACTCATTTGCTTATTCTGTTTTGTTTATTTACCCATTACACAGGGTAGTGTATAGTGTATCGACAGTTGCTTATTCTGTTTTGTTCATTTACCCAGTATGCAGGGTAGTGGAGAGTGTACCATGAAGTTGCTTATTCTGTTTTGTTTATTTACCCAGTACGCTGGATAGTGGAGAGTGTAGTGGATAGTGTACCGACAGTTGCTTATTCTGTTTTGTTCATTTACCCAGTACGCAAGGTAGTGGAGAGTGTACCAACAGTTGCTTATTCTGTTTTGTTTATTTACACACTACGCAGTGTAGTGGAGAGTGTACCACGAAGTTGCTTATTCTGTTTTGTTTATTTTCCCACTACGCAGGGTAGTGGAGAGTGTACCACGAAGTTGCTTATTCTGTTTTGTTTATTTACCCAGTACGCAGGATAGTGGAGAGTGTAGTGGATAGTGTACCGACAGTTGCTTATTCTGTTTTGTTCATTTACCCAGTACGCAGGGTAGTGGAGAGTGTACCAACAGTTGCTTATTCTGTTTTGTTTATTTCTCAGTACGAATGGTAGTGGAGAGTGTACCAACAGTTGCTTATTCTGTTTTGTTTATTTTCCCACTACGCAAGGTAGTGGAGAGTGTACCAACAGTTGCTTATTCTGTTTTGTTTATTTCTCAGTACGAATGGTAGTGGAGAGTGTACCACGCAGTTGCTTATTCTGTTTTGTTTATTTTCCCACTACGCAAGGTAGTGGAGAGTGTACCAACAGTTGCTTATTCTGTTTTGTTTATTTCTCAGTACGAATGGTAGTGGAGAGTGTACCACGCAGTTGCTTATTCTGTTTTGTTTATTTTCCCACTACGCAAGGTAGTGGAGAGTGTACCAACAGTTGCTTATTCTGTTTTGTTTATTACTCAGTACGAATGGTAGTGGAGAGTGTACCACGCAGTTGCTTATTCTGTTTTTCTTTATTTTCCAACTACGCAAGGTAGTGGAAAGTGTACCAACAGTTGCTTATTCTGTTTTGTTTATTTCTCAGTACGAATGGTAGTGGAGAGTGTACCACGCAGTTGCTTATTCTGTTTTGTTTATTTTCCCACTACGCAAGGTAGTGGAGAGTGTACCAACAGTTGCTTATTTTGTTTTGTTTATTACTCAGTACGAATGGTAGTGGAGAGTGTACCACGAAGTTGCTTATTCTGTTTTGTTTATGTTCCCACTACGCAGGGTAGTGGAGAGTGTACCACGAAGTTGCTTATTCTGTTTTGTTTATTTTCCCACTACGCAGGGTAGTGGAGAGTGTACCACGAAGTTGCTTATTCTGTTTTGTTTATTTACCCAGTACGCAGGATAGTGGAGAGTGTAGTGGATAGTGTACCGACAGTTGCTTATTCTGTTTTGTTCATTTACCCAGTACGCAGGGTAGTGGAGAGTGTACCAACAGTTGCTTATTCTGTTTTGTTTATTTCTCAGTTCGAATGGTAGTGGAGAGTGTACCAACAGTTGCTTATTCTGTTTTGTTTATTTCTCAGTACGAATGGTAGTGGAGAGTGTACCACGCAGTTGCTTATTCTGTTTTGTTTATTTTCCCACTACGCAAGGTAGTGGAGAGTGTACCAACAGTTGCTTATTCTGTTTTGTTTATTACTCAGTACGAATGGTAGTGGAGAGTGTACCACGAAGTTGCTTATTCTGTTTTGTTTATTTACCCAGTACGCAGGGCAGGGGAAAGTGTACCGACAGTTTCTTATTCTGTTTTGTTTATTTACCCAGTACGCAGGGTAGTGGAGAGTGTACCACGAAGTTGCTTATTCTGTTTTGTTTATTTACCCAGTACGCAGGATAGTGGAGACCGTAACAGAGATGAAGCTTGATATAGCACTAAGACTCTACATTCTCTCTCCAGTTTTGAAAAAGGTAATTGCTTTTCTCATCAATCTTTACTTTTATCGACATTTATTTACAATACATAATTTGATTATTTCGAGTTACAAGCATTTCATTCATAAGTAATATATTGTAACATCATATAAAAGGTGATACAGGTACAAAGAAAACAAATCAAACAATTGGGTTAACTGTTTAGACATGTTGCCGTAACTTCCGATCGGCACTACAATTGTGATGATTCTATAACAATTTTCAAAAAGACACTAGCCACCTATTTAATCGAGTTTTTATCAATTTTTATCAAAATATACTTTTTAGCTCGCCGGGACGAATGTCCAGGAGAGCTATTGCCGTGACCCCGGCGTCGTCGTCGGCGTCGTCTGTAGACACCCAGATTTAACTTTTGCGTTTAGTTGCGTTTAAGTTTTGGTGTTTGCCTCCAATCTCAATCATAGGTGGTGAGATTTTTTGTGTGTTTTTTGGAAACACACAATTTAAGAGATACACAATGTATGTTTGTATTACAAAAATGTGTGTTATAACATTAAAAAAACGTTTGCTGAAAGTGGAACTTTAGATGATACGTTAAATTATGAAAATAACCTGTTATATGTTATGAACTTCATTGCAGATTGACGATGACCAACCTTTGGAGTACTTGTCAGAAATGAGACAAGTATCCATCGTGTTTATGAACCTGGTGCTGGACGAGATGGCGAATCAGCAGCGACTGTTACAGGCAATATTTGAGGTAGTCTACACGAAAGCTAAGGCCATGCACGGTACGGAGCATTTGTATCTTTGACGTTAGTTTAAACAGTATTTTATTCAAAAATGTAAATCAATTTAATACATATAAAATTGATCACAATAACAAGAGTACATAATAAAAGGGATACATTATCTTTGATTGTATCTGTACTAGGTCTGCCACTTGTGTAAAGCAGTCACAAAATATATTTGCAATAGTTATTGCGAATACTCGTGTATTTAGTGCAAGGGCGTTGTCTTAATACAATTAACCTCTCATCACCGCTGTTGTAGGACCGCCGCTCAGTCCTTATACAATGTATGTGAGTTGAAGTTAGTATGTCAGTTACCTGTGGATGGGCGGCGGATTTACTGTGACGCATTTTCCAACAGTAGGCGTAGCATTCAAAGGAAACAAAATTGAAGTAATGTTATCAATTACATAAAATAACCTTGTACAATACATGCATACAGCCGAAATGACAACATTGGTCGCTGACTTGCAACGGCCACTAGCCAAACCACCTCTTGGTTAACAGATGCAGCAATCATCCACCTTCCGCTTCGTCACATTAAAAATGAGAGTTTAAATTAAAGAAGTTCTGCACGAATGATAAAATTGATTGCGACATATAACCTGAAATATGTTGTAAAAGCCCTAAACGCCATCATAATAATCAAACAGCAATCGTTCATGTATCGGACATGGGTACGAGGTAACATAATACAATCAAAGAACTTATTTTGATTTTATTTGTTGACCATTCAGGGGATAAACATGTATAAAGTGCGAACCAAATACCGAACCTTTCTTGCTATACGAGCGTCAACAGTTCATACACGTCAACAATCCGTTCATTATTTCTGTCTATATCTGTCTTACATTTTCTGTCCGACAAACTAATTGTATCCACGTGTTCAAGTTGGATACCGTAACAGCAACAGATATAATGCATACCCACTTGTTTTTTTATCAAATAGTTTATATTACCATGTATTTGCATTGTCTCGTTGCAGGATCTCTAAACAAAGTGTTCTTATTTGATAAGGTAAGCCGGTAAACTTAGAATTATAAAAAAGCTCTAAAATCATAATTAAAAAGTAACCATTGTTACAGGTTTTTGCTCCTTTTTTGAAATTACTAGAACGAGTAATTTGTAGCCAATACAACCACTTAAACAATATTTCCGCTTTAATATTTTTTAAAGTTTTAAACGGAAACTTTAATGCAAAAATAACTTATGCTTAATCAATTCAAATTGGTTTTCTAAATATAATCTGCCAGTGCGCACCAACATCGGTGCCATATAGCACAGTTACACAGGTAATATCTTATCGGCGCACCTGAAATAAATTCGCCAATCTATATGGGGTGTAATGGAGTTGAGGTCATTTCGTAACCAAGTCATTTCGTAACCGGGTTTTTTTTCGGTCGTTTCGTAACCATTTTTTCGTTTTTTTACGAAATGACCGGATCTCTAATGACGTCACCGGGGGTCAACAAATCAGAATAACTGACAAAAATGTCATTCGCTGCTGATCGCATAGCTCTGCTTGTTTATGATTATTAGAAATCCGTAATTAAGCGCTTACACACGCCAATATTGGAAAACTGTTCAATCAGAAATTTTAGGAAATCAAAATGTAAAGACAGTGTTAGTTTGCATAAATTTACTAACAGTAACTTGTTGAAAAGTGCATGGATTGAAATTGTGACACTCTGATACGCGGGAATAAAACAAACCTCCACATTTTCAATCGTTAAAACAATACATTTCAATTTATTAATGATCAAGCGAGGTCATTGAATTGTCCAGATTTACGCGGGAATAACAAATATCTCCCCATTTTCAATCGCAAAAACAATATATATTTATACATTTATTTTTCAAGAACCGGTTGTTTAATTGCGTAGCATAGCAGTCCGCGCAGTAATGTTATGCATGACACCATAGGTTACATTTAAACATAGCTTCCAAACGTAAATACCCATGCCAGTGATCACGCGAGGTCATGGAATTTTCCAGGAAGATCTAGGTCAACTCTATTTCCGAAAATGTACAGCGTCTATTTTTATATTTTTGAAAAATCATGCATTCTGACTGTGATTATTGACTCGGTAATACATCGACGTTTGTTTTGATTGCAACAACTGGGATAGGATCCTGCGCTACCATGACTTACCGTTATGTCTTCGGGCGGTTATAAGTTGGGGAGGGGGTATCGTAAATTATGTCAGTTTACAGTTCAGCAATTTACCGAAGCCGTGATATATGTCCTGGGGTATATGGACTAATTAAATACACGCGCAAATATGCGACATTACTGATCTGTTTCACAGCTGACACCTGCGACCGGAATTTTTATACCATCAAGGGGGCAATAAAACTATATGGCGTCGCAGATCAGCATGATGTCTGCTGGTCATTATAATAAAGTAATTATTTTTAAAATATCTGTTCGTCTGTGAAAGATCCCGTTCTAATTAATTTATAATATTATATGCATTAACGATCTAGATAAATTTATGTCCGATACTAACTTTGATTTTTCTGATCTGGTCTGATGACAGAAGCAAATTCTTTTTAAAAATGCGCAAGAAGAGAAAGTAATAAAACGAGTTTTTTTTTTTTTTTTTTTTTTTTTTCATAAGTAAAATTGTAGCATGGTTATGGAACACATTATAGAATAATGATAAGCCATTTTTATTTTTACTATTTTACTAACTGACAAATTGTTACTAGACCTACAATTATTATAATTAAAACTACCACTATCTATTATTGTTATTAATTATACATAATAATAGATCTGATAATAGATATGTAGAAGTTGTATTAATTATGATTAAAGTAGAAATAATTTATTATTAGTAGTAAAGGTAGTCCTTAATTATTATTGTATATAATCTGTTTCTCCATCGAGTACACCGGTTCAAACTAGTATGGTTGGATGTCATAATCTAGGGTTTCATGTTCTTAATCACTGCTTGAGCCTGAGAAGTCCGATAAAATGTCACTTACGTCGGAGTCCCCATTAAAATAACTCTCTTGTGAAATGTTTTCGTCCATTGCTGCCATCTTGAATTTGATCGCGTTATGGGTATGACGTCATCTGTGACCTCGTTCGGGTAATTCCGTTAATTCTTTCGTGTATTTCCGTGAGAGGTTTAATGTGCGTTACTGTTTCACTGATTTACCGATGACTAAGCGCGAATTTCATGAAAACAAAACCATTTTTATAAACCTGTAATCGATTCTATACAAATAATATAAAAAATAATTAGAATTTTGGTAACCCTTTAAGTTTAAGAATTATTTTGATAAATTCAAAATGTGTTTCATTCAGCAAAAGTTACATCTCTTTGACAATATTTTGTCTGTAGGCTTGAAATGTATGTATATATTTTAGTGAAGTACTTTTTGTGAATCTTTACAATTTTTATTCAAGTAAAAGCAGTCTAAAACGTTTTTTTTTTTTGTTTTTTTTTTAAGATTTGTATTCTAAACCAGTAGTTCATGTCGTAAAACTGACTTTTATACATTGGTGTAACGTATCTTTACGCTTTTGATAGATTATATAAAAACATTATCAGTAGGCAAAAATAACATACACTTTAAACATAAATAATAGTATACCGCTCGCAATATGTATATACATACGCACGTATATAAGTGCACTGTGCATCCTCTTCGATTAATGACCATACGTCTGAAGTGGAGAAAAATGAGACATACATGCATTCATAATGCGCATGTCATTTAATACCATTAAATATTATGTTCATATATTATAATTTTATTGACAATTGCCTTACGTTTGTACAGGGATGTACTTTCTTGGTGATATTTGGATTGCCAGGATTTAAGCATGAAAATGACTGTGCGCATGCTCTAATATGCTCCGGGCGAATGAAGAGCAGTCTGGACAAAATTGACGGAGTAGGGTACGTTTGTTGTTTACTATAGTTTTATTTTGAATGCATCGTCTTACGTTGGGTATATCTTTCTTACAGAAGATGCCTAAACAAAATAACTTTACTTTCTACAAAATGCCATTTTAACCATTGAAGGTAACTTCACAAACTTTACCAACGACTGAAGTGATAATTGGATAAAGGTCGAGGTTGGATTCACCCGCAATGCACATTTAAGCTTCCTGCTTAGTTTATATGTTTGTGCTCTATTGCGAAGCTTATACATATGTATCGTTCTCAAATCCGTTTTCAGGGTACTGTCAGTAATGCGTGTTGTGAAAAGCCAATAGGTCCGGCCTGAGATCGTATCCGCAACTTATGGCATAATCGGTCAACACTGCACTATAGTTTGGTGAATTCATGTCGGTCTATTCCTTAATTTTGATTTCACTACTGACCTTACCAAATGTATCATTTCTGTTTCTAATATAGTACCATTGTATTATAATTGATTATTCTATGCATTGTTGACTCTTTTGATGTTGAAGATGTTGTGTCCTTTGAAACCGAGATCCTAGATCTCCTATTGAAAATATATTCTTATTACTTAAAATACTGCAGCCTACGCATACTTTACGCGTGTAAATGTTGTTGTTTTATTCAGCTTTGCTTCTCTTTAATTAGATAGTATTTGTTTTTCATACATGTTGTTTCATAAGCATTTCATGACAATTATAGATACATATACTATTTTCTGATAGTCATTAAGAGTCTGAGCGAAATGGTTGAGTAGCGAGTAGTGGCCATCTAATCGAAATAATGTATTCTACCGCGTAGAGCTTAGGGGCGGGTTTCACAAATTTAATAAAAACTCTCAAACCAAGATCTTTCCAAACTAAAAATCTCAATCTCCCCAAACATCAACTTGAACTCATTAACGCGTTCGATGACCACATGCAATTACAGTCAGTACACATCTGTACTTATTAGTAAAGAATGATATGCAACATGAGCAGTATAAATCTCAAGTTGATATGTTAATAATAATAATGATAATAATAATAAATGAATAACATTTTTAGCTTAACGTAGATTTGTATAACAAGTACTAATAAAGACATTGTTCACTTGTCATATAGGCGGGTATCAATTGGCGTAACAACAGGAACTACTTTTTGCGGCGTAGTTGGACATCCAAAACGACATGAGTACTCCGGTAATATGTGTTAACGTTTTCTTTTAAAACTAGTTGTGTTTTAGGTTACGAGACATGGCGTACATCATTGCTATTGATGTTTTATCATATCTTTCCTTTAAACTTCTTGGTTTATTTCGTCATATTGCTCTGGTGGAACTAAGTAGTATTATCTGAGAGGATTGTTTTAAAAATAGGAATGGAGTTATAAGTTTTAAAAATGTAATAAACATTTTTATCTACCTTATATTATAAAAATAGGTCAAAATTAGATGAAATATGGCAACACAAGTATTAGCATATTGTCATATATTTTATATCGATACCACGGCAACGTGATATATTTTACCAATCTATCATTTTTCTATCTTTTAGTTATTGGACGTAAAGTAAATATGGCAGCGCGGCTTATGATGCACTACCCTGACAAAATCACGTGTGATACGGATACGTTTCAGACATGTCGACTTCCACCCATGTACTTCGAAGTGCTCATCACGAAACGCATGAAGGGACTGAGAAATATTGGCGTGATACGAGAGTTTGTCAGCTTCGCCAAGGATGAGAAAATGGTTGCCAAGAGTATCACACACTCCGAACATCCAATATTAGGTATCATTGAACTTAAGTATGATTGTCTGAATACTAGTGTAGTCTGTAGAACGGACCAAGCTCTCTCGATTAGGTCCGTTAAATAGCAATGTTGGGAAAGCCACATTTCAGCACGTTGATTGGTCAGTTGATTCAACTGGAAGTTTAAATGACGTCACCGTTTAGTAAGCGTTCAACTGCCATGAATAGTGGGATAGGCATATATTTTCATGCTTTTTCATTGGGGGTTAATAGACCTGAATCGGGAGATATCAGATTCTGGGATAGACTAATACTAGTATCTTATCATGGGCATAATTGGCCAAATCACACAGTCCAATTGAAAGCGGGAATTTGGTGTAGTCAAAAACAACACTCAATACTGATTTTACTCAGGAAACGGATTTAAGTGCGTTACATATATGCTAAACTTTCTTCGTAACTGAGTTAAAATAAATTAGTATAAATGAATATATCCAGCCTTGGTATGATTGATCGAATATCCCTTTCTAGGTTTATTTGAATAACCCGTCCACGGTACGATTGAACGAATCATACGCTCTGAATATACATCCTAGGTATGATTGACCGAAACACACACTCTGGATATACATCCTAGGTATGATTGACCGAATCATACACTCTGAGTATGCATCCTAGGTATGACTGACTGAATCACACACTCTGAATATACATCCTAGGTATGATTGACCGAATCACACACTCTGGATATACATCTTGGTATGACTGACCGAATCACACATTCTGAATATACATCCTAGGTTTGACTGACCAAATCACACACTCTGAATATACAGCCTAGGTATGATTGACCGAATCACACACTCTGAATATACATCCTAGGTATGATTGACCGAATCACACACTCTGGATATACATCCTAGGTATGATTGACCGAAACACACTTCCTGGATATACATCCTAGGTATGATTGACCGAAACACACACTCTGGATATATATCCTAAGAATGACTGACCGAATCACGCACTCTGAATATACATCCTAGGTATGATTGACCGAATCACACACTCTGGATATACATCTTAGGTATGATTGACCGAAACACACACTCTGAATATACATCCTAGGTATGATTGACCGAAACACACACTCTGGATATACATCCTAGGTATGATTGACCGAAACGTACACTCTGTATATATATCCTAAGAATGACTGACAGAATCACGCACTCTGAATATACATCCTAGGTATGATTGACCGAAACACACACTCTGAATATACATCCTAGGCCGTGAGCTAAACAAAAAATTGGTACCATTTTTCTGGCAAATTCCCCCTATGATTTTTTTAAAGATATATATCTCTACACCAAAAAAATTCTGGGGGGCCATATCTCGGGCACAGCTTAATGTCTGAAAATGAGCAATTCCAAAATGGCTTCCAAAATGGCCGCCAATTTTTTAAAAAATGTCATTTTCTATAATATACACCCGATTTTCAAATTTTAACTGCATAAATGTATGTATTTTAAGTTTCTTATCACATTAATGTATGATAATTGTAATGTTCTTCATTAAAACACACTCTGTTGAAAAATAAATGGAGTTTTGTTATAAAAAACTAAAAACATCAACACCAAGAACACATTTTTGCATTAAAATTGTATAAGTTTTATGTTTTTAATATATTAGATGGTATATGTCATAATATTTTAATCAGATATGATATAAGGTTAAAGATGAACTATAGATTTTATTAAAATTAGGTGTTAAACTCTTTTTTTATGTGAATTACAGCAAAATCAAAGTGGGTGGGGTAAATCGCACAATATTTACACAATTTGACAATTAGTCATAATTTATATACATATATTGGTTAATCATGTTTAATATTTATTTCTAACGAAATTAATTCATGAACACTAAAAATTGATGAAAATAAAAACTTTAAATATGTATACATTTGTTTTAAACAAGAAGCCCATGTAAGTTTATCACCTGAGTAAAGGATTGACCCCTGTAGAGGCCCTAAATTTTACAAAAGGGGTCCAGATTGATCAAATTTTATACAGGGCTACCAGACAATACTAGATGTAAAATATTCAAACTCCATGCATTGTGCTTATAAACACTTTGTAAAAGTTAACCTCTATGGAAGCCCTTAATTTCACCCCAGCAACCCGGTTTGAACAATCCTGATAAAGGACTATCAACCAATTGACAAACAACATATCACTTGAAGAAGATTTAAAAAAAGCTATATTTACCTAAAGCATTCTCATACTTACTATAGAAGTGTTTTTAATACAAGGCCTCGGTAGACCTCAGTCCATTTATTAGAATAAAAAAACTCTATCATAGGGATAATCTATAGGAAATATGAAAACATTTGACCTGCGTTCTTGAGTTGAAGTTTTTTGAAAATTCACATTTTCATTTTTTCTAATCGAAGTGGAAGTCTAGTGATGGAGCTTCTGCCTCGCATGTGGTAGGTCATGGATCGATCCCCGGTCGGGTCACACCAAAGATTTAAAATGGTACTAGAATCTTCCTCACTTGGTGCTCATCACTTAGAGAATAAGTCTGGTCGACCTGTGACTGAGTGGGTATCATACCATATGTCTGTGTCATGATATTTCAGTGTGACAACGCTTAGAATATTGTCTGATTCAAGTAGACACCATCTCGATATGACTGAAACAATTTTGAAAGGAACACTTAACACCATACAACATTAATCCCTTCTCTTCTACCCCTGCTGGTCCCTTATTGATATTTTATTCCTCTTTAAAGGACCCAGTCTCAATTATTATCACTTAAAAATGCTCATGATCTGAAGATGATACTTTTGAAAATCCACAATTCCATCCCTTTTTAGATCCCTGCTGAAACATTATGGAGATAATAAGATCACTGTTAAAGGACCCAGTTCCAACTGTTATTACTAAACAATAGAGTTCTCAAGATAAATAAGATATAATTCCAAAGAATAGATCAGAAAAACATTCAGCTCCATGAGTATCTAACTAACATGTCAAAATATAAACACTTTCGTTGGTTATATGCCAATCCCTGGTCTGTATTTAATTGATTATGCTATTTAAAGAAATACACTTTTTATAGCAGGGTGAAGATATATGCACTCAATCCCTTAACTGTGTATATTCTAATAAAACCAAACGTCCATAGCAGGATAAGGGTTAAAGGACACAGTCGTCCCAATTGTTATGATTAACAATGATCCAGCTCTTAAGATGATCAAAATAATTTCCTTTTCTGGGGCCCAAATGAGCCCTAACCCTTTCATTTGAAAAAACTTGAAACCCCAATTCATAGGGATATCTATACTGAATAAAAACGAATTTGGCTGGTCGGTTATTGAAACTTTAATAAATTAAGATTTCTCGTGACCAGAGCCTATGATCATGGCATAAGTAAACCTGAGAGATACTTATTGCAAAAACCAAAGCCAGGGGTTGCACTTTCCAAGAAGAATATTGTTGAAATTTTGAATAAGAAAACAACTGATAAGCCTGTAGGATGGGTCCAGTCTTGGCACCAGGGTCTTCATTTGAACAAACTTCACGTAAGAATGCTTCACGTAAAATTTGGTGAAAACCTATCGAGCAGTATATGAGTGACTTATAGAAATTGTTGACAGACATTCGAGCTAATAGGTATTTAAGTGATCTTTAGCCATATAAAAGCATTTTTTAAGTGATTAGAAACAGTTGCAAATTTTTTCATCTATTTTTCAACTGTCAAAAAAAATTATCCTACCTAAACCATAGGCATTTAAATACCCATTTGGACATGCGGACAGACAGACAAATGTATGGGCGAAAAGCGATCCGACTAGCTAATTTAAGACTTATCAATGTTGATCTTGAAGCACAGATCATTAGACCAAGAAATATACTTGAGAATAAATGGTTGTGCTCTTTTATCAACAGTTACAGCAATATCAACTGCCATTGTAATGATCTTTTAAGTGATAAGGAAAGGGAAGAGAATGCTTTATATATGCTTTAACATATCAATATTACAATCTTTTGAAAGAAAATCCATATGATTAGATTTACGACATATTGCGAAGGAAACACCTCAATATATTCGGTAGCATTCAGAAAACAAATTAAGATATTTTGTAAAGAATGCATTCTCGAGGTTGATAACCAGTTACTTAAATACATGGTTTGGTAGCATCTAGCTGATATTTGGTTGTGAAGGCAGTACTTCAAAATCCACCAGGACCATTAACCTTGGCATTGGTTAATTGTCATGGTATCCTCAAGAAAACAAATAAATCTGCACTTGCAAGGGACATGTCCAACATAGACCAGTATGTGTTAGTGATGCTATGATGATTGTCAACAAAGTAAGTGTTAAGAACCTAACGTTTGGAGATCTGTACAAAACATATTTGATACTGCAATGCAAGAATAGCTTTAGAATTAGTGTGATATTTGATGTAAACTATAATGCAGAGATGAAGAATAGAAGCTCGGGTAGTGGATTGTGGATCTGTAATATCAAT
Organism: Panopea generosa; assembly: GCA_029582155.1. Classification (NCBI taxonomy): domain Eukaryota; kingdom Metazoa; phylum Mollusca; class Bivalvia; order Adapedonta; family Hiatellidae; genus Panopea; species Panopea generosa. The sequence goes on from CM055897.1 coordinate 64,899,417, forward strand.
AGAGGACAACCAATTCAGCAATGGAGATGCTTCTAAGGTTTTCCAGAAGGCAACAGGCATTCACCAATTTTCTTGATGATACTTGGAAGGTCTAGATCTACTACCTTGCCGTTCTAGGTGACAAAGAGATGTTTGCAACATCAGAAAACAAATGTTATAAACTAACGCATGATACTGTTTGTCATGTGAAGAGCCGGCATCTTCACACGAAAAACTGAAACTCGCACGCTTCTACGTGCTGCTATATGCCAGTCAACACTTTAACTCTATTGCCATTGAATCAGAAGATGTGTTTATACTATGTCTGGCACTTTACAGGGAGATCAAGCATATATTTATCAGACGTAGGACCAAGAATAGACAGCGATACAGAGATATATGGAAACTCTCGTAGTGATAATGGAAGTTTTTCAAGCATTTACCAAATGTGACCCAGTGTGGTCATGGAAAGGTGTATGCAATTAGATTTGTTATGAAGTCCAGTGTATTCTAATCAGCTATGTTAAAATTAGGTGGAGGATGGATTGTACTACTTTGCAAGCTGATTGCATCTCTCCAAGACTTCAAATGTAGGATATGCTTCAAAGGGTATTGATACTAAAGTGAATAGCTTGTGCAACAAGATGTTTCGGGTTCAATATCTTCGTGTTGAAACAGGAAAACTTCCACTCTGTGAAGGCACATTATATCTCCACTCATTGCGAGCAAATTATCAGACATCTAGCGTAGAAGCCTAATAAACTTTACTGTAATTCAAGTCCATAAGATCACGGATGGTTCATGGAAGATGGTTAGTTGGAAGCTAAATGGATGAAGTGATATTCTGCTACACAGGTTGTTATAGAATTCATGTCTCCTGCTGAGAAAGCTCTGATGGAGAGAATGGCAGTAATGATGACATGTACACTATCCAACTACTTCTTGTAGCAATGGAAATGTACAGAATGGATTAAATACGCATAGTGTTTTATTACAGTATAAGATTATGTTACTTTGGAGTTCAAAATTGCTTGAAACAGAATTTTTTGTGTGTAAAATATTCCTTAAAAAATATTCCATATTTTGCAAGTGTACCTATATGTATCGTCATTCTTATCATGTTATATGGAAGTCATTAGCAGGATTGTATGATTTAAATTACGGTTCATATCAATTTCAATTTGATAATTATATTTAAAAAAATGAATAAATACTACTTATAAATGTTACGTTTCACATTTGTGTAACGTATTTTATGTTATATAAAGTTATAAAAATTTGTTTGTATTGAACTTACATGTGTCCACAGAACATTTACAAAAAAACATCAGAACGAGAGGATACAATTTGGGTGTTAATATGAATTAAAGCCTGCAGGAATTTGATCTGATCCAATTTAAAGTTGATAATTAAATTTTAAAGAAGTGAATAAATACTACTTGTAAACGTTACGTTTCACATTTTTGTAACGTATTTTATGTTATGTAAAGTTATAAAAATGTGTTTATATTGTACTAACATGTGTCCACAGAACATTTTATAAAAGCATTAGGACGAGAAGAAACCATATAGGTGTTAATATGCATCAAAGCCTGCAGGAATTTGATCTGATATTTTAAGATGATTTTTTGAACGATTATATAACTGTTTTTATCAGATGAATGTAACGTAAATATTGTTTAGAAGAAATTACTACTTATAATAAATAACATATTTTAAACTTATCTGATACAGTTGTGTTTTATTTTGTATTTTTGTTTATGTTAAATTAATACTTTATAAACAAATCAAGGAAGGGATTTCAATAGAAATATCTGAAATCAATATTACTTCTAAAAAGTAACGTCAAATGTAATTGTAACGTAAAAATACAAAATAATTACAAAATAATTTCTTAATGTGGTATTTCATATCAGAAGAACACTTCTGCTCTTGTTTAAATACCATTGGATAACACATATAACAATTATTCACTGCACTAATGCAACTGTTTTGTATACCAAAAAAATAAGAAATTATTTGTATTGATTTTTTTTGAAATTACAGTTACCATAGAAACTCACTAAAATCAGACACTAAGCTGTGCCTCAGAGGTGGCCCCCTGACTTTTTCAAATACCACAGACATGTATCTATTCAAAAAATAGTATAGCAATTTGCCAGTCTGATTGGTACCAATTTGTTAAATTTTGGGTCTTAGCTCACGGCCTATCCTAGGTATGATTAACCATATAAGTCCTATGTATGACTGACCGGAACACACACTCTGAATATACATCCTAAGTATGATTGAACGAATCACATACTCTGAATATACATCCTAGGTATGGTTAATCAAATATCTATTCCTGGGTATAATTGGCCGAATTATAATATGCATTCTAGGTATGATTTGCCGAATTATAATATACTTCCTGGGTATGATTGAACGAATCACATACTTTGAATATACATCCTAGGTATGATTAATCAAATATCTATTCCTAGGTATAATTGGCCGAACTATAATATACATCCTGTGTATGATTGAAAGAATCACATAATCTAAATTAACATCCTAGGTACGATTAATCAAATATGCACCCTAGTTACGATTGTCTTAATTATAATATGCACTCTAGGTATGATTGTCCGAACATGACATCCTTTGTATTTTATCAAAAAATCATTTTCTCTAAACATTCAAACCTAGGTATACTAGTAATTTACCTAAAACCAAATTATTAGATATACTGAATTACCTGAAATGTTGTTATACAGCTCTCATATTCAGTCTATATATAACGTTATTCATTGCCATACGTTCTCACGCAAACCGAATCGGATTGCTAAATATTGTCATTGCTCTTATGTAATGCATCTGTGGTTATGGTGACACAAGGAATCAAATGTAAATTAAGTAATTGTAGTGAATGAAATTAATGAACTTTGAAAATTATGTTTTAGTGTATTGCACTTCCCAAATATACAAGGCACACACATCATTAATTTAATTTATTGGATCTGATAAAAGCGTAAACGCGGGATTCAATAACACGATGATAAGTGTACGATGTATATACATACACATGTATGGTATGATGTTGAACAACACTTGGCTCGAACAACCCTTTACTAGTTTGTCCAGTCCTGTCGTATTTAAGCTATCGAAGTTTTATTGTAATTCATTGTCCCTGATGAATTTTTGGCTGTGTTCAGTGATTTCCTGGGATACTTTTTTCAAATGTTGTAAAATGTTGCTTATATATAAAACACATGGTTTTACTTTGAAGTATCCTTATGAGACATATTGTATCACTTGTACGAAATGTCTTGTATTGTGTCAGGTCGACAGGTGGAGGAGTTTATGTTCCGTGAGCAAATAGGCGTCATGAGAAGCGATCAGAACACGAGGCGTCATCTCATATTTAGCGGCCAGTCTGGTATAGGAAAGACGAGACTACTGGATCAGATCATTACCATTGCTCAACAGAAATCTTTCAAGTAGGTATCGTTCAAACCAAGATCATCCATTGAAAACCATCCGGTCAATATTCATATCAAAAATATATTTCTTCTGAATGTAGTTATGTACAATAAAGAAAAAAGCCATTTATATACTTCATCCAGTTTTTAGCTCAACTGAGACGAAGACATAAGGGAACATTAAGGGCCCAAAACGATATAAAAACCGATCAGCCAAAATTGTTAATATTTGTTATCAATGATTTTTGTGAGTAGGGGTTTTGTTCAAATGAAGGGGTTAGGGTACATGTATATAAGACGTAGTAAAGGTATGTTGATTTTTACTTGGGAATACTATTTGGAAACAATAAAGTATATTTTTTATCACCTCTTTAAAATTTTATAATGGTTTCGAGGTTTAGAGCACTGTTTAGTAATAACATTTGAGATTTTATAACCATAAGGAACAAGCAGCTCAAAAAGTGTTAACATTATGAGACACATTTTTAAAAAATGACCAGCAAATTTTGACTGTATTTCGTATAAATGTTTCATTCATCTTCATGTTTGGAGTATTGTTAGTTGAATTGATGCTTTATGATATGTTGGATGTTTATTGTATGTCAGTTTCTTTTTTATTTACGAATACACGCAAACGTTAAATGTGAAAACAGAATAAATCGGATTAACATTATGAGATATCGAAGTTGTAAATCAGATAACCATTTACTATAATGACGAAGACAGGCCTACGCAAATCAAGTTTAAAAGGCAGACATTAAGATGATTTTAACACTATATGAATGTTCAATACATTACCGGTTATATATTGCATCCGCTTTTATTGACTAAGGCAGACATCAGTATACTAGACAATAAGAGCTAAAAGTTTTCAGATAAACATTTGGACAAGTTAAAAGAAAATATTAAGTTACGACTTGATAGACAATTCTTTAACATGCGCTTTGAAAAAAAAATGTTATAGAATGAATTTATTTATTCATGGGCACACCATGTAAAAGTGTTGAAAAAATAAAACTATTATAAGTCGTTTAGTGTAAATAATCATGTAAGTGTATCTATTTTATCAGGGTGATATCGTGTAGGGTGGAACTCGGCGACAATAGCTATCCATACTTTGTGGCCAATCACATCCTGAGGGCGTTGCTAGGTAACAATGGTTACTCCCACAAAGTTGATAAGGAGCCGTACATACTTGACGCGATCGGCGAGAACAATGTGCCATATCTGTATTTACTGAATGACGTCATTGGCTCCCAGGTATGTTATGCATCAGAGTCTTTTTTGTATTTTTGAAAGGTTGTGTTTGAATATCGAATTATGTCACATTTATATAACTGTTGTCCTAAAGGCATTATTGTATTGTTTAATAAATAATATTGTATGTTGTTTTACTTGTGTGAGACCTTAAGAACAACAGCTTCAGTAAGTGACCTCTACTGCACTCTATTTTTAGGGAATACATTTTGTAACCTTGATATATATGTATGGAATAAATTGTGCTTTAGCAGACATCTAGTAATGCTGTTCATCCATCCAAAGATATAATAAATAAACTATCATTAAAACCTATTTAAGTTGTTTCTCATTGGAACATTTTCAACGTATGCAGGTTATCTGTGATAGCATGCTTTATTACAAATATTAGTAAAACTATCGTCATATCACAAATGACTGAGGAAGTGAGATTTCTCAAATATTGTGTAGGCCATATTGGGCTCGAACGCACGACATAATTGATGAGAAGAAAGTGATATTGGGACTTTGCCATAAACCACTCCGCCATCACCGAGAACGCGCAATGTTCTCTTTAATTATGTCCGTTGACTGGCGATATGGATGCATCACTGTATCATATCAATGACGTAACCACCAAACACGTCATGCATATGGTTAAATCTAATCTCTACTTACAGTTGGATAAACCGGTTGCGCTTGCTGGTGTGGCAGTAAACGAGACAAAGAAACGGAGAGAACTGCTCCATAAAATTGCTCGTCTAGTAAGTCTTGATTTATCAATTAACCTCGTATTATCATTCTTGTTTAAATGTAAATAAAGAATATATATTAATAACTATGATGTTATGATTATTTTGTTTGTGTTTTATTTTAACGTGAATTAAAATAAATATGAATAACTGCGGTGTTATTTTTTTATTCTTATTTGTGAAAACACGCAAATCTGTCTTAATCAACCACTCAAGGGAAACAGCAAAACTGATCATTTAAGGCAGGTTGCTGATTAAAAGAGGTTGTAGTAAATCTAGAACTATAAAAATAATAAATAGAAAATATGGCTGTGTATGACAAATGGTTGTTTAATAGAGGTGACCATTAACACAAGTTAGCCTTTAAATCAAACAGAGCAATAACTGCGTTGTTTTAAAAATCTTTTTTTTTTAATTTGTTGTTTAAGTATAAATAAATCCAATATATGGATTTCTGAGATGTTCAACAATAATGGAAACTCTGGGTGGGTAAACACAAGATAAATGAAAGGAATATGTTCAGAATGTCCGACAGGAGCCGTAACATTTAGAAGGGGCACAGTCACCGCAACAGTAAAATCAACCAACATTTAAAATTGACAATTAACTGACAGCTAGCTATAATAGTTTATATTGAATTTACAATTTTGTTTTTCATAACCATAGCAGGTGAATAAATTACTCTGTTTTTGTAAGGTAATAAGGTTACTATTATTTACATTTACTCGTTTTATGATTTGATGATGGAGAAAATAGGGTTACTATTATTTACATTGACTCGTTTTATGATTTGATGATGGAGAAAATAATGTTACTATTATTTACATTGACTCGTTTTATGATTTGATGATGGAGAAAATAAGGTTACTATTATTTACATTGACTCGTTTTATGATTTGATGATGGGGGAAAATAAGGTTACTATTATTTACATTGGCTCGTTTTATGATTTGACGATGGAGAAAATAAGGTTACTATTATTTGCATTGACTCGTTTTATGATTTGATGATGGAGAAAGAGCTAGAACGGGTGCATAAATAAACCAGGTTAAAGTTCTCCGCTGGAGACTTTGCTACTGTTTGTTCCTTTTGTCACTTCATCTGAATACTGTTGTGGTAGGTGTTTTCTCTGAATGCCACGTCATTTGTTTGACCCATATTCTCTTATTGTATGCTGTATTTATATTGCATTTATTTTATGGTGATATTGCTTAATAATTCTAAAATACATCCTTTCTGTATGAACCTTAAACATTCCAGTGTCTAGTCGCGGAGTCTGAAACTATTGTCGTAATAGATGACGCCCACAACACTGACGCATCCTCGTGGGAGTTCCTTTGTGAACTTGTTCCAATCAAACAGACTCTGATTGTACTTGGCATGAGGCCAAGTATCATTGACACGCCCCCGTGTAAGGAGACTATGTGGTTTATCGACAGTGCTGAGGTGAAAGTGACAGATCTCAGTAATCTGGACCTGAAGTTTGTTGCTCCTTTAGCATGTCAATTAATGAATGTTGTCAGCATCCCAAGAGAATTAGACAGGTACAATAACATTGCAATAGAATTAAAGTGGCATAACCAGTAATTTGTTTTCTTTAAATGCAATGAAAACTTGTATAATTGTAATGTTTAGCATAAATCGTTACTATTTAGATCCTGTCTGGTGCAAACTATCGTTGTGTATCATAAAAATTAGCTGTTATCGCCGATATCTGAATTAGAACTGATCGGTGGAATAATGTCAATGGCTTAGTCTTATCACGTGTTGGTACGCCGTAAAACCCTATTCATTCTATTCATTCTCCATCCGTAAAACTGCAATTTAAAGGGAATTTATCAGGATTTTTCAAAATTTTAGATTTGGCAATAAACAATTTTCCCAATACATTTGTATATCATACCTATATATACTCACTGATCCCGTATTGCCAAAAGAATAGCTTTTTAAACATGCCAAAATGATAATTTGAAAAGGGATTTCCTAACTTTGGCAACGCGCCTATGTTATACTAAAATAGATTTCCCTCTTAAAATAGCAACATATTTTGTGACGTATTAAATGAGTCACCTGCTTTCATTTTAATTTCACTTTGATCAATCATACAGGGGTACACATAGTAAAATTCGTTTCATCTTAGAAATTGTCCAAATGACATCAAATAACATTTACGTGCTGTCTATTTTTAGAATGGGATTTCGGTTGAAGTTTATCACTTCAATTTAAATATCGATTTTGTCACATTTTGGTGGATCTGACATACCAAACCATTCAGATTGTATTTATTAATGATAATGAGATGCGTTTTATCCATTTTGATAATTATTTTGATTTTTAAGACATTCGTAGCGTTTTCCCCTGATATACTCTCTTTAAAGATAGGTTTATTAACATTGTAATATTAACCTTGCAATATTCTATATAATGTAGTGGCTAGATTTGCGAAGAAAATATCGCACAGGCGATCCGGGTTCAACTCCCGTGATAAGTGTTTTGTTTATTTTACTAGCATCACTATTTCCTTCCTTACAGTACTCCATAAACGTCTGCTGCCATAAAAATCGTTATCAACGCAAACCAAACAATTTATTCTTTGCATATATCTGGCAACCATTTGTTGTTATCTTTAATTGTTATGCAATCAACAAAGGATGACTGAATTGGTCGAGAATGTACGATTACGACAGACGTATGAGCAAATATCAAGTGAAATTTTCTGTCAGCGGAGCAGCCAATTTAAATATTATAACAGTAACTACTTATCAGTCAATATACATTTAAAACACGATTTATCCCCATATTAGAGAGGTATCGGCTGTTATAAATCCACAGAAGGCCATGAGAATTCACGAAAATATCATTCTTAAACAATTGACGAATACAAATAAAGATACTCTGACCAACATCAGTATTTTAATGTTTCAGGATTTTGCGGGATCTCAGTCATGGTGTTCCGTCCTGGTGTACTGAAGTTCTGAAAGACATGCTAGATAAAAAACAACTATTGGTAGTTCTTGATGATGGGCGAGCCGAATTCAAGCAATCATTCATTGCTCCAAATACGTTACTCATCAAGCCAGCATCGTCATTGGATAGACTTGGAGTTGAAAGTTTAACAAAGATTTCAACTGTTCTTCACGTAGATGTGACAGAGGTTGTTATTTATGTAAATTATTTATTATCTGTACTTAAGGCCTTTAAAAAAATCTAGATATAATATGAATGATAAATCAAGACAACATTTTCTTACCTGCTTTTTTAATTTCATTCCAACAATTTCATCACTTTAAAGCATACATTTAACAAATCAATTGCGGTCGACATATATGGACCGATTAAATAATAGCTATTGCAGGAAAAAATATATTCAATATTCCAAAACTTGCGTTTTCAAAGGCGTAAGTTTATTTCACTATTACACAAAATCAATTCAAAGAGTGCAGATGCATTCATTATTTTGACCACTTTTCTACTAGCTATACATGTGGAACTAGTTATAACGGAGATAACAGGTTATATGGAATTCGGGAAGAGTAGATCATACTAAGACCCTTTTTGAAAAAAATCCAGACTTACTCTTCACTATTTCTCTATAAAATAAATTATTGTTCTTTTATTTTTAAATTTATGTCAAAGCAAGAAGTTTAAACACATTCACTTTAACACCTCTTTAATAACACTGATCTCAAAATTTTGTTTATTTTGATATTAACCCAGAAAACCTGACATGGCAACACGGCTTCTGTGCCTCAATATCGGCAAAAAGATGTTAAACAATTGTGTTGTTTTATGTAGATTCCGAGAGATCCTTTAGATCGTTCCAGTGATCCCGGACACATGTTTCTATCTGATCTTGGCTACCTTCCTGAAGGTAACGTTATTCCATTGAGAGAACTCCAACATTTCTCTGCCGGCGGGGCCATGTCCATCGGCGCGAAGCTCAACGTACCAACTACGACAAATCACGTAAATCAGGAGGTGAAACAAAGACAAAGGCATGACAGAATATCAATATTTGCCATGGGAGTATCTCCAAAAGATATACCAATTCCTCCCTCGATGAAAGGTGAGAATTTTGTTATGAATATAGAATATGTTTCTTTGGATATATGAAAATATTTCATTGCGCCGAAATAGGGAAAATAAGTATATGTATATGACTTGTTTTTTATCTCAAATGAAAGGTTTATGATTGCTCATTCGTGTCAGTGAGAGGACGCGACAAGGGTAAAATTTGATTGCGACATTAATACATCAAACGTTTTACCGTAATCTGCGACTCTGGTGTACCCTTTTTAATATCATCATCCCTCAATTTATATACAGAGAGGGAATGTGAATGAAATATTAAAATATGTTCAAGTGAAGATTCTGTTTTTATTTTTATGAATTTGAACGTATATATTAATTTGCTGTCGTTTCTAACTCTCGGTAAAACGAAAGCAATACAACATTTAACTAATTGCAGTTGATAGATTTTAAAATGGTCATTGTTTGAATTAACCGACCATACGCTATAGTATAAAGCACTTTAAAATAAGGATATTTTCACTTACAACATTAAATTCGATAACCTTCACTCTACACATGACCATTATTAATGATTAACGTATATTAAAACATAGCATGCTGTTTACCATCATAAACATTCTTACATGCAACTGTATCCAGTATGGTATTTCATATCCACTATATTAGTGTTTTTATTTCAGAAATGTATTGTATGGTGTTTTAGGTCGATTTCAACAAATGTTCTGTCATTTCATGATGGTGTCTGTCTGAGACAGTAATCTCATTGCTGCCTCTCTGAAGTACCATTCCACAGACACATGTTATAATACCCCAACACGTCACATTTTACTGATACATTATACGTGATCGACCAGAAAGACCTTGAAATATCCTCCAAACGCTGAATGCTAAATGAGGAAGTTTCTAGAACCATTTTATCCGGTACGACCCGCAGGGGACCGAACTCGTAATATCCCGCCTGTAAGATGTGGACTCTTTATAACTTAGTCATTGCTGCGGTTGGTTTTATTCAATTTTGGAATCTCATGTGATTAAAATGATATCCATTAAAAAGTTATCTTTATTATTAGATATATACTGCAATATGACATTTGTTGTTGTTAATCATTATATTTGTATATAATAATGTATAGTGATACAAATTAATAAAGTATTTAATACACAAACGGATTAAAGCATATACTAAGTACCCTGCCCTTGGCATTTGGTGAATTTTTAATTAATTAAATCCGCATTAGGTCCCTTGACAAATGTAATATGTCATATTCAATTATTCAATAATGTTTCTCTTTCGACAGAGCTTATAGCAGCAAGAATTGATTCAATGCGAGCCTCCGACCAACTACTGGTAAAATGCGCCGCCGTACTTGGTAAAACTGTCAGACGTGATATCTTGGAAATGCTTTTACCGAAGGCTCATCGAGGAAAACTTACCCGTACCATCCGGAGACTAATAGAGTGTGGTATATTCCAGTGCGGAAAAACACCCAAATCCTATCATGACGCCGGGAACCAAAAATACAGATGCTTTTGTCATAAAGACGACGTGCATACGCGACCCGGGGAACTACAGGCTTGCTTTGAACCCATGTTTACCAATAATCTTCTTCAGCAGACCGCCTATGAAGTGCTGATGGAATCACAAAGATCGGAACTCCATGCCAAAGCAGCTCATTATTTTGAACTGTCAGCAGATGAACTAAGAAGTCATATTCCATATTATGTCATTGGCAGACAACCTGGAGAAAATCTGCAAGACAAGTTACGAAAAATGGAAGGTAAGAACCATTTTTTATAAGTAAAAGTAGGAAATCCAGGGCTTATTCTGCTCACAAATTCTTAATCGTAATTAACCAAGAATCGAGTTTTCGTACAACACCCGAAAATGGGGCTCATTGTATTTTTATTGGAATCATTTCAGTCAAATCTGGTATTTGTCTTTATTACAGTAACAACAAGGAACAGCAAGGTCTATCTTGGGATCGAATCCACAACATCTATCGTGAGCGGTCAACAATATATCCACTGCACTACCATCCCGCTTAAAGAAAACGGACCGACTTTAAATATAGTAGAAATATATATATATATGAAAAAGAGCTATTTTTTATGATGTATCTTCCTTTTGGAAGATATTTACATAGAATTGATGGATATATTGTTTCACATGTTTATATGTATAGATTAAAAAAGTTCATAGATTAGTATACCTGTTTGAAGATACGAGTGATTGATAAAATCGATTCTATTTAACAATTTTCCTTCAATTGCAAAAGATCAGCTTTGGATGAAATCGTCATTGATTGTTTATAATACCTTGTTTTTAGGAATTTAAATCATAAACTATGTTATTTGGGACTTCATATACACGTGGATTTTTAACACGTAAAAGGTAAATTACAATGATCATAAAACTTACCTGGAAGCATTTAAGTAGTTTCAAAAGGATATTTTGTGCTAACTTTCAGTTCACATTGCATACTTACATGTGTTCTTGCATTGCATAATGTCTAGTTAAAGTCCATATATACACAATCATGTATTATGTTGTATACAGTTGTGATATCCATGCTGCCACACAGCACATATTCTTATGGAATTTCAGTTGATTATATTACTTCTTGTTGCTATACAAAAATGAAAAAAAAATCACATTGTCGTCATCCATTGAATGATCTAAATTAGGGGTCATTTACATTTCATTGTTTGCCCACGTCGGTAGTGCCGAAACATTATCAAAAAGAAGGGGTAATGTTCCATCAAAAATATAGTAATTATACCCCTATTTCCAAGTCTCAGTTTTTTCTAATGATTTCAAAACATTCCTAATACACCAGTAATGCCGACAATTCTATAAAACCTAGACACATACATAATATCATATATTACTAGTATATAAATTAAAGTAACACAATCAAAAGCAAACGATGATACCGGCTATACTTGGATTTAAGAGGAACCATCTGATTAATCGATTTATTACAATATGATATGAACTATAAATATACTTGTTGAGCAGTTGTCCTGACCATTGTATATCAACAAACATAAACCGATTAGAAACGCCAAGTTATCCGTTATTAATTAATTAATCAATCGAAAAACACACAATTTTAAATTGATTTATTAAATTTGCGTTTTTTGATATTGGATGTTCTGCACTATTTCTTACAGATGAAGATGCATTTACACCACAAATTGCAAAGCGACAGAAAAATAAGGTAACAGATGAGATGTACGCAAAAGCTGCTGTAGAGGCGAAGGCGCGCCGTGGAAGAAGACAAGCGGTTTCCATTTCTACAGAGTAAGTCATACTTGAACACTTCTATATGAATATCCAGTATCATTCTATATAGCTTTAACCAATTGGATATAATTAAACTGACCATTGAAATCTTATCGAAGCAAATTAGCAAGTATTCTGGATTTACACGTCTTTTAATTCGCTTGACTACTTTTTACATTTCTCACGTTAACAAAGATGCATCGACATTTTGATGGTCGGCTTGATATTATACGGAAGAAAATGACGCGCACCACAGTTCCACAATTATTTTCAATAACAAAATACAACAAAAGAAGTTGTTATTTTCTTCGGTTTATTGTTTTATTAGTTCAGCGATTTTAACCGGTAATTATAACTAGAAACACCATGACTGAAACCTTGTCTATCAAACCGCTTTCTGCTGTACACACTGATAATTAAACTTTAGTTTGTTCAATCGGATGCGGTCAGATATAGTAAACTTGACTGAAAACCTGGCAAACGCAATTCCCCTGCTCCCTAAAGTAACTACAAATATTTATTACCGCATCCCATTAACCTGTTTATGCCTTTTCGAAAGTCGTGATTTACATATAACCACGTACTCGAAAATTGTCCAAAATCTTTACTCTCTAACAGGATCTTCCGAATCGTCACTCTAGACAAACATATATATCACCGGAAAATACTTACATATCGTATACATCTATTAATAATTAAACATCAAGCCTATACTACAAAATCAGAACCAAACAGTCAATTGCATGTTTCAAAAAGTTTCAAATTCTATAATAAACGATAAGTAAATCACATATTTTTAATTTTCGATTCACTAACCAGCAACGCCCTTGAGTCACTCTGCTAATTAACGGTCCATAACGGGGGTGCACAAAACTAAAAGTTATTTATATTATGTAACCCTGTAATTCTTTCCGACAACGCACATATTCTTAAAACTGAATTCATTTGTATAATATCTAAACATCTTCCCCAGTATCACATTTTGCAGATCGTCGATTCAACAAGACACATATTCTTTAAACTGAATGCAGCTGCATTTATAAAAGAAAACTTCATTATTATTGTGTTATCTTTCCTCACGTTCAACAAGGCACATATGCTTAAAAGTGAATACATACACAACATCATTCATTCATTGTGTCATTTTGCATTTCGTTTCGACAATGCACATATTCTTAAAAATGAATATATAAACAACTTCAATCTTATTGTACCATCTTGCCTCACGTTCAACAAAGTAAATATTCTTTAAAATGAATATATAAACAACTTCATTCTTATTGTGCCATCTTGCCTCACGTTCAACAAAGTACATATTCTTTAAAATGAATATATAAACAACTTCATTCTTATTGTACCATCTTGCCTCACGTTCAACAAAGTAAATATTCTTTAAAATGAATATATAAACAACTTCATTCTTATTGTGCCATCTTGCCTCACGTTCAACAAAGTACATATTCTTTAAAATGTATACATACACATTTTATCCATTCACTGTGTCATTTTGCATTTCGTTTCGACAAGGCACATATTCGTAAAATTGAATATATTTGTATTTATAAACAAAAGTATTCGATTTCGTCATCTTGCATTTTGTTTCGGCAAGATAAATAGTCTTGACATAGTCTTTTATAACGAAAAGTAAACACTACGTGTAAAAAAACTTGTATTGCATTTTCACTTTGGATATGTATATATGTGTATATATGGTTATTTATCTCGAAGGGTATTTTTGATTCTTTTTCTTTCCATGTATACTTGTAAAATTATGTGTTTGCATACATGTACATTAACTGTGTTTTACATTGTCTTTATATTTATATTCCCCTGTATGTATATATGGATGAAAGTTAATTGATCAATCAATCAAGCCCTGACCTTAATCAGTTTTATATCAAGATATTCAAACATTCATTTTCACTGTTTCTTATAGTGATACTGTACCACTGGTGCACAGAATAGTTGAAAAGGCCAAACCCATGGAGTCTGTTAAACATTATATAGAAAACCTTCTGCCATTATACGAGACACTGTGCTTCCATTGGCAATGTGCCAATCAGCTGAAAAATGTGGTCCAGAACCTGCTTGAGGCTACATTCGCAGCCATAGCTGCAAAAAGAAATGCAAAGGTAGGTGACCTTATAGGTTTAAACAAACAAGAACAAGTTTCATTTTTCATATTTCCAAAAGGTCTCAGACACATGAGGACATTTCACTGCAAGCATAGATTTACATATTATAATATGAATTTTAAGTAATGTACAATGTTTTGAATATAAACATATCCTTTAAATTATATAGATATACATCCATATATATACATTAAAAACGACTAAAATGTATATATATATATATATATTAAGACATACTAGCATTTACGGGATATCGGTCTATCTTAGACCTTTCTTGTGGGGTCCTTATGGATAATAAAGCCCCTTAAAATTAATCATTTATCTTACTACAGGCGAAATATGTGTAAAGTGCGCAATTAGGTTTTATATCAATTGAAATTGAGTTGTCTCCCTTACACCATTGCCGCAATCGTCTATGCTCGATAGGCCAAGAATGCCATAAACTCGGAGATGTTCCGCATGAATATCAATGTATGCGGAATATCTTGGTATTTTTCATTTCCCGCTAACTATTTGTCATTTTGGTCAAGTTTACCATCAAAGGCTTTATTTGGTACATTCAAATATGGAAAAAGATATAAAAGACACATTATAGTTGTCTTTAAACTTTTGTAGTAATATTACAAAAAAACTTTGACGTATGAGCTTTTGGGATTCAAATGTAAATTCTGCATTAGATTAATTATCAATTTATTCAACGTCGAAAGCTTTCAACAAAAGAGTCACTTGATTTGTAATAAACCTATGGACACCTCATTAATGTTTGTGATTAATGGGGTAATATGAGTATTGGCAGATTGTAAAATTCCATTGTGTATAGACCATAATAATGCTCCTCTGCCTATCGTCATTATTTATTGAAACCTGATTCATTTTTATACTATTGTTATGATTCTTTAAAAAGGAATTTAATAGTTTTGGTTACAGAAATAGCAAGACAGGGAAAATAATATTGTAATGTGAACATTAATATGTATTAAAATGGCATAAAACATATTTAATGGCTGCCTGTTATATCTAGTTACTGCAATCATAAATAACTTAACAAAAACGTTATCACATACCAGCTTGTGGGGTAATGGTACACTGTAATACTTCCTGCAACAAAAATGATAACAATTTATGATTACAAGTTCAACGACAGTGCGATTTAGTGTGTAAAGTCCTTAAAAACGTTTTATACTCCACACTTTATGTTAATTTTCTGTTTATCTCTGTCAAATACTGGTAGAGCATTATGGGAGCCTGCTACTAGGTAACTAGATACATAACATCTCAAGAATTCATTGCTGATAAAGTTTTATCGCTAAAATAAATACTTTATAATGTATGCAATATTAATACAAAGGTATGAAGTTGTAGTTTAATATTTGTTCTTTTAATTTATAAAATTTATTGCAATACTTTAATACATTTATAGCGTTTAATCACTGTTTTAATGGTGATGGTACTGGTCATTTTTGAATAGTGGAATTTATTACAAGTTCCCAGCATTTGCTAGAAGACGTTCCCGCAGTTTTTTATGCAGGATTTCCCACATACTTAATTCGGTACGACGTTCACGAAGTCATTTTCCGGGAGTCCTTACTAAACTGTTGTGAGATTCCAGCACTTTTATTTGCACTCATTGGCCCCGTATTGCCAAAAAGATATATATTTAAACATGCAAAATGGGATTTCCTAAAGGAAAAGGGATTTCTTAACTTGCGCTATGCGCCTATGTCAAACTGAAATAGATTTCCCGCTTAAAATTGCAATTTATTTTGTGACATATTTAATGAATCATGTGATTTCATTTTGATTTCAATTTGGTCGGTCATGTAGGTTTACACGTTGTAAAATGTGTTTCATCTTAGAGAGGGACTGAATAATGATGTGAAGGTCGTCAAGCAATATTTAAGTGCTGTGTAATTTTAGAACAGGGATTTTGTTTCAAGTTTACCAATCCGACTTAAATATTGATTTTGTCATGTTTTGGTGGATTTGATATATCAAACCATTCCTATTTTCTAAAAGTTAAAGACATTTATAATTTTTTTACCTTTACATTAATATAATATTGGTATATCTGTGTTTTGATTGACAAAAGATTAAAGAAGTTATTGCAGTAAAACTAAGTTTGATGTAGCGAAGAATAAAACCAAGCCTTGTCTATTACATTACTCATTGCAACGCTGATAAATCTGATTAAATTGTACCCATGTGTCCATAAACAAACCGTATACGTTTGTATTTCAACTAAACTTCATAACTGGAATTATCATTGATATATCTTAACAATTCGCAGGTATACGTTGTTTCGACAGCTATCGTCAAGATCGTAAAAACATAATATATAATAAGTTAAGTTATGGTACATTAACATGGAATTGTAAGAATATTAAGACATGCCTTTTGGATAGTCTGCTTTTCATGGATTAGATCAGGTAAACTTAATTTGTATTACAGTTTAATAACTATGCATTGTATATCTTATTTACTGCCAGAAAATACACTTGACCTATGGGTCGTTCCAAATAATATGACCTTAGTGATCATTATAATTCTTATGTATTGCTATGTTGATTTCTTACACTGTTACAACACATGTTGACTTGACTGGATGTAAATCACGGAATTAAGATACGCTATTGTTTCTGTTTCTCCGTGGTTTGCTGTAAGAAAAAAATCACAGGGAACTCCACCAGTTGTGAAATGTCTGCATTCATTTTCCAGTTAAGTCATCAAGATATTATACTAAATGTGTTTTACATATTTTAGTAAGATCAATGAATTCTTTCCAGTTTGAGGGCAAAATGACCATATTTGATGGAAAATATGAAGATACTATTTTGACAATAAACAGATCCACAAGATTTCAACGGTTTTGAATACCTTTTGGTCTACATTTGCCTTGGACAAGTTCTTAGCCATCACTTGACTGTTAATTACTCCTAACTCTAGAATATGACCGACATCATGTGTTTAGGAAGGTCATAAGCTGTACCAGATATTTAGATCTGAGCAAGAAGAACAGAAAACAGTTCATGTTGTAAGAACTGTGGTAAATCAATATTTCTTCGATATCTACTATGCTTTGCTTTAATATATGTACATGATATTCTTGACCAATTACAATCATTACACACTGCTTGTTTGGTATTTGAGTTCTGTTTTGATTGATATACTATAAAGTTACCTTTCAAACTCTACGTAAACATAAAGTTGTGTTTCCTACGACACTCTCATATTTGCTAAATACAATGATCATCAACGTGTATATTACATGCAGAAATATATTGCAAGCTATAGGTACCCTTTCTTTTCTCTCTCAGAACATATCATTGTATTTAAACCAGACAATAAATGAAGGCATTCGATTTAGTCTTTCTTTAAAATGATAACAGCCGATATTCTTAAACATGCACTAGTAGTTGCCATAATAATTCCAACAATTCCTATATGCATTTGAATAGGACTTCAATAATTAGTTTAGCTATCCTTATGTACATTTAAATGATATAGATATTAGATCATATCAGTTACATTTCTGTTCAAACTAAACTTTAGCTCAGATTTAAAACCGTCAGATTCTACAAACAAAACTGATTTTCCAAGAATTATTATTTAACATATATAGGAATTTAATCATTGTATTTATTTCCTTAGTCTTGCAGTACAACTGTTACAGTTTTCAACTTAAATATATTTAAACATTTATATATTACCCTCTTTAGAGTGTCTTTTATAAGTACTGCTGCGCTGAGAAATGACAGAAAGCCTATTATACATTTGTCTGGAAATGGTCCAGATATAATAATGATAAAATACAACTGCTTACTGGTGAAGAAGATGTTCAGTGTGAAAGTTTATTTTTTCAATTTAATTATTCTATACTAAAAGTGGCCTAGCTTTATATTTCATATTATTGCATTCTGCATCATGTAATTTAGTGCATGAACCATACAATACAAGAGTCTGCAGAGAGCTAACCAGTTCTACTAGACTAAGTGACTTTTGCCGTTTAGCCTGACGGATATTTATGCCTAATTCAATATATTTTTGTGTTATTTTCAATACCAATAATTTTACAGCTACCAAGTCCGGGTGTGACTTTAATATAATTTTCTTTTCTTCAGTGCTGTATTTTCTGTTGCTGGTAACACATTTTGTTTATCATCATTTCTCAGAGACAGTTTCAATAATTGATTTGACACACCATCTTCAATTTGATATTATTTATTAGGGTTTTAGAATTGAAAGGTTTTGTGATAATGGTGTATGGGGATGTAAGTCTTATTTGGGAACCTGATTTCGCAATTTAATTTATGTTTATGATATATTGATTAATAATCATATTTTCAATCTCAATACAAATCAAATTCAATGTTAAATATGAGAGGTCTCATTAGATTTCCCAAACATCAGGTAGTGTTTTATTCCACGTATCGTATTGCTACAACCGTATTATACAAATATTTCGAGAACCAGTGCGTTCAATGTGCTAGGACCTTAGTGGTGAAGCTTAACTGTTATTGTGATACACTGCTGTAATGCCATTGGACAGACCTTATGTCACATTTATTGTCTTAATATCCCTACATGTTAAGAAGCATAACCTCTTAAATGTTTATACATACAGCACATTTATTAAATTACACTCAGCTGCGTTTAGTACAAAATACCGTAAACAGGCATGTAAGGCCAAGTTCATTCCAAAACGTATATATTAATATACTCATAAATAAGAAAATATACAGTAGATCTTTGTGTGCATGATGACATGAAGCAAACATTTTACATTATTTTGATCAATATCCTATAATAAAGCTAAAAATCTAATAAAAGAATACGACATATTTTGAACAATTCCCTCTTCAATATTTGATTCAATGAACTTAATGGATGATACACATCATTTCAAACACATTCAAAGTTATATTTAAAATGAATCAGTTCTATTGGTAAAATATATAACAAATATCTTAAATATAAATATTGTTATTTTATATATATATATATAAAATTTTGCGCATGATACTATTTTGTGACCTTTGGCCTTTTAAGTCTGTGGAACTAAATGTATACCTGGTATTTGCGTCAAAACATAAGAAAATGTTGTGCTTAAGTTTGTATAGTGACATTAGACACGTGTTACAAAAACCCTTATGAATTGCCTTGTATAAAACTAAAACAATTTGATAGTATGTCATATTTTGAGCAAATTCTTCAATATTTCAGTTGTTGACCTTTGACCCAATGCCCTAATTGAATGATACTTGTTATTAGTTTATACTCTTGTCATTGGTAATTTAAGATAAACCAGTAGCGATGGTCAAAACAATAAACAGATGTCTTAAATATGAATGCTTTTGTTATTATCTCGTTCAGTTTACACTTTTGCTTGTGGTGACCTTTGACCTTATAACTCAGTCAAAAGGTAAAATATTTTTTGGTAACCGATTGTTTCTAATGTAGGTTATAGCAGTTAACTCATTTAGCCCGGTTGCCGTTCAAAAACACGCCGTACCTCTTACATCGATTTCTAGCCACATATATGAGAAATTTCACCAGACTATATGCGTCCTTTTAGTCTGAGCTGTTAATCTGTTTTTGCGAGTTCTGCACATAAACGGGCTGGTTCTCTGGTGATTGAATTGATTAGTACCGTATGGGATGTACTAATTTCACCACATGGCATTAGCCCGAGGGCAATTATGCATTCATAGCCGATTATCATCTCCTGGCCCGGCTCTCTCGTGTCTGTAATACACATGTTCGGTTGCACTACACAAGCGGAGTAATTACAACTGGCGGTCGTATACTATGGTTAAATAGTTTAAATAAATGAAATAAAATTTAATTCAAACTCGAGAATTGTAAGAAACTCGGGAATTCGAACGACAAAATCGAGATACGCGGGATCTTCAATCATTGATTTCTTTTCACATATGCCGATTCTCGATTTTAGTATCTTAAATATATATATAAATCACGTCAAGCTCTTTAGATAACTTATGAAACCAAACAAACCAAACGAAACGGAAACGAAGTCCGACGTTTGCCCTCTCGTGAAATTTGACGCCAAAAGAAACGGGCCGATTATGACCTGCGCGTGAAGTCAATATCCTGCTTAAAACATGTTCATTTTTGTTAGTAATAAAGTAATATGTGTATTATGATATTGCAATTCCTTTATCAATGTGGGTTGCACTGGTCTTTGTTTAAACTTATTAACTGTTTATAGCAAAACATAATATTACACAAATAGCATAACTGCATGTACATACATAACAAAAGTCACCGAATTAATCGACTATATTACGTATATATAAAGTTTTACGATGTGTGTTATGTATGCTATCCAATTTTTCCAAATCTTTGATAACATTATAGATTCGACTGAAACTATTTTAGAACTCAAAAATATGAATCCAAAAGAGACTGGACTAATCGATAAGCACATTTAACTTTCACAAAGAACCAAAAACAGTAAAATGACAGCGTGTCTGACTATCAATCCAGGGGTCGCGAGTTCGAATCCCCGCCCGACCAGAGACTCCTTGGCGATATACAACGACCTTGTGCCTCATTTTATCATTTGTCTCTCACCATTGATACAATTAGGATTGTTATCAGTTACTTGAGGAGATGGGTGTGCTCGAGTACTCGTTAACATTTCAGGATCCAAGAAAAGAGTGGTTCAGATTAACTGATCGTCTGTTTACCCTGAATGGCAGAACATGACGCTAAACATTCAATCAATCAATCAATCAATTAATCAATCAATCAATCAATGATTCTGAGGTTTTCCTCAACATGAAAAAGTTGATGCTAGTATGCCATATAAAAAAAATGTGTTGAACGGATTGTGCAAGTTTACGTTTCGTTTGTAACTTTATCTGAATATATTATGAACAAAACAAGTGTAAAATGGTACATGGAGGTGAACCCGGCTAAGCATTGTTAATATGAATGTAAATTTGTTACAAAAATGAAAGTTTTCGTTTTGGTGAAATGATAAAAAGTTCACCTTTAATTTCTGATAAGTGATTGTTTTTAAAAAAAATATTTCTTAAGAATTTCGGTATGTTCTTGCATATAACTTCACTAAAATAAAACAACCTGCATTTTTTCCAATTTTCATTCTGTTATTCTGCTGCTCTGCTGTTTTTCCTATATTCCTGTTATGCTTAAGATAGTGTCAACAAAAGGTATAAACTGGTGCAGAGAGGCGAATCCGAATCGTCATCTGTTAATTTGAACGTGAATTAGGTAAAACATTGAGAATGTGTGTTTCGGTAAAGTGAGAAAAGTTCGCATTTATTCTCAGTCTCTCGTGGAATGAGCACTCTGGAATAATGAAAAAAGACGCATGATCATTAAGCTGGAACACGTTATGTGCATGTGCTCATTTAGCTAAAGACATAATGAACAAAAATGGTGTAGTACATGGAGGTGAACTCTGATAATCATTGTTAGTTTAAACGTCGATTCTATGAAATAATAAGAGTATTTTCCTTTGGGTCAAATGAGAAAGGTCCCTTTACCTCTCCGGTAACGATTGTTTGTAAAAAAAAAAAGACTTCCCGTGTGTTCATGCATGTAACTGTATTAAAATAAATGATAAAAAACAAACTTTTTTTCATTATGCTTTTCTGTTGTTCTGTTGTAAAAATGAAAAAAAAAACGCTTTTGATAAATTGCTATTCTGCTGAAGACATTATATCAAAAAGATTTAAAATGATGGAGAGGTGAACCCGGAACACCATTGTTTAATCCAAATTCGGTAAAAAACTGAGAATTTTCATTTTGGTGAAATGAAGAAAAGTTCATCTTTAACTTTCGGGTTGTGATTGTTTGTAAAAGAACGTTTCTTAAGCCATCCTATAAGTTCATGCACGTTACTACGCTGAAATAAATGATAAAAAAAAAAACACTTTTTTTTCAAATTTTAAATTGTTGCTATTCTGCTGTTCTGCTAAAAATGAAAAACAAATTGTTTTGCTAAATTATTGTTCTGCTGAAAACTGTATAAGCAAAAAGGTGCAGTGACGGGAATCCGTATCATCATTGTTAGTTTTAACGTAAATTCGGTGAAATTTTCTTTTTCTTTTGGTGAAATGAACAGAAAAGTTCCACTATAATTTCCGGGTTGTGATTGTTTGTAAAAAAAAAACGTTTCTTAAGCATTCCTGTACGTTCATGCATGTAGCTGTACTATTAGAAATTATAAAAAAAAACATGTTTTCCAATTTTCATTCTGCTACCCTGCTTTCTGCTCGCATGAATGATAATTGTTCATTCTGCTATTCTGCTGTTCTACTGGAAAAATTATTCTTTTATAAATTGCTATTCCGCTGAAGACTATGTAGGCAAAAATGTGCAGCGAGAAGAATCCGGTTCATCATTTGTTAGTTTAAACGTAAATTCGGTAAAAAAAATGAGAATTTTAATGTTGGTGTAATGAGAAAATGTTCCCTTTAAACGTTCGCGTTGTGATTGTTTGTAAAATAAAAACACGTTTCTTAAGCCTTTCTGTACGTTCATGCATGTAACTGTGCTAAAGTAAATGATAAAAACTACCTTCATTTTTTTTTTTGTAATTTTCATTTTGCTACTCTACTAACTTCACCGAGCCATGGAAATCTTTCCAATTGATGAATCATAAATATATTTTGTATTAGGTCTAGTAAACAATCGATAATCAACGCAGGCACATACAATTTTAAAATATTCAATTAAATGATGTTTAAAACACCATTTTAAAACCCAAAATCACGATTTAGATATGAAGGGCTATCGTAAATATGTTCAACAAAATGCGTTTCTGTGGGAAACTCATCTGTTGTGTTAATGATGATTATGTTGCAATAGAGGTGCATTTATTATCTAACGATGCATAAATTTTTTTTAACTCGATCAAATGCTACCAAGTTACATTTATTTGAAAGGCGGTCAGACACTTCTCCTATTTATTTTACTATGGTACTGAAGTGGTTGAAATTTTATAACTTAGTATATTATAATCAATAACAATCGCTATTAGTTTTCAAACATTATAAATGTTTGTAAATTGCGGGTGGGTAGAGGTATATCGCAAAATAGTATACTTTGGATTTTGCTTAGCAAAAGAATAACGCGATGTATACGCTTAAATAATTCACGCTTAAAAGCGATTAATTAGATATGCAGAAGATGAAGCAAACACAAATGAAAAAGATTCAGCAAATTAAAGTTTAGTGTTGCTATAAAAATGGAATGTTCGCACAGAATTGTTATCCAAACAGTTGATTATCATAAAAAAAACACATAAAATGTAATAAATAAGAAAAAAAACAAGATGCACTGATAAACTACCAGACAAACCATACTAAAATTAAGTTGTCAACAAAAACATAAATATGTAAGAAAGTAAACATAATAAAAACAATTTATAACGCAATTACTTAATGTCCCATGCCGTGACCTGTTAGTCCAGTCGATGCCGTGAAAAGGACGTTGATTATTCATAAACAAACACACTTTAATGTTTTTCACAGTAACAAACCAATTATTCGAATACTGAATTATCCTTAAGTAAACAAAGTATGTAATCCGACTCGCAAGTTATTTTCATTTTACCTTAAGTGTTGTTGCATAATTTACAAAACGCAGGGACTTTACCTTTTCCTATATATTATGTCGCATTTGTATCCGGGTACTCTGGTTACTGTCTCGTTAAATAGTGTGGCGACAAGAAAATAGTAATTTGACAGTATTTGACAGTGTTTATGCGGTCTATATCTATAATCTAAATTTACAATTATTTATTCTAATCATATGCAAGCAAGATATACCAACTACAATATATGCGTCTTATTTATTTTTGTTGTTAATTTAGTTAATACTAAATCACTCTTGCGTGAACAGCCATAACACTACCGCAACAATTTATTAAATTAACATCAATTGCTGCTTAAATGACAAAACTCTACTTTTCTAGCTTGCAATATTGGACTAGTTTGCTCATAAGTACTAAAGATTAAATGGAGAAACGCATGGGCAGTCTCAACCTATCCCCGGGTCGTCTGTGTTGTTTTATTGGTTGCATTTTGTGTATAATTTCCTTTTTATCCGAAAGTATCCACTATTGCAAAAGCAGTCGGTAGGTAAGGCAGGTGTTGTGATTTTCTAGTAAGACGATATTCGTGTTACATTTGTTGCTTCCACTCCTTTTGGATTAATTCTAAAGATTATTTTAACTTCTTATTAACCTGCCAAACACGATATCAGTTGAGTGAGAGTGGGGTGCAAATAATTTAGCTAACAAAACGAGACTTTAGGATATCAATTGCATTACTTAAAAAAACATGTAATGATTTTTTGTTAAGCTATAAGGATAACATGTTGACATTTCCTCGTATCATATACCGGTGAATCTAATTATAATTTCATCCTCAAATCCAATGTCAGTAAACTAGTGGAAATCATTTGTATTTAACCTTGTGTTTAATACGATATTTTGAAATTTCTTTGTAAAACATGTCGGTGAATCTATATATAAAGTTTATCCTGAAATGCAAAGTCAGTTAACAACTGCTGGAAATCATTTGCATTTAACCTTGTGTTTTTATACAGTACTATGAAAGGAATTACAAACAAATATCCTAAGGACAATATTTTGGCATTTCTTCGTAAAATATGTCGGTGAACTATAAATAAGTTTCTCGAGAAAAGCAAGGTCCGTAAACAATTGCTGGAAATCATTTGCATTCTACACCTATAATGTAATAAGATATTTCTCTTTACCTGACTTTAATGGTGATGTGATTTATAGACAACATACTTTTTCCGCTTGACGCTTTTTGTCCGCAGAAAAAAATATACATACTTTGACTTGTCCGCATGATGCACTTTGTCCGCCAAAATTTGGAAAGAAATAAGAAACTTTTGTACGGATGATACCCTTTATATGCATACATTTTAGAATAATGTTGACGTTTGTTCGCACAACAAATTTTGACCTCATATGTGATATAATATTAAACAATTTTGTAAGCGTGAAAATTTTGTCCACGTTATTTTAACAAATGACGCTTTTTGTCCACAAGGCATTAAATCAATATTTAAAGGATCGTAGATGGAAGTTTAGTCATTATTGAATTTATTAAACGATTTTATTTTTGTATAGCATATATACAAAGCATGCGAGGCTCAAATCCAAAATGGCCACCAAAGCGACCGCCAAAAGTGAACTTTATGTTATTATATAATATGACAGAAAACACTGCAAAGTGTTAAAATTTAGATAAATTGCGTAATTGTAAGCTGTATGGCATGTTAGGATAAGTAAAAAGACGATTGATTCATGTACAATAAATTTAAATAAGGGACAAAATGGGGAAGGATAAAACAAGGAAGGCAAAGTTTGACTGGTAGGAATAAGTTTTGAATTTAGTTGAACGTTCGGTAGATTAACGTTATACAGTTATAGCATTAGAAACATAAAAGAAGCAACAGAAACAAAGGGAAGAAAGCAATACATATAGAATACAAGTAGTTCGCGGCGTTCCTATCTTATTTTTTTACATCTGGCGTAATTCATCAAAAATCAACCCTTTAAATGCTTCTTTATTTTTGAAAGATATTTTGTAAATGGTTAAGTGCAATAATTTATTTTATATATTTGTGGTAATCTGAGACACAATTGTCAAGCGTATTTTAATTTCGTTTTTCTGTTAATATGTCGAGAGATAATACAAGTTTGTTGGCTCCCCATCTCCATATGCTGTTCTGTAAATGGTATATACGTAATAACGAAACCCATTGTACATGTCTGATCAACATTCATTGTACCACATTCATATCATTCACACAAACAAAACCTTCGGGCTTTAAAGCACTGTAACATATTGAATACAGGTGCAAATACTTACTTATGTGGAATTAGGCAAGTTTAGATTTAAATGAAATTGTATAAAGTGGGGTAGGAGAGTTCGCTCCAATACCGGACATGTTTATGTACCGGGGTATGTTATAAGCTGTCACAAATATATTAGTAAATTCATATCCCCGCTCAAAAGATCAATGGACAAAATTGACATTACATTTGTATTTAGCTACTTGAGCCACGCCTTCTAATGCCTAAAAAGTAACATCATGTTGTAGTGTGATTGTTTTTCTTTTATGCGAGGGCTGACATAAAGAGTAGTATAAACAATAAGTGAAGGAACAGATGAACACAATGGAAAGTTGACAGTGTCGGGGTGGTGGCTAGAGATGTTACGGTGGAACATTTTAATATAGATAACAAATTCACTTGTATTGAACAAAAGAGCAAAGTGTCTTGTCATAACTAAATAAAGGAATTTGGAACACTAAGACCACGGGCCCATTGTTTAAAACACCTGCTGTAGGACCTCTAACTTGGAGTTTGTCCTGGTACTACATAAATAAATACAGCGTAATACATGTATCTGAGGTATTCCGCCGTGAGGAAAATTGGATGTCTGGTACACATTCAAGTTTGCCATGTTAACAGTGGCTTTTTTCAACGGAGTAATCGAAATATGTACGACATTGGACATTCTGAGGCGTAGTTCTTCTAAAATATCTAGCGTTAACAATATATATATATATATATATATAGTATCGGGTATTTTACATATTGTGTAGTGATATCTTAGCTCTCTGTTGAAAGTTCTGTAGACATTCAGTTCAAAGTTCAGCAGACAGTCACGTGATTTGGGTATGTAAATGTTTACGATTCAAGTTGCTATGGGACACAACTAAACTTTACTGCGCAAATGTTTGCAGGGTGTGTAAGGTCATACATTATTGAATAAGTATTGTATGTTGAAAAACTAATTTAAAAAATCAAAAATGTGATAATTCATTAAAAAATAGAAAAACTGTATTGAAAAATATGATATATCAACTAAATGAAGCAAATATTTTGCTCTAAATATTAACATATACGTACTATCTCTTTTGCAAACTATGTGTGGACAGACACCGAATAACAACAATAACAACAAGAGAAACAACAATGTGGGGGAAACGGTAAAGATTCGAACCCGAACCCAACGTAGTGCGTCGTGTTTGGCCATGTTCTAATTTAATACTCATCCGGACAATGTTACGGTCTGTAGAATCAGACACTTGGTTTAAACATTTTATTCAATTCAGTTTTACATACGTAATCGGACATTCATTTTCTATTTTTATACCAATTTAAACAGCACTATCTGAAAGACTTGTCTCTTCTTTCGGACTTTAAAGTCAGGTGCTGGGGGAAAATCCCTATAAATGTAAAGAAAATAAATTAAAGAGGTATATAAACTTGATATTGAAGATCTGTTGATATTCACATGCGGATAGTACTCTATTAGTACTCGTTACATTTCCATTGTTTCAATAATTGTAATGTATGAAAAGGCAGGTTAATTTGTTTGAATGATGTGGTCGGTCTACCTTTAATCAACAAAAAGCGGCACGTCTTTTATTTATTGATTTTAAACGTTAAAAGAGATGATTAAACGTAAATTGATTTCCGTTATTCCAATAATTGTCATGTATGAAAACCAAGTTTATTTGTTTGCACAATGTGCGAAATATCAAGAACATGAAACAATCGCAAAAAATTTTACTTCTTTACCAAAAATTTACCACTAATTTGTCTTACCTAAGAAATATTTACATTTAATTAAATAATATATAAGCGTAATTTAACATGCATAGTTGATAACCGTTTTCAGACGTTTTATCCATTATAAATTATAAATTAACCACTTCATTTTTAAGTTTAAATGCTTGAGCTAAATATTTTGAAGTTATTTTTTTAGGTTCTTTTCATAAGGTTGTCAAATTAGTTTAATGTTGGCCATTACAGTACTCCACCATATTTTTTTTTTTAAATCAGAGTTTTTGTGTGTATTTTATCTATGTAAAACATCTATCAATTACTGACGGATTTTATTTTTCTGGGATAAAAATGAATGTTCTGGCCTGCAGTGTCTGCGTATAGCTACGCCGGTGTATCTGTTGTGGGAAGTACAATTGTAATATCTAAAACACCATTTTCTGCAGGTTACGTTCTAGTAAGTGTTCTTAACGATTCAAATCGGGTACCTCTTATGTATGGAAAATCCATAAAATCTTGCACACAACTCTGATTAACATCTCATTGTACGAGATATGTATAGATATACCCTTAATTTAACATGAATTACACTTTGAAAACATTCCAGGTAATGAATGGTTGTGGTTGTGAAGGTCACAGACAGCAAATACGGCGACACTTGTTTTAATTGTTTCTAAAGTTTATGATAAAAATAGTTTCAAAAGATAATGAAGATAATAATCAAATTCATAGCATTGTATTTAAGTTAAATGATATATGATTCACTAAAATCATACTTTAAAAGCGGTGTCCATATCATATCTTTGTGAATAAACTTAAATAATAATACTTTCCATAAAATAGTTCAAAATTAAATTGAATTTCACAAAGTCCTGATGGTTTTCCGATCTGATTAGTAAAATATCCAAACAGTGGCTATGTCCTAAACTCAAGTTAAGTTCTACATAGTGATCTATTAAATTTTCCCTTAAATATGAAAATTGTTTTGTTAACACAATACATGGCTTTTGCATGGTTAAAATACGTTTTTATCAAAAGAAAACATAAAAGCAAACAAGATATACTTGACAATATTGTGCAGTATAGTGAGAGAATTGTGCTTTTTTTTAGAAAAGCACCAAACTTGGCACAAAGAGAGTACAAGGTCAACTAATTATTTTTAAGACAGAGACTCACGTCGAGACTTTCAAAATGCCAGAGAAATCCAAGATGGCCGCCAAAATGGCCCCAAAATTTGACAAATTTCACGTTTGTCCTTAAATTTACAGAATTTTATGAAAACTTATAACTTTTTATGACCAATAATATCAAATTATATTTATATTTAATAATTTTAATCGTTTTATTGCGACAAAATATTCTAAAAGAGAGAAAATGCAAACTTTAAAAGCTAAAACCTTCAAAGTTAGCTAAAATCTCTATTACTTAGATAATATTTATATTTTTGCTCAACGTTTTCATCAAACTTTACATAACGGGTATGGTCGGACGAGTATGATGCAGAATTGCTAAAATAATGTTTTAAATAAAGCAAAGATTTGTATCTATATGCAAATTAAAGTGGTGAGGGGGTTAATCAATATGACATTAGGTGCACACATCAGTCAATGCTAGAACAAATTAAAGATTATTTTACATATAAACAACAGCTCTTTTTATATAACTATGATGTAAACAGTACTCTAGCCTTTGTACATTTACATCTGAAATACACTTTGTCAGCATGTAGAGAAACGACCAGATTGGTTCCAATATTTTTGGGCTTGGAATGAACTATATCCCTGCAAAATCTATTGCGATAAGCTATTTGTTTGGTGCGTTATATAGCTGAGCTGTCGGTACGAAGGTTGGCCATCCTTATGTGTGAAAAATACCTTTAAGGACTCATTTGAAGACGTGCTTGTTGGGACAAATACAAATCACTCTTTAACTGGCATTACACCTTCATTGATTCTGATTCGGAAGTAGTGAATATAGTTTAAATTTCCTTATTGTTCCCAGTCTGCCCTGCTCTCTAGTTTTCTTTTCCCACTAAATGATAAGGTTTTGTCACACGCAGTGAATGAATAAAAAGCTGGCAGAGATCTCGTCCTCTGTTTATTAAGTTGATTTGAAACGGTATGCATACGAGAAGTATTTTTACAGTTCTAAACCCAACCCAATCCACATTCAAACTAGCCTATGAACATAAATCAACGACTTATACCAGGACATATGTATCAGCTGTTTTATCATGATATTTCATATACATTTAGTAGCAGACCATAACTGTGCTTGTTTGAAACATATATACTTTCTATTGTCTACAGACTGACTAGAAGATATTGAACTAGTTTTTCCTTGTTGTCATCAACGGCAAGAAATGCGTCCTGGTTGCCAGGGAAATTGGAGCTTTGCATAACTTTCCTATCGTAGATCAGGTTAAATACTACCATGCACACACTAATACCTACCAATCTGCTTACATTGGAGAGTTCTCGTCTTATTCTTATGGTTTTAACAAATTTTAACCATGATTTTGGGGATACATAGCAGTTATGTACTTCACTTAGGCTGTCACCAAGCCAAGAAAACATCTTTATTGTACACTGGGTTTAATTTTAAGTTCAGATTTGATCCTGGTGTTTTTGGTGTCTGAATATATGGACACAATCTGCCTTTCACAATTGGCTTGAAAAGTGGGTTGTAGTGACTTGGATATTATTGGCCACTCATAACAAAGTTCAAATGCATTTGCCACTTCCCTTTAATTCCCATATGTACAAACTGTCAGCCAATCAGCAATTTTCAGCAAACATTTACTATAAAGGATTAAACGGATTAGATGCACAATTTATTTAAATTGCAATCGGATTAAAATCATTTATTATGAAAAGAGGAGGGAATTAAAATACAACAAAAACTTAATAAATTTTTATCGATATATTTCATAATTTGTTTGGCAGAAACTGGACATGGCTGATTATTTCTATTAAGTATTCATGAATGTGAATCCGCTGTCGGGGAATTTTTTTATCAGTCACTGTATAATATTATTATCCTTGTGATACTTGTTTTCACACACATACATGTTTGGAAATAATATGTGCATGAAAACAAGTATCACCATGATAATAACATTATATAATGACTGATAAAAAAATTCCCCAACAGCGGATTCTCATTCAATACAACCTAAATAACAGGAACATGGTATAAAACCTTGTGATACCTTGTGTCTACCCTACTACAAGATTCAGTTTATTGTCTAAATACCTCTGCTAGACTATAAGCCGGGGCTACAGGAGTGTGGATTGTGGCATTTTCATTACCCGGCATAAAACAGACTCAATACAAGAAAATATCGGTGGAAGTCAATATATTATTTTTATTTCGTGATATAATACATTGTACAACATACTTTGAAATAGGTCTTCCGTGATCAAACATTTCAGCAAATTGTTATTACAACTATACATTCAATGATGGATATATTTACTGATTTCATTATAAAGATTCAGTTGTTACATACGGCATATTAATACATGTGCTAGTTTAAAAAACACTTCACCACTTTCGTTTCTGTATGCTAACATATTTATATTAAAAACAAATGTACTGATCAAGTACTAATATAATGATTGGGTGTATATACATGTACATACATAGTCTTTATGTATGTAGTTGCACGAAGAAGTTGTTGTCTGGAAAATGTTAATGATTAACATTTTGTATTAGCAAAAATTGATACTGTGTACTCGTTATTGAACACCCATCCAGTACTGAATGACCATCTCACAGGAAATAATAGACTTTTGAAGAAAAGGACACAAAACATCACTTTTCAGTCGTTAGAATGAATGAAAATCAGAAGTGTAAAAGTGTTTCATAAGAGAAATGTGATTTTAACTACTGAATTAAATGCTCCTTTTTGGGAAAGGTAACGTCCTGGAGTGTTTAATTGGGATTATACGGAAGTTGTAGTGTTAAACATACACACCATTATAGTAAGGACTGCAGTTTGTTACCTATCCAATCATGGCTGCCTGTTAGTCACAGTAGGCTATAACTTTAGCAGGTTATAAGCTATTAGATGCATATGTAGGCACATTACCTAAGTGTTTGCCCAATCTGTATTTTCTGAATTAGGTACTATACAGATTATACGGCACTGCACTTGACAGAACTCATTCGCAAATTATTGAACCGCAACAAAATGACAATATACGCATATCCGAGATAGTTTTACAAAATTAAAACCAGAATTTGTAGCGAAATAGCGTCATGGAGATAATATGCACATCTCCACTTGGTAATGATACATATTAGCAAGTTTTATTAAATTCAAACCAGAAGTTGTAAACAAATAGAGCGGACAAGAATTTGGTCACAGACAGAATTAAAGGGCCATATCTCCGTGAAAAAAACATCGAACCGGAACACAAACATAGCAAGTTTCATAAAATTCCAACCTGACGTTGTAGAGAAATAGCGTGGACAATAATTTGGTCACAGACTCAATGAAAGGGCCATAAATCCGTGAAAAATCATCGAACCGGAACACAAAGACAATATGCGCATCTCCACTTGGAAGTGATGCATCCTAGCAAGATTCATAAAATTCCAACATGGGGTTGTAGAGAAATAGCGCGGAAAAGAATTTGGTCACAGACAGAATCAAAGGGCAATAATTCCGTGAAAAATCATCTAACCGGAACACAAAGACAATATGCGCATCTGCACTTGGTAGTGATGCATCCTAGCAAGTTTCATAAAATTCCAACCTGAGGTTGTTGAGAAATAGCGCGGACAAGAATTTGGTCATAGACTCAATCAAAGGGCCATAACTCAATGAAAAATCATCGAACCGGAAGACAAAGAAAACATGAGCATCTCCATTTGGTAGTGATGCATCCTAGAAAGTTTCATAAAATTCCAACCAGAGGTTGAAGAGAAATAGAGCAGACTAGAATTTGGTCACAGACATAATTTAAGGGCCATAACTCCGTGAAAAAAACATCGAACCGGAACACAAACATAGCAAGTTTCATAAAATTCCAACTTGAGGTTGTAGAGAAATAGCGTGGACAATAATTTGGTCACAGACTCAATGAAAGGGCCATAACTCCGTGAAAAATCATCGAATCGGAACACAAAGACAATATGCGCATCTCCACTTGGTAATGAATGATGCATCCTAGCAAGTTTCATAAAATTCCAACATGGGGTTGTAGAGAAATAGCGCGGACAAGAATTTGGTCACAGACAGAATCAAAGGGCAATAACTCCGTAAAAATTCATCGAACCGGAACACAAAGAAAACTTGCGCATCTCCACTTGGTAGTGATGCATCCTAGAAAGTTTCATAAAATTCCAACCAGAGGTTGTAGAAAAATAGCCCGGACAAGAACTTGGGGACGCACAGACGCACGCAAGCACGCACGGACGAAACGGCGACTATATGCTTCCCCCATTTGGGGGAGCATAAAAACCAAGTATGGTAGGTTGTCACTTGGTTTTCAAAGAATCCTTTATCATATCAGATATTAAATTATAAGCCATATTCGGTCGCGCGCTCTCTCTCTCTCTCTCTCTCTCTCTCTCTCTCTCTCTCTCTCTTTCTCTCTCTCTCTCTCTTATTATTCTTGTTTGGAGTTTTATTTTGTATATGATTAAGGAATAAACTGGCGTATCATTTTGTACTTTACATTTGACTAAACTATAATCTTTTAGAAATAGTTTAATTAATGTCTAACAATAAACTAAAACTGCGCAATACACGAACATTGTAATCCAAAACTTCTGAGATTGAAATCAAGATAAAATGGATGAATTTGTATGTAAATAATCTTAAAGTTATTCCAACATTCTATACGTTTCTATTTTATGAATGATTCATACTGATACCAGTGTCAGTATAATATAAAAAAATAAGGAAAATATTATTAGGTAAAGTATGAATATCTTAGCCTTTTCTAATTGTTCTATATTTATGCTTTTACCTGCTTTACTGAAATTATTTACTTTTAAACTGAACAAGAGAGAAAGTAATCTGACCCCGGTTAGCGCCGTCTGCATCACGTCTGACTATCAATCCAGGGTTCTTGAGTTTAGATCCCCAGCTCGACCACAATTTCCATGTTTATTGATAAACGACATTGTGGCTCATTGTCATTCGTCTCCAATCGCTGATCAAGTGGAAAGAGAATCATTTACTTGCCGATATAGGGTGTGCTCGAGTAATGGTTAACCTTCCAGAATTCAGGAAAGAATAAGGAAACTGAGCGCCTGATAGCCATTGATGCAAATTCATGACCTAATATATTGAAGCAATTATAAACTGTAAGCAACTTTCTGCTAGTTTAATAAATCCATATTTTAGCTTCTGAATACTTTTTTAATAGCATGTTTGACTATATAATTCATGAGATCAGATTTTGCAGGGCTCTGTTAGCTCTGTCGGTAGCGCGTCTGACTATCAATCTAGGTGTTGTGACTTCGAATAACCGCCCGACCACAGCCTCTGTGAATCATATACGACATTGCGTATCATTACCATTTGTCTCTCACCGCTGATTCAAGTGGGAAATTTATCAGTTAATTGCGTAGATGGGATATGCTCGAAAACTGGTTAACATACCAGAATCCAAGGAAACAGTGGTTAGATTAACTGATCGTCTGTTAGCCCTAGATGGCATAAAATGACGCTTACTTTTCAATCAATCAATCAATCAAAAGAACAATATCCATAAATTGAACAACAGTAGTCTAAAGAATTATAGCTTTCAATAAGTGGTCTTAAAATGTTACAACTACTACTACGATAGCTACATTTGCTATAAATGCAACACATATTACGACTACTACTACGATTGATACATTTGCTGTTAATGCAACACATGTTACAACTACTACTACGATTCTACATTTGCTGGTAGTGCGACACATGTTACAACTACTACTACAATTGCTACATTTGCTGGTAGTGCAACACATGTTACAAATACTACAGAAATTGCTACACTTGCTGTTAGTGCAACACATGTTACAGGTACAACAACAATTGCTACACATGATGTTAGTGCAACACATATTACAACAACTACTACAATTGATATACTTGCTGTTAGTGCAGCACATGTTACAGCTATTACTAAAATTGCTACAACTACTACTACGATTGTTACATTTGCTGTTAGTGCATCACATGCTACAGCTACTATTACGATTGCTACATATGCAACACATATTACAGCTACTACTACGATTGCTACATTTGCTGTTAGTGCAGCACATGTTACAGTTACTTCTACGATTGTTAGTGCAACACATGTTACAACAACTACTACAATTGCAATATTTGATGTTAGTGCAACACATGTTACAACTACTACTTCGATACCTACATTTGCTGTTAGTGCAACGCATGTAACAACAGTTACTATTACTACGATAGCTACATTAGCTATTAGTGCAACACATACTAAAACTACTACTATGATTGTAACATTTGCTGTTAGTGCAACACATGCAACAACTACTACTACGATTGCATCATTTGTTGATAGTACATCACATGTTACAACGACTACTACAATTGCTACACTTGCTGTTAGTGCAACACATGTAACAACTACTACTACGATTGCTACATTTGCTGAAAGTGCAATACATATTGCCATCACTACTACGATTGTTACATTTGCTGTTAGTGCAACACATGCTACAGCTACTACTTAGATTGATACACTTTCTGTAAGTGCAGCACAAGTTACAACTATTACTACAGTTGCAACACTTGCTGTTAGTGCAGCACATGTAACAGCTACTACTACAATTGCTACAATTGCTGTTGGTGCAACACATGTTACAACAACTACAACAATTGCTACATTTGATGTTAGTGCAACGCATGTTACAATAGTTACTACTACTATGGTAGCTATATTTGCTGTTAGTTCAACACATGTAACAACTTCTACTATGATAGCTACACTTGCTGTTAGTGCAACACATGTTACAACAATTACTACGATAGCTACATTTGCTGTTAGTGCAATGCATGTTACAATAGTAACTACTTCTACGGTAGCTATATTTGCTGTTAGAGCAATACATGCTACAACTACTACCGCGTTTGCTACATTTGCTGTTAGTGCAACACATGTTACATCTCCTACTACGATTGCTACATTTGCTGTTAGAACAACAGATGTTATGACTTCTACTACGATTGCTACATATACTGCAACACATGTAACAGCTACTACTACGATTGCTACATTTGCTGTAAGTGCAACACATGTAACAACTACTACTATGATAGCTACACTTGCTGTTAGTGCAACACACGTTACAACAATTACTACGATAGCTACATTTGCTGTTAGTGCAATGCATGTTACAATAGTAACTACTTCTACGGTAGCTATATTTGCTGTTAGTGCAACACATGTTACAATAGTTACTACTACTACGGTAGCTATATTTGCTGTTAGTGCAACGCATGTTACAATAGTTACTACTACTACGGTAGCTACACTTGCTGTTAGTGCAACACATATTACAACAACTACTACAATTGCTAGATTTGCTGTTAGTGCAACACATGTTACAACTACTACTATAATTGCTGAATTTGCTGTTATTGCAACACATGTTAAATCTACTATCACGATTGCTAAATTTTCTGTTAATGCAACATCTGTTTTAACAACTACTACACTTGCTACATTTGCTGTTAGTGCAACACATGTTACAACTACTACTACGATTGCTACATTTGCTGTTAGTAAAACACATGTAACAAATACAACTACGATTGCTTACTTTGCTGTTAATATAACACATGCTACAGCTACTACTACGATTGCTAAATTCTCTTTAAGTGCAAAAGATATTACAACTTCTAGCACTATTGCTACATTTTCTGTTTTGTGCAACAAATGTAACAACTACTACTACGATTTCAACACTTGCTGTTAGTGCAACATATGTTACAACTTCTACTACAATTGCTTCATTTGCTACAACACATGTTACAGCTACTACTACGATTGCTATATTTCTTTTTAGTGCAACATATCTTATAGATAATACAACGATTGCTACATTTGCTGTTAGTGCATCACATGTTAAAACTACTACTTCGATTGCTGCATTTGCTGTTAGTGCAACACATGTAACAACAACTACTACGATTGCTACACTTGCTGTCAGTGCAACACATGTTATAACTTCTACTTCAATTGCTACACTTGCTGTTAGTGCAACACATGTTACAATTACTACCACGATTGCTACATTTGCTGATAGTGCAACACTTGTTACAACTACAACTACGACTTCTTCATTTGCTGTTAGTGCAACATATACTACAGCTACTACTTCGATTGCTACACTTGGTGTGAGTGGTACACATGCTACAGCTACAACTAAGATTACTACGTTTGCTGTTAGTCCAACACATTTTAAAACAACTACTTAGATTGCTACATTTTCTGTTAGTGCGAAAAATTATAACAACTACTACTACGATTGCTACACTTGCTGTTAGTGCAACATAATGTTACAATTCCTACTACAATTGCTTCACTTGCTGTTAGTGCAACACATGTTACAACTACTACTATGATTGGTTCAATTGCTGTTAGAGCAATACATGCTACAACTACTACCGCGTTTGCTACATTTGCTGTTAGTGCAACACATGTTACATCTCCTACTACGATTGCTACACTTGCTGTTAGAACAACAGATGTTATGAATACTACTACGATTGCTACATATGCTGCAACACATGCTACAGCTACTACTACGATTGCTACATTTGCTGTTAATGCAACACATGTAACAACTACTACTACGATTGCAACACTTGCTTTTAGTGCTGCACATGTAACAACTACTACTACGAATGCTGTATTTCCTGTTAGCGCAACACATGTAACAACTACTAATACTAAGATTGCTACTTTTGCTGTTAGTGTAACACATATAACAACTACTACTACGATTGCTTCATTTGCTGTTAGAGCAATACATGCTACAACTACTACCGCGTTTGCTACATTTCCTGTTAGCGCAACACATGTAACAACTACTACTACTAAGATTGCTACTTTTGCTGTTAGTGTAACACATATAACAACTACTACTACGATTGCTTTATTTGCTGTTAGAGCAATACATGCTACAACTACTACCGCGTTTGCTACATTTGCTGTTAGTGCAACACATGTTACATCTCCTACTACGATTGCTACATTTGCTGTTAGAACAACATATGTTATGACTTCTACTACGATTGCTACATATACTGCAACACATGTAACAGCTACTACTACGATTGCTACATTTGCTGTAAGTGCAACACATGTAACAACTACTACTACGATTGCAACACTTGCTGTTATTGCAACACATGTTACAACCCCTACTACAATTATTACACTTGCTGTAAGTGCAACACATGTTACGACTACTACAGTAATTACTATTGCTACATTTGCTGTTAGTGGAAAACATGTTACAAATACAACTACGATTGATAAATTTGCTGTTAATGTAACACATGCTACTTATCAATCTGGATATCAGAGTGTACGTAGATGTTTCCTGTATGAATTGAACGACTACCAACAATTACACGTGCATGTTCGAAGCACGTGCGCTACAGCATTAAGAGTAAAACTAAAATTGATTCCTGCGCTTAGGTACAGTATTTGCCCGTGCCACACAGGTCGTAAATGAGGTTTTGAAAATTATGACTTTTTACTTTTTCAAAAAAAGCCATGCTAAGACTTGCCATGTTGAAATCGCTGCTGTTCATTCCTTTACCGAATTAGTTTAATTTGGTATCATTGTGTAGGTATGCCTAAATGGTTCAGTTTCAAGGCGGCGCCAGCTGGTCTAAGTTCAGATTAGACTCTGTAAGGGGGCGGAAAAATTAAATCACTCATGGAATGGGTTTATATGTTGTAGATTTAACAATTCTAAGCAACTTTTGTTCTTAAGCCATCTACCACCGTTCCACCAGAAATGCGCCCGTGTCGACACGTGCATGGCGGGAATGGGGGTGTCATGTTCAAACCCCTGTACTGAGCTCATTCTTGAGCTGTTTTTAATCAGAATAAAGGGTTTGGCAGGTATTGAGTAGCTCTTGAGGTTGGTACCATTTTGTTTCAAAAGATGGCCGCTATGCATCGCCAGCGGGCCTCGAAGTTAGGTCATGTTGTGGCACGTGCCGGAAAATGAGAGGCACATGCATTTGGGTCATGTTCAAATATATTGTAGATAATTTCATTCAAAAACAGGAAATCTACCATCTTTGGTAACAAAGTGTAAGAGTTCACATATATGAAAAACTTATGGATAGCTTGAGAGGGATTATTTACTTTAATTATTTGATGTAATAAATATTAAAATTTAACAGGTAACATTTAAACCAGATTTTTTTATAGCCTACAGTGATGTGTCTTGTTCTAGAAAGCCCGTGTGGTTCCGGCTAAGAATAGAATCGCTGTCGATCTCTGCAGAGGGGTAGGAATCCTCCGGGGTGTCACGTTCATTTTATAATTTTTTTGTCATGTTCACTAATTACCAACCCATGTGTGGGATCAAGAATAGGATCATAGGGACTCCTGCATATCGTAGGAAACGACAATTTGAGTTATACAAGATAATTTGCTGAAACTCTGCAGTTCTGCAGGTATCAAGGTTCTAAGTTCATTCTGCATATTCATTTGTTTATGTGTTTTTTTTTAATCTGTAAGTCAATTCGTTGTGTTTGTACATGTAGAGTGAACCTGGAATCTAACTTCCTGTTGGTGTCGAATAACCAATAATGTGTTGGTACGTTGTAAAACACTATTCATTCATTATTGTTCTTGTAATTGGGATTGCTTAATGTCGTTTGAAGGGCAAGTGCTGTCAAATGTTTTCCATGTTGAGTAAGAAAGACAATTCACTTGCAGCTTGGTTTGGTAATCCCTTGTGCGGAGACCTATAAACCAAATACGCTATTGTGAAACTACGTCATTCTATTTATAGTTAAGACTTGTCCATCACATGTAACACATTAATATTTAATCCATTGTATTGAATAACGTATGTAACAGATAAGCGTGCTGTCATCATGGGGTGTTTGGTGTAAAGTTAAGGTCATTATTCATAAAATATAAAAATCGTGCTATATACTGGAACAAAGTGCGTAAAGCATAAATATTATTTGTGGGACCTACCGCAACCGGTTGACATGACAAGGCAAAAATCAGTTCAAACAACTTTATACCTTTGGTGTAATGGTCAAGCGAGTTTTTTAATGAAGCAACTTCATACAATTGAACAGAAAGCCGTGTCCATTCAAACTTTATGGCATAATAAGTTAATATTAAATCTTACATTGATTGGAAGGCGAGCGAAGCTCTGACTACAATAGCTGTCGTGCAGCCCTAGCAATCTGTTATAAAGGTAACGTATCACAGGAACCACCATATTCATCCGACCGATAAAGTAGTTCACAAGTTTCAAAACGCATTTGCCGTATAAAAATTCAAAGATACGATACGGGAAGCATACAATTTCCATGGAAATGCAGAAGAATACAATAATCTCGCTGGGCACTAAAAAATACACGGCAATTTTCATTGATAAAAAAATTGTTTAACACATCTACTACTGGTGGGGGGTTATACTCTCTAACATCATTCGACTGTAATCAGTCGTAATCATTAACGGGGCGAAATATTAACATGTTTTCGATATAATAACTCGTAGTTTGAGTAAATAGTGATTGTTAGTGTAATTTCATTCACTACGGAATGTCCTCTTTTGATTTTGATAGTAAAATAAAGAAATTAGGTTCGGGGCTATTTTTGACGTTGATAAAAAAACCCGCGCCAATCTGTCATCTTATGCAAGCAGTGTTTTGATATTGATGAATTGATCCACCGCTCAAAGTAATTGATTTAAATATACATTCATAATTTCATTTATATATTTACCCTTATCATATACTGTTGTATTGTTACTCAATTTTTGCAGCTAATTAGTTTATCCAAACATATTTAACCGTTTATTAGGTCATCCGACCGTTATGTTTGTTGTGATTAGAACTGTGTTGTATTGTTTAGATTGATTAAATCTAGGTCACGCAAAACCGTTTATAATGCTATTAATTGATAATTTATATCGTTGA
Organism: Panopea generosa; assembly: GCA_029582155.1. Taxonomy (NCBI): domain Eukaryota; kingdom Metazoa; phylum Mollusca; class Bivalvia; order Adapedonta; family Hiatellidae; genus Panopea; species Panopea generosa. Next base: position 64,941,081 of record CM055897.1, read on the forward strand.
TTGAAAGCTACATGAGAATCGAACATTACTAAAGTCAGTAAACACGTAAATCTATAAGTAGTTCATGTTTGTTTTGTTTTGTACAAAGAGTTATTGATATGTGTCATATATTCTCGAAGAATCAGGGACATTTTGTGCTGAGTGCGTTTCGTTATCCATAAATCATAACTACAGTGCTGCCGGTGTTAACGAATGATCGGTGGTAACAAATCACTTGCATTTTAACCTATTGTACATTACAAAATAATTTGTTATTCAGATTTTTATTTTCATACGTTTGAAGATGAATCCTTAAACAACTGGCAAAAAATTGCGAAAACAGAAGTCAATGTTTTCAATTAGTTACATAGGTTTTAGTAACTCCTTCGAAAATAATGCATTGAAAATGACGTAATCCAAATTACTGCTATCGGTACACAAACATTGTACACACATGCCTAAACAAAAAGTCAAAGTTAACATCTTTAAATATTGTCATTTTGGTGGTCATGCCTCACTACAAAAAAGAAAATAATCGGATTTGTATTTCTTTAAAAAGAACTGGTAATGCATTTACCGTCTTTTCAGGAGTAGCGAATCAGTAAGTTACGTGAAAGGCAACCGGGCTACTTAGGTGATGAATTTATTCCAAATGTTATAAATAATTTTTTCCAAATGTTCAAATCAATCTAAGGAGTTAATGTGTTAATTTATGGCAATGTATTGGGCTTATTTTATACAACTTAGGTCTAAAAATATTGCTTGATTCATATTTCATACTTCGACAATTTTCAATATAATTAACGGTTTGGTGTTAAGTCCCCACAGGTCAGCAAAGAATAAACTGAAGAAAAACAATCGATTTCTGCAACTTTTAGATGATAGTTTCTGTAAAACTGGTAGTTTGAAACTGCACAGTACTTTTTAAACAGCACTCGGACATTATCTCATCTTATGGTTTGAGCGATTTGTTACTACCTGAAGTGATCCTCTATCGATAAACGTCGATAAACAAACGATGTAGGCATTGTAACATTGAATTCAAAATACTTCACAGAATGCGAGATAGATAATTTCTTTATAATTTGACTGTGAACAAACCATACTTTTCAATTTGAACTTAGATTTTGTGAGTATTAAATAAAAAGTGATTCGTTAATACCGGCGACACTGTATTGAACTGGAGATATTAAAATTGACTGAAGTTTTAGCACAAAATATATGATTGCCAGACTGAAGATGATTCATTGAAAAACAAAATCTGGAGTTCGAAGTTAAAACATAACATATATCTGGAGCTGAATCGTTGAAATTCTTGCTTGAGGAGTTGGACAAGTTAAGAGTTCAGATGACTCATTTAAATTGTATATTTGTGGTTTTTTTTAAGAATTATATATTTTTTAAATAAACAATAATTCATTCATTGTTGGTGAGTGTTTGCACATTATTAAAAGGCACTTTAAAGCGGTACATTCCTCTTTTTTAATGAAATAATGGGGATAGATATTGAGCAGTGGAGATGTAAAATTGGTAGTTTTTATGAGAAGCATGTGTCGATCAATACTCTATCAAAAGGACAAACGCAAGAATATAAAGATTTGTTTGTCAAGCTTTCATATAGGTTGTTCATGTTGATAACTTTTATGTTGATTTTATGTGGAGATGTGGAAAGGAATCCTGGTCCATCACGTTACCAGTTTACAAAATTCCCTGTAAATGGCAATTTTCACCAGGGTCATCGAATATTCAGTCAATTTTCACAGGGAAGACAGTGTGTACATGTACCATGTTGTAAAGTATTTTTTGCAAATGCGTTATTAAAACCATTTGATAGCTACTGTTGGAAAAGGATTGATAGGGACTCTGTTTTGTATGCAGGAGATTAATTATACAGATACACAAAAGAAATATCAAACATACCACATTTTTTTCTAAATCCCAATGAATTGCCTTCTTACTTAACATTTCAGAAATCTAACTAAGTTTTCCAATTTCCGAACGTACATTTTCGAATTAACAAAAGCAGCGAGCCTTCCCTCAGGCCTTTTAGGCCTTTGATATTGCAGCCATGTACACTATTCCTTTTGTGACATTTTGCCACCAACAAGCTGCATTATTTGTAGATTAATCTGCAAAAGTGTAGGGTTTTTTTCTTTTACTATGATATTATCATTGTACATACATATAGCAAAACATCACTTTTCATAACCAGAGGCCCATGGGCCTTAACGGTCACCTGATTATCCTTGATGACATAAAGCTATATGAACTATTTTCCATATTTTGTCTTTCGGGAAGCGGCAAGGTAGGGGACAATGAAGTTCACACAGGTATTAACCGTTGTGTCAGCAACATCAAATCACTCAAAAAAACTTTCGCAGAAGTCTATTCAGTCATAAGAAATAACGTTTTTTTGCCTATTTCTCTTATATAGATGTAGTAAAGTGGGCCTCGCCCCAGGGCCAAACGGCGAGACCTAGAAGCATAAAGTTAACAATTTTGATAAAGGACCCCTAGTCGTCAATAATCACGATCAAACTTTTTTTCTGAGTGCTTCTTATAACAAGAAGATTTTAAAAATTTACCTTGAATTCGAATGTTTTGGCCCTGCCCTCAATACCTCTTGGGGTGGGGACCATGAACTTCACATAGGTATTAACCGTCATGTCAGCAACAACAAATCACACCAAAATGCATTCGCACAAGTCTTATATAGGTATAAAAGCTGTATACAATTCATTACAACTGAGTTTATGGTTTTTGAGAACGATTCGAAAATGTGAATTGTTTAGATGCTCTAAAATATTTTAAGCCCCACCCAAGGGCCAAACCATGAGACCCAGGGACATGCAATTCTTATAAAGGTATCGTATACGTCCATAATCATGCTCACTATTTGTTTCCCAGTGCTTCCTATAGTAAAAAGATTTTCAAAGTTTACCTTGAATTTGACAGTTTTGGCCCCGCCACCAAGGCCCCTGTGAAGTGAGGACCATGCAATTCACAATTTGATTCACCCTTTGGTACCAAAGCTGCATACAACCTATTATTACGATTGAACTTACGTTTTTGAGAAGTCGACAGATAAAGGCGATAGCAAAAGGTTCCTTGACACAAAGTCTCAGGTGACCTTAAAATACAATGTGATTCAGTTTAGATTATAAGAGACTAGATTAAAAATATATAACTATTTACATAGCTATTAACATCTACATTTACTATAAAATGCCAAATGATGTAAAACCTTCCATTTAACTGAACTTTCCACAAAAATTCTGTTAAGAATGTTTTCAATCATGACAAAAACATTGATATACAGGGTTACCTTGGTATGATTGAACATACATAAGTGTTTTGCGCAAACTGTACTGCAAATACATTTTGTTTATGTGGAGTATACAAGCTATGAAGTTAACGGTTCATTTGCAACATAAAAATGTTAAAACTTGAGCACAATCTGAGTCATTAATCGCTATCTAACTGTTGAAATTTGTAACAGGAGCCATATAAGCATATGTGTGGTCTATATATATAAGGAAATATGTATATCCTGTGGGGCATCAGCATTCATGTACAATACTAGCTTATAAGAGCTATATATATCCGTTATATATAGAAAATGTCGGCCCTTGAAGAAACCCCACACCAAGGTGTCATTCAATTGAAATCATTTAACCATGCACAAATATAAAAACAAAAAAACAAACTAAGGAAAAATACTGTAATATCGAAATATTTAAATGAACATATTTTGTCAAAACAAATTGATATTGACGAAAAGCATATATGAAAAAAAACAATACCGTTTACCTCTTCTTATTTTTACATTCAAACGAATAAAATATAAACATTTATACTATGCGACATTTAATAAGTATATATTATAAGAAAGTATAATCAAAAAAGCTTTATTCCTAAATATGCTTATATTTTGGATAACACGTTTATATGCTATGCTGGTGAATAATTGAATTATTATGTATATCTAAAGTGTCGTAAACATATCACTGATATGATACTGACATATTACGTAATACTTCCATGTTTCTACTGAGAGGGAGTTTATTAAAACTTATCTTTTTTACATCGATTGTGAAACAAGTTATTACAAATCGCAATCGAAGGATTAATGTGTAGAACCAGTATTAAGCATATGTGGATAAAATTTCTTGCTCAAAGAAACCATACATAGCCGTGTGTAGTTCAGAAGAAGTTATGGGAATGATTATTCATTTTGGTTGAAAAATGTGTTTTATTTTTATTCACATGTAATTACACTGTATAAAAGACATTTCGATATTTTATAATGCACAGTCAGCATGTTTGCACAAAGACACTGCTGACAGAGTTCCTTTCCTTATTTTATTTTACTTTTAAATGATAGTACCACGAAAAGTGAAACAGACAATCGTATTTAAATAAACCAGATTTAAATAATACTTAGCAACGATCTTTTATAGCTATGATGATATCAATACAACGCTTGCTGGTCTGATATTCTATTGCTATTTTGTTTTAGCAAGATGTCAACGTTTTAATGTGATCTACTTATTCTGACACATTATAATCACATTTTTTTTTAACATTAGGCACAGGCCTTTCTCGAGAAGTTGCAAGAAATCTTAGAAGAACAACCCACTCTGCAGGAGAAAGTTATGCAGGCCAAGATACACAGGCTGCATGGCAAGGTAAGTGAGTGATGTGAGAAAAAAAAGAAATTGTTATATGGAGGATAATGGTATTTTATGTTGTTTATAATAGTAATGTATCTGTAATTTGCAATTTATTTCAAACATATTTATGTCTGAATAAGGCAGATAAGTTTAAGCTAGTATTTCAATGTAATAGATTGTGCACATGAATATATAAATTATATATATATATATATTATAATCAGGTTTTCAAACATTAACAGAAACACAACACTATTTAACACCCTAGTAGACTGATGATTTTCCCATATACAATAAATTTGTGTGTAAAACAAATAAAATTGGGTTGAAACATTCGCCATTAAATGAATGCCACAGTCTGTTGGAAGGTGTTATGTGATGGTTTAACAGTTTTTTATAATTTTATTATATACTTAGTTGGAAATTTTTAATTGTAATCCCTTTATATGTCTTACGAAACCCGTTATTAAAGTAATTCTTAATGTATGGACTAATCCGAATCTGTATTTCATATGGGCTTTTATCTCTGAAACATAATCAAGAAACTATTATTAACCAACGTGATTCCATAGAACAAAATACTTTGAAATGTTTGCCATAAAAGCCTTAATATGTGTTATTTTTAAATCAACTATCAGACGAAAAACACAATAAGTTGTCCTTTGAAAGCTATATGTTGCCGACGTTTAATTTAATTTCAGATTTTGTTTCAAGCTGGGGAAGTTTCAGAAGCCTACACACGTCTATCACAAGCTGTGAACATTCTTGGGTTACGTCAATTTGAGAAAGCAACTACATCGCGTTTTTTTACTGCCAAATTGCTTGCACGTTTCTTTTGGTACTGGAAATACCATGCGACGCGGAGGTGTGTATCTGATAAATATGTTTTTACTAAACATATTTTATTTACAAATTGTATATTGGAAAATATTGCATATTTTATTCACAAATTGTTTACGAGTACATTGGAAAATATCACACGTTTTATTCACAAATTGTATAGTTTAAACATATTTTATTGCCAAATAAACACATATTACAATATTTATCATGCATATAAGTCAAATACAATTTAAGGCAAAAGGGTCTGGCCACAAGTTCTCTCAACATTAGATTACATTGGAAACTATCACACATCAATTAACACATTGGTATACAATTATGAAAGGGGTTCAGAAGAAAGCTTTAAGCTTTTACTAGTTAAAATAGATTATATCTCTTAATATTAAGAAACACAATAATTGAATTGTGTCACGGTTTCGGACACATTGCATCTCCCTTTGTGTGGAACCTTTTGATTTATTTATTGTTATTGATTAAATATTTAGCGTAATTTAGGTGCAGTCGATCAGTTAACCTTACCACTGCTTCCTGGAACCCTAAAAGGTTAACTAATACTCTAGCACACCCCGTCTCCGCAATTAACTGATAACTTTCCCACTTCAAACAGCGGTGAGAGACGAATGATAATGAGACACAATGTCGCATATCAATCATTATGGAGAATGTTGCCAGGCAGGGATTCGAACTCACGGCCTCATTTGTATATCTTTTCGTTTAAGCGTAACAGAACTAAGCATTTCTTTACTTTTATTTTTTGGAACGTGAAAGACAAAAAACTATAATTTGGCATGGTTTTTAGTATAACAGTGACTTAGACTCAAATTCAAACACATATTCCCACACAAATTGTAACATTTAGATCGATATAGCAAACCAGTCACAGTAGCTGATAAATAAAGCTATACATTAAATCGCAAACACACATAACTACCACTGGAGCATGTCGTATTGAAACACGCATAGATTATAAACAAAGAACTATATATACAAAGCATTAAGTTGACCAGACTATTTTACACACCATTGTACAGGTATAACTTTATGATTTATATAGCATTGATACAAACTGACCAGCTTATGACTGCTGTGCCAATGTCGCAAAAGCAACAGTTGCGGTATAAATTACCAATGCTCGATTAGTATGTAGAGACCTATTGGAGTAAATCATTTTCTAGTAACCAGTAATCAAACAGACCAGGATAATATTATGTCATTATTTCTTTCCCAGTCTGAAACAATAAACACAACTATTATAACACTATGTTTTTGTTAGCGAATTTATAATCACAAATTCATTGTCATTGTCATCATATAGAAAACATATGTAAACCATACTGACAATATCTTCTCCATTCAATAAAAACATCACTGCTCCTTGTTTTACGTCACTCCAGTGACTACTTCCAAGATTCCCGACAAATAGTTTCCCGGTATACTAAAATACCGTTGTACTGCGGTATCAGAAGGAGTATGATATACCAGAAGAAATGTAAACCTATCTTTTTAGTCGCCCAACAACTTTACTTACAATGGAGCAAGGAAACTGCCTATCCGATCTGTATATAATGGACAAAGAGACAGGCGATGCCACATCTAAGCTTACACACGCGTTGCAACAGTTCACAACATTTATTGGACGGACCGTGCACCTGCATCTGGTGAGGTTTATTAAATTTGTATATCTTTAACACATTTAAAAATGTAATATATAAAACACAGTTCTAAGATACTTGAAATATAAATCCGAATTAACATATGTTGTGTGTTGTGTGATGGTTATTGTATGACGTCACATAATTACGTATACGTGCGCAGGTGAGTAGAGTGCAGGTTAAAACTGAAAATGAACAAATAAAACATTGAATTGGGAACTGTACATATCTGTAAATCTGTAAAATTGTCGCATAGTTTGTAATAGTTGCCGCTGTGTCTGAAATAATTCCCTCTGATGAAACGTCCTCCTGCACGCACCTCTTTCTATATCGTAGAAATGTAGGAACAGTGTTTCTCGTATTTCAAACGCAATGGTAACTCTTTATGTCATAATTATCGCACTGTTTTCATACTATATTATCATACTATATCAGCAATGCCAATTTCAGAACGACTTCAGTTTTTTAACTGAAATAAATTAATAATATTTAAAATTCGTCATATGTTTAATATTATATTATTGTATTGTATTGTGTTATGTTTTTTATGGTTTTTTTTGGTTTTATTGTGTTGTTTACGTTGTATTGCTTTGAGTTGTGTTGCGCTGTATTGCAATACACTGTTTTCTTTTGTGGTGCATTGCATTACATACTGTTGAATTATATTGCACATAAAACCAAAAAAACACTCACTTTTTTAAGGTTGTAAATTCGTACTCTGCGATGATAGAATGTTGCCGAGAACGCGGCTGGTTGGATATTTCAAACAAATTAGAAGTCGAGTTACTTCAAAGGTACGTTCACGAAAACTCCACAACATATCGAGGGGTGAATGCAAAAAAAGGTCTAAATGCATATCAATATAAAAGCTTCACCCCTAGATATACACTTCTGTATTGCTCGCTTTGACGAAGTTTTAAGTTATTCAGTCACCGATCGTTTTTACTAGACAGTTCCAATGCGGTGACCTCTATTGCTACTTCACCTGTATGTATATATTTAAAGGAACAGCTAATCCGCCGCTTGACATTTATGTATAATGTCTTAACTGAACAGAATAGCAAATCTTATGCATTTTCTCAAAACATATCAAAGCAATTTCCTTGAATTTTGGACTTGAATACAAAAGAACACTTAGCCTAACAATGACCAATTCTGTAATTATAAATTTGACAGTAACTTGAAAAATTCTCATAATTACATGTATTGAAATGGTTATTCTAGTCAACGGTTACGGGTTAGCTGTTATGTTCAGTATATATATATATATATATATTGTACTTGTATATTGTATAATTGTTTAACTTTATTTACTGAGGGTCTTACTAACCGCAAACTAGTTCCTTTATACGTCATACATACATATTGTAACCTGGAGAACCCCTATCGAACGTACAGGTTCGCCCAAAACTGAATGTAGTCTTATATTTAAAATGTGTACGTTGGAAAGAAAAGAATTGGTAAGGAACTATAGAAGAGTCCAGGAATTTCATTCAGGGGCCCCCAATTTCAAATTGGTACAATATCACTGTACTTACATTTTTGGCAAATACTCTCTCATGAGAGGAGGTATATTGTCTCATTTTCTCGACTCAGTACCTGATACAAACACTGAGTAAGAACATAGTTTAACTAGCATCTTTGTCAAATGCTTCAACCGAATTTAAAAGGAAAAACGTTTCGGCCTAAATTCTGTGGGTTTCACGTTTGTATTGCTGCGTTTACAAAAGCAAATCAGTCGCAATTGGCAGAAAGGGTACAAAACGACAACTATGATGAATTTTCAATTAACACTTATATGAAATTAGAAAATTCGCCTTTTCGCTCTGTCGCCACTTGAGACTAATATTACTAAGTGTATGTTAACCAAATACTTTATCTATCGGTAAAAACATCAAATTAATATACCACATGGCTCTGCTTTCATAAGTGTATATATTGGTTTTCAACTCCAACATTGCCGAATCCCTTTAAGCGTGATTTTTATATTCAATTTGTCTTTGTTCAAGGCTACATTTAAGGGCGTTGTTAAATCTAAATCAATCAATCAAACAGCCATATGTTACAATTTTCACCGATCCTAGCATACTAACTTACCCGCCACCTGACATTTTTTGTACCTGCCATTTTACAAACTTTCTCAAAAAAGTATCAAAGCAATTTCCTTGAAATTTGGACTTTAAATTAAAAGAACAATTAACAATGTAATATCAATACACACGTAGCTGTTGATAATGCCATATACAAGGTTTTATAACACTACTCAATACTAGTATTATGATGAAGATATTGGAAATACAAAAGGGTCGTGTTAGCTGGTTAGTACAGTATATATATGGAGGAACATTTCAGCTTTCAGATGTTATGGTTTGCTACACTATTCATAATGAAACAATCATTACCATCCTGTAAACTATGTTCAACAAGTGTATATGACATGGACTGTATTGCTTCCTTTTAGACAAGTATTTATTTTTTGTAGATGTGCATCGAGAAATGATGAGCTGTTATCAGAAGACAGAAAGATCCTAGCGGGGATCTATGCAAATAGTTGTATACTACGCATATTGGATGGAAACTTGAAAAAGGCAGAAGTTATTGGTAGGACAACACTATTAAATCAATTTGAGATTATTTTTAATGAGTTCACATCATTAAGACACTGCTGTAGTTAAATAAATTTGATTTAGAATCTGTTTAAGAATATCGATGAATTATTGAAATATATGTATAATTGATATGTTATAAATTTTCGCAGAAATGCTTTACTAGCTCAAATGTACATGCTTATTATTATTGAAGGATAGGCGTAGTCGTGCCTGCTTCCCAAGCGGTATTGTAGTTTGTTGAACTTTCGTTATATTCTTTGTAGGATTTTTTTCATAACCTATTTTTTAATTATGTTCTACAAATTAAATTTGCTAGACTATAAGTTTATTTTTTCATCATCTTTACTGGCTGAAGGCTTTTTTTAGGGTAAAGTGTATTTCGTTCGTCGTTAACTTTTCCTTTTTTTCAGTAAAACATTTATTTTTTACTTAATTTTTTTATCAAACTTGGTATTTGTATATAGTCATTATACCTCAGATGAGCTCCACTCCAAAGTCAAAAAGTTTGAGATATAAACGGTCCTGTAGAGTTACACAGACTCTCGTGAACCTTTATTTTGATATTTAATGTTTTTGAAACGATGGTGATTCAACACTACCTACAATTGAGCTTGGAACATGTGTCGACTATATCATTTATCATTTTATTATTTAAATAACAGTTTTTTTTAAATGAATCCATGTGTTTAAAATATATTATTGTGATTTTATTGTTCTAATATAAATATTCTTCACTACTTTTAGGGAAAGCTGCTGTCGAGATTTCCGTGTGTATACATGACTTTGAAACCATCAAAACAATTATACCGTACTATTTCTTTGTGTGCGTAATGAGAAAAGAGTAAGTTGGTTTACATGTCCTTTAGTAATCTCATTTCGCCATTTGTGTTACCAGTGTTAAGATGTTTTGTAAAATGGACCTTATTTTAAGGTCACGATACAGCAACAGTATAAACACAACATATTTGAATTATTATATGCATTGTTATAATTAGAACTTTATATCGAGGGTTAAGGCAAAATTAGTTCATCTACCTTCATATTCAATATTGGTTTAGACTAGTTTTGCATTACACTGAGTCCTCGAAAGTATTTAGCCGGACTTTACGCCAAAGGCATAGCCCTTCCTATGTCGTCGTAATCAAGCGTTGCGAGGTCTTGATCACCGCCAAAATGATCATGCGCGACAGGGACTACTTTCTATTCTTCGAATTTCATCTTTTCATGTGTTTTAAGCGAAACAAATCAAACAATAAAAATATATTGTATTATATCATTTAAAAAAGTTAAACAAATAAACCAAGCACAACAATAATATCAATAAAATTAGAAAGGTATACTAAACTAGTATCCATTAATATGTTGTATAAAGAAACTCGATGGGAAACATTACAATCTAGAAGACTAAACATAAACTTATACTTTTTTTTAAAATGAAAACTGAAATAACTCCATCATACCTAACAACACTTATACCTGATATGATTTCAGTTGGAATAGATTACAATTTACGAAACTCACACAATATTCAACCAATTGCTTATAATACACAACTCTTTGCACATTCGTTTCTTCCTTCAATAATCAAAGCATGGAATAGTTTACCTATACTAACCCAGAACTCACCAACATTAAGTATATTTAAGAATAGACTGAACCCTGTCATTGACTAAGTTCCTACCTGTTTCCTCCATGGAGAGAGATTGGCTCAAATATACCATACCCGTCTACGACTAAATTGTAGTTCACTTGACCAACATCTATATTCCAAAAATATTGTTGAAAGTCCGATGTGCACATGCCGTTCACTCGAAGACAGTAACTATTTCTTACTCAACTGTCCAAACTATAACAATCCTCGAACTGAAATGTTTAACACCATAAGATCCGAAGGCATAACTGATATCAGCATGAACCTGTTGCTAAGGGGAAATCCAAGAAACAGTGACAAAACAAATATCGCTGTATTTGATGCTGTGCAAAAATATATCATTAGTACAAAACGCTTTGTTTGATCTGAACCTTAATGATTTTATACTTTCCTTTTTACAAATCGCTGTTCATATTGTACAAGTAAAATCAAACACACAAAGCCTATTCGGTTACCCGGGGTACTCTGGACACTCACGCATAACCACTTTCCTCTCATCTTTACTTTTCTATCTCTTCAACCTTCTCGTTCTTTTTTTTTTCTCTTTTTACAGTTCGTACGAGACTTATGCAAAAGAACCACGGCATATTTGTTCAAATGGAATAACTACGCCAGTGAATAAACTCTTAAGTTATAACAATAAATATTTCAAATAACTTATACCGCCACTTGTAAATCACCAATCATTTCTGGGAGCTAGATTCATACAAGCTAATTAGCTTTTTTCTAAATCCCAATTCTTAGAATTGTCTGTCATTTATGATTTGCAAATGTTATGTAATATACTATGTACAGTTCTTGAATAAAATATTGTTTAAACCAAAGGTGTATGGATATTCATTAAAGCTCGGCTATTAGTTCAAGAACTTTGATTGGTTTATTTTGTTTTCTTTTTTTCTTCTTCGACGTCGTCTTCATTCCCCCTTTCCATCCTACATTTATATAATTTAGTTTCAGTATTATAACTTTATCTGTAACCATATATGTATACATTGTTGTTTGTGAACTCGAGAAAAGGTAAGTTAAAAATAAACTTATGAGTGTTGCTTAAATTATGTAATACTACAGTAAAACTTCGTTGGCTCGACACGGATGGCTGGAACACCACATATAGCTCGAACTACTTATCTGGTCCCGGCCGATTTCAATTTCGATGTACAAATGTATGGTATGACGTTGAACAACACTTAGCCGCCGATGTTCTACAGTATAAAAACACCTTTCATAACGTATTCGTCAGGAATAAAAACGTAATACGTATTCAGTGTTAATAATAAACATAATGTCTTTACACGAAACATACACTCTGCATCACGCTTCTGGAAACAAGATGCCATATAATTTTTTTTTCATCAATTATTTGTTCCTATTTTCAGATATTCCATTATCGTTGATCTTCTGCAACATTTAAAGTGTGCTGCCCAAATGACCGACAATGATGTTGCACGTGCTATGTATCACACACTGTGTTTAGAGGTTGCCTTGATTGGTGGTGAGTGCTGAACAAATTGTATGTCTCTAACGTTGTTTAAAAAATTGAAATAAAAATAAAATCATTAAACCATGAAGTCTTATTAGAGAACTGGAACGGTATGGTTGTACATGGTGCTAGCAGGGAAGCAATGCTTAATCCCGTTCATACTTGAAAGGCGGGCGTCAAATCAGTCTAAATGAAAATACGTGTTGCTTTTTGTGTTGTTTGTTTCATTTGTCTACATCTGGATAATCATTTTAAACTGTTTTTTTATTCAGTTTTTGTGTTCTTAAGCTAAAACGTTATTGAGCCTTTATTTAAAACAGAGCTCGTTTTGTGAGATAAACGTGTTTACTTGTAATAGATGCCGTTTTGTGAGATAAACGTGTTTACTTGTAATAGATGTCGTTTTGTGAGATAAACGTGTTTACTTGTAATAGATGCCGTTTTGTGAGATAAACGTGTTTACTTGTAATAGATGTCGTTTTGTGAGATAAACGTGTTTACTTGCAATAGATGTCGTTTTGTGAGATAAACGTGTTTACTTGTAATAGATGTCGTTTTGTGAGATAAACGTGTTAATTTATAATAGATGTTGTTTTGTGAGATAAACGTGTTAACTTGTAATAGATGCCGCTTTGTGAGATAAACGTGTTAACTTATAATAGATGCCGTTTTGTGAGATAAACGTGTTAACTTGTAATAGATGCCGTTTTGTGATATAAACATGTTTACTTGTTGCCGTTTTGTGAGATAAACGTGTTTACTTGTAATAGATACCGTTTTATGAGATAAACGTGTTTACTTGTAATAGATGCCGTTTTGTGAAATAAACATGTTTACTTGTTGCTGTTTTGTGACATAAACGTGTTTACTTGTTGTAATAGATGCCTGTAAATTGAATGTCTGCAGATATTTTTATACCAAATAAAAAGAGAATACTATGTTATTGTCCGATAGTCTAAACTTTATCAGGTGAGGTAGAGAACAAATTAATGACGAGCCTTGGCGAGCAAAACCTGATAAATTTTATATATCAGGTATTGCCATTGTATTTCATCATGTCATTAATTGCTTGTTGTAATTTTAATGTTTAAAAAAAGCAACAAATTAGTTTAATCAAGGTAATAAACGCATGTGTGTGCATCTGCGGAAAGTGCGCCTGAAAAGATTTTATTTTTATTGATAAAATTCAAACAAAACAAATGTAGTTTTTAATACCAACTGTTCGACACAGTTAAATTGATTAATTTATATTTATTGACATAATAAACAGTTCATCAACGGTCAAAAAAGGGATTCAAGGTGGTTTTAACACATCGAAAAACAATGACGTCATCAATTTGTGTGTTGCTGCAAGATAAACATTCACTACTGATAAAACATAAGTTTAGCTTACCCCAGCTTTTCTATGTAGACTAATACATAATGATATGATAAAGTAAATAAAAGGCCGGAAAGAATGTTATCGAAAATGTATTAAAGTTTATGTATGAGATATTCAAAATTCTTTTTGGTAAATTATCCCACTTTAATTTAAAATAACGTATTTTGAATTTGCTCAATATTAATGGAATCAGTTTTATTTTGGTTGGTTTTTAATAACTTCTGTTCGCTGACGACTCAAAGTCAGTTTTAGGTCATGGCATTTATGGTTTACATGACTAGGTATACATAGAGCTTATATGTTCATATATATATCCATAGAGCTTACATGTTCGTATATGTATCCTTTGAGTTTATATGTTCATATTTATATCCATATAGCTTATATGTTCATATTTGTACCCATGGAGCGTATATGTTCATATACATATATATCCATAGACTAAGTCCATGTAGTTTCACGCACGAGGTGAATAGAAGTTAATTATATGACTTGGTGATAGACCTATATTGGTCACTTTACCAATAAGCTGATAAGGCAACTTCTAGGGGTGATAACATCAATATTTAAATTTAGTTTTAACATATTTATTTTACATTAACTGTGATAACGTACGCTCAATGTTTTCTTGCGTTGAACCACATGCGAATAAAGTGTCCTGTCAGATGATGCGGTACAATGCAATGCCGAATGACCGAACTCACGACTGAGACCGAAGTCGTACCCAGGCTTATGTGTTCCACTAAAAGTATAAATTGCATTACCGTTTAAGGTGTTGCCTATTTTCAACACATAACATTTTACCATTAAGGAAATAACTATTTGAACCTTTTATCGTTGTCAGTGCAGACACACTCACCATAGCCTGTTTCGTTTAATGTCCATCTTCAAAGTGTTAAATTTTAATAGGTTTTTAAACATACATACATACTAGTAAACAAATAATAATACAGTAATGTGTTTTCTAAGCGCAGTGAAATTTCACACTTCTTTTAAACCTGTAATATAATCGCAGTTAAAGGTATGCGTATATATGTGATAATGCCAGTTGAAAGACGTGTGACAAACACTCGGAATAAATTTCTACCTTCTCAAGTTTGAATTGAAATTCATCTCAATCCAACTAGATACTTTAGTGTTTTGGTTTCGTTTAAAAGTTTAAAGGCTTTTCATGAATATCTATGAAATTATATAAACTCGCACCTAAACTGAATTAATGGATTAGACAATGCATTAAGAGTACATGCCATCCCCTTAACTACGTTCTTTATGTAGTTTGGAATAACAACTAAGTGACATTGTCTCCATCAAGAAAGGAACTTAATATAATCTATTCTCGAACTTAAAACTGAATAACTGCGAACTTAAAACTGAATAAACGCATTGGACAATGAATTTAGAGTATATGTCATTAAACATTGAATAACGTTCTTTAAAATATTTGTAGTTTGAAATAACATCTACTTAAAATGTTCTACATCAAGCGACCTTCGTGGAATTTAAAGTGTATGTATGTGTGGGTGGGTGACTGGGTGCGTGCGTGTAAAACAGCAACACATACTTATTTTATCTGACTAATTTCTAAATCAGGATGTCCGCCAGAGACGATTGAAGACTGCTTCTCGAAACTCACCCGGTACATGAGAACTTGTGATGTGGTCGCCACGGAGATGACGATGCGCTACTATGTCGCCATGACAGCAGCACTATGGTAAAATCAATTTATAGTATGATTTAATTGAACATTTTTCATTTCTGAATGGAGATTTTCCTTAGAAGATAACATAAATTATGACCGCATGTAACATATGATACATTTATCTTTGAATTCATGCAACTGATTTAAAAAAAACATCAGTGTGAAGTGTTCTTTCTTTTGTAACGGAATGTGTTACTATACCAGGACAGGGAGTTGTTCAGGTAATGCCCTGCAAGTCTTGCTCGTTTTTCCAACGCTTCAACGTTAATCTATGTGTGTTTCTTCTTACAGGTGTGCAAGAAGTGAAAGATGGTCCAATACCCAGATATGGTTCGACTATTGGGAGATATACGAAACTCCAGAAGTTTCATTTCTATCACTATTGGCGAGAGCTAACAAACTAGAATGTATGCTTTTGTCGTTAGTCAAATGCAAAGACTTGTCCAACACATCTGTTGCAGCGAATCTTCAGAGTTGCATTACTACTGTAAGTCATTTTTATTTTGAAGTAGATTATACAATTAGCCACGTGAACTGATATGATCGTTTTTACATTTAGAAATCAGCTGACAGTTATGATATTTATTTAAGTTTTCTTTTATTAAACCGTATTTGTTGGCACGTCAATCTCCTTAAAATAGTGTGAGTCTTGAAAACATAGAAATAGCGGGAAGGATATCTATTTGATTACTAAAGGTTGCGTTTTAAGCATTATTTAGGGTGGAAATACGTGGTAGAACACTTTGTTCGAGGTCGTAAATAGGCAAATATCATCACAATCGTTGCAGAAGAGTTGTATACACATAATAAGTGAAACACAAAGAAACCCACTGAAATAATACAATAATAGCGTTCTTTTAGTTTAAAATACGAGCGTTTGTCAGGAATATAATACCAGAGTGTGAATTATCAAACAAATATTTTAGAAACAGATACACTTTACGTAGAAAACATCCATTTTGGGTATTTTGGCGTGAAAGTAACGGGAACATACACAGATGTAGCGTGGAATCGAACGGACGTGACGGTTCTATATCACCAACCGATGTAGCGTGGACTCGAACAGAAGTGACTGTTCTATATTGCCAACCGATGTAGCGTGGAATCGAACAGAAGTGACTGTTCTTTATTGCCAACCAATGAAGCGTGGAATTGAACAGAAGTGACTGTTCTATATCGCCAACCGATGTAGTGTGGAATTGAACAGAAGTGACTGTTCTGTGTCGTCAATTAGTTACTTTGTGTCATTCAGCTCCACATATTTAATAATTCGATTTTTTGTTATTCTAAATCGAAAAATTACACTGAATCAAGCGATTTGTGCCTTTTTATATTCATAAAATACTGTGTGCGGGGCGGTAGTGTAATAGGTAGGGTGTAAGTTGCTCATGCCAGAGATTGTAGGTTCGGTCCTCAGCTCGACCCGATGCCTCTCATACAACAATACTAAGTATTGGTTCTATTCAGGTAGCGGTCTCGTGGTTAAAATAAGCTTTGAGCTTTCTTCGCAACTAAGCTTAAATAAATTATTATGACCTAACTGGTGAGGGGTTAAAATAAGCTTTGAGCTTTCTTCGCAACCAATTTTAAATAAATTATCATAACCCAACTGGTGAGGGGTTAAAATTAATTTTGAGCTTTCTTCGCAACCAAAATAAATTATCATAAATTAACTGGTGAGGGGTTAAAATAAGCTTTGAGCTTTCTTCGCAACCCAAATAAATTATCATAAACTAACTGGTGAGGGGTTAAAATAAGCTTTGAGCTTTTTTCGCAACCAAGCTTAAATAAATTATCATAAACTAACTGGTGACGGGTTAAACTATTTTATTCTTCCTGCTAATTTTAAAATAACGCTACAAATCACTGTTGACGCCCAGCTTTATTCTGCGGTACATATCATGTGCATTTCTAATGATCATAACAATTCCATAAGCAGATTATCATGCATTAGTGAGTAAACAATATAACATGTTTTTTATTGAACAGGACTTGGAAATATCAAAGAACCAGTGCAGGAAGATGCCTGTTCTTTGTCCAAGAATGCGCCATCTCGAATCGTATTTTTGTGAAATATTAGGCTTTAGACCGATGTCATGGAATGCCATAAAAGCTTCATTGTTGTCAATCAGAAAACAAGAGAACAAACATGAAGAACGCTGGATTGAACACAACATAGAAATTTGGCAAAAGGCACCAAGTAATAAGGATTACAACGAAGAATGGAAACAAATGATTGGAGAGCATCATATGGACTGGAAACTGACGTCAAGACTTAATAATGAGCCAAACATGTTTACCTGGTATCTTCCAATGAATTCTAAATAAACTATTGATTTTTTTAAATAAAAAGGTAATACTTATATATTTAGACTCTGTATTTCGTAATAATTTGTATATATTATTAACAACAAAAAGAAATATGTTGGAAATGGAAAGTAAAGTCGTTATTTTACTAAAGGAATCTTAATAAAGCACATAAATTTCGAGATGTAACTACCATTTTTTTATATAAACGATGCATGAAAATTTTAAAAAAAAATCAATTGAAACTTCAGTTTTGAAATTATATAAAAAAGTGTGCTATACTCATGGGGTATGATATTCATAATCATGTCATACATGTTCGATGTTCACGAACGTGTTATTAACACAGGTTCGATAAATACGACCGTGTAATTAGTATGTGTTCGTATTTCACGTCATGTAGTTTTCTCAGTTCGATTTTCACAATCGTTTAATACTCAAGTTAGATTTTTTACATTCGTGTAATTTTCTTATTTTCACAAACATGAAATTTACACGGGTTCAATTAAAACGGGGATGAACAATTATTAACTGGTCACGTTTTCAGTATTTTTTTACGATACTGTTTGTTGCATTCATAATATAAAAAAGTAAGATTTAAAAAAGAATACTGTGTTATTAATCAGATTATAAATATCTATCAAAACGATAAAACAATACTATAATGTTATAAAGAATAACAGAAATGGAAATGTTTGCAGATGAACAATTAGACGGAGAGCTAAATCAGCTAAAAGAACGAATACTTTCGAGTAATGCATTAATTTTTAGAAAATGTATAGTATACAGTGCATAGTGCACAATATGTAAAGTGTATAGCTTTTATATAATATACGTACATTAAGTGCACATGTGAAGGGAGAATCAAAAGGTTCTGTCGTGATTCAATACCAGAGAGGAAATTCCGAGCATCTCAGATAGATTTTCCTGTGCTTCAATGTAGTCTCATATAATCTTACGACAAACACGTGTCCATCCAGAATTGACAAACAAGAGTATGTGTATCTATTTATAACATCAAGTGCAAAGAACGTGAGAAACAACAATATGAACATGATTATATCGGAAAGAACACATTCTTGAGGCACATTCCATGCAGCATAGGCGACCTAGCTTCACCATTTGTGAGGTATCACACCATATTAAGGCATGTTTCATGGAGCATAGACGACATAGCTCCACCATTGGTGAGGTATCACACCACACTAAGGCACGTTTCATGGCGCATAGACGACCTAGCTCCACCATTGGTGAGGTATAACATCACATTAAGGCACGTTTCATGGAGCATAGACGACCTAGCTCCAACATTGGTGAGGTATAACACCACATCAAGGCACGTTTCATAAAGCATAGACGACCTAGCTCCACCATTGGTTAGGTATCACACAACATCAAGGCACGTTTCATAAAGCATAGACGACCTAGCTCCACCATTGGTGAGGTATCACACCGCATCAAGGCACGTTTCATGGAGCATAGACGACCTAGCTCCACACCGTTAGTGAGGTATCACACCACATTAATACATGTTTCATGGTGCATAGAAACCTAGCTTTACCATTGGTGAGATATCACACAACATCAAGGCAGGTTTCATGGAACATAGACGACCTATCTTCACTATTGTTTAGGAATCACACCACATCAAGGCACGTTTCATGGCGCAAGGACGATCTAGCTTCACCATTGATGAGGTATCACACCACATCAAGGCACGTTTCATGGAGAATATACGACCTAGCTCCACCATTGGTGAGGTATCACACAACATCAACGCACGTTTCATGGAGCATAGACGACCTAGCTCTACCATTGGTGAGGTATCACATCACATCAAGGCACGTTTCTTGGAGCATAGACAACCTAGCTCCACCATTGGCGTGGTATCACACAACATCAAGGCACGTTTCATGGAGCATAGACGACATAGTTCCACCAATGGTGAGGTATCACACCACACTACGGCACGTTTCATAGAGCAGACAGGACCTAGCTCCACCATTGATGAGGTGTAACACCACATTAAGGTACGATTCAGGGAGCATAGACGACCAAGCTCCACCATTTGTGAGGTATCTCACCCCATCAAGGCACGTTTCATGGTGAATAGACGACCTAGCTTCACCGCTAGTAAGGTGTCATACCACCTTCAGGCACGTTTCGTGGAGCATAGACGACCTAGCTCCACCACTAGTAAGGTATCACACCACATGAAGACACGTTTCATGGAGCATAGACGACCTATCTGCACCATTGGTGAGGTATCATACCACATAAAGGCACGTTTCATGCAGCATAGTTGATATGGCTTCACCATTAATGAGGTATCACACCACTTTAAGGCACGTTTCATGGAGCATAGACGACATAGCGCCACAATTAATGAAGTATCACACCACATTTAGACATGTTTCATCGAGCATAGACGATAAAGCGACACCATTAGTGAGAAATCACAACATACTAAGCAAGTTTCATGGAGCATGAGGACATATCTCCACCATTAATGAGGTATCACACCACATTAAGGCACTTTTCATTGAGCATAGGCAACCTAGGTCAACCATTGGTGAGGTATCACACCACATTAAGTCACGTTTCATGGAGCATAGACGACTTAGCTTCACCATTGGTGAGGTATCACTCCACATTAAAGCACTTTTACGGAGCATAGCCGACCTAGCTCCACCATTGGTGAGGTATTTCACCACATAACGGCACGTTTCAAGGAGCAAAGGCGATATAGCTCCACCATTGGTGAGGTATCACACAACATCAAGGCACGTTTCATGGAGCAAGACGACCTAGCGCCACCATTGGTGAGGAATTACACCACATCAATGCACGTTTCATGGAGCATAGACGACCTAGCTCCACAATTGGTGAGGTATCACACCACATCAAGGCACGTTTTATGAATCATAGACGACCTAGCTCCTGCATTGGTGAGGTATGACACCACATTTAGGTACGTTTCATGGAGCATAGACGACCTAGTTCCACCATTGGTGAGGTATCACACCACATCAAGGCACGTTTTGTGGAGCATAGACGACCTAGCTCCACAATTTGTTAGGTATCACTCCACATCAAGGCACGTTTCATGGAGCATATACGACCTAGCTCCACCATTGGTAAGGTATCACACAACATCAAGGCACGTTTCATGGAGCATAGACGACCTAGCTTCACCATTGGTGATGTATCACATCACATCAAGGCACGTTTCATGAAGCATAGACGACATAGCTCCACCATTGGTGAAGTATCACACCATATCAATGCACGTTTCGTGGAGCAAAGACGACCTAGCTCCAACATTGTTGAGGTATCACACCACATCTAGGCACGTTTCACGGAGCACAGACGACCTAACTCCACCATTAGTGAGGTATCTCACCACATCAAGGCACGTGTCATGGAGCAGAGCGACCTAGCTCCAACATAAATTAGGTATCACACAACATTAAGGCATGTTTCAAGTAGAATATTTGACCTAGCTTCACCATTAGTGAGGTATCATACCACATGAAGGCACGTTTCATGGAGCCTAAACGACATAGCTCCACCATTGGTGAGTTATCACACCACATTTAGGCATGTTTCATGGAGCATAGACAACCTAGCTCCACATCGTAAGTGAGGTTTCACACCACATAAAGGCACTTTCATCGAGCATAGACGACCCAGCTCCACCATTAGTAAGGTTTCACAACACATCAATGTACGTTTCATGGAGCATAGACGACCTAGCTCCACACCGTTAATGAGGTATCACACCACATCAAAACATGTTCCGTGGAGCATAGACGACCTAGCTCCACCATTAATAAGGTATCACACCACACTAAGACACGTTTCATGGAGCATAGACGACATAACTTCACCATGGGTGAGGTATCACACCACATAAAGGCACGTTTCATGGATCATAGACGACATAGATTCACCATACGTGAGTCTAATACCACATTAAGGCACGTTTCATGGAGTAAAGACGACATAGCTCCACCATTGTTGAGGTATCACGCCACATTAAGGCACGTTTCATTGGGCATAGACGACCTAGCTCCACCATTAGTGAGGTATCATACAACATCAAGACATGTTTCGTGGAGCATAGACAAACTAGCTCAACCATTGTTGAGATATCACATCACATAAAGTCATGTTTCATCGAGCATAGACGACCTAGCTCCACCATCAGTGACGTATTACATTACATTATAACTGACAATGCTGTTTTACTGGACCCAGTAATCATCCTCGACCGGGACCCCTCTTGGTTTGGGAGAGGGGTTAAATACGTCATCTACATAAGGGTGCACACGTAATCTCTCAACAATGAATTGGGCTGGTACAACATGTCGCATTAAGGTTTCACTACACAGTTGAATTTTATTCTTTGTTCTATAAAAAAATAATGTCTAGGTTTTCCATCGTAAAAAAATAATTCCACGTAGATTTTTTTTAAAAGATTTTTTATAGCAGGAATGTATACCCACATAAACATACACAATAACTGGTTGATTGACCAGCTTGGTGCAGTGCAGTGACACCCTATGATATTAAATGCTCATGAATACAGTCAAAACTCGTTATTTCGAATTCCGTGGGACCTTGAAAATAATTCGAAATATCCGAAGTTCGATTAATCAGGAGTCTATGTTTGTTCAACTTTTTACCGTTACCCCACCCACTTCATAAATCGTTGAAAATATACATGTTATACCTATAAATACCTCTATTTGTTTTTGTTTGTTTTTTAACTATAACACGTTGTGGTTATATTTACACATGCTATAAACTTTGTTTATATTGATGTATACTGTGGATTTATCTTAAATCGTGGTAAATTCTAGTGTTTACATGCGTTACTTCCTTCTACGCAAACGTATGTTGTGTGTTGTTATCCGTGTGTAAGCTAAATGCCTATTTGCACAGTGCGTGAACATTTTATATTTTTGAGTGTGATATAATAGATAACAAAATATACTTTTAATTTTTATACTTTTTAATTACATGAATATCAAATAAATAGAATATGCAACTGAAATATAAACACAGGTTATATACAAGCAATGGTTACAACAATTTTACAAATAAGAACTAAGACGAAAATAGCACATGTCAAAAACTTCTTCTAACACTTCGGCGTTGTTTGTATAATTAGCGTGTTATCGCTCGTGTTTATATCATAACAATTTGATGACACAATTAACTTACTTGCCAGTACCGACACATGAAGCGATAAATTACAGCAATTATCACCTTCGACGGTTTGCCTTTCATCTTCACGCGGTGATAAAAATTCGAAATAACGAGTGAGAAATCAATAGATTTTAGGATGAAGGGACCCAAAAACAGATTCGAAATAGTGAATAATTCGAAATACTGGAATTTGATATATCAGGAGTTAATTAATATAGAAACAGAAGGGGAAAAAACGGGACCGAACTTCAAATTTGAGATAACCGGAAATTCGAAATATCAGAGTTCGAGTTGGTGAGTATCAACTGTACATGCATATGTTTAAAATCACCTTTTTTAACACCAGTAATGTCTTATTACAGTATATGTTATGCCAACTTTTTCTCTACTCATCTGCAGCAAGAAATCACAACCACTATGAACCTTTTTGAAAATATTCAAAACCAAATAACATAGGCCTTTTTTAAGCGTAAGAATCGTGTTACTGTAACTGTATAGTAAGACGTATATAGGATAGCCAATTAACATCGTCATAGATTCCCCAGAGAGAATTCTTTAGCAAACAGAGATAAAACAAATACCGAACCAGTGTTAACATGCAATGATCCTTCAGCGTGTTAGTTATATAACATATCTGTTCCGTTTTCTGGACACGTACAGACGTACAGACGTTAATGCTTCAAAATACGTTCAACATTTTTCGGTATGAATCTGTAGTAATGTCATAATTTTATAAAGGTAAATGATTTTGACGCTGAAATAAATATACAAAAGGATCACACAATTGCTTGATAACGATGTCAGTCGGAATCAAATCCACCTATCAAACAGCTTATTTCGTGCATACAGCACATGTAATCTCGCGACAATTAACATACGGTGGACATTTTAATGTCCCACACCGACCTTTAACAAAATAGAATAATTTGCCATACGTGGTTTTACTGCCACATTCAACTATTTTCGGTTCAGTATCCAGACATACGTATTCTGATGCTGTTACATAACTATACGAACCAGTTGCCAGATACACCGCATATTACAACGTCCAACAGACATTGCACGCGTCTCTACCCGACCATTAGCACACTTGCACGTGTCGATCTACACGTTGATATTAACAATTTCCGTTTGCTGACCGGGGAAGAAAAGTTTTCTTTGCCGGAAATACAGCTCATATTCGCATCTTTGGGTTTATTCAAGTCCGTGTACGCCATTTCGTATTCTTCAGACATTATTATTCCGTTACTGATACCAGACAAATGAATATATACACGCGTATTCAGCGTGTGTGTTTGGTTTATTGTCCACGCTAGGAGTGAGATATGCTACAGCTGCATGATTTCAACATTTTATTTTGCCATAAACAATAGAAATAGTATGACCAAACAATATGTTCTTCAACTAACAATTGTAAGAGTAATATATCTTAAGTTAAAATGGCGTATTGGATTCAAATATATAACATTTATATGCATGAAGGGTGTCCCAAAATCAAATACGGAAGATAATTGCATCTGTACACAACCATCAAGTTTTATACAACTTGGTTTTATCGTTCCATCTTTTCAAGCTTATCTATGAAGGTATTAGACCTTTTTTTTTTGTCTCTCCTTTTGGTATAATTTCCTGGAGTTAAAAATTGTTTTGAATTATATTGCTTCTTTTTAGTTTTTTGTTTTTTCTTGTTTGTTTTATGGTTTTTGTGTTTTAGCCTGGCCTGTTGTCCTCAGTCTTTAGCGCGTCTGACTATCAATCCCGGATTCGTGAGTTCAAATCCTCGTCCGGTCAATGTTTCCGTGATGATTGGTATACGTCATTGTCATTTGTCTCTCATCGTGGATTCAAATGGGAAAGTTATCAGTAACTTGCTTGAATGAGCGTGCTCTAGTACCTGTTAACCTTCCAGGATATCAGGAAAAAGTGGTTAGCCTACAAGGCCATAAAATGACGCGAAATATTCAAACATTTCATTTAGACAAAGCGATATTAATATGTTGTCAAAGAGAACAGGCAGGTTGCGTTTTAAGCCGTAAATCTCGTATAAGTGTCTGGTATATAACTAATTGCTGCACTTGTAGCTACATCAGCTATAAATGATGACATTATTGTGTTCAGTGTTTTCAAAGCCTACTGCTTTTATCTTTCCAAACAAACTGCGCGGACTCGTGAATACAAAAGATGACTGGTTATCTTCTTAAATAATGTAAGATTTAAGAGTTTTATTACGAATAAAAACAACGACCTTTTTTATTACAAAATAGTGACCTAAACTATCCTCTTTTTTTTCTTCTTTTTTTTGTGGGGGGGAGAAAGGGGTGGGGTTGTTTTGTTTTTAATTTATCACCTGGACCACTGTCTATTCAGCCATTACAGCACAATTCTCTTGACGTTATTGATATGTTCATCAATATCCAATAACGATGAAAAGATCCTTCAGAAGGAACGAAAGTAATTAAAAGATAAAAATGCATATATGGACAAATATTTCAAATAAAAGAAGCTCTTTATTAAGTATAGTAGTAATAATAGTGTTGCTTGTGGACTAAAATAAAACAAAGAAGGATTTGAACTTGGATCACCCGAGTTCTAACCACTGCGCTTCGCATGAATTAATAAGCTAGAAGGTATAATAATGTTTATAAGCCTAATCGCTTAACCTGGCTCATTTTTAATCGATGGTGCCCAGATATTTCCAAACGTTTATCAACAAGACAGGTTTCTACCCTTCCGCAGGGGTAGACAATGCTCGTCCTCTTACCCGCTACCACACGTAATGATTGTTAGTATCAATAACCCGTACATAATTTATTTTTACAAACTGATTAGACCCTTTTTGGTTTCAGTGTTATCCCGAGAAAGTTATAAAACAAGTTTATATAGATAACTTTGTAGTTAAAATGTGAATGTAAAGCATTTTTACAATTACTTGTGAAATAATAAAAAACACATATGAATTGTATTGATGGTTTCGTTAATACTACCATGTAAGTAAAAGATAAAGTTTGCAGTGACGCGCCAATCTATTTGGTGCATACGGCGCATGTAATTTCGCGCCCACTGACGTACGGCGGACATTTTAATGTTCCACACCGACCTTCCACAAAATAAAACAATTTCCCACCGTTGTTTCCACTGCCTCCTATGAGAAGTTCCGGTGCTACATCCAGACATGCGTATTCCGATGCTGCTTCATGGCTGGATCTTCCGGCTGAAAGATATCCTGCATACTCTAATGTCCATCCGTCATGGCACGCGTTTCTGCCCGGAACCATTAGAACACTTGCACGTGATGATCTGCAGACGGCACATGCTGCGTCATGTTGTCTGATGTCCGTCTGCAGTTCAGAAAAAAATGTTTTCCGTTGTCTAAAATCGAATTGATATTCTCCTCCAAAGACGTACGCTCCATCTTGAAGTTTGTCATTATAGACGTTCCAGATAGGGTCCGTTGGCATGCAGAGATAGTTGACTGCGGCACCAGTATGTTTATAACTTGATCCCCCAGCATACCCTTCATATACTAGTTCTGTTCCGTTTTCTGGACAAGTTGTTCTTCCCCAGCGGACATACACGGATCCTCCACCACCATTGCCAACACGTTCATCACTTCGTCTAGCATTTTCTGTAAATAGAACGAGCCCAAATAAAAAACACTTTTGAACAATCAATAGCAGAAAATTATATAATAAACTACATCGTAATTAGCCTACCCATTCTCTTAAAGGATGGCAGGTTTATTGTTCGAGGAGGCGAATACATTTGTGATACTCCAACGACCATGCACATGAACATGACAGATAATTGAGTATGTGTTGCTTTAACCCTTTGCTCCGTAAGCATTTTCTTGGACTCTTCCAAATTGAAAGCATTAATTCACCACGTATCAGCAATGGGTGAATTATGTTTATATCAACTGACAGATTGGAAAACAGTGCACTGTTTTCAGAGGCCTTCTGTGATTGGTGCGGGAAAACGCGTATCTATGCAGTAAAGGGTTAAATTAAATGCTTGAATGACATAAAACAAAGCTGGCCTAGATAAAAAATGTGGAACAATTTGTTTTATTATGATTGATTTTTGTGAGCAAGTAATGTATCGATATTTCTTTAAGTTATTTTGATAAAAGTTTTATTAACGAAGTTTCCCTTTATTGCGGTATTTTGTCAATCTTCGGGGATGATAATACAACCCAGCACGGTTGCAGCTGACCCGACTGCAGGGAAAAGGCAAATGTGACCTGCTGGCACACTCCATATAAAGGTGCACACAAGGATTTGATAATTATCTTCTAATATTATTTTTAAAACATAATACAAGTTAGAAGACCTCTGTACATATGACATTACTTCAGAAAACGACTGGACGTCATCCAGTTTCCCCCCAATTGTTTGGTCATTCATGACAATAAGCGTAAAGTATATTTTAAATTTCATCAGTTTTTATCGGTATGGTAGAATAATATAAACTTATATACTATTTTAGGTCGATATCAGAAAAATCTCAAAGCTTATATGAAACGCTCGTGAAGTCCGCTTATTTGGTAGAAACAGTACTAAGGATTTTAGCGGCATCGAATCTAGCTGGGAATCGAACCAGAAACCTCTGGCGTGAGCTGCTAAAATAAAATAATTATATTTGTATATTTACGTTGAATATTATGTCTTATCATATATCACTATTAACTGCAATGTGAGTGCGTGCGTAAGTGTATACGTGCGAGCGTGTTATCACAAACCACTTATTTTTGTCTGTCTGACGTTCATACGTTGTCAATATACGAATACATTCCGATACTATTCGATTTATTATGTGAAAGATTGATATGTCCACACGCTTTTGAATATACATCTCATCGTGCCTATACTCTTTTGAAAATACAACTCAATGTGCCAATATCTGTTTTAATATATGACTCGACATGTTCCATGCTCGTTTGAATATACAACTCGACATGCCGATATCCGTTTGAATATACAACTCGACATGTTCTATGCTCGTTTAAAAATACAACTCAACGTGCCCATTCTCGTTTGAATATATAACTCGACATGTTCCATGCTCGTTCAATATACAGTTCCTCGACCTTATGACGCAATATGATACACAATTTAAATTTAATTTTGTTATTCAAATCATAATTATGACTCACCTGTTCGTTTTGGAATTTGTGTACTAGTAGTCGTACTCTGTGTCGGAAAAACGACCTTTACCTCCCTGCTTCCACCGGCTAAGAAATATACCAGGAGTCCCACTCCAACTGTACTTATAAAATTCAATGCAAAAAGTTGTAAAACAGTAGAATTTTTAGTATATCCAGGTATTGAAGGATGCTTGATTTGTACAGTATTTTCCTCTTTGTTCAGATTAGTGTACGGCATTTCATATTCTTCGGGCATCATCAATTTTTATATATCAAGTGACAAAGTACACTTTTATCCTTTTTAAACTATTTTAAAACTGCCGTCTGGTCTGAGTTCTGCTACTTTACTCGCACACAACAATATTAAAAATGACTTTGACACTGTATACTTAATGGTTTCTGATAACCATGAATAAGTACATGGTCGGTATAGTATTTTCAACTTAACACTAATCATGCTAATACTTACAATTTAAAGTAGCTGTTCTCTTATATCAACGGATGTTACAAATAACACAAATACAGTTGCGAACTAAGGACGGTATAAAACGCAATGTCGACTACTGCTTTACACACAAATCTCAGTGATCATGTACCATCTATGTAACTTTATCTATGTGGATACTGTTATTCGTTTCATCGGATTTGTTTAAATTTATTAATTTTACATCGATTTTTAGGTAAAACATCGACTGCCTGGGGTCGTATTCACTAAACATTCTTGAGAATATGTTTAGACTTAAGTTTGATAATCCAAAGTTCAACCTAAGTTATCAAGTTTGCAGTGACAGACAGAGGTATTAGGTGTATTCTTGAACATATTAAAACTACTGATATTAGAACATTATATTGTCTTACGCAATTCACTTACTGTTATTAAATCGCAAAGTTCATGTCACAAATGCTAATAATGTTCAACAAAGCATATATAATAAATCCACAATGACGTATTAATTTTAAAGGAATAACCAAACATTATTTCATGATTTCCTGTGTATCTCTATAGTTTTGTTCTAAATTCTAAACTAAAGTTTTAACCAACACCACCCCACTCATACTTTTTCGTTTTCATTGTTAGTCTCCAAAATATTTTTTTTCAATGAATACATTTCAAAACAATCTTGTTTTTACAAACTAGGTACATTGTGAAACCGTTCTGTTTATTTGTCAAAACATTTATATTGTTTTGTAATATTCAGTCAAGTCTTTGATACAACACAAGAAAAAAACAATTGTTTATATTATGGTATCAAACAATATTACAAGTATATATAAAGTTTGATTAAAACAGACATGATATTTGCATTTTAATTTTTGTTTATACTAGTATTGTATTAATTACTCGGTTATAGTTAGGTACTAATTTGCAAGGGTAAGCAGACCAATATTTTCCCAAATAATAGCTGCAATTAGTCTATTTCAAACAAATAAAAAGGGACATATCATTATTTAGTTACTTTTAAAGTATCAGGTGTTGCGTTTTGAGCACCATCGCTTGCACTTTGGTGTTGTTCAACTCAAATAGTATCAGATAACAATGCTTTGACTTCAATTCAAAATACCAACGGCAATATCATTTTTTATCTTTTTATCTTTAGACACATCAGTACTTGGTAGTAAACTTTCACACTAGCCCCGAACAATAGACATATATGGCTTATCGCTATAAAGTGTATTGTTATGGTATCCGGATGTTTAAGTTGATCCAGGTATATGATGTTATTAGCCATGTGTATTTGGCAAATGTTGTCTACGTCAAATGGGTTATATTTAGAATAGTTCGTAATAGGTTGAGATGAGTATATTTCAGCCAGATTGGCCGAAATTCCTATCGAAACAGTGATATCTAGGGTTAGAAATGCATTTTCTTGCATACCTGTCAGATATTTTTGCGTATATTTACATCCCTCACCACGCACTCATCCTACTTAATTTATTTACGCGGCTATATAAATGATGGCCCTTTTATTATAAGACATTGATGTAAGCCGCTAATAGGATGTTATTGATTCCATTATGTTGAATAGTGGAGTTATACTCTCTTTTATCTGCATTTTATTCTTGCAATCAAATATTGTGTTGTTTGTATATATTTCCCTGTTTTGGTTATCAATTATGCAACATTCTTATGAGATGACCTATATGTTAATATACTGCATATACTATTAACTATACTACACACACTTATTTTGATTATTCTGTGTTTAGAGGTTATTGTATGGTAGAGGTTTGCCTGTTTGTCATATTGGCCCTGGTGTTCCAATGTGGAAGATAATATTTATCGTAAGTTACATCGTTGTTAAACAGGTATCGAGAAGATGCCTTTACGTTTCCATACAATTCCATATGCTTCGTGATATTACATAGCATATGAGCACGAGAAGCACAAATACTTATATATGATATTTAACTATATGTATTATTATATACAGCCGTTTAGAGTTATATATTAAACGTCCCAGCCAGAATGAATTTAGTACCACGTCCGGCTATCAATTCAGGGGTTGTGAATTCGAATCCCTGTCTGCCATTGTGTCCGTCATGATTGATATACGACATTGTGTCTCATCGTCGTTCGTCTCTCATCGCTGATTCAAATGGAAAAGCTATTAGTAACTTGCGGTAATGGTGAGTGCTTGGGTACTGAATAATCTTCAAGAATCAAAGTAAAGATGGTTAGGGTAACTGATCGACTGTTAGCAACCTTTGATGACATAAAATATGACGCTAAATATGCAACATTTTTGCTTGTATAAATGTGGTTTTACACTTTGTTAACACGATCTAGATATTTGTTTTCAATAAAGTATTCATGAGTAAATTTTAATTATTCTCATATGAGCACGAACATATTAGATGTATATAGAGAGTCTTGCAGTGGTGCTTATTAACTGATTGACATTAATAAGCGATTTCGAAAATATATTATGCGGGTCTTTATCTGTGGGACATTGCTGGCGTCATAGCAGTTTCCAGTGCCAACTTGTTTCTATGATATTCACAAAAATACATGTTTGTGTGCCATATATTTTACTTCGAACATGTGAGCTCAAAGATGCTTTAAAATCAAGTCAGGAAAAGGGACGCATTTCAAAATACACGTATAAGTAAATAAGGTTTAACCACTAAACATCTAGTAAAAATAGTTTTTCAGCTGCTTTTTTGTAAAATGACGTAAAAATAAACAATATATTTTCTTACCATTCTTGTTTATATTTTAGGCGTTTAGATTAAAAATATAATAAATGAAATTATTACATTTATACCTAAATATAGTAACAAAAATAGAACGTTTTTAACAAAATATGTTTAAAGTCACGCGCCGGTATTTGGGCCTCGGTATCAATAGCGGAGCCAATACGGAAAATATGGATTTTTGGCCCCGGTACGAATCCATATTGACCTCGGTGTTGAACAGACTGCGTACATGTTCTTTCTTGTAAAATCACGTCGATTTCCAGCGAACAATGATAAGTAACCTGTCATCTTCATAGCAACCGAATGCCACCACGAGAAAGCGGAAACTGTAAAAATTGCAGAAAAGACGTTGCAAAGCTAAAGCAGGTCGTCTTTTGGCTTTGGATGGAGCCATTAAACGCAATTCTTTACAAAATCCTGACAGATTAGCGAGGAGGACATCCGCTGATTTATGGAAAGTATGAAAAACATTAACAATAAACTAAAGACAAGGAGCGACGTTTGAAAATCTCAAAACTGGCTGTGCAGCAAATACTTGACTGTTCATTTTAAAGCAATGACTCAAATTGTCTTGAATTTGGCCGTAGTGCGATTTTATTTGAGTAGGATATAAGGAAAAAGGACAATTCTGAATATGAGCCAGATACAATCAAGTCGTACCTTTCCAGTATGCACCGGTAGCTACAAGACCACGATTACCAATGGAATGTTATGAAGGACGATTTGATTTTAGCATTCAAGAAGGAAGTCACTGAAACGAACTGGACTTGGAACCAAGAAGCATAGGTCGACGCATTTACAGATAACTATATTAACATTATAAAACAGAAGGACTTGTTAAACAAACTTATGTTGTAAACCCATTTCGTTTATTTAATGTTATTGTTGATTAAAGGAAGTATCAATAAAAAAAACATTCCAGGCTTAGTATTTATAGCTCGTCATATTCAATCGGCGCCTTAGTGCAGTGGTAGAGCATTCGCCTGTAAATCTGGAGGTACGAGTTCTATCCCCCTAGAGGACAATTTGTTTTGTAGTATTTTTTTCTATTTTTTGCTATTGTTAAAGGGATTATATTGGCAAGTAACACAAACACACTGTTAATCCAGACTTTTCCTGTATGCAGTGTGCACAAAATAATGCTTATGTATTGACGTATGACCTTTATTTCCTTGAAAGTTATCAAATTAACAGTAATTGAATATTGGCCAAAACTTTAATACGTCCCGCAATAAAGTATTGCACAATGTTTACATTGAACTCCGTAAACTTCCCGAACAAAGCCTCGAAAACGAGACCGGGAACGAGTCTTCACGATATTATCCGAAAGCGGTTCGTTGAAAATGGCGAAGGTAAACAAAAACGTGGCTTCAGAAACCCGATGTTTGTAATAAAGAGGTTATGCAATTAGACACTTTAGACGCGTATACCTTATATAAGTTATAAGGGTATCTTCATGCTGGGCGTGTGTATTTAGGACAGGGAATTGACGGTAATATGCCAATATAATCCCTTTAACTCTTTCCTTTTAAAATAAGAGACCAAAGTATATCACGGAAATTCAAAGTCGTCAAATACACATATGTAGGTATAAATGTAATAAAAAGGTTATAGTATGGTATAACCTCTAAAGAATATAAAATATATTAGGTTGATAGTTTTATATTGTTTTTCAATTGTCAAGTAAAGAAATGGTTTTGAAGTTAAAAAAGCGTAGTATATAATACAAACGGTGCGGAAAGTGGACAAATTCATTTTCAAACGGTGTGGAAAGTGGACAGCGGTTGTGTATAAGAAAACGACAAATATTGGAAAATGGATTATATATCTAAATCTATTAATAGTATATATACACCATCTCTCATTGTTTCAATATAATGTACTGAGTACATTTTTAACATCGGAGAATGTAGTCATAGTGATTATTTTGATGAATATAAAATCATTGAAACTTCTTCAGTGTGTTACAAAACATAGTATATGTATATGTTATAAAGGTCAGGCGACGAAAAGTATTACTAATGACAACATTTTCTTTAATCTTTACAATATGCTGACCTGCTTGATGTAAGAAAATGTTAAAAATAAAACATTTAAGCATTTTTTAAAGAAAAAAAGCAGAATAACTACATGGAAATTGTAAGTATACAAATCAATCAAAATAAAGTTATTGGTATAGGAACACACCAATGAGATTTTATTTATCACATTTCTCAGAAAATTGATATTCAAATTCATTTTTTATGCAGGCATCAGATCACCATTTATTAACATGACATATAATCAACTATTCAACAACCACATTTACATATTACAAAGAGAAACAAATAAGAAAATAAGACACAATTGTATAATGTCACAAATCAACATCAATGCGATTATTTCTAATACATTTATGTTTGTACTCTAACGCACACGACCACGCACATGTATACAAATGACTCAAATGTTTTACAAATTAGAAGGTTACACATATTTTCATTATTAATATCAAAGGAACAAGCAGTGTTATGTTACTGATGTGCTACATTGTTCATTTACAGTTAAAGCAACTTATTTTTTTTTATTTTGTGCAAAGAGCACATGTAAGCTCGCGACCATTGACATAAGGTGGACACTTCAGTGAACCACAGCGTCCTTCTACAAAGTAAAAAAGTTTACCATTTTCATTCCCATTGCTCCCTATAAGAGACTCCGGTTCTGCATCTAGGCATGCGTATTCAGAAGCTGCAGTGTATCCAGAGTAGCTTGCTGTTAGATATCCCCAGTATTCAAGCGTCCATCCATCGTGACATTTGATCCTTCCTGGGATCATCAGGACGCTTGCACGGTTTGATCTACACAAAGCACACGGCACATCGTGCTGGGTGAGGGATGTTCCTTAGTTTGGAAAGAAAGCCGAGCTGGTTCTGAAACTGAATTCGTATTCTGCTCCGTAGACAAACGCTCCATTCTGAAGCTTATCATCATAGTGTCCCCACGTGGGGTCCTTCGGTAGACAGAGGTAATCTACAGCAGCTCCAGAATGGGTATAGTATGACCCACAAGCGTAACCTTCATAAACAAGCT
This sequence comes from Panopea generosa, assembly GCA_029582155.1. Classification (NCBI taxonomy): domain Eukaryota; kingdom Metazoa; phylum Mollusca; class Bivalvia; order Adapedonta; family Hiatellidae; genus Panopea; species Panopea generosa. Next base: position 64,975,979 of record CM055897.1, read on the forward strand.
CAGTTCCGTTTTCTGGACATGATGTCTTGCCCCAGCGAACATACGTTGATGCTCCAGCAGCACTTCCTGATTGTTGTAAACGTCGAATTTTGTTTGTGTTCTCTGAAATACAGATTACAGAAATGTTCCTTTTTGTAAGATACTTTCATACACTACATTTTTCAATTGGCAGTGTCGTTTGAATGCCCCGTCTTCTGCTGGACTGGGTATTCTAATTTTTGTAATATTTTCAAAATGGTTTATAAATATTGTGATTTATTGGTGTACATTAACAGAGAATACGCTGGTATGGCGCATACATCAATGCTCTATCATTGGTTTCGTCATATGACTTTGATTGGACTCTACCAGACGGGTTGATTTTATGGAGGTATCAGTGCGCCTTTATGCTTTGGACACCATGTCAGCTATTGAATATTTTCATTAGCAGAGACGACGTTCATGTTCTGACAAATGAACAGAAACACTTCTACATGTGTAAAAAAAACCATCAGAGTGTAATTTGTACACAGTGCAAAATTCTATGTATATAAATGTTTTACTGTAAACTTTAATACTTCAATCAGTTATAATCTTTCTTTAGTTTCATAAAATAAAGTATTATCATCTATTAGAATAAGTATTGTTTATAATCACGGCAACATAGTTGGAACTGTTAAAATGCAAATAATTATGATGGTCTGATAACAGTATACAACAGTATTTATACTTAATAGTAAAGGATTATATTTACCACTTCAAGGAGTTGCATTAACAATTGATACGTATGGCTAAATAATCGAGCCGTGGACTTCAATACCTTTTTAAATATTTAAATTCGTTTTAAGAATCTGTGCAAGTTAATCAATGAATAAATATACAAAATAAATGTTATTTATATAGAAAATAAATACACACCAGGTTGAGTATCATTCAAAATTAGGTATTTTAGATAACGCGGTTTGCCTCAAAAAAGTTATTTTTAATATATTGCAACTTTATAAAATCATTCAGTCTTCCTTTTTAAGTTGGCATCTTTTCATCAATTATATTTCCAATGGATTATCATTGTGAAATAATCAATGCTATTTTAAATTTAGAAAAAAATGAAGGAGATTGAAAAGAAACTTAAATTCTTTCTAGGTTTTTCCCTCATATTGTCAATAATCGACTTTAAAAATTGAATTGTACTAGAAGCTTCCTCGCTTGACGCTTAGCATTTAGAGGAGAGTTCTAGGTCTGGTCGGCCCGGTGTCAATATAATGTGACTAGGTGGGGTATCATACCATGTGTCTGCGGCATGATACTCCAGTGTGACAGCGCTCATAATACTGTCTCAAGTAGACAATGTCGTGATGACTGAAACGTTGTTGAAAGCGATGCTAAACACCATACGACAGAATATTTGTTTATATCTAGATATTCCGATCTACCAAATGTATTTTCAAACACTTACTCTGTAGAATTGTTGTGAGGTTCTCAATAAGATCACGTTGTTGTTTTATTATCTCCAGTACTTTGGTCTGGTTCTCGTGTAGTTGTACAAGATTCTGTACCACCTTGTACTCGTAATCAAACCGGCTGTTAAAAGTTTCCGCAGCATCTTCTCCTATCACGATATCCGTAAAGACAATCACGGTCAATAAGAAAAACATTTTAAATATATTGTATTCCAGAGTAAAAACTTGTTTTATATCAATTTAGCGGAAGAAATCGTCGATCAGGCTACAAATATTACTATACTGGTGGAGGGGATGATGATACTTTATAGTCATGCTTCAATAACTAATAAGTGCCTAGCTTCAAATTAACCGTGCTCAGATCTTCCATATATGTAAAATAGAACAATCATCTTTCTACAATAATTCTTTAAAAATGTACAAAATTCCCCTTTAATACAATCTTTGATATAAAATATGCAATATGATCACTGTTATTAATAAAAATAATATTGAAAACTGTAAACAACTTGTTTACCAGCTTTTCAATTTTGTCAAGGACGTGTGATAAACGTTATGAATGTATTTAAAATAGAATTATTACTTATTTATAATCTTGAAACTTGTGATTTGTCGTACGATATCATGCATAAAATTATACTTTATATTCGTTATTACGTGTAAGATCTGGTTTAAACTAATCCAGTCAGTGCCAGGACGCAATAGTATTAACAATAGCTACTGCACATTAATACAAAATAAACATATATCTATGTTTGTATGGTTGTCCATCTTTGCCGTCTGCAGTTTTATCCCTGCCGAAAGTAACAATTGATAAGTAATAAGTGTTATTTGCTAAATCATAAACTTCCGTCAGATGAAGTCTTCTCTGTGTAAATTCTGTGTAACAGACGATATGCTATTAATCCAATAATCCATATTTTGGTCAATTTTATAAGTTGACAGTTCACGAAAGTCAATATCAGATAACAATAAATTATGCACTTAATATGTCGGTTATATTCCAATTATACACAAAAGTCATTTTGAATTATTATGACAAAAGTAAGATATATTTGTCTTGCCAGTCGCCACTACATTCTGGATTGAACAATTTCACTCGGATAAAAATATACACGCTCGGCACGTGAGTTTCATTGAGAACTGAAACAGCGTTTGTCTACATGTAACATTCTAGTGTGGACCTAGTCTGACCTATATTCCTCGATAGTAAATTATTATAATATCACTAGTTTGTTTACATGTAACAGTCGTGTGTGGACATAGTCTGACCTATATTCCTCGATAGTAAATTATTACATGCAACATTCGTGTGTGAACCTAGTCTGACCTATATTCCTCGATAGTAAGTTATTATAATATCGCTAGTTTGTTTACATGTAACATTCATGTGTGGACCTAGTCTGACCTACATTCCTCGATAGCAAATTATTATAATATCGCTACTTTGTTTACATGTAACAGTCGTGTGTGGACCTAGTCTGACCTATATTCCTCGATAGTAAATTATTATAATATCGCTAGTTTGTTTACATGTAACATTCGTGTGTGGACCTAGTCTGACCTATATTCCTCGATAGTAAATTATTATAATATCGCTAGTTTATTTACATGTAACATTCGTGTGTGGACCTAGTCTGACCTATATTCCTCGATAGTAAATGATTATAATATCGCTAGTTTGTTTATATGTATCATTCGTGTGTGGACCTAGTCTGACCTATATTCCTCGATAGCAAATTATCATAATATCGCTAGTTTGATTACATGTAACAGTCGTGTGTGGACCTAGTCTGGCCTATATTCCTCGATAGTAAATTATTATAATATCAATAGTTTGTTTATATGTATCATTCGTGTGTGGACCTAGTCTGACCTGTATTCCTCGATAGCAAATTATCATAATATCGCTAGTTTGTTTACATGTAACATTCGTGTGTGGATCTAGTCTTACCTATATTCCTCGATAGTAAATTATTATACTATCGGTAGTTTGTTTCATGTAACAGTCCAGTATTGACATAGTCTGACCTATATTCCTCGATAGCAAATTATCATAATATCGCGAGTTTGTTTACATGTAACAGTCGTGTGTGGACCTAGTCTGACCTATATTCCTCGATAGTAAATTATATCGCTAGTTTGTTTTCAAGTAACATTCGTGTTTGGACATATTCTGACCTATATTCCTCGATAGCAAATTATCATAATATCGCTAGTTTGTTTACATGTAACAGTCGTGTGTGTACCGTAGACTGACATATATTCCTCGAAAGCAAATTATCATAATATTGCTAATTTGTTTACATGTAACAGTCGTGTGTGGACCTAGTCTGACCTATATTCCTCAATAGTAAATAATTATAATATCACTAATTTGTTTACATGTAACATTCGTGTGTGGACCTGATCTTACCTATATTCCTCGATAGTAAAGTATTATAATATCGCTAGTTTGTTTACATGTAACATTCGTGTGTGGACCTAGTCTGACCTATATTCATCGATAGTAAATTATTATAATATCGTTAGTTTGTTTATATGTATCATTCGTGTGTGGACCTAGTCTGACCTATATTCCTCGATAGCAAATTATCATAATATCGCTAGTTTGTTTACATGTAACAGTCGCGTGTGGACATAGTCTGACCTATATTACTCGATAGTAAATTATTATAATATCGCTAGTTTGTTTATATGTATCATTCGTGTGTGGACCTAGTCTGACCTATATTCCTCGATAGCAAATTATCATAATATCGTTAGTTTGATTACATGTAACAGTCGTGTGTGGACCTAGTCTGGCCTATATTCCTCGATAGTAAATTATTATAATATCAATAGTTTGTTTATATGTATCATTCATGTGTGGACCTAGTCTGACCTGTATTCCTCGATAGCAAATTATCATAATATCGCTAGTTTGTTTACATGTAACAGTCGTGTGTGGACCTAGTCTGACCTATATTCATCGATAGTAAATTATCATAATATCGCTAGTTTGTTTACATGTAACATTCGTGTGTGGACCTAGTCTGACCTATATTCCCCAATAGTAAATTATTATAATATCGCTAGTTTGTTTACATGTAACATTCGTGTGTGGATCTAGTCTTACCTATATTCCTCGATAGCAAATTATTATAATATCGGTAGTTTGTTTCATGTAACAGTCGTGTATGGACATAGTCTGACCTATATCCCTCGATAGCAAATTATCATAATATCGCGAGTTTGTTTACATGTAACAGTCGTGTGTGGACCTAGTCTGACCTATATTCCTCGATAGTAAATTATATCGCTAGTTTGTTTTCAAGTAACATTCGTGTTTGGACATATTCTGACCTATATTCCTCGATAGCAAATTATCATAATATCGCTAGTTTGTTTACATGTAACAGTCGTGTGTGTACCGTAGACTGACATATATTCCTCGAAAGCAAATTATCATAATATTGCTAATTTGTTTACATGTAACAGTCGTGTGTGGACCTAGTCTGACCTATATTCCTCGATAGTAAATAATTATAATATCACTAATTTGTTTACATGTAACATTCGTGTGTGGACCTGATCTTACCTATATTCCTCGATAGTAAAGTATTATAATATCGCTAGTTTGTTTACATGTAACATTCGTGTGTGGACCTAGTCTGACCTATATTCCTCGATAGTAAATTATTGTAATATCGCTAGTTTGTTTATATGTATCATTCGTGTGTGGACCTAGTCTGACCTATATTCCTCGATAGCAAATTATCATAATATCGCTAGTTTGTTTACATGTAACAGTCGTGTGTGGACATAGTCTGACCTATATTACTCGATAGTAAATTATTATAATATGAATAGTTTGTTTATATGTATCATTCGTGTGTGGACCTAGTCTGACCTATATTCCTCGATAGCAAATTATCATAATATCGCTAGTTTGTTTACATGTAACAGTCGTGTGTGAACCTAGTCTGACCTATATTCCTCGATAGTAAATTATCATAATATCGCTAGTTTGTTTACATGTAACAGTCGTGTGTGGACCTAGTCTGACCTATATTCCCCAATAATAAATTATTATAATATCGCTAGTTTGTTTACATGTAACATTCGTGTGTGGACCTAGTCTTACCTATATTCCTCGATAGTAAATTATTATAATATCGCTAGTTTGTTTCATGTAATAGTCGTGTGTATACCTTGTCTGACCTATATTCCTCCATAGCAAATTATCATAATATCGCGAGTTTGTTTACATGTAACAGTCGTGTGTGGACCTAGTCTGACCTATATTCCTCGATAGCAAATTATTATAATATCGCTAGTTTGTTTACATGTAACATTCATGTGTGGATCTAGTCTGACCTATATTCCTCGATAGTAAATTATCATAATATCGCTAGTTTGTTTACATGTAACAGTCGTGTGTGGACCTAGTCTGACCTATATTCCTCGATAGTAAATTATTATAATATCGCTAGTTTGTTTATATATATCATTCGTGCGTGGACCTAGTCTGACCTATATTCCTCGATAGCAAATTATCATAATATCGCTAGTTTGTTTACATGTAACAGTCGTGCGTGGACCTAGTCTGACCTATATTTCTCGATAGTAAATTATTATAATATCGCTAGTTTGTTTACATGTAACAGTAGTGTGTGGACCTAGTCTGACCTATATTCCTCGATAGTAAATTATTATAATATCACTTGTTTGTTTACATGTAACAGTCGTGTGTGGACCTAGTCTGACCTATATTTCTCGATAGTAAATAATTATAATATCGCTAGTTTGTTTACATGTAACAGTCGTATGTGGACCTAGTCTGACCTATATTCCTCGATAGTAAATTATTATAATATCACTAGTTTGTTTACATGTAACATTCGTGTGTGGACCTAGTCTGATCTATATTCCTCGATAGTAAATTATTATAATATCGCTAGTTTGTTCCATGTAACAGTCGTGTGTGTACCTAGTCTGACCTATATTCTTCGATAGTAAATTATTATAATATCGCTAGTTTGTTAACATGTAACATTCATGTGTTGACCTAATCTGACCTATATACCTCGATAGTAAATTATACCGCTAGTTTGTTTACATGTAACATTCGTGTTTGGACATATTCTGACCTATATTCCTCGATAGCAAATTATTATAATATAGCTAGTTAGTTTAAATGTAACAGTCGTGTGTGTACCTAGTCTGACATATATTCCTCGATAGCAAATTATCATAATATCGCTAATTTGTTTACATGTAACAGTCGTGTGTGGACCTAGTCTGACCTATATTCCTCGATAGCAAATAATTATAATATCGCTAGTTTGTTTACATGTAACATTCGTGTGTTGACCTAGTCTGACATATATTCCTCGATAGTAAATTTTTATAATATCGCTAATTTGTTTACATGTAACAGTCGTGTGTGGACCTAGTCTGACCTATATTCCTCGATATCAAATTATCATAATATCGCTAGTTTGTTTAGATGTAACAGTCGTGTGTGTACCTAGTCTGACATATATTCCTCGATAGTAAATTATTATAATATCGCTAGTTTGTTTACATGTAACAGTCGTGTGTGGATATAGTCTGACCTATATTCCTCGATAGTAAATTATTATAATATCGCTAGTTTGTTTACATGTAACATTCTTGTGTGGACCTTGTCTGACCTATATTCCTCGATAATAAATTATTATAATATTGCTAGTCACAACTGCTTTTTTTATTGATCAATCAGTCTTCATTGGCTAAACTAGTGCTGCTATTGTATGTAATATTGTATAATTATAATACTAGTATCGTACACTGTGGTCGAAGGTTGATTTTTGTTGGGTTTTTTTACCTGACTGTAATATATTGTGTAGTTTATTTTGTAGTATACATTTTATAACATGGTGTTGAGTCATAGCATACAGAATGTATGCGACTATAGTAGTGTCAATTATTTGAAATCATATATCGATATATACTCGTCTGGCATACAAGCCTATGATAGTCTGCGACAATGTGTTTCCCTGATGTCAACTTTATTGGAGTATTCACTTTGTTTTACAAACCCATTCAATTCTCAATATTTTATTTTAGAGATCATTACAGTATCTTATATCTGGCAAGTTATTATAAATCGCGATAGTGTGTAACGGGTTATGACTGCTCGACATTATAATGGGGTAACGCTCTAGAGGAAATAAATCCTTCAGTTTTTACTAAACTGGAGTTTTCTTGCTTCATGTCAAACAAAATCATTTCTCGTTTTGTTTTTTTTTCCCCAATATAGTAAAATTAACAGACATGGTTATGTTTAACATTATGTTTGTGTTTATTTCACTGCAATTATATTAAAATGATAATTGTGGTAATTACGAATGAAATTGTACATGTGTGTTTTTAAATCAAGTCATATATATAGTGATGTGCATACCGAATTTAAGCCGGTTTGAATTGATACATTACGACAAGTATTCGTGGTCAAATTATATTCTCGTTGGACCTACCTGTCTTTGACAGTGGGCGTCAGTGTGATTTTCGGATGTCAACATTATTGCAGTATTCACTTTGTTTTGCAAATCTGTTCTTTTTTAATATATTATTTAGCGATCTTTGCAGAATCTCATATCAGGCTAATTATAGTAAAATCGCGAACGTGCGTTTACGAATAATTTCATCCATTGACTTTGGTAGTGCTCTAAGGGAAATACATCCTTGGTTGATTTGTTAATTTCGTAACTGGAGTATTCTCGCGTATACCAGATGTGTGCTCCTGCGCGCATTTTTAGACCATAGCATCATGATTATATCAACCGTTCGGGATGTGTTTATCATTATTTATTTTTTGTTTTCCATTTACTGTCATTAGATTAAATAGTAATTGTAGTATTTATTATGCATGAAATTATACAGTTGTGTGTGGGGTGTTCCTGGTTTTTTTTGTGTGTGTGTGTTTGTATTGTTTTGTTGTGTATGTGTGATTTTTTCTTCAGATTGCCTTCTTTATCACTTGCATGTTTTTTATGTTCGTTGCCATCGTTACTATCTGATGTCTGTCTTGTTCTTTGTATCCCTCATTTGGTTCCTTGCTCTGGGTTACCCGGGCCCGTTTCCGCGTTTTCAATTTATTACATATTTTAAACCTTTTGCCTCTCTGCACTAGTTTGTATTTGACTTTATTCCCCAACAGGTAATGACCTAGGCTTATACATAGTGGCAATTGGTTTATACTACAACAGGGAACATGAAAATGTTAAATCATATACATTTAAACTAAATTATTTCAGCATCCTACTCATCTTTTCGCGAATAAATTAATTAATTTTCGGAAAAAGGTAAAACTACATTATTTTAACAGCTGTTGACAGCTTTTTAAACATAATCCTGCATTAATAGCCTTATGATTGTACAAAACTCATTATTCTGTAATCTAGGTCATGAGGTGGATAATGATTTATCTTTTGTAATTCTTGATAATATTAATTACTCTGTTATTACGAAACAGTTGTTATTACTATCTGGAGATATTGAAGTGAATCCAGGTCCCAATGCGTTTGGAAGTCAATGTTTTACAATATTACACCAGAATATACGAAGTATTCGAAACAAATTAGAATATATTACCGACAATTTTAGTGATTTTGATATTATCAAATTTACTGAAACCCATTTATATCATAATGTATCTAACAACGTGCTAGAGTTTACCGGTTTTGACAAATTATTTCGTAAAGACAATACTCCACATTCAGGTGGAATTCTAACACTTTGTAATTCTCACCTCAAACCTACTAGGTTATTGGAATTAGAAATAATAATGCCAGAATCTTTATGTGTTCAAGTGAGTGAGAAACATTACAATTTTATTATTTGTACGGTTTACCGACCCCCAAATCCTGTAGTTGAATTTTGGGAAAGAATAAATATGTGTAGTGAACAAGCGTATGAACTATCAAGCAATATTATAGTTATTGGTGACATAAACGAAGACCAAATAACTTTCTAAACCATAAATTTAGAGATAGTTTAACTATAAATAACATGTCCAATATTGTCTATAAACCAATTCGTGTAACTACAACTATCAGCACCAAGCTATTGGACATCATAGCTATATCAGACACTGTCACTTCATTTTTTTCTGGTATTCTATATACTTGTAATTCAATAAGTGACCATTATGGCACATATTCATACATCAAAGGTGATGTTCAACCTAACACTCCGTTTAAACGGCAGGTATGGAATTATAAGCGTGCCGATATTCAAAACTTAAATAATCTGATACAATCCACCATTTGGTCTTCTGTAAATATTGGAACAATGAATGAAGCTACTCGGTCATTTGAGAACATGTTTCGACATTTAACAAAATTGTATATACCCACTAATTTAGTAATCATCAGACCAAACGATAAATTCAGGTATAATATCGAAATCCGTCTTACATCACGTCAACGTGATAGACAAAAGCGTATTTCATTACATTCTGGCAAAAATTCTGATTGGATCAAATTTAAGAAATTACGCAAAAAAACTTAATAACATGGTTAAACATACAAAAGAACGATTTTATAACATTTTTTTCATTAAATGACATAAGCTCTTCAAATCCTCGTGAATACTGGAAGATTATTAGAATGATCGTAAAAGAAAAATCAAAAAATCAAAATACAATTCCTCCATTATCAAATGTTAACCAAGAAATGACTGTGACAGACGTAGATAAGCCTAACGTTTGAAACAATTATTTTGTATCTATATTACAATAGATGATACTCAAACAAATCTTCCTGAAATCGTTTCACAAACAAATAGTACATTAAAAAATATAAACATCATAAAAAAAGAAATAACTAATGTTCTAGCAAACCTCGCTCTAAATAAAGCCAGCGGTCCTGACGACATAAGTCACGAAATGCTCAAAGAAAATTGTAAAATCTATTTGTAAATCTTTATGTATTATATTTAACAGATCTATATATCCTGACGACATCAGTCACAAAATGCTCAAAGAAAATTGTAAATCTATTTGTAAATCTTCATGTATTATATTTAACAGATCTATAAAAGAAAATGTATATCCAACATCTTGCAAATTAGCTAACGTAATGCCTTTATTTAAAAAAGGTGATAAATCTCTACCGTCTAATTATAGACTCATTTCATTGATAAACTGTGTTTGTAAAGTAATGGAAAGAGTTGTTTTTAAAGTATTTACAATCATCTTAATAATTTATTTGTTTTTTTATTTGCCGCCATTTTAGTTTAATAAACGTAATATGTTACGCTGTGGGAAGGACTGTAACTAATGTTTGAATAACTTGTAGTCCAACCCAATTGCTTTTTTCATGATTATTATGCCACTGTTTATATATGTGTGTATTGTATAATGAAGCTTTCAATAAAATATTATTAAACTAAACTGACGTCTTCTCCACGCTTTCGTAGTTTTCGGGATCCTTAGCTACAGTTGTCCTATCATGCAATCTCTCATTTGACAACCTTGAATCACACAGCGTTTTTTTTTTAACCACAAAAATGAACATGAAAAAAGAAAGGGTAAAATCCATTCAGAGAATGTTTATCCCTCTGCAGATATCGTCATCAACTAATTCTTACTCGGAACCACGCGGGTTACAATCACTTATACGTTTTAATAGTGTTTTTTTTCTAGTTTTCCTTGGGATATATTCCATTATATATATTAATTTATGTATCATCATATATGTACAATAATAGAAAACATAGTAAACTCTACATTAAATACCATATGTCATTCTTAAAAGAATTTAAGAGGAATTATAAAAAGCATGAGATATTTCTTCTTATCACATTATAATTTATAATTGTTGCAATTTGTTCACATTCCTAATCTTGACAATGACAATGCCGTGGGAGTTTCAGGCTCATATTATCAAACTATTGTAAGCGATATTTACAGTTTTAGTAAGTGTATGTAAAGGTTTGTCATTGATGAGTATGTCAATATGATCATTATTATTGACTTTCTAGGTGTTAACTTGCAGTGGCCTCGGGTTCGAATCCTGAAAGTGACAAAAATATTTCGGAGATTGTCCTTGTTCAGGTAAATAAGACATGTGTGTCTCCTCTCCAATGAGGCACGGTCCTAAAAAATGTTGCATCTTCAGTACCGCAACAAGTAATCTATCACCGTTTTTTAACAAAGGAAGGGGTTGCCGACAAGGATATCCACTATACTTGCATACATTGTGCAGAAATTCTAGCTATAAAAATACATCACAATAAGAATATTAAAGGTATATCAATAAACAGTAATGAATACAAGTTGTCCCAGTTCACGGATGACATTTCAGCTATACTAAACATTATTAAATGAAACACTTAAATAATTATCATTTTATGCAAAAACATCACTTTTTAAAGTTAAATTTGACAAAACGCAGGTTGTATGGATCAACATGGATCAGAAGACTTACAGTTAAAGACGGGACATGGCAACATGCAATAAAACATGCCATACAGATAAAAGATATTATAAACTTAGGTAAACATTATACAGACAATATCAAAAATGAAAAACCCATATTAGAAAGATGTACTCAAAGTTAGATTGCAGTTTGCCAAATGAAAATACATTTTACCACATTCATTGTTTTTAAATCCTTATATCAAAATCAGAGGTCAAAACATTTTCTTATCAGAAAAGGTGTAAAGAAGATATAGCTTTTATTAATGATAAAGAAATACAGGATAACTTTATAGATCTTTTATGAAGAATTTGAAATACATTATAATTTGAAAATAAATTTTACTGCAATTAAATACTTTGCAACAAAAAATAATATTAACATTCCAACCGTAAAAATAGCATGTCCAATTATTCCCTGTAACTTTCATCCATTTATCATAGATATTCAGGGATCAAAATCTCCCTATAAAATTCCAAATCAAAGTAATACAAAACCAAATTCAAAAACAAAATTTATACTATTGAAGACGAAACATGGTCTGATATATATAAACATCTTTTAGATGTACAAAAACACAATGCTACAATGGTTCCAAATACGAATGAACCACATGATTCTCCCAACAAGACACATCTTATATTGGATAAACATTGTTGATAGTCCGATTTGTATTCATTGTCAAATGAAAGAAACCTTGACAAACATGTTGTTGTCATGTTCTGCTACACCATCGCTATTAAAGGAACTTAAAGTTTTGTCTCTCCTTCAAACATTTCAAGTTAACGTTGAAGAATCTTTTATATTCAAAACAGGAAATAAATTATCTAACACAGAACTTCATACAATACTTGAAACTAAATACTATATATTAAATACTAAACGGATTCAAAGTTCATTAAGCGTTGAAACACACGAAACGACTGGAAAAGCGTATGATATTCTTAAATGCATATTTGAAAATAAATGGTCAGACTTTACAATTATTATTTTTATGTAACCTCTTTACATGGCCTGCACCATTATTGTTGATATAGACTGACCAAGGAATTGACAATAAACATGCCAAATAAAACAAATATTTATATTCTTATATAGACTGAATATCAATTAATCAGGTGGAGATAACAATGTTTTAATTTTTTTAACTATAATATATATACTATAATTATTTCAGCTTCTTTAAGAATGATATCTAACCATAATAATGTAGTTTATTAAATGATTAAAAATTGTAATTTGACTTGACACATTCACTCCATATTTTCAATATTTATACTATATTGCTTTGTACGGTGTGACAAGGTGTGGCCCTCCCCGACCCTCGTCTCACCTAAGACGAGGAGAATTAATGGGTCACCTTCAGGTGACTGAAAAAATTATTTTCTATATGTTTATTGCAAAATTGACATAAACATAAATTTGCAACATGAGATTCTTAAGATGACGTTACACTCAATCAGGTATAGTAAATATATATTCTACAATGTCAATGAACCGTAAATTTCTTTTTAAGAGAGTATATTGGCTTTTAACTCTCAATATGGTGTTATGGTGTCATAAATAAACGTTACACATATAAAGATACACATAAAACTTACATATTTATGAATGTTATGTATATATTTATACAATGCGCTTAATTACATGCGTCGGGTTTCAGAAGCTAAACCATTTTATTTGTTTACATTTCCATTTTGAACAAACTGCCTTCGGTATTCCGATAACCATGACTGTGTAAATAATTGTGTACCAATGCATAGTTCACGACTGATGTAAATGGTCAAACTTTTTTGAAGAATTAATTTGCTAGTACACATTTGGCAGTATAAGGGTACGATAGCTAATGAATCACGGAAAAAATGTCAACAACTGAACGAAACAAGGTCAAATAACTAACATAACAATTTAAAATTTTTAAATTGTGTGCACACATTACATAATATATTTAATCCTTTCGTTATGACAGTGTTATGATGTTGATGTAAAAACTACCGTGTCAAAACCTAGTTCGAAGTTATTTGGTTCCATCCAATTATTGACATAATATCGGAACATATACCTAATAAATAAGACAGAAGACATAAAAGTTAATGCATTTTTAACACTAAATAACCAATAAAAGTAGTATTTTATTTTATTGTGTTGACATCGGAAGTCGCACATGACAATTATTTTATCTTTTAGGTTCCATTGCTTTTATTATTTTATCAAAATGAAACTTAAAATAATATCCTCTGTTAAAAACGCTCATTTGTTGTTAATGTTAAAAAGGTCAGGCGACGAATAGTATTTCTAATAACACCATTTTCTTTAATCTTAACAATCAGCTGACCTGCTTGATGTAAGAAAATATTTAAAATAAAACATGCATTTTAGCATTTTTTTTTAAAGAAAATTAGCAGAAAAATCATGCACACTACTAGAACATAATAATTATATAAATCAACGGGTTAAACAAGGTTATTGGTATAGGAACACGATAATGAGATTATGTTTATCCCAAATTCTCCGAAAAATGATATTTAAATTCTTTTCAGATCATCGTTTACTAAAATGACATAAAACTACTAATTAATAAGCACATTATCATATTAAAAGATAACTCGCGCTAGCTTGCAAACTTATATCAAAAGAAAAAAAAGGAAAATAATAAAAAAGGTATAACCTCACAAAACAATATAAATGCGATTATTTCATTTTATTTTTGTTCTCAAACGCTCACGACCACGCACATGTATACAAACGACACATATGTTTAGAAAATTAGGAGGTTACATATATTATTATTATTCAAGTTAAAGGAATGTTATGTTATAACTAATGTGCGACAGTACGCATTCACAGTTAAAGCATTCATTTTTGTGCAAACAGCACACGTAAGCTCGCGACCATGGACATAAAGTGGACACTTCAGTCCATAGTGTCCTTCCACAAAGTAAAACAGTTTACCATTGTAAACCACATTGTTCCCTGAAAGAGACTCCGGTTCTGTATCTAGGCATGCATATTGAGAAGCTGCTGTGTGTCCGTAACGACCTGCTGTCAGATACCCCCAGTATTCAAGCGTCCGTCCATCGTGACATTTGTTCCTTCCTGGGATCATCAGGACGCTAGCAAGGGTTGATCTACATTCAGCACACGCCACATCGTGATTTTTGAGAGATGTCCCATGGTTTTGAAAGAAAGACCAGTTTGTTCTGTAATAAAGTTCGTTTTCTGCTCCGTAGACGAACGCTCCATTCTGAAGCTTATCATTAGAGTGTCCCCACGTGGGGTTCTTGGGCAGACAGAGGTAATCTACAGCAGCTCCAGAATGGTTAAAGTATGACCCACCTACGTAACCTTCATAAACAAGTTCAGTTCCGTCATACCCCAGCGAACATACCTCGAAGCTCCACCAGGACTACCTGATTGTCATAAACGTTGAATTTTGTTTGTGTTCTCTGAAAACAAATTACAGAAATATTACTTTTTGTAAACTCTTTTCATCAAATTACATTTTTACATCTTAGAGACTGTGAAATAAGTCCTGTATCAATGAAAAACAAGATTTATAAACTTAACAAAAAGAAAGGGAGACGTGCAATACATTTTAATGTCTCTTCATAGAGTTTCACTATATGCCTTGTGAATGACGAAAGGTCAAGTCAATATTTATGCTAAAACATTATCTTGAAATTGCATATTTATGTTTACGAATTTCTAAGTTAATAGTTTTGTAATGCTGATTTTATTCATAGCGATCTCTTTTTATGATGAGAAGAAAGGGGGAAAGCGAAGTTGTATGGATACCTAAACCAAGTTCAAGCTCTCATGTGGCAGCTTTGTTACTAACCCTGTTGGCATTTTTCTCTGCGTGTGCACAGTTACTATTGATAACGGTTTTACTATGTATTAACTCTGTTCGTAGTGGTATTTCCTTTGGCGGTGTCTTTTGAATGCTACCTCTCTTGCTGGACCGGGTATTCTATTTTTTGTTATGTTTTCAAAATGTTTTACAGATATTGTAATTTATTGTTGTATATTAAAAGAGAACAAGCCGGCATGGCACATACATCAATGTTATATAATTGGCTTTAATTGGATTTGGCCAGAATAGTTGATTTTATAACAGATAAGGACAGCGGTATTACTATGCTGCCTGTATGCTCCGGACACCTTGTCAGTTATTGTACACTTTTATTAGCGGAGGAGAAAATTAAGTTCTAACAAATAAAATTGAAAAACTTCTATGTGGAAAAGAAAACTTGTATTTTAGTGAGATATTTCGCTGTAAACTTCAATCAGTTGTACATTTGTTTTGGTTTCACGAAATAATTTTTTATTATCTATTTAAATGAAGGGCGACTCAGTTGGAATTGTGCAATGGAAACTAGTAATGATGGTTGGAAAAACACAAATTTAAAGTATATATACTCGAGGGTAATGGAATTTGTATGCCAATTCAAACAAATGCATCAACAAGGTGTACGTATGGTTATAACATCGAGATGTCGACTGCATTACCTTTATAATTATTAAAATTTGTTTTAAGAAGTCGTGCAAGTTAATAAAAAAATAAATATACTTAATAACTGTTATTTAAAACGCTAAGTTTACGATCAATGCTATTAACTAAATCAGTAATAAAAACTGTAAACAACTTGTTTACCAGCTTTTCTGATGAAATATTAATCTAGTTTGCCATTGTTCAATCTTGTCAAGGAAGTATGTTAAACATTATGAATGTATTTAAAAATAGAAGCATTTCTTATTTATCATCTTGAAACATGAGATCGTACGATTTCAAGTATAAAATAATCTTTTATGTTCGTTAAGACGTGTACGATCTGGTTTAAACTTCTTCAGTCAGAGCTAGGATGCAATACTATTAACTTAAATACTGCACTTCAAAAAAAAAATACTTTACTTACATCTACGTTTTTATTGTTGTCCATCGTTTGCATTTTGTCGCTGCCGAAAGGAACAATCGATATATAGTCAGTGCTCAGTCTCAGAAATTGCGTCTTAAGTCGTTAGTTGAAATCGCTCGCCCCCATCCTCTCACCCCCATCCCCCCTCTTCTGTAGTAACATATAATAACATATTACACTCTACATACAATAACATATCAAATATATCTTCTTATCAAATATAATTATTACAATTTGTTTACATTTTTTAAAATAAAAGTTGAAATCCGATTGTTAATATTGACTTCCGACTAAAAATACTATGCAAACTTTATGATAACTGAAATAAATAAATATGCTGGGTGAATTTCAGGCTCACATTATCAAACTTTTGTAAGCGATATTTACAATGTAAAGGTTTATCGATCTGATCATTGTTATTGACTTTTCTAGGCGCTAACGCCGCAGGGGCTGTGGGTTCGAATACCGAAAGTGACAAAAGTATTTCAGCAATTGTCCGTGTTCTGGTGAATAAAACATGTGTGTGTTCTCTCCAATGAGGCAATAATATAGGTAAAATAAAACATATAATGTATTAGTGTGTTTTGTTTAGTATTATGGCCATGGTATATATTTTAGAAGTAAATGAATACTGTTTTGTAATTAAAAAATCAAACCATTTGTTTTTGTCCATAAATGTTCCATATGAGCATGGTCTCAAAAATGTTGCATCGTTTCTTTTGCGGAATTTGACTAAAATTTGGAGTTCCAACATAAGATTCTTCTGAGGATATTCCATTCCATCAGGTATAGTAAATTTATATTAGACAGTGTCATTATACCGTTAATTCATTTTCAACATTTCTAAATATAAACAAAGGTGTATTTAGGTATATACTCTCCTTTGCATCGTTCGTAATTAACTGTGATTTGAACGAAAAGGAAATCGTCTGCTGACTTGGGAGAGTATTAGGTATAGTGTAGAGTTTCATTGGATGCAACAGTTTTTAGGTGGGCATCATTGAAAACGAAGATGAATATTTACATCGTTCTATTCAGAAAAAAAATGAAATATTGCATTGGCTGCGAAAGTAGGACAACATGTACTGGACGGAATCATCATGCATTTTTTAATAAATACACGGTCTTTCCTTGTTGATACACGTATATCGAAATGTCAAATTGACCGTTCAAATACAAAATCGGTACGGTACTTTCAGGCAATTATACGCACCTCTATATTTCCAAGTATTCATCGCTAAATAACACTAGTTTTTACATTTAGATGAGGATAAAAAATACACAATAATGATCGTGACGTAATTTACAGGTATCGATTTAAGTCATAATTTTTAAAACGTCAAATGTCCTCTCTTGTATCAAGTTGTTTTTGATTCGAAGATGTTGAAAAGAGAAGTAAATTTTAGTTTTATCCTTTTTTATCTGTAATTTATTTTCGCACTTAAATATTGTGTTGTTTATATATTCCCCTGTATTGGTTATCAATTATGCAATATTCTTATGAGATAACATGTATGTTAATATACTGCATATACTATTTACTATAATAAACACACTATTTTTCATCATTCTGTATTACGATATATACAGACTGCAACATTTGTATATACTGTAGTGTACGTGTATATAAGTATGGAAACAATTGAATAAGGAAGTATTCAGAATGAAAGCTTTCGTTCCAGTTTCTTATGTATATTTGTAGTAATACATTCCTATTATCAGCATAAATATGTGAAAAATAAGAGGAATAGGTGACGTTGTACTCCAACAACACATCCATCACAGCAGCACAAACACAACCAATAGTCATAATGTGTTTTCATAATAAGCCATACACACAAGATAATTGGCAACCATGGCTTTGTGTGGTGCCCTTGAGTAAGACACTATTTCCGATTATGCTTAGTACTGGTCCTACCCAGGACGACTTCAAGCGTGATTTGTCTCAGTTGTAACAACTTTTCACAATCGAAGTAAAATAGATCAGTTGAAACTAACGTTAATAACCTGGTTTGAAGGTGTATCCAACTGAATGGTGTTTATACTTATTAAAGCGATTTCATATTTCACTACACAATTTATATGCTCCTATTGCGTTCATCTGAGTTTGATATGTCTGTAGTATAAGGAATATGTCTATTAAAGTATATATAGCACTTTAATTTATAGGTTAAAAAGAGTTATTTCCCTTGATTAATTTGACCCCATTTGCTAGAAAGCATTCTGTTTAATATTTCGTCTGATAAAGTTCATTTGCGTCTATCAGTGTCTTCAAAACAAAACTAGTCGGCAATTTCCGTATTTATATTAGGAATTGGTTGTGTTCGTCAATAATCGGAATCCGCTGGTAAATTGTCAGACTGTGGTATTTGTCATGTGAATAAGAAGCCTCACATGACATAAATATATTTGGGATTGAAAATGAGTGAAAATCTAAGTCGAAATACAACACAATAATCGGAATCCGCTGGTAAATTGTCAGTCTGTGGTAATTGTCATAAAAATAAGAAGCCTCACATGACATAAGTATATTTGGGATTGAAATTGAGTGAAAATCTGAGTCGAAATACAACACTCGATTATTTAACTGCAATGTGAGACGTTCAAATGAGCATGGTTCTATCATCGGATAATATATATCGTAACTAACGTCGTTATTAAACAAGTACGAGAGGATGCCTATACGTTTCCATACAAGTCCATAAACTTGATGAAATGACGTATTTTATGAGCACGACAGGTACACATATTTACATAGGATTTCAAACGATATGTATTATACTCTACAAATATATATATATATATATATATATATTGCAAGGCTTTGTCTGTTGAGCATTACTGGCGTCATAGCAGTTTCCGGGGCACACTTGTTTCTTTGATATTCACAGAGATGCATGTGAGTTAGTGTGCGTACGTGCGTACGTGCGAGCGTGTGTGTGATATATTTTACTTCGAACATGTGAGCTCAATGATGCTATAAAAACAAGACAGGAAAAGAAACGCATTCCAAGGTATACGCAAATAAGATTTTTTAACACCGAATAATTATTTTATTGTATTGACAGCAAAAGTTGTATATGACGATTAGTTTATCCTTTATATATAATTGCTTTAACTATATTATCAAAATGATACTTAAAACTATATATCCTTTTTTAAAAAAGTCATTGACGTAAACATCAACTAATATTTACTTAACGATTTTTGTTAACATATTTGGTCGCCAGGATTAAAAATATAATAATAAAAAATAAAATATTATAATATTAATTTAATGTTTTAGACTGATGCTGTTCAAGTGTCAAGAAAAATGGTTTAGTGGTTAAAAACGCAGAGTATAAAATTTCACATTAAACGGTGTAGAAATTGGAGAGGTTGTGTATAAGAAAATGACAATAATTTGAAAATGGATTAGATATCCGAATCTATTAGTATTGTATTTAAACTATATCTCATTGTTGCAATAGTATGTAATGAATACGTTTATACATCGGAGAATGTAGTCATAGTGATTATTTTAATAAAAATAAAACCATTGAAACTACTTCAGTGTGTTACAAAACATAGTATATGTATATGTTATAACGGTCAGGCGAGGAATAGTATTACTAATAACAACATTTTTCTTTATTCTTTACAATGAGCTGACCTGCTTTATTTCACACGCTATTCCAAATAATATATGTATTAAAGTATTTTTATAGAAAAAGGGCAAAAATTACGGAAACTACCAAGATATAATAAGTATATATTAAATGAAAATTTATTGGAATAGGAATACGCCAATGAGATTTTATTTATCACATTTCTCAGAAAATTGATATTCAAATTCATTTTTTACTCAGGCATAAGATCACCATTGAATAAAATGACATATAATCAACTTTTTAATAAACACATTAACATATTACAAAGAGACTAAAATATGACAATAAGACAACATTGTATAATCCGACAAAGCAACATGAAATAGCTTATTTCAAATTATATTTGTGTTTGTTCTCTAACGCACACGACCACGCACATATTAAATACAAATGTCACAAATTTTTAACAAATTAGAAGGTTGTACATATTATTATTTTTGATATCAAAGGAACAAGCAGTTATTATAACTGATGTGCGACATTGTTCATTTACAGTTAAAGCAACTTATTTTTTTATTTTGTACAAAGAGCACATGTAAGCTCGCGACCATTGACATAAGGCGGACACTTCAGTGAACCACAGCGTCCTTCTACAAAGTAAAACAGAATACCATTTTGATTTCCATTGTTCCCTAAAAGAAACTCCGGTTCTGCATCTAGGCATGCATATTCAGTAGCTGCAGCGTGTCCATAGTAGCCTGCTGTCAGATATCCCCTGTATTCAAGCGTCCATCCATCGTGACATTTGTTCCTTCCTGGGATCATCAGGACGCTTGCACGGTTTGATCTACACACAGCACACGGCACATCGTTGTCTAACAGAGACTTTTCTTGATTTGGAAAGAAAGCCGAGTTGGTTCTGTAATTGAGTTGGTATTCTGCTCCGTAGACGAACGCTCCATTCTGAAGCTTATCATCACGGTATCCCCATGTGGGGTCCTTCGGTAGACAGAGGTAATCTACAGCAGCTCCTGAATGGCTATAGTGTGACCCACCTACGTAACCTTCATAAACAAGCTCAGTTCCGTTTTCTGGACATGATGTCTTGCCCCAGCGAATATACGTTGATGCTCCAGCAGGACTACCTGATTGTTGTAAACGTCGAATTTTGTTTGTGTTCTCTGAATTACAGATTACAGAAATACTTTCATCAAACTACATTTTTCAATATTAAAAACTTAGAAATATTGCTTTATTTTAAGTAGTTCGTATATCATTGAAACACTAGATTTAAAAACCTTAAAAAAAAAGAAAGAAAAATGGGCAGTACCTTCTATGTATTTCTATAGACTTTTACTATATTCCTTGTGAATAACGATATGTCAATACTTATATTAATACATTCTTGTGAAATTGCAAAATGCATATATGTGTTTTACACTTGTATATCATATGTGAATGTTTGTGAATTTCTAAGTTGATAGACTGGTGATGCTGCTGTAATATATAACGGTCACTTTTTATGATGTGAAGATAGAGGAAGAGTAAGGTTATGTGTATCCAAGTTGAAGCATTCAAGTAACAACGTTGTTACCAACCTTTCAGAGGCGGTGACCCATGTCACCCATTTTTCTCTTCGTGTACATAGTTATTATTACGATTTTGATTGTGTTTATGGTGTTACCTTTTGGTGGTGTCGTTTGAATGCTCCGTCTTCTGCTGGACTGGGTATTCTAATTTTTGTAATATTTTCAAAATGGCTTATAAATAATGTGATTTATTTGTGTAGATTAATAGAGAATACGCTGGCATAGCGCATACATCAATGCTCTATCATTGGTTTCGTCATATGACTTTGATTGGATTTTACCAGACGGGTTGATTTTATGGAGGTATCAGTGCGCCTTTATGCTTTGGACACCATGTCAGCTATTGTATATTTTCATTAGCAGAGACGACGTTCATGTTCTGACAAATGAACAGAAACACTTTTACATGTGTAAAAGAAACCCTCAGAGTGTTATTTGTACACAGTGCAAAATTTTATGTAGAAAGATGTTTTACTGTAAATTTTAATACTTCAGTCAGTTATAATCTTTCTTAAGTTTCACGAAATAAAGTCTTATCATTTATTAGAATAATTATTGTTTATAATCACGGCAATTTAGTTGGAACTGTTAAAATGCAAATAATTATGAAGGTCTGATAACAGTACACAACAGCATTTATACTTAACAGTCAAGGAATATATATACTACTTCAAGGAGTTGCATTAACAATGTAAACGTGTGGCAAAATAATCAAGCCTCGGACTTCAATACCTTTTATATAAAATTCGTTTTAATAATCTGTGCAAGTTAATCGATGAATAAATATACTAAAATACGCTAATTTCAAGAGTAAGAAAATAAATACACACCAGGTTGCGTATCATTCAAACTTAGGTATTTTAGATTATGTTATTTCTAACATATTGCAATTTCATAAAATCACTCAATATTCCTTTTCAATGGATTATCATTGTGAAATAATCAATTCTATTTAAAATTTAGAAAAAATAATGAAGAAGATTGAAAAGAAACTTAAAACCTTTTTGTTTTTCCCTCATATTGTCAATAACCATAATCAGTTTTTGTTCAATAAAGTAAACATGTTGTTAAAGTTAAACATTACATCATTTACTTTTTTTGTTTAAGACTTTGAAAACATTACTAGAAACTTCCTTGCTTGACGCTCAGCATTTAGAGGATAGTTCTAGGTCTGGTCGGCCCGGTGTCAGTATAAAGTGACTGGTTGGGGTATCATACCATGTGTCTGCGGCATGATACTCCAGTGTGACAGCGCTCAGAATACTGTCTCAGGTATGACAGAAACATTGTTGAAAGCGACGCTTAACACCATAAAACAGAATATTTGTTTATATCTAGATATTCATTATAATATCTACCGATTTTCAAACACTTACTCTGTACAATTGTTGAGAGGTTCTCAATAAATTCACGTTGTTGTTTTATTATCTCCAGTACTTTGGTCTGGTTCTCGTGTAGTTGTACTAGGTTTTGTACCACCTTGTACTCGTAATCAAACCGGCTGTTACAAGTTTCCGTCGCACCTACTCCTATCACGATATCCGTAAAGGCAATCACAGTCAATAAGAAAAACATTTTAAATATATTGTATTCCAAAGTAAAAACTTGTTTTATATAGATTGAGCGGGAGAAATCCTCGATCAGGCGACAAATTTTGCTAAACTGTCTCAGGTGGAGGGGATGATGATACTTTATAGTCACGCTTTAATAACTGATAAGTGCCTAGCTTCAAATAAGCCTTGCTCAGATCTTCCGTATATGTAAAATAGACCAATCATCTTTCTACAATATATTCTTTAAAAATGTACAAAATTCCCCCTTTATACAATTTCTGATATATAATATTTAATATGATCATTGTTATTGTCAAAAATAGTATTGACATCTGTAAACAACTTGTTTACCAGCTTTTCTGATGAAATATTAACGTAGTTTGTCATTGTTTAATTTTGTCAAGGAAGTTTGATAAACGTTATGAATGTATTAACTTATCAATCATCTTAAAACATGAGATTTATCGTACGATATCAAGTATAAAATTATGCTTTATATTCATTATGACGTGTAAGATCTGGTTTAAACTAATTCAGTCAGTGCAAGGAAGCTACAACATTAACAATAGCTACTGCACATTAATACAAAATAAACATATATCTACTTTTTTATGGTTGTCCATCTTTGTCGTCTGCAGTTTTATCCCTGCCGAAAGCAGCACTTGATAAGTAATACTTTATCTTATATAGTACGTCTGAAGTCGTTTGATGAAGTCATTCTGCGTAGCAGACGATATGTTATTTATCCAATAATCCATTTTTTGGTCAATTTTACAAGTTGACAGCTCACAAAAGTCATCATTAGATAACGGTACATTATGCACCTAAAACGTCGGTTATATTCCAATTAGACACAAAAGTCAGTTTAAATTATTATGATAAAAAAAGATAAATTTGTCTTGCCAGCCACCACTACATTCTCGCTTGAACAATTTCACTTGGATAATTATATACACGCTCGGCACATGAGTTTCATTGATAACTGAAGCAGCGTTTGTTTACACGTAACAGTCGTTTGTGAACCTAGTCTGACCTATATTCCTCGATAGTAAATTATTATAATATCGCTAATCACAGCTCCTTTTTTGATTGATCAAACAGTCCTCGTGCCCAGTACAATTGGGCTAAACTAGTGTTGCTTTTGTATATAATATTGTATAATTATAATTCTAGTATCGTACACTGTGGTCGAAGGTTGTTTTTTGTTTTATTTTTTTACCTCAGTGTAGTATGTTGTGTAGTTTATTTTGTAGTGTACAATTTATAACATGTTGTTGAATCATAGCATACAGAATGTATGCGATTAAAGTTTTGTCAATTATATTATTTGAAACCATAAATCGATATATACTCGTCGGGCATACAAGCTTATTAAAGTCGACGACAATGTGTTTCCTGGATGTCAATTTTATTGGAGAATTCACTTTGTTTTACAAACTCATTCAATTCTCAATATTTAATTTTAGAGATCATTACAGCAAGTTATTATCAATCGCGATAGTGTGTAACGGATTATGTCATCAAATTACTGCTCGACATGTAAATCTAGGGGAGATAAAGCCTACAGTTTTTACTAACTGAGTTTTCTTGCTTCATGTCAAACAAAATCATTTCTCGTTTTGTTTTGTTTTTTCCCAATAAAGTAAATTAACAGGGTTATGTTTAATATTATGTATGTGTTTCTTTCACTGCCATTATATTAAAATAATAAATGAAGTATTAATTACGTGTGAAATTATACATGTGTGTTGTTATTTTAGTCATATAGTGATGTGCATACCGAATTTAGGCCGGTTTGAATCCATGCATTATGACAAGTATTTGTGGCCATATTATATTCTCGTTGGATTTACCTGTCTTTGACAGCGGGCGTCAGTGTGATTTTCGGATGTCAACGTTATTGCAGTAGTCACTTTGTTTTGCAAATCTATTGTTTTTTAATATATTATTAAGCGATCTTTACAGAATCTCATATCAAGCTAATTATAATAATATCGCGAACGTGCGTTAACGGCTTATTTCATCCATTGACTTTGGTAGTGCTCTAAGGGAAATAAATCCTTGGCTTATTTGTTAACCTCGTAACTGGATTATTCTCCATTGACTGTCATAAGGTTTAATAGTAATTGTGATATTAATTATGCATTGAATAATACCGTCGTGTGTGAGGTTTTCCTGTTTTGTGTGTGTATGTGTGTGTGTTTTTTGAATGATTGTTTTGTTGCGTATGTGTGATTATCTTCAGGTTGCCTTCTTTATCAATTGCATGTAGTTTATATCCGTTCCCCAATAGGTAATGACCTAGGCATATACATAGTGGCAATTGGTTTATACTACAACAGGGAACACGGAAATGTAAAATCATATACATTTAAACTAAATTATTTCAGCATCCTACTCCATCTTTTCGCGAATACATTAGTTAATTTTCGGAAAAAGGTACTACATTATTTTAACAGCTGTTGACAGCTTTTTAAACATAATCATGCATTAATAGCCTGATGACTGTAAAAAATTCATTATATTGTAATCTAGGTCATAAGGTGGATAATGATTTATCTTTTGTAATTCTTGATAAAATTTAATCACTCTGTTATTACGAAACAGTTGCTATTACTATCTGGAGATATTGAAGTGAATCCAGGTTCCAATGCGTTTGGAAGTCAAAGTTTTTCAATATTACACCAGAATATATGAAGTATATGAACAAATTAGAATATATAACCGACAATTTTTGTGATTTTGATATTATCACATTTACTGAAACCCATTTATATGTATCTAACGATGTGGTAGATTTTACCGGTTTTGGCCAATTATTTCGTAAGACAATACTGTACATTCAGGTGGAATTCTAACAATTTGTAATTCTCACCTCAAACCTACTAGGTTATTGGAATTAGAAATAATACTGTTAGAATTTTTATGCATTCAAGTGAGTGATAATTATAACAATTTTATTATTTCTACAGTTAACCAACCCCCAAATATTGTAGTTGAATTTTGGTAAAGAATGAATATATGTATTGAACAAGCGTATGAACTATCAAGATATATTATAATTTTTTTTGGTGACATAAACGAAGACCAAATAAACATTTTAAACCATAAGTTTAGAGATATGTTAACTATTAACTATCCAATATAGTCGATGACCCAACTCGTGTAACTACAACTACCAGCACCTAGCTATTGGACATCATAGCTATATCAGACACTGTCACTTCATTATTTTCTGATATTCAAAATACTTGTAATTCAATAATTGACCATTATGGCACAAATTCATACATCAAAAGTGATGTTCAACCTAACACTCTGTTTAAACAGCAGGTATGGAATAATAAGCGTGTCGATTTTCAAAATCTAAGTTATACTATCCACCGATTGGTCTTCTGTAAAAACAGAAGATTTCAGCCAAATAAACTTAAATGTTAACAAATATTCACATTCAAACTTAGCGAAAGTTTCTTTTTTTGGGT
This sequence comes from Panopea generosa, assembly GCA_029582155.1. NCBI lineage: Eukaryota > Metazoa > Mollusca > Bivalvia > Adapedonta > Hiatellidae > Panopea > Panopea generosa. Next base: position 65,002,996 of record CM055897.1, read on the forward strand.
TCAGTATATAATGAAGCTTGCAATTGAATATTATTAAACTGAACTGACGTCTTCTCTACGCTTTCGTAGTTTTCGGGATCCTTAGCTTCAGTGGTCCTATTTTACAATCACTCATTTGACAACTTTGAATCACACAGTGGATAGTTTTTAACCACAAAAATGGACATGAAAAAAGAAATGGTAAAATGGACAGAAAATCCATTCAGAGAGTTCTTATCCCTCTGCAGATATCGTCACCAACTAATTCTTACTCGGAACCACGCGGGTTACAATCAATTATACATTTTAATAGTGTTTTTTTCTATTCTTATTTACCTTAAGTGTCTGAAACTCTTTTGTATATTTCTTAATCGTGTTTCTCTTACAGTGGCAGACTGACAATGTGTTAACATTTCACATAAAACTAAACAGAAATGATGACAATGCCGTGGGAATTTTAGGCTCATATTATTATTAACTATTGTAAGCGATATTTACAGTTTAAGAAAGTGTATGGAAAGGTTTGTCATTAATAGGTGTGTCAATATGATAGTTATTATTGACTTTTTAGGTGCTTACTTGCAGTGGCCTCGAGTTCGAATCTGGAAAGTGACAAAAATATTTCCGAGATTGTTCTTGTTCAGGTGAATGTGTGTCTCCTCTCAAATGAGGCACGGTCCCAAAAATGTTCCATCTTCAGTTTCGCAAGTTAGTAATCTATCACCATTTTTAACATAGAAAGGAGTTGCCGACAAGGAGATTCACTATACTTTTATACATTGTGCAGAAATTCTAGCTATAAAAATACATCACAATAAAATTAATAAAGGTATATCAGTAAACAGTAATGAATACAAGCTTTCTCAGTTTGTGGATGACATTTCAGCTATACTAGACATTTTTAAATGAAACACTTAAATAATTGTCATTGGATGCAAAAACATCACTTCTTAAAGTTAAACTTGACAAAACGAAGGTAGTATGGATAGGAGCTAAGAAATAAAGTACTGATCAATTACAACAAGACGGAAGTTATATTGGGGCAGAAACACTCTTGAATTATAAGGTATACATTTTAATGTAGATCTTGACAGGATAATTGACATACACTATAAAGATAAAATTCAAAACCTTATTAAACTATGGAAACCTTGATTTTTAACTCCACTGGGTGAAATATCTGTCATTATTGTTACCAACCTTTAACCATTTGTTTATTTCAATTCCAAATCCGTGTGAGTCAACCATAAAAATTATTAATATGTTGATGGTTTTATGGCCGGGACCTGCAAAAAAATATAGTGTTTTTATCAATCAATATAATGAGGGAGGTGTAAAAATGATTAATCTTAAAGCATTTATATATGGTCTAAAATTAACATGGATCAGAAAACTTACAGTTAAAGACGGGACATGGCAACTTGCAATAAAACATGTCATACAGATACAAGATATTATAAACTTAGGAAAACATTATACAGACAAGTTGATATCAAAAATGAAAAACCCATATTGGAAAGATGTCCTCAAAGTTAGACTGCAGTAAGCCAAATGACAATACATTTTACCAAATTCATTGTTTTTAAATCCTTATATCAAAATCAGAGGTCATAAAGAAGATAAAGCTTTTATTAATGATAAAGAAATACAGGATAACTTTATACATCTATTATGAAGAATTTGAAATACATTATAATAATACAAAACCAAATTCAAAAACAAAATTTATACTTATTTTATTTGACAATTTTCATTGTATTTTAGTCTCTTGTTTCCGACTTGCATACAGACATTTTATTTCTAGATATAGGTAGCAACGACATTTGCCGTGACATACCAGCTGAGCAAGTGTTTCAGTTTATTTTAAATTTTGCCTTCCATTGCTTGATGGCAGATTGTAAAACTGTGATATTTTCAGAAATTCTGCACCGCAAAGGAAATTATCCCTACAACCTCCGAGTCGATATAACAAATCGACTGTTGGAAGAGGCAGCATCCGGCCACACTTGTCTTTATTTCTGGCGTCACTCTGGGAATAATTTTAAATCTCGTTTTATTGTTGACTATGTAGACCCTGATGGTGTTCACATTCATTGGGACAGGGGCATGGCCAAGTACTACAGCTCGGTCCGAGGTGCAATTCCTTTTGCAGAAAAATTACTGTAATGGTTGTTACTGGTACCATATGATACATACATCTGTTCTGATTTTTTTTTCAGTAACAATTAATACTTATTTGTGTTTTAGTCTTCTTACAAGGTGATGTTGAACACAGTAATCCATGCTAACTAATATATTTATGATTGTTACATCTTTATTCACAATAAAATTAAAAAATTGATACTTGTTGTACAACTTTCTCTCCATATATCAATGTGGTAGCCTGCCCTATTGTATTACAGACAGTATTGCTATAACGAATATATGTTTGTGGTAATTACATGGGTTTGTGGACTCCATTGTGTAAGTTTGGTTGTTTTTTTTTCTACATTTCTACTACGAAAATAAATATAATTTAGCGTATAATTAGTTTGGGCTAAAACTGCATCCGCCTTTATAAATGGGCTGATGTCCATCATTTTGTGCAGACACGCAGATATTTTCATTTTGAGCTGATACGCACATGATCTTTTATTATGTGCTGATACGCACACATTTTATTTTTGTGTTGATACACACATGTTCTATTTTGTGCTGATACGCACATGTTTGGATTTTGTGCTGATACGAACATGTTCTATTTTGTGCTGATACGCACATGTTTGGATTTTGTGCTGATACGAACATGTTCTATTTTGTGCTGATATGCACATGTTTGTATTATGTGCTGAAGCGCGTATGCTTTATTTTGTGCTGATATGCACATGTTCTGTTTTTGCTGATATGCACATGTCTGATATTGTGCTGATATGCACATTATTTATTTTGTGCTGATACGCATATATTTTAACTTGTGCTGACATGCATCGGTTTTATTTGTACTGATATGTTCTGATTCACTGTGCCATTTTGTGCTGTTATACACAGTTTTTCATTGTGCTAATATGCACTGGGTCAATGTGCAACTTTGTGTTAATATACACATTTTTTTTATTTTGTGCTGATACGCACATGTTTTATTCTGTGCTGATATGCACGTTTTATTTTGTGCTGATACGCTTTGTTTTTTTTAATTTGTACTGATATGTACCTGGTCAATGCGTCAATTTTGTGCTGATATGTACAGTTTATCTTACGCTTGTGCTGATGTGTACTACGTCAATACACCATTTTATGCTGATACACACAGGTTTTATTTAATGTCCTATATAAGTGCCCCAATTAGTGCTGATGTGCACGTAATAACTTAATTTTTGTCGTGATTTGTGCTAACTTGCACAATGCCAACGCAACATGTTGTGCTGAATGCACGGTTTTCTTATGTTTATGCTGTTATATACATTGTCAAGTTTTGTTGATACACACATATTTTATTTTTCTGCTAATAAACACTGGTTTTAAATTGTGTTCATTTCTTACTGATATGTACTGGGTCAGTGCATCATTTAGTGCTGATCATTTTCCGTTTGTACTGATACCATAACAATGTACCTGGCAATGCCCGGATATATTTTTATTTTTTTGTTATCTATTTTGTGCTGACGTATACTATGTTAATGCACCGTTTGGTGCTGATACGCACAGTTTCTTACATTTGTGCTGATATGTACGACACCAATTCACCATTCTGTGCTACTACGCATATATATATGTTCAACATATCGTTTTTATGTATTTCGAGTATAATACCTAAAACTTACCCACGTTCGGGGCTCTCTGCAAAGCGCAAGGGTCCCACTAAAGGACCTTCTAGGACGGCTACCAGAACAATGTTTTACGTCAGCCAATCCAATCCACAACCGTCACGACTGGCATTCGTGATAGCTGATGCTATATCTTGCGACCAAGCTGTACTGGAAGAAGAACGAACACTTATTAGTGACACTCAAAGTGTTCCAGTTTCAATACCACCAGTCATATTGCAGGAACAATCTACATCTACAAGTAATGATACTATCACTAATATTCATTGTGTATCTGACCAGCCAGTCATTTCTGTGTCTGATGCCACAGTAACAAATAGTGTAAATTCAGGATCTATTTGGGATATGGACGTTCCCACTACAGTTCAATCTGAACTTTGCGTATTTCTCCAAATCCAACCGCCCATAAACGAAAAAACGCACCATTACAATTGGAACAGTGATTGTATTGACTTGTCCTAGTTGTATTATGGCTTGTCTGATATACATACAAAAACAACTATCCATCAAACAAGTTCTGAAACAGTGACGTCTGTACAGCGGCAGGCTTCTAAGTCGATCGACAACATTCTGACTAGGTGTAGACCCTTTCAGCAGTATGCCAGTATATACACCAAACGCTACGACTCTGAATCTGCCTCAATGTTCGAATACATGTCTCTAACTCAGACCCTTGCCAGCAATATGTCAAACTGGCAAGAATATGATGTAAAATTTCGCACTTTACGTGCACACCAACAACTTCCATGGGGTTCAATACACAAAGATACATATCTATTCACTTCAATGACAAAAGGATCTACACCCCAACCTACCTGCAATACAAATCAACCCTTTCGTCAGTACAATATACCCTTTCGGTACCAAAATCCACAGCAGCAACTTCCAGGGCATATTCCTGCCTCCCTTTTTTTCAAAAAAGGATACGGTTGAAACTACCAACGCTGGGGGACCTGTAATAAGAAGCAGTGCACAGTCACACACAAATGTGCCATCTGTGACGGCCCACACGGCATCCACCGGTGTCGCTCCACCATCTGTCAAAGACCGCCAGATTCCCAACCAGGTTCTGAACCAATCAACATCATTATTAAAGCAACCTCGACACCTTACTGTCCTGTTAGGAGTTTAAAGTCTTACTAGCATTTACGGGGTAATTCTCCAGGCCCATTGTCTTTAAACAGTTCTCTCCAACCAGTTTCACTCAGTTTTTTTCAGATTACGACTTAGAGACACCTTGTTATTCTTAAACCTATCCCCCGCTCAATACAAACCCCACAGTTTCCGAATAGGAGCGTGTACCAATGCTATCATGCAGGAGATCCCCGAATCAAAAGTGATGCAGATGGAAAGATGAAGGTCATTTGCATTTCGCCGTTATGTACGGTTACAAGTTCATTCATAATTTTCCCTCTGCACTAATTCTACCCGTTGCACATGGTATTACAGACAACATGCAAACGTAGGGTCACATTGGGGTGTGTTGACCTATACTATGTTTTCAAAGCGCTTTCTGATTTCCTACAGTATTATGCTGGAGCATATTGGGGTGTATAATACAGACAGCATGCGAACATAGGGTCACAATGGGGTGTGTAGACCCATATTATATTTTCATAGCGCGTTATTATTTCCTACAGTATTATGCTGGGCATCATTGGGGTGTGTATTACAGACAACATGCCAACGTAGGGTCACATTGCGGTGTGTAGACCTATATTATGTGTTCATAGTGCGTTATTATTTTCTACAGTATTATGCTGGGCACATTGGGATGTGTATTACAGTCAATATGCGAACGTAGGGTCACATTGCGGTGTGTAGACCTATATTATGTTTTCATAGCACGTTACTGTTTCCTACAGTATTATGCAGGGGCACATTGCGGTGTGTATTACAGACAACATGCGAACGTAGGGCCACATTGCGTTGTGTAGACCCATATTATGTTTTCATAACACGTTACTGTTTCCTACATTATTATGCAGGGGCACATTGGGATGTGTATTACAGACAACATGCGAACGTAGGGTCATATTGCGGTGTGTAGACCTATATTATGTTTTCATAGCACGTTACTGTTTCCTACAGTATTAAGCAGGGGCACATTGGTGTGTGTATTACAGACAACATGCAAACGTAGGGTCACATTGCGGTGTGTAGACCTTTATTATGTTTTCATAGCACGTGGCTGTTTCTTACAGTATTATGCCGGAGCACATTGGTGTGTATATTGCAGACAACATGCAAACGTTGGGTCACATTGCGGTGTGTAGACCTATATTATGTTTTCATAGCACGTTACTGTTTCCAACAGTATTATGCCGGGCACATTGGGGTGTGTTTTACAGACAACATGCGAACGTAGGGTCACATTGCGGTGTGTAGACCTATATTGTGTTTTCATAGCACGTTACTGTTTCCTACAGTATTATGCAGGGTCACATTTGGGTGTGTATTACGGACAACATGCGAACGTAGTGTCACATTGCGGTGTGTAGACCTTTATTATGTTTTCATAGCACGTTACTGTTTCCTACAGTATTATGCAGGGCCCATTGGGGTGTGTAGTACAGACAACATGCGAACGTATGGTCACATTGCGGTGTGCAGACGTATATTATGTTTTCATAGCACGTTACTGTTTCCTACAGTATCATGCAGGAGTACATTGGGGTGTGTATTACGGACAACATGCGAACGTAGGGTCACATTGCGGTGTGTAGATCCATATTATGTTTTCATAGCACGTTACTGTTTCCTACAGTATTATGCTAGGCACATTGGTGTTTGTATTACAGACAACTTGCGAACGTAGGGTCACATTGCGGTGTGTAGACCTATATTATGTTTTCATAGCACGTTACTGTTTCCTACAATCCTGTGCGTTGTTGTTTATAAATTTGTTTTTTAAAAAAAAAATCGTCTTACCCAAACGGGTCAGACATGTTTCAGTTATATTTTTGCTTGCCAACACAAATGAACAAAGAGAAAAAAACTTTTACCTTTACATAATTTTGAGAACAATGTTACAATGGTTCCAAATACGAATTAACCACATGATTTTACCAACAAGAAACATTTTATATTGGATAAATATTGTTGATAGCCCGATTTGTATTCATTGTCAAATGAAAGAAACATTGACAGTCATGTTGTTGTCATGTCCTGCTACACAATCGCTTTTAAAGGAAGTTAAAACTTTGGCTCTCCTTAAAACATTTCAAGTTAACGTTGATAGAAGAAATAGAGATTATTCAATCGTCTGGGTGAATGAAGGTGAATTCATTCACGAGAGGAGGGGCGTGGTTGTGTTTTCACGAACAAGCGTAGCGAGTGAGTGAAAACACAGACCCACGCCACTCCTCGAGTTAATGAATTCACCGTCATTCACCCAGACGATTGAATAAACTGTTTATTACATTCCAATCGTTTAGTATTTATGTTTTATTTTACATTGATCGCATCCGGAAACAGCAATTGAGTATTATGGGCGTGGTGAAAATACTACGATTTCCTTATATGGAGTCTCGTGTAAATCAATACGCGGTAACAATGATACATGACTTCCGCTCTATACGTCACAGAACTATACATAATATTGGTCTTATTTTATCTAAATTCTATTGTTTAATATACAAATAGCCAACAATCTCATCTGAGAAGAGGCCAGGTATATAGTTACGTATTTATAGCGAATAGTACGCTTCCGCCTAGATAGGGCAGTGATTAGGTCCAGTCAACCATTTTGAAAATTGTCGCGTATTTTCAAACCCATATTTAAAACATATCTGCATATGTGATGCAGATTAGACATATAAGACGGAAAATGTCGACTTTATTGAAAACTGGCCCACTTTTCTGGAGTATATATATTTATATATATATATATATTGTGGTATTAACATAATTGGCTAAGAAAAGCTGTGCGAGACAGTTTCTTGGAAATGGAAAACTATGTTGACAGACAGTGGGTGGAGAGTGGGTTCAACTATAAGTTGTTAAAGAATGACACTGTCATACATTATTGTGAGATACTGTCATATATTTTCTTTATTATTGTGAGATACTCACAGGATTAACAATAACAACAACAAAGACGAAAAACAGCAGTAGCTGCCAGCAGTTTCAACAACATATCAGATGAACAGTGCATGCATGCAAATTTGAGAAAAATACAAATTAATTTATTATGTCAGATGATCACTGTCAGTTAACTAGTGACCAAAAGTCAGGACTATTGACTGTCACTGTCAGAGTAGATGATGGGCTATATGCGCTTAAATTTATTTCGTGGTGGCTCTTCATCACCACCATTGCTGCTACTACTACCAGTATTGAAAATGAAAGTGCCTTCATTAATTGTTGTTGTCCCAAAATATGTTGACATCACTTGATGACCGTAAGCATAGGAATCCATGGAAGATGCCGCTTGATCTGCTGGGTCAAATGAAGACGGATATGGTGAACAGTTGAACTGGTGAGTTGATTTTTCTAGAGTTTGTTCCGAATAAGTCGATACTAAAGGTCCAGCACATTTTGATACCATTTTTTGTTGTTCATTGTTCATTCGATAGTTATTAACGCTTTGTACATTTTTATGACCACTGATTTGAACCGTATCTGTAGGTGCTAGTTGGAGATCGCAGCATTTCTGAACTAGATGTTTTCTGACACTGTGATTTGTAATTCGTCTGTCATTGTCAATCTCACTGCACTGTTCTTTCATATCTTTTGTTAGTTGATAAATTTTGTTGATGCCCATGGGACTGTTTTTGAACCAAGCCTGGCCAGGCTTTGGCTTTGCTCCTTGCCACAGCGCATCCCTAAAACCATTGAAAAGTTCAAGTGCAACATGTTTAAGACAGCCAGAGGAGAGTTTAATCCCAATATGCCCTCGTTGAATAATTTGTCAATGTCACTGTCCGTTAACTCATCAGATTCTTTGGGCTTATTTCCATAACCTTTCGCCTTAAGTTCCTTTTGCTTTGCTATCAATGTTGCATTACTGTGAAGTAAATCAGGGTTATTGAGCACTCTAACAGTGCAACCACAATTTTTCAAGTGTCTGTCTAAACTTGACATGAAACTTCTTAAAGAAGATGGCTCATATTCACTCTTGTCCTTATTTTTCTTGCACCTAACCGAAATCTTCCAAAGAAAATATCAAGTACCTGTTGTGAAAGTTGTTCAATTGTTCAATATTCCTGCTTTCATTTTGACATGAAAGAAACGCTTGAAACTGAATCATGTCACTAAGGGTTTTCTTTTTTGTACCCTCATTTTCATGATCTCCAATAAATCTGGATGCTTCTTCATCATCATATACTACAAATCGTCCATTGTCTTCATCTAAAATTATACAAATGTTTATAGAGAATTATGTGACTCTTTGATTAAAGAAAATTATTTAAATTTATATTCATTGAGTCTGTCTTTAAAATTTTTTTTAAAAAAACCTTATTCAAATAGTAATATCACCTATTTGAATGTGATATCACTTATTCATATTCGAATAAGTCATATCACTTGTTCAAATAGGTGATATCACTTATTCGAATGAGTGATATCACCTATTCCAAACAAGTAAGTGATATCACTTATTCGATTTATCAAGCAAGAAAAAACAGACTGATCCCTGCTTAAATGATTCAGCATACAAAACAAATGAGTGATATCACTTATCAGAATAGGTGATATCACTCATATATCACTTATCACTTATTGAGGTTAAATAGTAAAATGGCACCCCATAGTGCTCTCAACTACTCCAAATTGCAATTACCCCCCAAAAAAATTATCATTTTAGAAATATCATGATAAAGTTAATTGTACAATTTTAATAGTCTTTGAAATTAAATAAAAAAACATACACTTGAATACTTGGTTTCATTGTTATCTGTTTATTTTTCAGGTGCCACAAACCATTTGGCCACCTCTCGCAACTAAGAAGGAACACTGAACATTCTGAAAATTGATTTTATTGTAAAATTAGACAGATAAATGATATCAAGACTTACTGTTGTTTTTTGTTGACTGTTTGTTTTCATCTGGGAATGGGTCATAATCTTTCAGTATCTCGCCGATATGACCCAGTCTATATCTCGCAACAGATCTGACATTTTAACGTTTGGCGTTTGTGACAGCGTTTGTTGTGTGTTTACATAATTTGCATAAAAAGTAGTCCCACAAAAATTGCACATGGGCATTGGAGACTTGCTTATTTTTCACACGTGTGTAATAACAATATTGTGAAATGACGATGACATCTTTCACTGAGAGATCCTAATATTTCTCCGGTTAAAATGTAATAATCCTTTATATTCAAAACAGGAAATAAATTATCTAACACAGAACTTCATACAATGCTTGAAACTAAATTTTACATATTCTATACTAAACCTATTCAAAGTTCATTAAGCATTGAAACACACGAAACGACTGGAAAAGCGAATGATATTTTTAAATTCATATTTTAAAATAAATGGTCAGACTTTACAAATATGTGTATGTTACTTCTTTACATTGCCTGCACCATTATTGTTGATATAGACTGACCAAGGAATTGACAATGAACATGCCCAATAAAACAAATATAAATATTCTTACATAAACTGAATATCAATTAATCAGGTGGAGATAACAATTTTTGTTTTCATTTTTTAGACTATATCAGATATAATATAATTATTTCAGTTTCTTTAAGAATGATATCTAACCATAATAATGTAGTTTATTAAATGATTAAAAATTGTAATTTGTTTAACATCAAATGTACTTGTAACATTCACTCCATATTTTCCATATTTATACTATATTGCTTTGTACGGTGTGACAAGGTCACGTGTGGCCCTCTTCGACCCTTATCTCACCTAAGACGAGGAGAATTAATGGGTCACTTTAATGTGGCTGAAACATTATTTTCTTTATGTTTATTGCATAATTGACGTAAACATAAATTTGCAACATGAGATTCTTAAGATGATGTTACACTCAGGTATAGTAAATATATATTCTACAATGTCAATGAACCGTAAATTTCTTTTTAAGAGAGTATATTGGCTTTTAACTCTCAATCTGGTGTCATAAATAAACGTTACACATATAAAGATACACATAAAACTGACATATTTATGAATGCTATGTATATATTTATAGATTCCACTTAGTTACATGCGTAGGGTTTCAGAAGCTAAACCATTACATTTGTTGACATTTCTATTTTGATCAAACTGCCTTCGGTATTCCGAACCGTGACGGTGTAAATAATTGTGTACAAATGCATAGTTTATGACTAATGTAAATACACTCAGGTAATGGTCAAACTTGTATGAAGAATGCATTTGCTATGTAAAATTGGCAGTATAAGGGTAAGATAGCTAACGAATCACGGAAAAAATGTCAACAATTGAACGAAACAAGGTCAAATCACTAACATAACAATTTGACATTTTTAAATTGTCTGGACACATAACATAATATCATTAGTCCTTTCGTTATAACGATGTAATAATATTGATGTGAAAAACACAATAAATACTACCGTGTCAAAACCTAGTTCGACGTTATTTGGTTGCATCCAATTATTGACATACTATCGTAACATATACCTAATGATTAAGACAGGAGAAATATAAGTAAATGCATTTTAACACTGAATAGCCAATAAAAGTGGTACTTTATTTTATTGTGTTGACAGCGGAAGTTGCACATGACACTTATTTTATCTTTTAGGTTTCATTGCTTTTATTATTTTATCAAAATGACACTTAAAATAATATCTACTGTTAAAGTTGCTCATTTGTTCCAAAGGCAATAACATTATTTTTAAAATAAACAAATACAAACTTACAATTCTCGTTTATATTTATCGGCGTTTAGATTGAAAATATAATAAATGAAAAGAAGATATTGTAATATATTAAAGTATATATATAAAGTTTATCCAATGTATTAGGTAGATATAGGATATTGCTTATCAAACGTCGGACAATGTAGTCATAGTGATTGTTTTAATAAATAAAAACATTGAAACTTCTTCAGCGTGTTACAAAACAAAGTATATGTGAATGGTAAAAAGGTCAGGCGACGAATAGTATTTCTAATAACAGTATTATATTTAATCTTTACAATGATCTGACCTGCTTGATGTAAGAAAATATTCAAATAAAACATGTATTTTAGCATTTTTTAAAACAAATTAATCACGCACATTACTAGGATATAATAATTATATAAATCAACGGGTTAAACACGGTTATTGGTATAGGATCACGACAATGAGATTATGCTTATCCCATTTCTCCGAAAATAAAGATATTTAAATTCTTTTCAGGTCATCGTTAACTAAAATGACATACAAACTACTAATTAATAAACATATTAACATATTAAAATATAACTCGCGCTAGCTTGCATACTAATAACAAAGAGAAAAAAATAGGAAAATAAGAAAAAAATGTATAACCTAACAAAGCAATATAAATGCGATTATTTCTATATCATTTTATTTTTGTTCTCAAATGCTCACGACCACACACATGTATACAAACGACACAAATGTTTTATAAATTAGGAGATTACATATATCATTATTTTTTTATAAAGTCAAAGGAATGTATCAATATATTATAAATTAGAAGGTTATATATATTATTATTTTAATATCAAAGGAACGAGCAGTGTTGTGTTATAGTTGATGTGCGACATTGTTCAATTACAGTTAAAGCAACTCATTTTGAGCAAAAAAAAAGCACACGTAAGCTCGCGACCATTTACATAAGGTGGACACTTCAGTGATCCACAGCGTCCTTCTACAAAGTAAAACAGTTTTCCATCTTTACTCCCATTGTTCCCTTTAAGAGACTTCGGTTCTGTATCCAGGCATGCATATTCAGAAGCGGCTACGTGTCCATAGTAGCCTGCTGTCAGATATCCCCAGTATTCAAGCGTCCATCCATCGTGACAATTGTTCCTTGCTGGGATCATCAGGACGCTTGCACGGTTTGATCTACACACAGCATACGGCACATCGTTGTCTAACATAGATTCTTTTTGGTTTGGAAAGAAAGCCGAGTTTGTTCTGAAATTGAGTTGGTATTCTGCTCCGTAGACGAAAGCTCCATTCTGAAGCTTATCATTATAGTGTCCCCACGTGGGGTCCTTCGGAAGACAGAGGTAATCTACAGCAGCTCCATAATGCCTAACGTGTGACCCACCTACGTAACCTTCATAAACAAGCTCAGTTCCGTTTTCTGGACATGATGTCTTGCCCCAGCGAATATACGTTGATGCTCCAGCAGGACTACCCGATTGTTGTAAACGTCGAATTTTGTTTGTGTTCTCTGAAATACATATTAGAGAAATGTTCCTTTATTGTAAAACACTTTCATCAAATTATATATTTCGATATTAAAAACTTCGAAATGTTGCTTTATTTTAAGTAGTTCTTGTATCACCGAAACACTATATTTAAAAACTTGTAAAAAAGAAAGAGAAATGGGCAGTACCTTTTATGTATCTCTATAGAGGTTTACTATATCCCTTTTGAGTAAAAAGGTCAATACGTATGCTAATGCATATTTGTGTTTTACGCTAGTATATTATATGTGCATGTTTTCGAATTTCTAAGTCGATAGTTTGGTGATGTTGCTTTTACTTATAACGATCTGTTTTTATGATGTGAAGATAGGGGAAGAGTGAGGTTGTGTTGATCCCTAAACCAAGTTCAAGCTCTCCAGTGGCAACTTTGTTACTAACCCTATTGTCATTTTTCTCAAGGAGTTGCATTAACAATTTATACATATAATCGAGCTGTGAACTTACTTTTTAATAATTCGTGTAAGTTAATCAATAAATAAATATACTAAATAAATGTTATTTAAAACTCAAGTTTTAAAAGTAAGAAAATAAATGTACACTAGGTATATCTTTCAAATATGGATATTTTAGCTGTTTGCCCAAAAGTGTTGTTTTTAATATATTGCAATTTTGTTGCATTTTGTGTCTATTTAACAACGCTTTGAATCTGTTTGAGATTTACAGAAGTTTACAAGATCTTTTCCGAATTAATATTAGTTGAATTAATGGTTTCCTATCAATATTTTATTAAAGCAGAGGCGGATCCAGGATTTTAGTTTAGGTGGGGCCGCAACACAAAATTTGAACGGATTTTTTAGCTCACCTGAGCAAAGTTCAATTGAGCTATTCTGATCACACTGTGACCGTCATCCGTCCGTCGTTCTCGTTAACTTTTGCTTCAAACGACAACTTTGAAACCGCTTGACAGTCTTCCACTAAATTTGGTGTGAAACATTGTTACATGAAGCTCTCTCAAGTTTGATCAAATCATGACACTTGGTCCCTTATCATCTTTTTTTTTCCAAATTTCAAAACTCATCTCCTCTTCTCCGAAAATGCAAGCCTGGAGCTTTGATATTTTGTATGAAGTTTCACCTAATGAGTTTCTCTCAGTTATATTCAATTCGTGACCTTAGGGTCAAAACTGGGACTTATCAGTGTAACAAAGTGAAATTTTCATTTAAAAATATTTTTTATCAAGAACCAACCAGCTAAATTTGTTTATATATGGTATAAATAATCTCTTTGAGTAGGGGTTGCAGGCTTGTTCAAATATAGGGGCTAGAATCCATTGGGGCCAGTAAGGGGACTTTTATTTTTACATAGGAATAGTAAGGAAAAACAGGAAATTATGTTTTTATCATCTATTTTTGGTATTATTCCAATCATTTTTATATAGGAATACCATTAGAAAAAATAGTAAATTCTATTTTTATCATCCATTTTAGGAATTAGTTTAATCATCTTGAGATCTGGAGTATTGTTTAGTCATAACAGTTGAGACTTGGTCGTGAAAGGGGGATTTATTATCCATAAGGGGCCAATGGGGCCAATATTGGGGTAAAATTATGAATTTTTAAAAATTTTCTTCTCAAGAACAGACACACAAAATTTGTTTATATTTGGCTTACATGATCTTTATGAATATGTGTGGCAAGTTTATTCAAGTAAAGGGGCTAAGGTCCGTTGGGGTCATGCAAGGAGACTTTGATTTTTACATGTTTTTCTCATCAATTTTTTGTATTATTCCAATCATGTTGATGCCTGAAGCATTGTTTAATAACAACAGTTTAGACTGAGTTCTTTAAAGGGAATTTGGTATTCATAAGAGGACAGCAGGGTCTCAAAAAGGGATCTACTTGTGAAATTTTAAAATTATTTTTCCCAAGAACTGATGAGCCAAATTCATTTTTATTTGGCATAAATGATCTCTATAAGTAGGAGTTTCAATTTTGTTCAACTAAAGGCACTTAGACATATCTGGACACAGTAGGGGACTTTTTACAAAAGAATACTATAGGAAAATAGTAAATTCACTTTTAAGCATCTATTTTAGGAATCATCTGGAGTATTGTTTAGTCGTTAATTCAGTTGAGAATGGATCCTTAAAGTGGGGGGTTAATTCTAAAAAGGGATAAAATTGTGAATTTTCAAAATTTCTTCTACTCAAGAACCAACAAACCAAATTTGTTTATGTTTCGTTTAAATGATATTCATGAGTAGAGGTTTCAAGTTTATTTGTGACTGGATGATTGATTAAAGAGAATTCACGAACAAATCAGCATTTGGCACAAGTTATCAATATGTCATGACGATGTGTCACGTGCAATATCCCGATTTCAATGTCACACAAAGGTCAAGGTCACACTTTTTCGTATTTAAATTCCTACTTATGAAATATATTGTTATTTTCACATGTGATACTTCCCAGAAACAGTTCTTGTTTTAATACAGCTTATATATTTTTCTCTCAATAAACCATTAAAAAGACACAAAATATTGAAGTAATTAAAAGCCATATTTTTTATCATTAAAACTTACTAGAATGCAGCCTTTTGGTGTTTGTGGTACAAGTTTCCCCACACTCACTCCACCTTCCACACTTTTTGAAACGCAACTGTGGGTATAACAATAGCAATACCACTTTCGGTATTTATATTACATTGTACTTTGATTTTTATATGAAGGCATTCTTGTTACACCAAGATATCTATTCTGGTCATTGGCTGGTAAAATCTGAGTAATATTTGTAAATATCGTCCGATAGCAAGAGTAACAAAATTTACATATTTTAAAAGATTAAAGCACAATTTAAGATTAAAAAAATAAATTTTGCAAAACAAAAAAGATTTAATGTTATTGAATAACACAATTCCATTTTTGGATTGAACACTGTCCTTTTTGGTAAGAACAAGTGTTTCTGCTGAAAACCAACTAAAACCGACTCATAAATATACAAATAAAGTCAGATGCACTTCAAACCTGCACAAGTAACTATGTCATATGACTCTGCTCAACACTTGACACAGTTGTAGTTCGGTGATAAACTACGTACCAGACGGTACCAAGCTGCACCAGTTAGTACGTACGTTTTAAATATGTATACTAGAAATTAACAGTACGATTCTCAGAATACGTCTTCCAATAAAAAAAAAAACTTTATTTAATCGAGTTAAGGACGTAGACTGGTCATTTTAAAAGTGCGTGCCTAGAAGGGGGTTCTCCCCAGATTCTTTTAAAAATGTAAATGGCCAATGGTGCATTCTCAGGGATTTTGTATATATATGTTGTTATCTATTTCTTACGTATTTTTTTTTATTGAAAAATTTACGCCGGTGGTGTATGATCAGATACAATTGCTCTTTTACATTGAACGGTTTAAAGACATTTTTATTTAAGTGCATGGAACGACACGAAAAGTTTTTTGATACGAGAGGGGATATTTTGACGTTTTTAATATTGGGACTAAAAGTGATACCTGTACATTAGTTAACTTCGTGATGTCACGATCGGTTACTTACTCTCGCTGTATTAATCATATAATAAAAAAAATGATTCATATGGGTAAAGAAAATTAATATAACACAGTTTAATGAAGATACCCATTTTACATTTTACTTCATAGCCAGTTTCTACGAAGTTCTGCATCACGTTTGTATATACAAGTGTAGGTATTTACAAATGTACGAATTTTCTCACATATCTGCCATTTGGGTCGAGATAGAACTCACACGCTCATAAAACAGACATGCTAATGTAACGAGTCGTTATTTTAACGTCAAATAAAGCAATATATTTCTTTTAATTAACATCTGAGTAAAAAGCCTAGTGATATGAACCAACCATAATATACATGTAGATCTCCTATTGGATATTACGATGCTAATTCTAGCAATCACTCTTTAGATAGGAATCACGATCAATCTGGTTGAGTGGTTTAAAAAAAAATTTAACTTCGATTGTGAAACAAGTACTTACAACTTAGACAAATCACACTCAAGGTCTTCCTGGGTAGAACCATTACAAAGCATATGTGGAAAAGTGTCTTGCTCAAGGACACCACACATAGCTAATGTGGTTCCGATAAAAACAGTGGAACACAGGTTGAAATATGTGTTCCAAGGGAACTTTCCATTCGTACAGAAAACCCTATGAAAAAAAATACGTTTTCATGCATGCAACTTAAACTGTGTGATTTTTAAGGTTTTTTTTGTTCCGGTCTGACAGATAGAAAACAACAAGTTAAAATAGGACAAACCCACTGCACAGGGCTTAAAACTACCAAGGGGGTCCCTCAGGGTTCCATCCTAGGCCCACTTATCTTTAATATCTTTATTAACGATATCTTCTACTTTGTCAAAAATTCTTCACTGTACAACTTTGCAGAGGACAACATATTGTTATTTTCCCATAAAAACACTTCAATTTCAAAAGACGCTCTAGAGTCTGAGAGCAATATTCTTGTAGATTGGTTCAATATTAACCAAATGCTTGCTAACCCTGATAAGTCAATTTTTAAACCCTGAAAGCAAAATCGTGATCTATAAGTCCTTTATCAGATCAAATTTTAATTACTGTCCTTTAGTCTGCCATTTCTGTAGCAAAACAAAACTGCAAACTAGAACAACTTCAGCATTAAGCACTCAGGATAACATTTAATGATTTTTCTTCTAGTTATGATACCTTATTATGTAGAGCCAATATGCCAACCCTGCACCTCATTAGAATCAGAGGCATTGTATTGGAAATATTTAAATGCCTATATAAACTATCTCCACCACATTTGCATAATCTTGTTCAAAATTCAAAAAATCTAAATATTATTTCAGTGCAGAAATTCCATCTGTCAAAACTGCTATGTATGGTAAGAGATCATTTGGGTTTGAGGCGGCTCAGGTTTGGAACAGCCTCCCTTATGACATCAGGCAATGCGTGTATGTGAGTGTATATATGTATGAATGTATGCAGGTGTGTATAAAAGGGTGTGTACTGTGCATATGTATAGGAATAAAAGTTAACATGTTATGTATATTTGTTACTGTCGGCAAATAGCTTTACAGCTAGTGTTTTATATCTGTATATCCGACACAAAATAAAGTTTCTTGTATCTTGTACTAGCGCAAGAATGCTAGTTTTTATGAACGAAAACGTCATAACGAGGATGAATACGTCATATAATGTTACGTCAAAGCGCCCAGAGCTTAAGATGAGCGCGTGGAGGAATTTAAAGAAATAGTTCTCATATGTGCAAGAAAATGCAATTCTAACCCTAGGTATCATTATTTTGATAGAAATCTGGCTGAACATCCCTATCTCAACCTATTATGCAATATTTTAAACATTAGCCACTTGTCGTAGACAACATTTGCCAAATACACATGGCTAATAACATCACGTCGTCGGAAAGGTCTACCCCCGGTTGACAATTCCGATACTCTCCATTAATAAATGGAGTGTATCGTAATGGATTACCCATGGGTATTTGACAATGATAAAATCATAGATGTATGTTTTAAATTTAAATAACTATACCGTATTCCGTTGCCTAGTGGTTAAGGTGTCCGCCTGGAAAGCGGGAGGACAAAGGTTCGAATCCTAGTGGAAGCACTTTTTTCTGATGCGGCCGGTCACTCACCCAGCAGTAAGTAAATTGATCGGTACCGAATATCTAACAGCCTGACGCCTGACAAGTATAGTTTTCGGGATGTAAGTGTGAACAGCATGTTAAATGTGTTTTATAAACCCACAGGGACTGGCCTTTTCATTAGGGTGACACTATAATAAACAAACATTTTACACACAAGCTGTTTTGAACAAAAACAGCAGCTATAGGGAAAATTCATAGCCAGTAATAAATGTTATGCCTACCCTAAAAAATATTAAGCTTAATCAATACTATCTGTTGAAAGGAACCCTCAGAAGCACAGACTTATATTGAGAAAAATTAACGGAAGACTTTTACAGTAGCCACACCGCACGTAAAGGTTTCACTATATTTGTGGCCCTTTTTTGCCACGGTAACACGACCCTTGAATTAAAAGAGTCCTATGTAATTTAGTATTTTCAAAGTTCATAGGTGCTGTGACTTCTTGCAGCAAAGACTGACATAGCATATACTGCAATAATACATCACTGGTGAAAAAAAACAGTGACTTTTATCTGATTATAACAGATGCATATATTAATTTGCATTTGAGGACTTATTTTAAAAAAACGTGGGGCTCAATATAGAGAAAATAAAGAACAGTTGGTTCAATTGAATTGTCACAAAGTCTGAATATTAAAAACAATATTATTGTTTTGACAGGTCAAAAGAAAGGTTTCAAAATGTCGTAATAAACAGTGAAAATGAAAAAGCAGAGAATAAAATAGAGAGATAATCAGGGAACCAAAAAATAAAATTTGGTTATTCCTTTGAAATTAATACATTATTTTGGACATTCTATATGCTTTGTTGAACATTATAAGCATTTGTGATATTGAATTTGCGGTGTAATAACAGTAAGTGAATTTCGTAAGATAACATAGTTTGCTAGTATAAGTCGTTTAATCAGTTCAGGAAAAAGATATACATTACAATAATGATATTGAGCTCTGATTTACAATAGCCATTACATAACACAGCATTTCCCATCTAAAGTACAACGTTTGTGATAGGCACGTCGTCTCCTGATAGAGGAATGGAGGAAGTATTCACCATCGATTCTAAAATTATTCTCAAACTTGAACTCGAGAATGAGTTTCGAAAAACACATTCAGAGACCATTTTGAGGCCAAACTTTGTAAGCATGTAGAGACACCGGATACCTTGTTAAATAAACCCTCGCAATAATTATATATGTCATAGTAAACTAGATATCTAAGGTTTAAATTTGGATTTTCAAACGTAAGCCTAAAAAAGTTCTCAAGTGAATACGACCTCGGAACTACGATCGGTAGTGCTCGATTCTCTGCCACGACCATATATGCGTTGTCCATAAGCAAGACCCTTTATCTACGTTTGCTTAATACTGATGGCATCGGACATAATTTTTTTTCACAATCGATGTTAAATTAATAAATTTAAACAAATCCGATTAAACGAAAAACAGTATCCACAGAGATAAAGTTACATAGATGGTACATGATGACTGACTTTTGCGTAAAGCAATTGTCGGCATTGTGTTTTATACCGTCCTTAGTTCGCAACTGCATTTGAGCTATTTGTAACATCCGTTGATATAAGAGAACACCCACTTTAAATTGTAAGTATTCACTTGATTAGTGTTAAGTTGAAAATACTATACCGACGATGTACTTGATCATGGCTATTAAAACCATCGAGTATAAGTGTCACAGTCATTTTTTAATGTTGTTGTGTGCGAGTAAAGTAGCAGAATCCAGACGACCAGGCGACAGTTTTAAAATAGTTTAAAAAATAATTTATATATTGTCACTTGATATATAAAAATTTGATGATGCCCGAAGAATACGAAATGCCGTACACTAATCTGAACAAAGAGGAAAATACTGTACAAAGCAAGTATCCTTCAATACCTGGATATACTAAGAATTCTACTGTTTTACAACTTTTTGCTTTGAATTTTATAAGTACAGTTGGAGTGGGACTCCTGGTATATTTCTTAGCCGGTGGGAGCAGGGAGGTAAAGGTCGTTTTTCCGACACAGAGTACGACTACTAGTACACAGATTCCAAAACAAACAGGTGAGTCATAATCATGATTAAATAACAAAATTAATTTCATTTTGTTTATTATATTGCGTAATAAGGCCGAAGAACCTTGTATTGAACTAGTATGGGCATGTTGAGTTGTATATTCAAACGAGTATGGGCATGTTGAGTTGTATATTCAAACGAGTATGGGCATGTTGAGTTGTATACTCAAACAAGTATGGGCATGTTGAGTTGTATATTCAAACGAGTATGGGCATGTTGAGTTGTATATTCAAACAAGTATGGGCAAGTTGAGTTGTATATTCAAACGAGTATGGGCATGTTGAGTTGTATATTCAAACAAGTATGGGCATGTTGAGTTGTATACTCAAACAAGTATGGGCACGTTGAGTTATATATTCAAACGAGTATGGGCACGTTGAGTTGTATATTCAAACAAGTATGGGCATATTGAGTTGTATATTCAAACGAGTATGGGCATCTTGAGTTGTATACTCAAACAAGTATGGGCATGTTGAGTTATATATTCAAACGAGTATGGGCACGTTGAGTTATATATATAAACGAGTATTGACACGTTGAGTTGTATATTCAAACGAGTATGGGCACGTTGAGTTGTATATTCAAACGAGTATGGGCATATTGAGTTGTATATTCAAACGAGTATGGGCATGTTGAGTTATATATTCCAACGAGTATTGGCACGTTGAGTTGTATATTCAAATGAATATGGGCACGTTGAGTTGTATATTGAAACGAGTATTGGCACGTTGAGTTGTATATTCAAACGAGTATGGGCACGTTGAGTTGTATATTCAAACGAGTATGGGCATGTTGAGTTGTATATTCAAACGCGTATGGGCACGTTGAGTTGTATATTCAAACGAGTATGGGCACGTTGAGTTGTATATTCAAACGAGTATGTGCACGTTGAGTTGTATATTCAAACGAGTATGGGCACGTTGAGTTGTATATTCAAACAAGTATGGACACGTTCAGTTGTATGTTCAAACGAGTATGGGCATGTTGAGTTGTATATTCAAACGATTATGGGCATGTTAAGTTGTATATTTAAACGAGTATGGGCACGTTGAGTTGTATATTCAAACGATATGGGCACGTTGAGTTGTATATTCAAACAAGTATGGACACGTTGATGTGTATATTCATACGCGTATGGGCATGTTGAGTTGTCTATTCATAAGATTATGGGCACGTTGAGTTGTATATTCAAACGAGTATGGGCATGTTGAGTTGTATATTCAAACGAGTATGGGCACGTTGAGTTGTATATTCAAACGAGTATGGGCATGTTGAGTTATATATTCAAACGATTATGGGCATGTTAAGTTTATATTTAAACGAGTATGGGCACGTTGACTTGTATATTCAAATGAGTAATGGCATGTTGATTTGTATATTCAAACGAGTATGGGCACGTTGAGTTGTATATTCAAACAAGTATGGACACGTTGAGTTGTATATTCAAACAGGTATGTCCACGTTGAGTTGTATATTCAAACGAGTATGGGCACGTTGAGTTGTATATTCAAACAAGTATGGGCATATTGAGTTGTATATTCAAACGAGTATGGGCATCTTGAGTTGTATACTCAAACAAGTATGGGCATGTTGAGTTATATATTCAAACGAGTATGGGCACGTTGAGTTATATATTTAAACGAGTATTGACACGTTGAGTTGTATATTCAAACGAGTATGGGCACGTTGAGTTGTATATTCAAACGAGTATGGGCACGTTGAATTGTATATTCAAACGAGTATGGGCATATTGAGTTGTATATTCAAACGAGTATGGGCATGTTGAGTTATATATTCCAACGAGTATTGGCACGTCGAGTTGTATATTCAAATGAATATGGGCACGTTGAGTTGTATATTGAAATGAGTATTGGCACGTTGAGTTGTATATTCAAACGAGTATGGGCACGTTGAGTTGTATATTCAAACGAGTATGGGCATGTTGAGTTGTATATTCAAACGCGTATGGGCACGTTGAGTTGTATATTCAAACGAGTATGGGCACGTTGAGTTGTATATTCAAACGAGTATGTGCACGTTGAGTTGTATATTCAAACGAGTATGGGCACGTTGAGTTGTATATTCAAACAAGTATGGACACGTTCAGTTGTATGTTCAAACGAGTATGGGCATGTTGAGTTGTATATTCAAACGATTATGGGCATGTTAAGTTGTATATTTAAACGAGTATGGGCACGTTGAGTTGTATATTCAAACGAGTATGGCACGTTGAGTTGTATATTCAAACGATATGGGCACGTTAAGTTGTATATTCAAACAAGTATGGACACGTTGATGTGTATATTCATACGCGTATGGGCATGTTGAGTTGTCTATTCATAAGATTATGGGCACGTTGAGTTGTATATTCAAACGAGTATGGGCATGTTGAGTTGTATATTCAAACGAGTATGGGCACGTTGAGTTGTATATTCAAACGAGTATGGGCATGTTGAGTTATATATTCAAACGATTATGGGCATGTTAAGTTTATATTTAAACGAGTATGGGCACGTTGACTTGTATATTCAAATGAGTAATGGCATGTTGAGTTGTATATTCAAACGAGTATGGGCACGTTGATGTATATATTCAAACAAGTATGGACACGTTGAGTTGTATATTCAAACTAGTATGTCCACGTTGAGTTGTATATTCAAACGAGTATGGGCATGTTGAGTTGTATATTCAAACGTTTATGGGCATGTTAAGTTGTATATTTAAACGAGTATGGGCACGTTGAGTTGTATATTCAAATGAGTATGGCACGTTGAGTTGTATATTCAAATGAGTATGGCACGTTGAGTTGTATATTCAAACGATAAGGACACGTTGAGTTGTATATTCAAACGAGGATGGACACGTTGAGTTGTATATTCAAACGAAAAGGGCACGTTGAGTTGTATATTAATAAGATTATGGGCACGTTGAGGTGTATATCAGAAGATTATGGGCACGTTGAGTTGTATATTCAAACGCGTATGGGCACGTTGAGTTGTATTTTCATAAGATTATGGGCACGTTGAGTTGTATATTCTTAAGATTATGGGCACGTTGAGTTGTATATTCTTAAGATTATGGGCACGTTGTGTTGTATATTCATAAGATTATTCTTAAGATTATGGGCACGTTGAGTTGTATATTCTTAAGATTATGGGCACGTTGAGTTGTATATTCATAAGAATATGGGCATGTTGAGGCGTATATTCAAACGAGTATACTACGCGTATTAATGCTGCACATATTTCCATAATCGAATTTCTTAGAGAGAGAGAGAGAGAGAGAGAGAGAGAGAGAGAGAGAGAGAGAGAGAGAGAGAGAGAAATATTTTTTATATATTTAACTGCATCAAATTACATAAGTTGCTTCTTACCGTTTCACGTCTTGTTACTTTATGTACTTCAGTGAGGATATATTCTATTTATTGTGTATGGATTACGTTTGTGCCTTGTATTGCCTGTTTTCTTTTAATACCACGTCTCCTGTCATAAAATGCACAGCGGATGGTTTACTTAATATCCTGCTTTTTCATACTTTGACCTACCAGTCATTAACGATACATTGACACCATATTTTACATTGGTCGATAGCGGGCACATATAACTTGTGTTACTTTAATTAGAGGTGTTTTCTCAATACACGTTTACGTAAAATACGAAGTAGCGAATGCAGAGAAATCTTAATTTTCCCGAGCAAAATAGTTTAAGCTTTATCGTACGTTTATTTGAGTGCAGTGAAACTCCTATTACGGTAAATTATCAAGGGTAGGCGGCTCACCAAAAGCGAATATATATATGTACTTGAAATATAATTTTACAATTATATTGACGTGACAAAACCAGGATACTATGAATAAATATACAAATGATGAAAGAAAACTGAAACTGTTCCATAGCTTGTTAGTAAAACATACTTTATTGCCATATAAACACATATAACATACATATATTGTGAGCATATACATTCTATACACTATAGGCAGATCCTGCCCGCAAGATCTATCACCATTAGATATACGATAGCTTATCGCCTGAATAGTATTTTCTTTGAGAACCCAACGTTGCCTAGCAGTTCACATTTTCTTCGTAAATGTAATGTCAACAAACTTATCTGACTCATTATTTATCTCAAACTTTTTTACTTAAAACTCACTTTTCATAACGACATTTTTAGCATAGTGCTTTTATCTCAATTTGTAATATCAAATTTGATTAACGATTAACCTATATTAATATGCGTATTGTAGTTACTGACTCTACCGTAATGTTACATATACGGCCACGTCTTATAACGTTGGCCTTTATGTTGATTTCCGTCGGTGGGCCCAAATCCGGGTTCTCCCGTTATGATCTGTGGGTCGATTCCGCTCTTACACGGTGATAATTTCTCTACCGTTCATATGGCTGAATACCAATGTCGTTCGTATAGCGACTACATGGTGTTTGCGTCCTTGTAACTGTGGTCCACACCTGTCAAACACATTCCTGGCTCCGCAAACTGTTACATGGCACATGTGTAATACACATAAAATGACAACCATACGTCACGTGTATGGTCACTTACTCATGGGTCACTAGTCCCGATCAATCCAGACAGAGACTAACTATTAAGTTCTGAATTACTTGAACCGTTTACATATGTTTAGCCAGAGGAATAATTGTGCTAAAACTCGTGTATTCCAGTTACTGGTATTACAAATATTTACCTACTGATATGACAAATATATATGCCTTCGTGACATAACAACTTCTTGTGATAAAGTTCGTGTATTCCTGGTACTGATATGACAAATGTGTACCTAAATGACATGACAACTACTTGTGATAAAGTTCGTGTATTCCTGGTACTGATATGACAAATGTGTACCTATGTGACATAACAACTACTTGTGATAAAGTTCGTGTATTCCTGGTACTGATATTACAAATGTGTACCTATGTGACATAAGCAACTTCTTTTGATAAAGTTCGTGTATTCCTGGTACTGATATGAAAAATATGTGCCTACGTGACATGACAATTTCTTTATAATTAAGATAATTTATATGAAACATAATTATCTATACACACTGAAGCGTGTAAAAAGTCTAAAAAGACTAGTGGATTTATTTTTTGAAAAAGTTACTGAAAAGTAGGATGACTAAGCAAATGTTAACAGCAATCTCATTAAAATCATATCCTCAAGAACGCTTCGCTATGGGATCTCACGTTCGGGCGACATTGCCGATAGCCAATTAGAGGCTTGCTTTTAATGTTTTGAAAGCGAAAGTAGAAGACTATTTTAACCGAACCAAAATCAGTATTTAGCTTTGGCCACATGTGATTATCACGCGTTAATAATTATTACGATGAAAATTCCATAATGGCTACGCCAATGTTTTTAATACTTGAAAATCATTTTTAAAACAAGTTTTAGAAATCAGAGACGATACCGGGACTTTTTTTATTCATACACCGACATACAAAGATCACTATGACCGAATCGACACCCATATTTAAGGTTATATCGAACGGATGTTGAAACGAGTACTAGAAGAAGAATTTACATAGGTCGTCATCAGATCATACATTTAGGAAGATCGTGTACCTTAGTCAGCTTGATGTTAACAGCAAGCAACGGTGACCTCAGCTATCATGCCACAACACGTCCTCCTTAAAAAGCTGATTACACTTGTAATCACTAATCAAACAACTCAGCTTATCTAAATACACTATCCTGCCATCATATACATGGACCACAAGCTATATGAACAACTATGATACAAACACCAAAAAACAATATTCCCATCTACCTTAACTCGATATTAGCAATACTTGTTTCTGACCTGAGACTTCTACTCTACTTAAATAGTATCGTTTCCTGGACTTGCCGATATCTGCATTCTCTATGGTTGTTATACTAACGAACGTCATATCTACCTAGCATATACTGTTGGAACATTAATCAATTATATAAAAATGTGCAGCCTGTAAATTCGAGAAACGATCTTTTTATATCGCATACCGAATAAAGATGTATGCCATTTTACAGGGTCGGTGTAATGGATAGAGCGTTGTCAGTTCACGCTAGGAACTGCTTGTTCGGTCCTCACCAAGGAAGCGGGCCTCAAGAGCGGTTCATATACTCTCTGAGGTCACTCTACAATCGAGCTAAAAAAGTATACCTTAATATATTTCTGTCTCACTAAAGAGATAAGAATCACATGATAATTAAATGCACACACCAGTGTGACCAAACTCTCGGAAGACAGTAACTCAATGTTTGTGTTAATAATGTATAACGTTTTAAGTGGTTATCATAGTTTTTATAGGAAATCAGTTTCAATAAATACAGTGAAAGGTAGGAAATCTAAGGAATATCTATATTTGATTGTTGTATATCTTAGTTGATCGCTTGCCCATAATATATTCTTATAACACGTATTAACTGTTAATTATTATACATGTACAATGAAGTACAAGTCAGAAAGTTTGTATATTCTTTCAATATTGGTCCACACGACAAAAAATACAAAGCCCTAAGAAAACAATGTTAAAAACTGCAATTATGTTTCTATTGTACCGATAAAAACTGATGAAATTCCAAATGTATTTTACGCTAGTTATCATGAATGACCAAGCAATTGGGCAAAAATATGATGACGTCCAGTCCTTTTCTGAAATAATGTCATACATACTGAGGTCTTCTAATTTCATATTTGTATTATGTAGATACAGAAATCTTAAAAATAATATTAGATAATAATTTATCAAATCGTTGCGTACCCCTTTACATGGAGTGTGCCAGTAGGTCCATGATCCACTATCAATATATTTGTTTGGCATGTTTTTATAGATATGTCATGACAATAGGGGTTCAACGAGCATAAACAAGCATGGTGAATGTGGAAATACGTTTTGTAAATATTAAATGTTAATATAAACATTTGTTTCTTCTTTAATAATGTTTTTATTCACATCAAACAGTTTCACAGTTTTGCATGCATAATTCACAGCAATGATACATTTTATAGAATACATACATATAAATACGTACAGAGACTGATACAATAAAGAAATATATCTGACGTGCTGCCTTTAAGAGAATGGGTAGGCTATTTACGTAGTGGTTTACTACATAATTTTCTGCTATTGATTGTTCGAAAGTGTTTTTCATTTGGACTTGTTCTATTTACAGAAAGTGCTAGACTAAGTGATGAACGTGTTGGAAATGTTGGTGGAGCTTCCATGTATGTTCGCTGGGGTAGAACAACTTGTCCAGAAAACGGAACAGAACTGGTGTATGAAGGGTACGCTGGAGGGTCAAGGTATAAACATACTGGTGCCGCAGTCAACTATCTCTGCATGCCAAAGGACCCTATCTGGGGCGTCTATAATGACGAACTTCAAGATGGAGCGTACGTCTATGGAGGAGAATATCAATTCAATTATAGACAAAGGAGTGCATTTTTTTCTCATATGAAGACGGACATTATACAACATGACGCACCATGTGCCGTCTGTCGATCACCACGTGCAAGTGTTTTGATGGTGCCGGGCAGAAATATGTGCCATAACGGATGGACATTAGAGTATGCAGGATATCTTACAGCCGGAAAATTCGAGCATGATGCAGCATCCGAATACGCATGTCTGGATGTAGCACCGGAAATTCTCATAGGAGGCAGTGGAAACAACGATGGGAAATTGTTTTATTTTGTGGAAGGTCGGTGTGGAACATTAAAATGTCCGCCGTACGTCAATGGGCGTGAAATTACATGCGCCGTATGTACAAAATAGATTGTTTGATACTTGACGCGTCGCTGATTTTAACAAATGCATACATTTATGAGCATCTGAGGACTTCTTCAACAACATCTTAAGGTGTCACTGCACTGTCTTTAAAAACTACAAGCCAGTCAACCTATCATTTATTGTACAATTTTATGTGCTGATGTATTCCTGCTTTGAAAAATAATATGTCGATATGTTAACGTGGAAATCGTAGACCTTATCTCATATAGAACAAAGAACATAATTCAACTATGATTCAGACATGAAACAGTTGTTTTGAAAATAAATAGCCTCTGATTATGAGCCTATTGAAATCAATGAATGCAAAAAAGTAGCAGACTCAAGAGTCGGTCCGTGAGGGATTATATAATAATCAACATTCCTTGTGACCTTTACATCGGTTAAAGCGATATTTTACTTTCAGGGAAACCCGAATGAGCTCCACAATGTCAATGAATCAGAAACGATAACAATGCGGGGCTAGCATGAAGGTTTATTGATGTGTCTAAATATAAAAAAGATATTGCCGTTTATATGCTGCTTATGTGTCAAAGCACAGCTTAAATGGATGTATCATATTATTTGTTGTGTACTGAGATAAGCCACATTAAAGTTGATATGCAAGCGATGGTGCTCAAAACAAAATACCCTTTATTTTCTAATTCGCTTTCTCAAGCGAAAATAAAGCATTTATCATCTTTCACAGTAAACTCAGGGAGTAAAACACTACAATACATGATATAGGATAGTGTATCTTGCATTGCCATTGTAACATATTTACATTAAAATTAAAATTACAATCTTTCAGATCCTGAAAGCATCTGGTCATATGTAGAATAACTGCAAAACATTGTATTATATACATTTTTTCTCATAGTGAAATTCCTGTTCTTGAACAGTTACCTGTCAATATACAAACTCATATATTATTATTAAAATAAAGATTCATCAAACCAAACAGACATTTATACTCTAAAATTCATCTAGAAGAGCTTACTTCTAAATCCCAGCAGTTAACAGGCACCCCTGTATCTGTCTAATTAAATTTTAGAGTATCACATACATTGAACAGTTTGCAACTTACAAGTTGTGTATCTTAATTGTTTCATAACGGGTGGGTGTGGTGGGCCCAATCGAGATTAGAGTTCATACTACCAGAATCAACAATACGCACACAATTTTGATTGTCTGTATACCAGCGCACTCCTTGACCTCTGACCAACTTAGTAAAACTCTGGAGCGCAAAATAAATGGCGGTGAGTTCCCTCCATGTAGAACTTTCAGATTGTTGTACTTCAGACCAGTTTCTGTGACAGATGATTTTATCTTTGTTGTCAATAAAGGCAACACAAGCAATTTTGCTAGCATCGAAATAGATTTACACCTACTGACCTAAAGAAAAAAACAACCATTAAATCGGTGTTTTAATAAACTGTTCCCTCCAAAAATAAAGCTCTTGTATGCAACCTTCCACTTTAGAGACGTCGAAAACATAACTCCAACCAAATCCTGCTTCTATCGCGCGGTGCATGTTCTCTGTCATTTACTTACACACTGCCCAAAACGGGCATCATAAGCATAACCTTACCAGTGACGCGTGCTAATTCTCTAGGTTTCAAAAACGGTAACTTTTCTGCTTGACTGTTTAAAAGATCTAAAGCACTTACAAGGCGCTTTTCTGAAATCTGCATTGCATTTTCTAACAAATTCCAAACAATACCAAGCCGTTCTAGGATCTAGGTTGGAATAAATATTGATTTGTTCATATTGATTACAAAACCAGTTTTTGAGATAACATTTTCCAATTCTTTTGCGTCATGCAACGTAAGATCAAAACTCTTGTTTACACCCCATCCGTCGTCTAAAATTAGAACGAGGCGGACTCCGTTTTCTCTTATATATCTAACCAGATATCTAAGGTATTTTGTAAAATTGAATGGCGAACTAGTTAGTCCAAAGGGTAAAACAGTGAAAACAAAGTATTTAGTGATTCCTTCAATAGCCCATGAAAATCCCAACAATGTATGCTGTGATGGCGCTATATCAATATGATGATAAGCCGAATAAATGTCGAACTTCAACATGAACCCGTCTTTTAATAGATAATCATAGGCAATTTTCCAATCCTCAAATTTGAAATGTTCATTCCTAACAAATTTATTTAGAACGCTTAGATCGAGGATTAACCTCTTCTTTCCTATATTATTTAAAGCCACTTATAAAGGGCTTACAATGTAGGGTAAAAATGGAACTTCCAAAACCGAACCAGACCTAGTCAAATCTACAATCGCCTGTGTCACAAACTCAGAATGAACAAACACGCTTTTACTATATTTTTTTTAAAAAAATACCTATTGGGTAAATCCAAAAAGGGGATTTTATACCAGTGTTCAATAACATCTAAAATAAATTCAGGGGCTTAAATATGTCTTTCCAAAAATTTAAATGATCGTGTAGCCTACCTTTAACGCATATCTGGCTAATATTATTAGATGTGAAAACAAATCTTTGGTATTCAAAACACGTTTCATGTATAAATATATTAGCATTTTCATTGCAGTCCTCATAATCAAAATACTCTGGTAAAATATACTCATTTTTGTTAATATGTTTATTTTGCAGTGTCGTTGAGCTTGGGTTTTGGTTGCTTGAGCTGGCCATAATGGTGCTGCTCTCGGCAGAACATCTGGCTTGCTGTGCTGCCAGAAACGGGATTATAATTGGTTCTTGGACCACGAATCTGTTGTGGACGGTCGGCTCGAGCATGGCCCCATCCTCCACATTGTATAAATTGGCTGGATCGCCGAACGGAACGAAAAGGCTGGGTTTGTGAAACGGACCCAGACCCGAGTCCTGCAGTAACATTATTGCCTGAAGTATCATGAGTGTAACTAGCGCCATGTGTATCTGCAAACGTGCCACGTTGTTTCGCCTTCTTTTTTGATAGCGCTCTGCTTTCCGCTCTACGTAAAAATTTGTCATCGTCGCTGTTGCTGGCCAAGTCGTCGTATTCGTATTCTCGAACGGTGTCCCTCCCGGCGGGTGACTTGTCAGCAATTTTTTTTCAATTTATTTCGGCGAAACACTTTTTTCTGCACAACTTTTATAAAAGCCAAAGATTTTTGTTGTTCGCCACGCTTTATAATGTCTGAAACAGTATTTTTGAGGTCCTCGCCAATGTCCGAGTTGAAAATGTACTGTCACTATTTCCCGAATATTTAAATTCTTGTGAGTTCTCGGTGCTGTCCTTCAGCTTTTTAAAGGTGTTTGCCGACGACGTCTGAACTTATTATTTAATTTCTCGTTTCAATGTATCAAATTGTTTATCATAATAACTTCTCATTAATTGAAATGTCTGAGGAGAAAAACCGTCCTTAGTACCGTCGAATGTAGACCCCGACGCAAAAAACACATGGCGGTTTGTCGCCTGAGCTTTCGTGATCGGCCATTAAAATCCAATCGAGATATATATGTAGCAATAGTAAAACGGCAAATGCAAAGACTTCGAATGGTGAGAATTTACACACCTGTACCTTATATACTGGTCACTGACCATATAGCACGAGCCTACTCGTGCAATGTACCCTTTACTGTTCTTCACTTACACCAATGATAAATACATATACTTTAAAAGTAAATAAATAATGATATGTTCCTTTCTTGTTGTTTTGAAATAGACTTATTGAAGCTATTATTGGGAGAAATCTGGTCTGCTTACCCTTGTAAATTAGTCCCAAACCACCTCTACCGAGTAATTAATAAAATATAAAAAATAAACAGAAATGCCAATATTATATATTTTTTATCAAATTTAATATATACTTGATATATTGTTTGAAAACGTAAAGTAAACATAAACTAGTGTTTAAAAATAGAGAATAGTTGGTTTATATTGCATTGTAACAATGTCTGAATATTACAAAACAATATAATTGTTTTAACAAGTTAAAAGAAAGGTTTCAATATGTACATAGTTTATATCAGAAAGATTGTTTAGAACAAGTATGTATTGAAAAAATATGTTTTGGAGAATAACAATTAAAACGAAAATGTATGAAAAGTTAAGTTAAAACGTAAATTAAGAATTGAGATTAAACATGGAGAGATAAGAAGGAAATCTTGAAATAATGTTTGGTTGTTCCTTTGAAATGATTACGTTATTGTACATTTATTCTGTATGCTTTGTTGAACAATATGACCATTTGTGACATGGAATTTGCAGTTTAATAACAGTAAGTGAATTGCGTAAGATAACATAATGTTTTAGTATCAGTATTTAATCAGTTCAAGTATAAAATATAAAATACAATGTTTATCTTGAGCTCTGATCTACAATAGCAGTTACATCACATAGTATTTTCAACCCGAAGTACTACTTTTGTGTTAGGCATGCGGTCTAGTGATAGAGTATCGGGGTAGTATTCACCATCCATTCTAAACAATATTTTCAGACTTGAATTTGAAAAACGCATTTAAAGACGATTTTTAGGTATAAATTTGCAAGAATGTAGCAACACGTGATATATTGTCAAATACACTCTCACAATTATTCTATCTGTCATGGTAAACTAGATATCTACGGTTGAAATTTGAATTTTCATTCTGAAGCCTTAGAATATTCTCAAGAATGTTTGGTGAATACGACCTCGGAACTACGATCGGTAGTGTTCGAGCCTCCACCACGACCATATATGTGGTGTTCATAAGCAAGACGCTTTATCTACGTTTGCTTAATACTGATTGCATCCAATAATCGATACAAATTAATACAAATCCGATGGAAGAATAAACAATAGCAACATACACACATCTACATTGATGGTAAAATGATCATTGACTTGATGTATTG
Organism: Panopea generosa; assembly: GCA_029582155.1. Classification (NCBI taxonomy): domain Eukaryota; kingdom Metazoa; phylum Mollusca; class Bivalvia; order Adapedonta; family Hiatellidae; genus Panopea; species Panopea generosa. The sequence continues at coordinate 65,036,475 of CM055897.1, forward strand.
AGCAGTTGTCGAATTTTCACACTATTATGTTTTATACCGACCTTAATGTGCAACTGCACTCGAGTTATTTGTAACATCCGTTGATATAAGAAAACATATACTTTAATTTGTTAGTATTTACATGATTAATGTTAAGTTGAAGATATTATACTGCCGATATACTTTAATATCATTAATCATGGTGATTAGGAACCATCAAGTATCAAAGTGGCACAGTCATTTTTAATTATGTTACGTGCGTGGAAAATAGGAGAATTCAAACCAGACGACAGTTGTAAAATAGTTTGAAAAAAAAATAAAAGTGTATTTTGTCACTAGATATATAAATAGTTGATAATGCCGGAAGAATACGAAATGCTGTACACTTATCTGAGGAAAATACTGTAAAAAGCAAGCATTACTCGATACTTGGATATAATAAACATTCTACTGTGTTTCAAATTTTTGCTTTGAGCTTTTTAAGTACAATTTGATTGGGACTCCTGATATATTTCTTAGCCGGTGCAAGCAGGGAGGTCAAGGTCGTTTTTCAGACACAAAGTACAACTAATAGTAAACAAATTTCAAAACGACCAGGTGAGTAATAATTTTGATTGAAATAACAAAATTAGTTATATTTTTTTACAATATATCGTAGTAAGGTCTTGGAACTGTATATTGAAAGACCATGGGCATGTTGAGTTGTATATTCAAAAGATTATGGGCATGTTAAGTTGTATATTCAAACGAGTATGGGCACGTTGAGTTGTATATTCAAACGAGTATGGGCACCTTAAGTTGTATAATCAAACGAGTATGGGCACGTTGAGTTGTATATTTAAACAAGTATGGGCACGTTGTGTTGTATATTAAAACGAGTATGGACACGTTGAGTTGCATATTTAAACGAATATGGGCACGTTAAGTTGTATATTCAAACGAGTATGGGCACATTCTGTTATATATTCAAACAAGTATGGGCACGTTGAGTTGTATATTCAAACGAGTATGGGCACACTGTGTTGTATATTCAAACGAGTATGGGCATGTTAAGTTGAATATTCAAACAAGTATTGGCCTGTTGTATTGTATATTCAAACGAGTATGAGCATGTTTAGTTATATATTAAAACGAGTAAAGGCACGATAAGTTGTATATTCAAACGAGTATTGGCACGTAAAGTTGTATATTCAAACGAGTATCGGCACGTTATGTTGTATATTCTAACGAGTATGAGCTGATAAGTTGTATATTTAAACAATTATGGGCCTGTTGTGTTGTATATTCAAACGAGTATGGGCACGTAATGTTGTATATTCTAACGAGTATGAGCTGATAAGTTGTATATTTAAACAATTATGGGCCTGTTGTGTTGTATATTCAAACGAGAATGGGCATGTTAAGTTGAATATTCAAACGAGTAAGGGCACGTTAAGTTGTATATTCAAATGAGTAAGGGCACTTTAAGTTGTGTATCCAACCGAGTATGGGCACGTTAAATTGTATATTCAAACGAGTATGGACACATTGTATTGTATATTCAAACGAGTATGGGCACGTTGTGTTGTATATTCAAACGAGTATATGCACGATGAGTTGTATATCTAAACGATTATGGGCACGTTGTGTTGTACATTCAAATGAGTATGTGCACGTTGTATTATTGTATATTCAAACGAATATGAGCACGTTGTGTTGTATATTCAAACGAATATGAGCACATTGTGTTGTATATTCAAACGAATATGAGCACGTTGTGTTGTATATTCAAACGAGTATGTGCACGATGAGTTGTATATCTAAACGATTATGGGCACGTTGTGTTGTACATTCAAATGAGTATGTGCACGTTGTGTTGTATATTCAAACGAATATGAGCACGTTGTGTTGTATATTCAAACGAATATGAGCACGTTGTGTTGTATATTCAAACAAATTTATGCACGTTGAGTTGTATATTTAAACAAGTATTGGCATATAAATGGTGCACCTAATTAATCTTCTAGCATAAAAATGTATTCGTATATTTACAAATATAATATAAATATAATTTACAAACGTAAATGATTAATGCTTACAATCAGCACACACACACACGCACGCACGTACGCACGCACGCACGCACGCGCGCGTGCACACACACAGACATTGCAGTAATATATTGATATATGATAAGACATAATATTCAACGGAAGTATACAAATATAAATATTTTATTTTAAATTAAGATTAGAAACTAAAATTGATCCGCAGAAATTGTAACCAAATTAACAGAATAGTAACATATATGTTCAACAGGAATACGTTAAAGAACACAACACACCAACCACTACAGCATCAACATAATTAACATGAGACGTGTTGTTAAAGGACACATCTATCACTACAGCATCAACACAATCAGTATGAGACGTACAATTAAAGGACACACTCATCACTATAGCATTAACACAATCAACATGATACGTGCAATTAAAGGACACTACCATCACTATAACATCAACACAATCAGTATGATACGTGCAGTTAAAGGACATACCCATCACTACAGCATCAACACAATCAACATGAGACGTGCAGTTAAAGAACACTACCACCACTACAGCATCAACACAATCAACATGATACGTGCAGTAAAAGGACACGCCTATCACTACAGCATCAACACAACCAACATGAGACGTGCCGTTTAAGGACACACCCATCACTACAGCATCAACATAATCAACATGAAACGTGCAGCTAAAGGTCCCATCCAACACTACAGAATCAACACAATCAACATGAAACGTGCAGTTAAAGGACACACCCATCACAACAGCATTAACACAATCGACATGAGACGTGCAGCTAAAGGACACACCCATCACTACAGCATCAACATGAGACGTGCAGTTAAAGGACACGCCCATCACTACAGCATCAATACAATGAACATGAGACGTGCAATTAAAGGACACACCCATCACTGCAGCAACAATACAATGAACATGACACGTGCAGTTAAAAGACTCACCCATCACTACAACATCAACACAATCAACATGAGACGTGCAGTTAAAGGACACGCCCATCACTACAGCATCAACACAATCAACATGAGACGTGCATTTAAAGGACACGCCCATCACTACAACATCAATACAATCAACATGAGACGTGCAGTTAAAGGACACGCCCATCACTACAACATCAACACAATCAACATGAGACGTGCAGTTAAAGGACACGCCCATCGCCACATCATTAACACAATCAGCATGAGGCTGCCTTTAAAGGACACACCCATCACTACAGCAACAATACAATGAACATGACACGTGCAGTTAAAGGACTCACCCATCACTACAACATCAACACAATCAACATGAGACGTGCAGTTAAAGGACACGCCCATCACTACAGCATCAACACAATCAACATGAGACGTGCATTTAAAGGACACGCCCATCACTACAACATCAACACAATCAACATGAGACGTGCAGTTAAAGGACACACCCATCACTACAGCATCAACACAATCAACATGAGACGTGCCGTTTAAGGACACACCCATTACTACAGCATCAACATAATCAACATGAGACGTGCAGCTAAATGTCACATCCATCACTACAGAATCAACACAATCAACATGAAACGCGCAGTTTAAGGACACACCCATTACTACAGCATCAACATAATCAACATGAAACGTGCAATTAAAGGACACACCCATCACTACAGCATCAACACAATCGACATGAGACGTGCAGCTAAAGGACAATACGCATCACTGCAGCATAAACACAATAAACATGAGACGTGCCGTAAAAGGACACACCCATCACTACAACATCAACACAATCAACATGAGACTTGCCGTTAAAGGACACACCAATCACTACAGCATCAAAACAATAAACATGAGACTGCACGTTAAAGGACACACACATCACTACAGCATCAACACAAGCAACATGAGATGTGTCGTAAAAGGACATACCCATCACTACAGCATCAAGACAATCAACATGAGACGTGCCGTTAAAGGACACACCCATCACTACAGCATCAGCACAATCAGCATGAGACTGCACGTTAAAGGACACACCCATCACTACAGCATTAACACAATCAACATGAGACATGCCGTTAAAGGACACACCCATCACTACAGCATCAACACAATCAACATGAGACGTGCCGTTAAAAGCACACCCACCACTACAGCATCAACACAATCAACACGAGACTGCACGTTAAAGGACACACCCATCACAACAGCATCAACACAATCAACATGAGACTGCACCTTAAAGGACACACCCATCACTACAGCATCAACACAATCAACATGAGACTGCACGTTAAAGGACACACCCATCGCTACAGCATCAACACAATCAGCATGAGACTGCACGTTAAAGGCCACACCCATCACTACAGCATCAACACAATCAACATGCGAAGTGCAGTTAAAGGACACACCATTCACAACAGCATCAACACAATCAACATGAGACGTGTTGTTAAATGACACACCCATCGCTACAGCATCAACACAATCAGTTTGAGACTGCACGTTAAAGGACACACCCATCACTACAGCATCAATACAATCAACATGTGACGTGCAATTAAAGGACTCACCCATCACTACAGCATCAACACAATCAACATTAGACTTGCCGTTAAAGGACACACCCATCACTACAGCATCAACACAATCAACATGAGACGTGTCGTTAAAAGACACACCCATGGCTACAGCATCAACACAATCAGCATGAGACTACACGTTAAAGGACACACCCATCACTACAGCATCAATACAATCAACATGAGACAAGCAATTAAAGGACTCACCCATCACTACAGCATCAACACAATCAACATGAGACTTGTCGTTAAAGGACACACCTATCACTACAGCATCAACACAATCAACATGAGACGTGCAGTTATTGGACATGCTCATCACTACAGCATCTACACAATCAACATGAGACTGCACGTTAAAGGACTCATCTACCACTACAGCATCAACACAATCAACATGAGACGTGTCGTTTAAGGACACACCCATCACTACAGCATCAACACAATAAACATGAGACTGCACGTTAAAGGACTCATCCATCACTACAGCATCAACACAATCAACATGAGACGTGCAGTTAGAGGACAACACGCATCACTGCAGCATCAACACAATCAACATGCGAGGTGCAGTTAAAGGACAACACGCACCACTACAGCATCAACACAATCAACATGAGACGTGTCGTTAAAGGATACACCCATCACTAGAGAATCAACACAATCAACATGAGACGTGCCGTTAAAGGACACACCCATCACTACAGCATCAACAAAATCAACATGAGATAAACATAAATAAAGTTATATTTCTATAATCGAATTTCTCACAGAGAGAGAGATAAATGTGTTTCTTTTTATATATACTGAGTTCCAAAAGTTTTGTACCTCTTTTTGAAATGGCAGTTTTTCGAAAACAGTTATAGGTTGATGAAAGATGAAAGTATATATGCTTAGAGCAACATTTAGTTCATCGAATTTCATAACACACATCAAATTTAACGACATAGCAAATCCGTCTACACAAATAAACCTTCGCACACTCTCAGATCAAAAGTACAGATTTTGTCAATACCAAGTACGACCTCCATTGGCCGCTATACAGTTATGGCACGGTGATGTCAACTGAATTATTTCATAACAAAGACATTAAAACGTAAATTTGTGGGGGAAATAGACAATTAAATAATGTTTTGGATAACAAAAGAAATGTACTTAAATTTGAAAGGTTTTGAAGGGTTTTTAATTAAAAATATGAAATTAACATAAATCTATGCTTAACAATATGAGTAAAATACACAAATTAAAAACAACTTTAACTATACACAGCTTGCTATATCACCATGTTTTTATAAACATTTCGGGGCTGACCAGCATCTGCATATAGCATGCTGTATTGGGTATAATAGTACACTGTGTTGGGTACAATAGTACGCTGTGTTGGTTACACGGAAAATAAATCAGAATTACATTTTTTTTCATTCTCAAATCAAAATGGAAGCAAGATGTAATTTATATTATTTTTATTATTTAAATACCATCGCAAAGAGAACTTTATTGGTAATAAATGTATACGTTGTAACAGGTTGGCAAAAAAACTAAGGTTTATTAAACCTTAAAAGTGGATGAAAACTTGTTTTTAGTATTTTTTATATAAAACATATAAGGATCGTATATGCTGTTATAAAATTAAAAAAGGAAGCAAGAACACGTAAACTTATTTTAATTTTTGCTTTATCATGATAAAGGATATATTTTAATGACTAGACGTTGTAATATGTTGGCAATTTAACTTTGAAATAGTTAAAACGATAAAACTAAATTTCTCTTATATATTTCTATGTAAACCAAATATCACGGTTAATCCAGGTAAGTAATTAAACCCGCCGATATCAAGCGGAGTAACTTCTCTCGATAAGCCACTGAAATGTCTAAAATAGTCCTACATGCAAAATAGTGGGCAAAACAGGATTACGTCCAGTCCTTTTCTGAAATAATAATAAACGTACTGATGTCTTCTAATTTCATATTTGTATTATGTTGATTATGAAATTAAAAAAAAATATTAGATGATAATTTATCAAATCCCTGTGTGCCAGTATAGATATGTCATGACAATAGGGATTCAATGAGCATATACAAGCAAGATGCACGCGAAAATGCGTTTTGTAAATTTTAAATGTTAAAATAAACAGTTGTGTCTTCTTTAATAAATGTTTTTATTCACATCAAACACAGTTTTAAATGCATAATTTACAGCAATAATGATATATATAACTGATAACACACACACACATATATATAAGGGTTACTTTTGTAATATTTTCAACATATAATATGACACATGAATAAAAATTATATTGCCATAAAAATTAATATTTCCTCTAAGAAATACCAATTTTCGAATTGATAGTGAATACCATTCTGTAGCAACAACACTAGAATGTATACATGTAATGGGTACCTGGAGCAGACCGATGACGTCAACGACGTCAAGATTTTGCATGACGTTTAACACAGGGGATATAACAATATTGCGATTCATTTTTTCGACCGAGACGGTACTCGCTCTCAGGTTTTCGATCGAGTAATACGGTATTCGAACGAGAGATACTGTCTTCGACAGGCGAATTTTATCAGGGTTACTGACTTTAAAGATATTATTTTTCATGAAATAAATATGAATATTCACAATACTAGTCACAAAAGTTTAAATTACATAAATAGAATACATATGAATCAGGTAGATTCTGTTTTTATGATGTGCGTCTGCTGTTATTGTATATTTAACGACGAACACTAGTGAAATTGCAAAAAAGTAATTTTCATCATGAAACTGTGATCAATTGTAAAATAATTCAGAAATTAAATATTGAATGCTATGTATTTTAAAGTATTTTGCTTAAAACATTTGAATAACAATGGAATAGTTTCAATATATTCGAATGTAAATTTCCTGCGATGCGGTTTTCGACGTGATTGGAAAATCGCCGGTACGGTTTTCGTCATTGATTGATACGGCATTTGACACTCATACAGGAATTGTATTTACATTTAGTTAATGAATAAAATGTTTTTGCGTAACAACTTAGACGTTTTCACATTATATACTACACTTTGTATTACATAAACTGACATATCTACTTACCATGCAGATATATCTTCAAGCAGTGAATTGTGACTTGTGTGTTCTTCAATGACAATCATATAGTATCAGAGTACGCCCGTGCGTCAGTCAATCCGATCTCTTCCGCTCAATAACGTCTCACACAGAGAGGGATTTTGAAATAACATCGCACAAACGTTCACTATTGAAATGAAGTGTCACATGTAAGGTCCAGGGTCCGTTTCATTAAACTTCTTAGTGTAAAATTCAAATTTGCGAAAAGAAAGGCGGGAAATTCATGTAGCGTTTCGCTTAGATCATTTTTCGAACTTTCCTAAGTCTTGTTAATACAATCAAACCTGTCTTAAGCAGCCCAGTCAAGGGAAGGGGAGGGGCAAAAGAGACCTTTTAAGACAAGTCGTTGCTAAATATACATGTCAATTTGTTCGAAAAGCATAGAAATGAAAAATATCAAATGTGGCTGCTTAAGACAAGTGGTTGCTTAATAGAGGTGTTACATCTTTTTCGAATGAAAACTTAAGATTTACGAAGGTCCATATCTCCAATGTCAAGGTCATACAGAGATTTAAGGTCAGAAATAGGTACATAATTGTGTGTCTGTTCAATATCATGTAAACCACTTGACAGATTAGGAAAATCATGACACAAAATTAATGTTCATCATAATCAAACGATGTGTAGCACCCAAGACCCATTTCTGTAGCTAACAGGTCAAGGTCACACTTACAGGTTTTAGGTCAGAAATAGATACAAAACTTTGTGTCCGCTTCTTATCTTGTAAATCATTGACCTTTTTTAAAATAATGTGCCTAAAATGTTCACCATAATCAACGTTCGAGCGCATATACATACTGGCAGGTTCAACGTTGTAGCCCTTGGACATCTATTTGTTCATAAATGTATGATTGAAAACAAGAAAATACCATTTCATGTTTTAACTGTAAATTATGAAAAAAATTAAGTGTGAATAATTCATGCATCTAAAACATAAAATGAATTTTCAAATTGCATCTGATACTGCATTTCTTAGTGGATCAGAACTATATCCGAAATATGGTCCATTTTTAGACTTATCTGAGATTTAGAAACTTTAGATAATGATAGAGAGTGTATCTTCGTTGGATCATATCGATATCGTCATTTCTTTTATCAGGAGTAGTTGTTCTTATTCGTTTCTTTGGGTGTGGCGTATTTTCACTGTACATTTTTTCAATATATTTCATCTTTTGTTTAATCAAGTGGTATTAATTATGAAAATGTCAATTTCGTTTTCACTTTTCAGCACTCAAATTTAGCTTTCTGTATGTTCTGTATGTTGTTGTCATGCACACTTCAATATTTCATTATATGTTTCGCAGTGAACACATACATAACCGAACGGCATTGTTAACAGTCCCCTTTGTCACTTTTATCAAATTTACCTGTAATTTAGCTTAAAATCATTAGATATATGTAATTTCAACATAACATGTATAAACAATACTCATCGGACACAAAACAAAACTGATTTCCTATCGTTAAAAAACATTTAAAAACAAAAACTAGATTGAATGTTTTTTTCCGAAAACCATATCAATGACAGATAAACGAAAACCGTTTAAAATCAAAAACATGTGTTAGTGTTAGAAAAACAAATAAAGTTCACTTCTTATACATCATATACACCACATAATAGCAATAAATATGTTTAGTGCTTTTTCATGGTAAAACTGTAAAACTGAAGTATTGTTAGTTTACCTATCTGTATGCAATTATCTATCGTATAAGTTTTACAACATTTTTATAGAAATATGTTCTATTTGCTAATATGCATATTACTTTAAAAATAGATGACAAATCATCTTTATACATCAAAACAGGTGACACACTTGAAAAGTAACGTCTGTCAAAGACAGAACCTCTCGGTCGAACACCGTATTACTCGGTTGAAAACCTAAGAGCGAGGACTGTCTCGGTTGAAAGCATAAATCGCAATATTGGTATATCCGCTGTGTTTAACCGGTCAAATCACTTTTCTCAAATATTTACTGCGCTCTTGGATGAACTTCATGCATTTGTTCCTTCAAAGAGAAATGGAAATGGTGTCCTTTAACGTTATTGTCCGTCGTCTATAATGTCGCGTTACCAGCAGGTGAAATTTCGCGAAATTTTATCGTCGCGCACTTGTAAAATAAAGCATATGATATTTTTTTCAAATATGAAAAAAAATGGACTGCTCCGGGTGCATGTTATCTTGCAACTGCGAATGCGTCCACAGTTGTCATTATTGATAAAAATATAATATACCTACACAGATAAATGCGTCATTTGTTCCGATTCATATATAATTGTATCAACATCAACCTGTAAGTTTGGGAATTATTTAAAAAGTCCACGTATTTTGAAAACACCAGGTATATCTATACACAGAGACTAATACAATAATGAAATACACATGGCATGATGCCTTTAAGAGAATTAGATAAGCTAATTACGATGTGGTTTATTATATAATGTTCTGCTATTGATCGGTCAGTCTAAAGTTTTTTTCCTCATGATCTCGTTCTATTTATAGAAAGTGCTAGTGGTGGAAATAGTGGTGGTGGAGCATCCGTGTATGTCCGCTGGGGAAGAAGAACCTGTCCAGAAAACGAAACAGAACTGGTATATGAAGGGTACGCTGGAGAATCCTGGTATTTACATTCTGGTGCCGCAGTCAACTATCTCTGTATGCCAAAGGACCCTATCTGGAAAGTCTATAATGACACACTTCAAGATGGAGCGTACGTCTATGGAAGAGAATATCAATTCAATTATAGACAAAGGATTGTATTTTTTTGTCATTTACAGACGGACATGTTTCAACATGACGCAGCATGTGCCGTCTGCAGATCACCAAGTGCAAGTGTTCTGATGGTGACGGGTAGAAACGTGTGCCATGACAGATGGACATTAGATTATGCAGGTTATCTTACAGCCGGTGGAACATTAAATTTTGACCCCGTTGAAAAATGACGCCAATGGTCATTTTTCAATGTTGAAAGTTGAACCGGGTCACGTTTCAACATTAAATTCTGAAAACAGTCGTTGACAACTGATCAGTGTTAAATTTTGATCAGACATGGGGTCGCCTTTGAACAGTTTGTTAAATATTTGCAAAACATCACATGGCTGATGTCCCATGTTGCAAGAATTAAATATAAGCCCTGGTAAGTTTTGTTATGATCGGTTGCTATGATTACTATAGCAGTTAGTGATTCTAACAAAAAACAAACAATTCCTTTTCAAACTGACATTGACAAAATCCATGCAAACCGAGGAGCGTAGTTTACTATAGGCACGTACCTACACATTTTTCTGAGAAATCGAAAAAAGAAAAATACCAAAAATGCAATAAAAATCGGATCCACAGGAAAGGATGGTGGAGACTAAATATTGAATATTATCCAGATATTTAACATCAATACCAACGTATAAATGTTTTTGTGATGGATCTGTACAATCTGTTAATTTTCGAAATGTTCACGAGTTGATGTCGTCATATAACATTCAATCGATCACATAAAAGTTTTCGCGGCGCTTTATTATAAAATTTGATCCTAGCCCACTTTCTAACACATTCGCCTCATTACATTCACATTTGAGTGAGTGTAACTCACGATAACACGGCGAAGGAGATTGAATCTGGCCACCATGGCCGAAAATCCTCTTCCGATCCAGACATTGGATATCTTTTCATTTAATAAAGGCGGTGTGTTCCATGTATCTATTATATCATAAATCATTTGTGTAGTCTAGAAGCAGTGTAATTTTACTTGATGCTGAATAAAAATTTGGATGGCAATTATCGATAAGCAGTTATAATTAAAGTTATATCAAAATTGAGCTCAACGCAGGAAATGGTAATTAGAGATAAGTCAGATATTGGCACACTCTGAGTGACACCTCGGTGGGAAAGTAATTATTAATTAATTAAACCCAATTACAATAATAACCCACAGGCATAATTAATATAAATGCAAACAAAATCTAAAGTTCAGTTTTATTGGCATTACGACAATACATAACTGCCTATGGCATATACTATGTAAACATAGGTGATGTACTCATAAACGGTCAAACATCGCAAGATATCAATCTAGACATTACATTTTAAATATTTCAATTCAGTAAATTTAGTTAAGAAGCAGTCATTGAATTCAAGGTATTTTTTCTAAGCTTACACGTCTCAGAAATATATCTTGATGTATTACGCACGAGTCTTCTATTTGTAGATGAAACTAGATTTATAAATTTATTGATAGTGGGAACTGATATATATTTTAAATACTTAGTTCTTGTTTTTTCTATGTTTGGGACAACATAAAAGATAATTATACTTTGATTCAACATTTAAGGAACACTTTTTTACAAATTCGATCTCTCTTTCTATATGTGTATAGCTGCCTGATTCTATTTCTAAAGTATGGGCACTAAGACGTAAACATGTCAAATCCATGTGATCATTTTCGTTTGAAATAAAATCTAAGTAATCTTCATACGTAAAATCTACTTTTAACTTATTGTAATACTGTAGTTTCAACATAGTCTGTAGATTTCGATATAATCTGAATAGATGCAGTCCAAGTTTGCATGTATGGGTCTCTAATTCTCTTTTTAAATAAGATGGAATAAATAAAATTTGGATTGAAATTTAGCCATATGTCTCCAAATCTTAGAAGATTATTTAAGAATGATTCCATACATTTTGCCGAACATTTATTATTTTGAAAGTTACATGGTTCATTAAAAGATTTTTACAAAATTGAATTCAGTTGCTTCATGATTTTAGTCCAGTACATAACGGAACGCTCTTTAGATGTCACAGATATAGGAACCTCAAATTACCTTATTACAATTTAACAGATTGATACATTGGAAAAAGAGCTATATAGAATAGAGAAAAATGTATTTGTATTTTTTTTTCTTAACAAGGGAGGATGTTATATTATTGTATATTATTACACACATCCATTTTTCACACATTAGTGAGTGTTATTAAGTTTGGGGTTCTATATCTGTTTCTAAGTTTTAAGTGAAGAAACACGTTTAACCAAGATGTTTGTTTATTTGGTTTTTAAAATAGAAATTGAGTTGGGCCACAAAGTATTCCAATATTAAATTCGGCCCTCTCCGTGGGTCAGATTAGTGTTAAATACGAAAAATATACAAATGCAGAAAATGGGTATAATTGTCAAAAGCACCATCACAGGCATGGGACATAGCTGGGAGACTATGTTTAATAACACGAGGGTGTTAGTGTAGTTTCAAATCAATCGCATTTACAGCGGTTAGAGAGATATGTGCATGATATCAAGATGCACGGAGAACTTTAACAAGCATTTCTAAGTCGATTAATGGTCATACTTGGCATTAAATTCTACCAAGAGTTAATTAACTTGATTGTTTGATAATTCTAACTTGGTGAAGTTTCAAATCAATCCGGTAGGTGGTTACCGAGATATTGGCATGCTAGTAACTTGCATGCAAAATTTTAACCGAAAGTGTGACGCCGATATCCGGGTAACAAAGAGAGAGAGACGGAGACAGAAAGAAAGAGAGTTGATGTAGGAATTTTCATCGCATTCTTAACTTGTGAAACAACAGCAACACTAACGACAAGAAATTCCAACATACACCATTCCGATACCACACGTGTTATCAACAATGAAACAACGTATCTAAAGTATACCGGCTATTGTTTTATATATATCGTTTATCAACATTTTCCGGTTATAATTCACATTTTACATCCACGAGAACATCCAAATTTATAATAGCAGTTTTCAATGTTGAAATGTGGTCCGGTCGACTATTTGGTCAGTTTCAAACTGTTTGTGATCAGATTTTAACAAGGGTCAATTTTTCACGTGTGGGCGGGTCATTAAATAACGGTCGGGGTCAGTTTTCAATGTTAAATATTGATCACTCATCCGTTGAAAAGTGACCCATGTTACACCGGAAAGTTTGGCCATAAAGCAGCATCGGAATACGCATGTCTGGATGTAGCACCGGAAATTCTCATAGGAAGCAATGAAAACAACAATGGGAAATTGTTTTATTTTGTGGAAGGTCGGTGTGGAACATTGAAATGGCCGCCATACGTCAATGGGCGCGAAATTACATGCGCCGTATGCACCAAATAGATTGCCCGATATTTGGCGCGTCGCTGCGAACTTTATCTTTAATTGTATGGTTTTCTAAACTTAACCATAAATTAATTTCAGATTTTAATAATTCACCTGTAATTGTAAACAATGTTTTGTATGTACATTTAACTACTAAGTTATAAACATGCACTTGATTTTTAACTTTCTCCGGCTAACGATAAAGAGCAAAAAGAAGTCTAATAAGTTGTTATTAATGTATGTATTGATACAGACTTTAAACTTTAATAGTGTACTTGAGTGTCACGTATAAAAGTTACATCAAAGTAAGTTCAAGTATACGTACATTAAAACTTCTATATCCGGTCGGTTATTTCGACCTACGAGACACTGAAACATTATTATCACTTCATGTAACTATAAAAAAAATAAACGTACACAATATATTATTATACTATTATCGCTTTGTCATATATATATATATTCCCGAGGATTACTACTTAGGGACAAATGAGGAAAAAATATACATTAAGAAGAAACAGATAAATGTTAATATATAGAAAGAACTATTAGTGTAAATGTAAAGATATAAATATTTTGAAGTTTGTTATTGTATGAACATTCAATAATATGTATTTTTGTTAATGTAACTATTATTTTGAGAAATTTTCGCCTTAATGATTTCCCCTTAAGTATTTCAGATATACATTTCCCCTTATTCATTTTATATCCCTAAATAAAGGTATAAGTCGTTAAAACGTATATATTTATAAAAATTGTCACATAATGTCTATATTATTTTAGAAAAGTTTGAAATAGATTTTCATTCGTTTAAGCTCTACTAACCAAAGGCAAGCAAGGCTTATGTCATTGTAAATTGTCCGTCACTCATACTCCGTGTGTTAACATTTTTAAGCTCCCCAAAAAGGGGGATGCATATAGTCGCCGCTTCGTCCGTGCATGCGTCCGTGCGTGCGTCCGTGCTTCCCCAAGTTCTTGTCCGGGCTATTTCTCTACAAACTCTGGTTGGAATTTTATAAAATTTGCTAGGATGCATCATTACCAAGTGTAGTTGCGCACATTGTCTTTGTGTTCCGGTTCGATGTTTTTTCACGGAGAAATAGCCCTTTCATTCTGTCGGTGACCAAATTCTTGTCCGCGCTATTTCTCTACAACCCCATGTTCGAATTTTATGAAACTTGCTAGGATGCATCGATATAAAGTGGAGATGCGCATATTGTCTTTGTGTTCCGGTTTGATGATTTTTCACTGAGTTATGGCCCTTTGATTCTGTCGGTGACTAAATTCTTGTCCGCGCTATTTCTGTACAACAGCATGTTGGAATTTTATGAAACTTCCTAGGATGCATCACTACCAAGTGGCAATGCGTATGTTGTCTTTGTGTTCCGGTTTGATAATTCTTCATGGAGTTATGGCCCTTTAATTGAGTTTGTGACCAAATTCATTTCCACGCTATTTCTCTACAACTTCAGAATAGAATTTTATGAAACTTGCTAGGATGCATCACTACCAAGTGCAGATGCGCATATTGTCTTTGTATTCCGGTTCGATGATTTTTCACGGAGTTATGGCCCTTTGATTCTGTCGGAGACCAAATTCTTGTCCGCGCTATTTCTCGACAACCCCATGTTGGAATTTTATGAAACTTTCTAGGATGCATCACTACCAAATTGAGATGCGCATATTGTCTTTATGTTCCGTTATGATGATTTTTCACGGAGTTGTGGCCCTTTAATTAAGTTTGTGACCAAATTATTGTCCGCGCTATTTCTCTACAACCGCAGGTTGGAATTTTATGAAACTTGTTTTACATGCTTGTCATACATAGCCGCGTCCGTCCGTCCCCTAATGCTTGTCCAGGCTATTTCTCTAGAACCATTGATTGAAATTTAATAAAACTAGTTATGGTGTATCATTACCAAGTGGAGATATGCATACTTTCTTGGTGTTTACGTTTGATATTTTTTTTACAGAGTTGTGGCCCTTAGATTCCATCCATTACTTAATACTTGTCTCTCCATTTCTCATTGTAGCGCTGGAATTTTATTAAACCTGCCAGGAAGCATCAATACCAAGTGGAAAGTGTGTATATTGTCTTTGTGTTTTATTTCTATGATTTTTCACAGAATTATGGCCCTTTGATTCTGTTCATTACTACACAACATTGTTTTGATCTTTAAGAACGTTGAAGTACAATTAGACTTAGAACATGAATAATTAAGTAAAGGTCAATGTGTGGCGGTGCAGAGTGAAAAACTTAACATCTCTTCCAAACATTATCTTCCCTTTACACCCCCTTTTCTTTACAAACAATGCAGCTACTACTCAATCAAGCACTTGTTCAGAGAGCATCCATCGGTTCCACCGATATCTTGTTTCTTATAGACGCGATATCACACTCAATTTTCAGTGAATCTTCAATATCTTCAAGACCTGGAATCTTTGAACCACAAATACCGCAGCTACAGGGCTTATCAGCACACTTTAAAAGAAATTTTTGTAAAAAAACGCGATAGCACCGACATGTTTCATTGGACTTTTACAAATTCACATTAACCCCAATATCTCGGACGAGTTGTTGAACCTTCGTCTTTCAACCTTAAATGCCCCGCAACAGGGCTTATAAGCACATTTTTAGAGAAACTTTAATAAACATTTTATCTCAATAAATAGAAGAGCATGCTTTCTGCACATTTTAACAGACCAAGATGAATTGAAAAATAATTTCTGGAAAAGCTGTAACAGATATACTCAATTTGTAATTAAAGCAAACCAAGACCCATCATGTAATTAATAAGTTAAATAATGCCCTTTGTGTGTTCACATGGCAACACTCTATCAAAGAGACCTATTATGGACATCTTTTATGATAGGTATGACAAACACGAAAAATATATTTTTTTTTATTCAATGTTTATTAGCAACTCGGCAAGTAAATAATAAATCAAGAAACAGACAACGTGTCAAGAGTAATCTTTCAAATGATTAATGCTTTTTTAATGAATTATGAAAGTTTAAACATCTTGTTCTGTTTAGTCGATATAAAAGTACTGAATGTGTTTACTGAATGTCATGTTATATGACATAAACATGTTTCCTAATGGCAATATACTTTGTGCAGTATAAGACAAAAAGTTTTAATGATATTCAGATTCAATTAGAATTTTGATTTCATCATTTACATTAAATCTTCTTAATTCGATTTCAAAGGACTGTGAAACTGACCTACGGCATGAAAATTGTTTCCTTAATGCATTATTATCTATCTAATAATCTTAATAGCAAAATAAGTATCTTAACTTTGTATAATAATCGAGTTTAGGCATATTATGTATGCAATCATTCCATTCTTGGATGAACTGGTCACGTAATCACCCCTCTAATAATAGCAAATAATTAATACTTAAATCGCAGTTATTTTTTAAAAATGTGTAAACCCACAGTGCTCAATAATTGATTTCATGCGATTTGCCAAGCAGCTGCTATTTATGTTTTCAAAATTGATCTATATACATTGTATGTAAAAGTGAGTTCACGTTTTTTTAAGCAGAAACTTTTTCGAACGTTCCTTACTAATACTTAATAATAGAAGTATCCCTAATTCGCCATAGAGGTCAGGTTTGGTGCTTGTTCACGAACACTCAATATATATTTACAGAATCTGATATGTAGTTTATCAACTTCCTTGTAATTATCACCACACTTCGGAACTATATAAAATAATAGGTACCACCACATTATCAAATAAGGATAATTTGGTTTTACATTTAGTTTAAATACGCCAAGAAGTAATAAAAGATTAAAATATGCCCTTAAAGCTTGATCTATTTCAATCATTTCAGTATAGATAAAAAGAAAGTGTATTATGAAATCGTTTGTGTTTTTTTCAAAAATGCATTTTATTGTTTTATTAATATTAATTTTTAATCCCGATTCTGATGAATAATAAGAAATAGTACCAATTTGAAATTGTAAGCTATTGGGATCAGTGAAACGCACGACATCATCAGCAAATAAGATTAAATCCATCAATAATATATTTAAAATGTTTTTCAGTCAGTGTATTAAAATCGACATTTGTGTTTATATCATTAATGAATAAAATGAATAGTAAGGATGGGAGTGATTTCCCTAGTTTCAATCCAAGCGAGACGTTGAAACACTCGCATTACTTCTGAAGATAGTTTCTGAAGATAATTGACTTTACATCAGTATATATATGTATATAAATATTTTATCATATTAATTATTTTAAAGCTAATACCAAACTCTGACAGTTTAATCCATAGAGCATCATGTACAACAGTGTCAAAAGCTATTTCTTAATCTCTAAATATACACTAGCTTTGAATTTTTCGACAAAACCTGTATAATAGTGTGTTATAAAAATAATTCATCAGTTAAAGAACTGTTCTCACGAAATCCATATTGCAAATCATTAAAAACAATTTTAGATTCACAACATTTATCAATTTAGCTTTAAATATAGTTTCTTATAGCTAAAAAAATTATTAGCAATCACATTTACAAGGCTATGCCTCTGTAATAAAAGCGATTGCTTGCATCACCTTTCTTATGGATGGGGATAATGATTCCTTTAGACTAAAACTCATGCATGTTAATACCCCAATAAATAAATCGATTATTATAATTATCGCCCTAACTGCAATATAAAAGCTGCAAGATGGCTCTGGGGAATGTTTAATATATAATTCTTTACACCATTCAAATCAGAGAGAACCCTTTTTCAAATTTTCAATATCACCACCGCATTTATTTTTCTTATAATTTTGCATACTACTAGATTAATGTTAATATAATATATTTAATTAGCAAAATATATATTATATATATAAAAATTTTATATGCAGTTTGAAAAGAAAAGTTAAACACCAACACCATTTCAGCAACCAGGTATTGTTGTATTTTTATAGCACCGTACCATAACTGACAGGTAAACAAAACAGCTTGTATACATAAGCCACTCCTCCATAACGCTATCCCTGTCAGAAAAATATGGGCGTTTAAGCAACGATAGTGTTTTCCTTATCTCATCTTCCGTAAGAGAAAAATATTAACTGTTTCATCTTTCTAAGAGAAAAATATTAATTGTTTCATCGCCGACATTATTATAGGAATCTACGTTAAATTGCCTATAAGCCTTATTTGAGTCATTTCATTATCAAGAGATTATGACGAATATACTCGCTTTTGCTATCGAAGATAGCTAAGACCCATCACAAAAATATGTGAAAATAATACTATACGGAGATATAACGCGTATACTGCACTTTGCATATTAACATAACGATTTCCTTTACATGGGGACGGTGGCTTTAGTAATAAATAATATTGGCGTTAACTTAAATGCATACGAAATATACAGAACATGTCAATAAAATGTTACATAGAGAGGAAATAGACTGCCTTTTGAATTGAAACAGTACATGGCGAAATTATAAACAATATGTTATGACGAAATAAGATATACGCTAACTTTTGCATTTAAAAATAATGAATCGTATGTACGATAAGATATAAAATCAATACATTAGGAAGAAACGAAACATAGAATATATAGCTTCCTGCATTTCAACAGGCCGAAAACCTTAAAACAGATATAGTGAAAATAATCTATTATAAAATTATGAAAATTATGAAAATATTAATGTCTTTTGCATTTATAGATAGCCTAGGTACATTAAAAAATTATGAAAAATAATACATTAGAAACGATGAATATGTTTCCGTCTATATCATGATAAAGCTACAGTCTGTCACAGAGATTTTAAAGACAACACATAATGTTGCCTGAATTTCGTCATAAATAATAGATACAAAACCAAGTACATTAGGAACAAATAATGTATATGCAGCCTTTTATATCTAAAGACGTAATAAAACCATTCCATGGAGTCCTTAAAACACTACTTTATGATGAAATAAGAAGAATACGGACTATTAGATGAATAAAACAAATACACACCAGTACAAAGATAAGAAATATAGAATATCCAACATTTTGCTTTAAAACCAGATAAGAACTTTACACCAGATATATATATTATAGGAAATGATAATATAGTACCACAAATCATAAAAAATCACGCTAATGATGTATTTTACATCATATATTTATGTTAAAAGAAGTAAATAAGATTATTATTGTTGTAGTGCCACAAAGAAGAAAAAGTCGCCCTTATGCTATATTTTTATCAGATATTTATGTTATACTGAGTAATTTATTGTTTGAAGATTATTATTAGTATAGTACCACAATTCAGACAAGTCAACCTTATGCTGTATTTTATACCAGAATATTATGTTATAAGGAATGAATTGATAGTTGTGCCATGAAGCAGACAAGTCGCCTAAATGCTGTATTTAACAGCAAAAAGTTATGTTGAAAGGAATTAATTCAATTCCTGAATATTATTATTGTTCTAATACCACATAACGACAAGTCGGCCTAATGCTGTATTTTACCTCTGTTAGGTATGTTATAGGGAATAGATTTAGTTCTTGAAAATTGTTTTTGTTGTAGTACCACACAGCAGACAAGTCGCCCTAATGTTGTATTTTACACAAAATAGTTATGAAATAGGGAATACATTTATTTCTTGAATATTATAATTGATGGGGTTTTTTACCACAAAGCAGACATGTCGCACTAATGCTGTATTTTACACCTGATAGTTATGCCTTAGGAAATAAATTTACTTCTTGAAGATGATTATTGTTGTATTACCACAAAGCAGACATGTCGCACTAATGCTGTATTTCACAAATGATAGTTATGGTAAAGGAAATAAATACTTCTTGAAGATGATTATTGTTGTAATACCACAAAGCAGACATGTCGCACTAATGCTGTATTTCACACATGATAGTTATGGTAAAGGAAATAAATTTACTTTTTGACGATGATTCTTGTTGTAGTACCACGAATCAGACAAGTCGCCCTAATACTGTACTCTACATCAGATAGTTAGGTTATAGGGAATAAATTTATTTCTTGAAGATTATTATTGTTGTAGTACCACAAAGCAAACAAATCGTATTTATGCTGTATTTAACACAAGATATTTATGTTATAGAAAATAAATTTATTTCCTAATATTATCATTGGTGTGGAAGCACAACGCAGTCATGTCGTATTTTACACCAGGCAGTTATGTTATAAAAAATACATTCATTTATCTATGATAATTATTGTTGTATTTCCACATTTATTTCTTGAATATGATTTAGCTTTAGGGCGATTTGTCTGCTTTGTGGTGCTACAACAATAATAATCTTCAAAAACTAAATGTATTCCCTATAACATAACTATCAGGTGTAAACAGGTCTACCTATCCATATTTAAAAACTAGGATCAAAAGACGATTATAAACAAATTATTTTAATGCTTCCCTGAGCACTAGATGCTGTTAATATTTAAGTCTTTTTTCTTAGTACAGATAATAAGACTTCTGTGGTGTTACTGGCAAACACATCCACTGTTTCAGTGGGAGACCCACTCCATTATCTACTATAATTACCTTATTCCCCATCACTCGTAATCTCATACACAAAACATTACCTTATTCCCCATCACTCATTATATCATACACTACCTTATTTCCCATTACATATTATCTCATACACCATATACTACCTTATTTCCCATCACTTATTATCTCATACACTATATACTACCTTATGCCCTATCACTCATTATTTCAAACACCATATACTACCTTATTACCCATCACTTATTATCTCATACACCATATACTACCTTATTCAACATCACTTACTATCTCATACATCATATACTACCTTATTTCCCATCACTTATTATCTCATACATCATATACTGTCTTATCCACCATCACTTACTATCTCATACACCATATACTACCTTATTCTCCATCACTACTATCTCATACACCATATAATACCTTATCCATTATTACGTCCATCTCATACACCATATACTACATTAGCCTTCATCACTTACTATCTCATACACCATATACTATCTTATCCTCCATCACTTACTATCTCATACACCATATAATACCTTATCCACCATTATTACCATCTCATACACCATATACTACCTTATCCTCCATCACTTACTATCTCATACACGATATACTATCTTATTTCCCATCAATTATTATCTCATACACCATATACTACCTTATCCTCCATTACTTACCATCACTTACATCATATACTAGGTTATCAAACATCACTTACTATCTCATACATCATACACTACCTTATCCACTATCACTTACTATATTATACAATATATACTACCTTATCCTCCATTACTTACAATCATATACATCATATACTAGGTTATCAACCATCACTTACTATCTCATACACCATATACAACCTTATCCACCATCACTTACTATCCTATACACTATATTCTACCTTATCCTCCATCACTACTATCTCATACACCATATACTACCTTATCATCATTCACTTACTATCTCATACACCATATACTACCTTATCCACCATCACATACTGTCTCATACACCATATACTACATTATCCTCCATCACTATTATCTCATACATCATATACTACCTTATCCACCATCCCTTACTATCTCATACATCATATACTACCTTATCCTCCACCACTTACTATCTCATACATCAGATACTACCTTATTATCCATCACTTACTATCTCATACATCATATACTACCTTATTCTCCATCACTTACCATCTCATACATCATATACTACCTTATCCTGCATCACTACTATTTCATACACCATACACTACCTTATCCTCAATCACTACTATCTCATACACTATATACTACCTTATCCTCCATTACTTACTATCTCATACATCATATACTACCTTATCCTCCATCACTTCTATCTCATACACCATAAACTACCTTTTCCACCATCATTTAATATTTCATACAACATATACTACTTTATCCTCCATCACTACTATCTCATACACCATATACTACCTTACCCAGCATCACTTACCATCTCATACACCATGTACTACCTTTTCCACCATTATTTACTATTTCATACACCATATACTACCTTATCTTCCATCACTACTACTTCATACACCATATACTACCTTACCCACCATCACTTACTATCTCATACATCATATACTACCTTATTCCCCATTACTACTATCTCATACACCATATACTACCTTATTTCCCATCACTTATTATCTCATACATCATATACTACCTTATCCACCATCAATTACTATCTCATTCACCATACACTACCTTATCCTCCATCATTACTATATCATACACCATATACTATCTACCCCCCATCACTTACTATCTCATACACCATATATTACCTTTTCCACCATCATTTACTATATCATACAACATATACTACCTTATCCCCCTTCACTTATTATCTAATACACCATATACTACCTTATCTCCCATCACTTACTATGTTATATACTATAAACTACCTTATCCTCCATCACTACTATGTTATACACCATATACTACCTTATCCACCATCACTTACTATCTCATACACCATAAACTACCTTATCATCCATCAATACTATCTCATACATCATATACTACCTTATCCACCATCACTTACTATCTCATACATCATATACTACATTATCCCCCATCACTTATTATCTAATACACCATATACTACCTTATCCCCATCACTTACTATGTTATACACCATATACTACCATATCCAACATCATTTACTATGTTATACACCATATACTATATTATCCCCCATCACTTACTATGTTATACACCATATACTACCTTATCCTACATCACTTACTATGTTATACACCATATACTACCTTATCCACCATCACTTATTATCTAAAACACCATATACTACCTTATCCCCCTCCACTTACTATGTTATACACCATATACTACCTTATCCCCCATCACTTACTATGTTATACACGATAAACTACCTTATTCCCCATCACTTACTATGTTATACACCATATACTACCTTATCCTCCATCACTACTTTGTTATACACCATATACTACCTTATCCACCATCACTTACTATCTTACTATCTCATATACTACATTATCCTCCATCACTACTATCTCATACACTATATACTACCTTATCATCATTCACTTACAATCTCATACACCATATACTACATTATCCACCATCACTTACTATCTCATACACCATATACTACCTTATCCTCCATCACTACTATCTCATACATCATATACTACATTATCCTCCATCACTTACTATCTCATACATCATATACTACCTTATTCTCCATCACTTACTATCTCATACATCATATACTACCTTATTCTCCATCACTTACCATCTCATACATCATATACTACCTTATCCTCCATCACTACTATCTCATACACCATACACTACCTTATCCTCCATCACTACTATCTCATACACTATATACTACCTTATCATCATTCACTTACAATCTCATACACCATATACTACATTATCCACCATCACTTACTATCTCATACACCATATACTACCTTATCCTCCATCACTACTATCTCATACATCATATACTACATTATCCTCCATCACTTACTATCTCATACATCATATACTACCTTATTCTCCATCACTTACTATCTCATACATCATATACTACCTTATTCTCCATCACTTACCATCTCATACATCATATACTACCTTATCCTCCATCACTACTATCTCATACACCATACACTACCTTATCCTCCATCACTACTATCTCATACACTATATACTACCTTATCCTCCATTACTAACTATCTCATACATCAAATACTACCTTATCCTCCACCACTACTATCTCATACACCATAAACTACCTTTTCCACCATCATTCACTATTTCATACAACATATACTACCTTTTTCACCATCATTTACAATTTCATACACCATATACTACCTTATCCTCCATCACTACTATCTCATACACCATATACTACCTTACCCACCATCACTTACTATCTCATACATCATATACTACTTTATTCTCCATCACTACTATCTCATACACCATATACAACCTTATTTCCCATCACTTATTATCTCATACATCATATACTACCTTATCCACCATCACTTACATTCTCATTCACCATACACTACCTTATCCTCCATCACTACTATACCATACACCATAAACTACCTTATCCCCCATCACTTACTATTTCATACACAATATACTACCTTTTCCACCATCATTTACCATCTCATACAACATATACTACCTTATCCCCCTTCACTTATTATCTAATACACCATATACTACCTTATCCACCATCACTTACTATGTTATACACTATATACTACATTATCCTCCATCACTACTATGTTATACACCATATACTACCTTATCAACCATCACTTACTATCTCATACACCATAAACTACCTTATCATCCATCACTACTATCTCATACATCATATTCTACCTTATCCACCATCACTTACTATCTCATACATCATATACTACATTATCCCCCATCACTTATTATCTAATACACCATATACTACCTTATCCCCCATCACTTACTATGTTAAACACCATATACTACCATATCCCACATCACTTACTTTGTTATACACCATATACTACCTTATCCTCCATCACTTACTGTGTTATACACCATATACTACCTTATCCACCATCACTTATTATCTAATACAACATATACTACCTTATCCCCCATCACTTACTATGTTATACACCATATACTACCTTATCCCCCAGCACTTACTATGTTATACACGATAAACTACCTTATTCCCCATCACTTACTATGTTATACACTATATACTACCTTATCCTCAATCACTACTATGTTATACACCATATATTACCTTATCGACCATCACTTATTATCTCATTCACCATATACTACTTTATCCTCCATCACTACTATCTCATACACCATATACTACCCTATCCCCCATCACTTACTATGTTATACACCATATACTACCTTATCTTCCATGACTACGATGTTATACACCATATACTACCTTATCCACCATCACTTACTATCGCATACACCATATACTACCTTATCCTCCATCACTACTATCTCATACATCACATACTACCTTATCCCCCATCAGTTATTACCTAATACACCATATACTACCTTATCCCCAATCACTTATTATCTAATACACCATATACTACCTTATCCCCCATCACTTATTATCTAATACACCATATACTACCTTATACCCCATCACTTACTATGTTAAACACCATATACTACCTTATCGCCAATCACTTACTATTTTATACACCATATACTACCTTATACCTCATCACTTATTATCTAATACACCATATACTACCTTATTCCCCATCACTTACTATGTTATACACCATATACTACCTTATCCTATAACACTTACTATCCTATACACCATATACTACATTATCCCCCATCACTACTATCTCATACACCATATACTACCTTATCCCCCATCACGTGCTATGTTATACACCATATACTACCTTATCCTCCATCACTACTATCTCATACACCATATACTACCTTATCCATCATTTCTACTATCTCATACACCATATACTACCTTATCCACCATCACTTACTATTTAATACACCATATACTACCTTATCCTCCATCACTACTATCTCATACAACATATACTACCTTATCCACTACCACTTA
This sequence comes from Panopea generosa, assembly GCA_029582155.1. Lineage (NCBI taxonomy): Eukaryota > Metazoa > Mollusca > Bivalvia > Adapedonta > Hiatellidae > Panopea > Panopea generosa. The sequence continues at coordinate 65,063,033 of CM055897.1, forward strand.
CAATATCATACACCATATACTACCTTATCCGCCATCACTTACTATCCTATACACCATATACTACCTTATCCTCCATCACTACTATCTCATACGCCATATACTACCTTATCCACCATCACTTACTATCTCATACACCATATACTACCTTATCCACCATCACTTACTATCCTATACACCATATACTACCTTATCCCCCATCACTACTATCTCATACACCATATACTACCTTATCCACCATCACTTACTATCTCATACACCATATACTACCCTAACCCCCGTCACTACTATCTCATACACCATATACTACCTTATTTCCCATCACTTATTATCTAATAGACCATATTCTACCTTATCCTCCATCATGGTTATCTCATACACCATATACTACCTTATCCACCATCACTTACTATCATATACACTATATACTACCTTATCCCCCATCACTTACTATTCTATATACCATATACTACCTTATCCCCCATCACTTACTATGTTATACTCCAATCCATATACAACCTTATTCCCCATCACTTATTATCTCATACACCATATACTACCTTATCCACCATCACTTACTATCTCATACACCATAAACTACCTAATTCCCCTTCACTTATTATCTCATACACCATATACTACCTTATCCACCATCACTTACTATCTTATACACGATACACTACCTTATCCCCCTTCACTTACTATTTTATACACCATATACTACCTTATCCTCCATTACTTACCATCTCATACACCATATACTACCTTATCAACCATCACTTTCTATCCTATATACCATAAACTACCTTATCTCCCATCACTTACTATGTTATACACCATATACTACCTTATCGCCCATCACTTACTATGTTATATACCATATACTACATTATCCTCCATCACTACTATGTTATACACCATATATTACCTTATCCACCATCATTGACTATCTCATACACCATATACTACCTTATCCTCCATCACTTACTATCTCATACATCATATACTACCTTATCCTCCCTTCACTTATTATCTAATACACCATATACTAGCTTATCCCCCATCACTTATTATCTAATACACCATATACTACCTTATCCACCATCACTTACTATGTTATACACCATATACTACCTTATCCCCTATCCTTACTATGTTATACACCATATACTACCTTATCCTCCATCACTTACTATGTTATACACCATATACTACATTATCCTCCATCACTACTATATTATACAACATATACTACCTTATCCACCATCACTTACTACCACATACACCCTATACTACCTTATCCTCCATCACTACTATCTCATACACCATATACTACCTTATCCTCCATCACTGCTATCTCATACACCATATACTTTCTTATCCACCATCACTACTATCTCATACAACATATACTACTTTATCCACCATCACTTACTATCTCATACATCATATACTACATTATCCTCCATCACTACTATCTCATACACCATATACTACCTTTTCCACCATCATTTACTATCTCATACAACATATACTACCTTATCCTCCATCACTACTATCTCATACACCATATACTACCTTACCCACCATCACTTACTATCTCATACATCATATACTACCTTATCCCCCATCACTACTATCTCATACACCATGTACTACCTTATTTCCCATCGCTTATTATCTCATACATCATATACTAACTTATCCACCATCACTTACTATCTCATTCACCATACACTACCTTATCCTCCATCACTACTATTTCATACACCATATACTACCTTATCCCCCATCACTTCTATCTCATACATCATATACTACCTTATATCCCATCACTTATTATCTAATACACCATATACTACCTTATCCCCCATCACTTACTATTTTATACACCATATACTACCTTATACCCCATCACTTATTATCTAATACACCATATACTACCTTATTCCCCATCACTTACTATGTTATACACCATATACTACCTTATCCACCATCACTTACTATGTTATACACCATATACTACCTTATCCCCCATCACGTACTATGTTATACACCATATACTACCTTATCCTGCATCACTACTATCTCATACACCATATACTACCTTATCCACCATCACTACTATCTCATACACCATATACTACCTTATCCACCATCACTTACTATTTAATACACCATATACTACCTTATCCTCCATCACTACTATCTCATACAACATATACCACCTTATCCACTACCACTTACTATCTCATACACCATATACTACCTTATCCGCCATCACTTACTATTTTATACACCATATACTACCTTATCCTCCATCACTACTATCTCATACACCATATACTACCTTATCCACCATCACTTACTATCTCATACACCATATACTACCTTATCCACCATCACTTACTATCCTATACACCATATACTACCTTATCCCCCATCACTACTATCTCATACACCATATACTACCTTATCCACCATCACTTACTATCTCATACACCATATACTACCTTAACCACCATCACTACTATCTCATACACCATATACTACCTTATTTCCCATCACTTATTATCTAATAGACCATATTCTACCTTATCCTCCATCATGGTTATCTCATACACCATATACTACCTTATCCACCATCACTTACTATCTCATACACTATATACTACCTTTTCCCCCATCACTTACTATTCTATACACCATATACTACCTTATCCCCCATCACTTACTATGTTATACACCAATCTATATACAACCTTATTCCCCATCACTTATTATCTCATACACCATATACTACCTTATCCACCATCACTAACTATCTCATACACCATAAACTACCTAATTCCCCATCACTTATTATCTCATACACCTATACTACCTTATCCACCATCACTTACTATCTTATACACGATACACTACCTTATCCCCCTTCACTTACTATGTTATACACCATATACTACCTTATCCTCCATTACTTACCATCTCATACACCATATACTACCTTATCCACCATCACTTTCTATCCTATATACCATAAACTACCTTATCTCCCATCACTTACTTTGTTATACACCATATTATACTACCTTATTCCCCATCACTTATTATCTCATACACAATATACTACCTTATCCTCCATCACTTACTATTTTTTACACCAAATACTACCTTATCCCCCATCACTTACCATCCAATACACCATTTACTACGTTATCCACCATCACTACCATCTCATACACCATATACTACCTTATTCCCCATCACTTAATATCTCATACACCATATACTACCTTACCCACCATCACTTACTATCTCATACACCATATACTACCTTATCCACCATTACTTACCATCTCGTACACCAATACTACCTTATCCACCATCACTGACTATTCTATACACCACATACTACCTTATCCTATAACACTACTATCTCATACACCGTATACTACCTGATCCTCAATCACTACTATCTCATATACCATATACTAACTTATCCACCATCACTACTATCTGATACACCATATACTACCTTATCCTCCATCACTACTATCTCATACACCATACAGTACCTTATTCCTCTTCACTTACTATGTTTTACACCATATACTACCTTATCCACCATCACTTACTATGTTATACACCATATACTACCTTATCCACAATCACGTACTATCTCATACACCATATACTACCTTATCCACCATCACTTACTATCCTATACACCATATACTACCTTATCCTCCATCACTACTATCTCATACACCATATACTACCTTATCCACCATCACTTACTATCTCATACACCAAATACTACCTTATCCACCATCACTTACTATTCTATACACCATATACTACCTTATCCTATATCACTACTATCTCATACACCGTATACTACCTTATCCTCCATCACTACTATCTCATAACATATACTAACTTATCCTCGCTCACTACTATCTGATACACCATATACTACCTTATCCTCCATCACTACTATCTAATACACTATATACTCCCTTATCCTTCATTACTTATCATCTCGTACACCATTAACTACCATCTCGTACACCAATACTACCTTATCCACCATCACTGACTATTCTATACACCACATACTACCTTATCCTATAACACTACTATCTCATACACCGTATACTACCTGATCCTCAATCACTACTATCTCATATACCATATACTAACTTATCCACCATCACTACTATCTGATACACCATATACTACCTTATCCTCCATCAGTACTATCTCATACACCATACAGTACCTTATTCCTCTTCACTTACTATGTTTTACACCATATACTACCTTATCCACCATCACTTACTATGTTATACACCATATACTACCTTATCCACAATCACGTACTATCTCATACACCATATACTACCTTATCCACCATCACTTACTATCCTATACACCATATACTACCTTATCCTCCATCACTACTATCTCATACACCATATACTACCTTATCCACCATCACTTACTATCTCATACACCAAATACTACCTTATCCACCATCACTTACTATTCTATACACCATATACTACCTTATCCTATATCACTACTATCTCATACACCGTATACTACCTTATCCTCCATCACTACTATCTCATAACATATACTAACTTATCCTCCATCACTTATTATCTAATACACCATATACTACCTTATCCTCCATCACTACTATCTCATACACCATATACTACCTTATCCCCCATCACTTACTATGTTATACACCATATACTACCTTATCCCCCATCACTTATTATCTAATACACCATATACTACCATATTCACCATTACTTATTATCTCATACACCATATACTACCTTATCCTCCATCACTACTATCTCATACACCAAATACTACCTTATCCAACATCACTTACTCTCACATACACCATATACTACCTTATCCACCATCACTTACTATCTCATACACCATATACTACCTTATCCAACATCACTTACTATCTCATGAACCATATACTACCTTATCCACCATCACTACTATCTCATACATGATATACTACCTTATTCTCCATCACTTACTATCTCATACATCATATACATATTATCTCATTTGCAAATCTTACTTTCTTGCACACAATATACTACATCATGCGTAAAACTTACTTTCTTAAACCATGTCTTCTGCAATACTTACTTCCTTGTACAATATATACTGACACTATCTCAAGCACATAAATTGCCTTCTCATACACAATATACTATGCGCAAAACTTACTCTCTCGCACACACAAATACTAAATCATGCATAACTTACTTTCTTGTACAACATATTCTATTTCAAGCGCATAAATTGCCGTCCTGCACACAATATACTATCTCATATGCAAAACTGACTTTCTCGCATACCATATACTATCTCATGCACAAAATTTACTTGCGGTTAATCAGTACTAGAAACACCATACCTCTGCCAGTCACTAACTACTTCTTCACATATGTTCAAGGTAGGAGATTCATGTCCAATTATTGCAGGCTGGTCTGGGATTTAATAAAAATACCGAAGGTGTTATAAAAAACAATGTAAGATAATTACCGTTAGATCTAGTAAGATTATTAATTTGAAACGGTATAAACATATAAAACACATTTGATCGATTCGTAGTTTACCAGTGTCGCCCAAATATCGCAAAGTTTTCCGTGTTATTCATCAATGATAATCACTCAAATCGAACGTAAATCAGTTGAACTTACCTTAGTATATAATGCGTTCAAAATATCTTGGAACAATATGGCTTAATTCAACTTAAAAACGGTGTAATACACCATCAGAAAATGTGCATAATTACAGCATATCGAATTAACGACCATGTTGTTGTATTGTAATGACGTCATCCAATTCGTGGTAGAGTTCTGTTTGATTGGTTAATTCGTGGTAATATCGTGGTAGCGTTCTGTGCTGCGATTAGCCAAAACTGCCACGATACCTACTACTAATTTACCTAGACAGGGGCTTATATCTCGAAACTATCGTTATCTAAGCTTTGACGAACGCGTTAACGACTGGTGTAAGGTTGGTTTACGAGAGACTTGCGCGGGTATCTCGAAAGCGCTCTTTAGGCGTTCGTTTGTTACGCACAAACTGTTCAGTACACATTCATAAAATGAGCTTGAAACAATACCAACTATAGCAGTGAAAAGCCACCCTTCCACCCAGCCCCATGCTCCTACGTACGTTCAATGACAATATACATGTACCTGGATCGTGGCTTTTCACTGCTCATCATAGACGGTATTGTTTCAAGCCCATTTTATGTATGTGTAACAGTTTGCTCCGAATTTTAGAAAGGCCAGACCTGTTGTTCTAATAATTGACAACCGTGATGTCCACATTTCACTAGCAGTCGTTGAGCTAGTCAGAAATGAGAATATTGTTTTGGAATCCAGTTCCCTGTAAGTGAAAAAAAATGACAGTTTTGTACGTACACCAAACAGACACGCTATCATAAATGCTATAGACAAATTATTTGCCACTAAACAGCAGAAGTATATATAACTTGTGTGCACAAAATACTAATATAATAGTAAGAACAAACTTGTTTAATTATCACAAAACGTATACCTCATGCGCTATACCGACGTTGACGTTTGCATTAAAGCGTTTTTTGACGTAGGGTAGGGTTAAATAATTGAATATCATAAAAATTGTAGTTTGTCAATTTTTCTAAAAATCTCACGATTATTGTACAATATATAGTATGAAAACATATAAAAATTATGTAAAATTCGCTTGATTTGATTTTTGGTAATTTTGATTTGAAGCCGTTTTTACGAAAAAATTGAGAGAAAAAATAGTTTCCGTTTTTCGCTAGTATTTTCAAAATGTGGCGTTCGTCATAATTTTTGAATCTGTAAATGTATACATCCGTCAAATGTGTACATGGTGATATATGTTTCTATTCTGTGTATTAGGAATAGCTCAACTGAGGTCGAAAAAATACGCGATTTTGCTGCTATACATTGGGACGTCAAAAAGGCTGAACATGGCCATGATTACGACGTCACATATAAATATATATTCTATTGACCGCTGCAAAAAATACATATTCACATTGGAAATTTCTTTTAGTTTCATAATATACTATTTGAACCACTGATTTAGAAAATAATTTAACCTTAATCAACTGCCGAAAATCGTATGGAAAACGTGTAGAATTATGTAATATGTTGACGTCTTTTTTGACGTAGGGTGGGGTTAAATAATTAAAAATAAAAAAAAATCTAGTTTGTCAATTGTTCTAAAAATCTCACAATCACTTTGAAGTATATTGTTAGAAATCAAATAAAAATTATTCCAAAATCGCTCGGTTTGTTTTTTGGTAAATTTGATTTGAAGCATTTTTTTCGAAAAAATCGAGAAAATAATAATTTCCGTTTTTCGCTAATATTTTCAAAATGTGGCATTCGTCGTAATTTTTGCATCTGTAAATTCATATATCCGTTGAATGTGTTCGTGGTGATAAGTGTTTCGATTCTGTACATTCGGTATAACTTGACTGAGGTCGACAAATACGCGATTTTGCTGCTATAAATCGGGACGTCGAAAAGACCAAACATGGCCATGTTTACGACGTCATTGGTAAAGAAGTGTTATATTTACCGCAGAAAAAAAAAAATATTCAAATTGGAAATTACTTCTAGTTTCATTACATACCAAATATTCCCTTGATTTCGAAAATAATTTAAAAGGTATATTCCTCCTTAACGATTGAGCTGTGTAATCGTTTACCGCGCTTTTTGTGTGTTTAGGCAGAAAAATGGCTGAGTCAAAACAACGAAAACCAAGATATTCCACAGATGAGTTACAAGTTAGCACATGAGGTAAATAAACATAAACATATTCTCTTTGGTAAATTCAGTGATGTATTGTCAATGGAGAAAAAACATAAGACATGGTCAGAAATAACTAGAGGTATAAATGCCATCTCACAGACTGTATGAACGGCGGAAGATGTGAGAAAAAAATGGAATGACTGGTCGAGTGTTACTAAAGGAAAGGCAGCAAAATGTAAACAATCACTCAATAAGACTGGTAGCGGGCAGCCGGATACGAAACCATTGATATCATTTCCATTGAAAAGGAAAAACTTAAAATAGAAACTGCCCGACTAGAAACTGAAGAAAAACGACTGGTTATTGAACAGCAGCGACTGCAGATTGAGCAGCAACGTCTTCAAGTTGAGTCTGACATTTCTAACGTTTTAGTAAGTCAAAGGAGAGAGTCTGACCAAGCTGCTTCTCAACTACCGGGACAGTATCCGGGGCTAGATAACTCTGACACATTGTTCAGATTATAGCGACATGTAGTAGAATGATGTAGGTATACTTCTAATATAATGGGTCAACTGTTTGATTTATAAACGAAATATTGAATTATGAAGTTTTCATAGTTTACATGTACATGTATGTTTAAAAAAATCTGATTTTGTTCGGTATCTAATCACCTTAAAGGGCAATAAACAGGTTAATTAAACTAATAAAGAGAAATTCGACAGTTTGCTTATTATAAAGACATCATATGTTAATAGCATGGTGCACTGTAAAGCCGTATATGGCCTCCCCCGTATACACTTTGTCCTTTTCTTTTATCTTTTTGAAAAATAAAAGACGTAATGATGATGATGATGGTGATGGTAATTGTCGTGGTGGTGGAGAACTTTACATGTACACGTAATGACGACATACCTTTTTAAAATCATATGTACATGTATGTAACGTGTACGGCTCACATAAGCTGTATATTGTATACAGGCACTTGTGAGCTGTATACGTTAATTGTGACTCACGTATTCACGCGTGAGCTGTATACGGTGGAAACTGTATACGGCGTAACAGTGCATAGAATATCCAGGTTCTTTATCTAGACAATATACGATCATTAATGCTTTTTAAAAAAGATATAAATTTTTGTCATTATACTACTTCAAACTGTATACCTGAAAAACATATTTGACTTTGTAATATATAAATTCTTCATAATGGCCCTGTCACACTATTGCGTATGAGAGAAACGTATTAGTTGCGTATGGAAATTCATAAATTAATTTTCATACGCACAAAAAGCCCTTGAAAATACATAATTGTTTGTATACTTACCGTATTGAACCTATGAGTAGCGTATCGCCAGCGTAGTCTGCGTATGGCTAGCCAATGAGTAGTGTATAAACTGCGCATGTCCAGCGTACTATCACGTACAAAGTACCTATATAAGCTACGACCTTTCCTATTTATTATTGGAGTAGACATAGAGCTATCACTATAACTGTGGTAGACATAGAAATGGGATGATATATAAATACGTAATCAAAACGCTGGCAATACGCAGTGGATACGCTTGTCATACGCCAAGCATACGCTAGTTGTACGTTATGTATACGTTACTCAATCGTCAGGCATACGCCAATATGTCTATATACGTTGCAGATACGTCAGACATACGGTCGAAGTACGTTACTTACGTGGAACCAATACGCTAGCTGTACGGTACACCTTCATGTCAGCGTATACCAGCATATGAGTGATATTTTTCATACGCTGCCATACGCTAGTACGATACGCAGTAGTATGACAGTGCCATAAGTGGTTATGCAAGTTCATGCGCATAAATCTTAATGCATTTTTTTTTATATTTTCAGAACGACATATTGCTTGAATTGGTATTCCGTTATTTGTCCGCTGACGAAATTATGTTAACAGTGCGCCGCGTCTGCAAAGTTTGGAGACGTGTGGTTGAGTCTGGACGAATATGGTGGCACTTCCGCTCTGCAAGACTGACTTGTAAGTCTGCGCCCAACTACGACTCTGCACTCATGAAGATGTCAAACGTGAGGCATCTTACTCTGAACTGTGACTTATTGGAAAACTTCGATGTTCTTTCACATATGCAACATCTAGAGTCCCTTGAAATGTATGCAGAGAGACCCCACGTTTTCACTTTAATATGTCGGGGCCTTTATTTCACTGCTGAAATCCAAACATTTCTAGCATATTTTCTCAGAAGCGTAAAATCTTTGCAATTGTTTAGGTGTGAACCTCTAAAACCATGTGACTTTTTGTACATTAAGAAAAGGCTTCCACATATTACAGAGGTACATGTGGAGATGGACACTACAGAAATAGAAATGTGGGCAGATATCGTTAACACATATTGTGGAATAATGCGATTCCACATCAACATGATTGACATTATTCCAAGTAGAATGCTGAAGTACAACCGGGCACAATATCGAATGTAATGAACAGTGAAAAGCTTTGATGACTGTTTAACATTGTTAACATAGACATGACATCAATACTACATAAAACAAACATTTGCACTTTTTTATGATACATATAATACATGCTTTTTTTTTTTTTGTAGTCCTGAAAATACAGTGTATTGTTCTTAAAATATGTGTTAATGTCAAAACACGATGTTTTATTTCATTTTGATTGGTCTTAAGCAAGACAACATTATTTCGAATAAAAGAAAGTAAAACATGAATGGAAGTATAACCTTGTGATTTTATTCTAAACTAAGCTGAATTTATCTAAACACTTAAGGAATAGAACGGAAACAGAACAGAACATGTTTTATTCTATTTTTACAGAGCATTACATTTCCATATTGAAATATCCATATTAATATTTCTCACCGAAACTTTAATCTTCAATCATTAATGGACGTACTCCGCCACACATTTAGCTATAAACTGGTTAAATGTACATTAAACCATATGGTTGTAGACGTTACGAGGCATTCCTAGGTTTAGTTAGCGTGAAAACGTCTCGCGAATAAAGTTATTGCGTGTCTGTCTACCATCGTCGTTATTGTTGTTTTCCCCATCATTTCCGTTGTTGTCATCACCGTTGTTGTCATTGTAATTGTCGTCATCACGGTCATCATTGTCATCGATGAAAGGCAAATTTCTCGTAACACAAATGTTGTGAAGAACCGCCACCGCAGTAATAATCTTGGCACACTTGACTGGCGTGTACGTCATGTACCCACCGGACTTGTGGAGACATCGGAATCTCATTTTCCAAATCCCAAAAGTACGTTCAACCACACACCGTGTACGTTTGTGAGCGACATTATATCTTCGTTCAGCCTCCGTGTTTGTAGTAGGTAATGGTGTAAGGAGGTATTTCCTCAAAGGGTACGCACTGTCGCCCAAGATCCATGTATTCTGTAAATCCAATTCTTCGATCATACGTACACATTTACAGTTATTCCCTATGAAAGCATCATGTGTTGATCCTGGCCAACGAACAACCATATTTGTGAATAAATTGTCACCATTACATATACCCTGGACATTTATTGCATGAAATCCTTTTCTAGTAATCATTATGACCAGCATTATGATCATCATCATCATCATCATCATCATCATCATCTTCTTGTTCTTCTTCATCATCATCATCATCATCATCATCATCATCATCATCATCATCATCATCATCATCATCATTATCATCATCATAACAGTATAAGTGGCTTTGCCTTGCATTTATAAATGGTTGAATGTTAATAACTTACCTCAAGGATTAGAATTCCTACCACAATATAAAATAGTGTCAGCGTTCCTTTGTTAATTAATTTAGCTTTGGTTATATTGATGTGACCACACCAATTTCAGCGTGTGTTTAAGTTAAAGTGATACGTAGCTTGCTTGCTTTCGCTTTAAAATGATGGTAACGAGAGCTCTACGACACCCTCCAGGCATTCGTTAAATAAGGGGAAAGTTAACGATTATTCGTTAATAACGATAACAGTGAATACCCTAACGAGAGGCTTACGATAGTCGTTATGCTAACGAGAGCTTCGAGATACTTACCCCAGATCAGTTGGATGTAACGCTGTAGCGCGAAACAGAGCCCTGCAAAATCTGATCTCATGAATTATATAGTCAAATATGCTATTAAAAAAGTTTTCAGAAGCTAAAATATGGATTTATTAAACTAGCAGACAGTTGCTTACAGTTGATATTTGCTTCAATATTTTGGGTCATGAATTTGCATCAATGGCCAGCAGACGCTCAGTTTTCTGATTCTTTCCTGAATTCTGGAAGGTTAACCATTACTCGAGCACACTCTATATCGGCAAGTAAATGATTCTCTTTCCACTAGATCAGCGATGGGAGACGAATGACAATGAGGCACAATGTCGTTTATCAATAATCATGGAAATAGTGGTCGAGCTGGGGATCTAAACTCAAGAACCCTGGGTTGATAGTCAGACGTGATGCAGACAGCGCTAACCAGGGTCAGTTTTCTTTCTCTCTTTTTTAGTTTAAAAGTATATAATTTCAGTAAAGCAGGTAAAAGCATAAATATAGAACACTTCAACAGTTAAGATATTCATACTTTATCTAATACTATTTTCTTTATTTTTTTATATTATACTGACACTGGTATCAGTATGAATCATTCATAAAATAGACACGTTTAGAATGTTGGAATAACTTTAAGATTGTTTGCATACAAATTCATCCATTTTATCTTGATTTCAATCTCAGAAGTTTTGGATTATAATGTTCGTGTATTGCGCAGTTTTAGGGTATTGTTAGACATTATTTAAACAAAATGAGACGTCAGTTAATTCCTTAATTATATACAAAACAAAATTCCAAACAAGAATAATAGAGAGAGAGAGAGAGAGAGAGAGAGAGAGAGAGAGAGAGAGAGAGAGAGAGAGAGAGAGAGAGAGAGAGAGAGAGAGAGAGAGAGAGAGAGAGAGAGAGAGAGAGAGAGAGAGAGAGAGAGAGAGAGAGAGAGAGAGAGAGAGAGTATGGCTTATAAATTAATATCTGATATGATAAAGGATTCTTTGAAAACCAAGTGATAACCTACCATACTTGGTTTTTATGCTCCCCTAAATGGGGGAAGCATATAGTCGCCGCTTCGTCCGTGCGTGCGTCTGTGCGTCCCCAAGTTCTTGTCCGGGCTATTTCTCTACAACCTCTGGTTGGAATTTTATGAAACTTGCTAGGATGTATCATTACCAAGTCGAGATGTGCATATTGTATCCATGACGCTATTTCGCTACAACCTCTGGTTTTAATTTTGTAAAACTAGCTCGGATATGCGAATATTGTCATTTTGTTGCGGTTCAATAATTTGCTAATGAGTTCTGTCAAGTGCAGAGCCGTATAATCTGTATAATATCTAATTCAGAAAATACAGATTAGGCAAACACTTAGGTAGAGTGCCTACATATGCATCTGATAGCTTATCACCAGCTAAAGTTATAGCCTACTGTGACTAACAGGCAGCCATGATTGGAAAGGTAACAAACTGCAGTCCTTACTATAATGTTGTGTATGTTTAACACTACAACTTCCGAATAATCCCAATTAAACACTCCAGGACGTTACCTTTCCCAAAAAGGGGCATTTAATTCAGTAGTTAAAATCACATTTCTCTTATAAAACACTTTTACACTTCTGATTTACAGTCATTCTAACGACTGAAAAGTGATGTTTTGTGTCCTTTTCTTCAAAAGTCTATTATTTCCTGTGAAAATGGAGATGTTCATTCAGTATTGGATGGGTGTTCAATAACGAGTACAAAGTATCAATTTTTTTCTAATACAAAATGTTCTACATTAATATTTTCCAGATAACGACTTCTTCATGCAATTCAATACATAAAGACTATGTATGTACATGTATATACACCCAATCATTATATTAGTACTTGATCAGTACATTTGTTTTTAATATAAATATGTTAGCATAGAGAAACTAAAGTGGTGCAGTATTTGTTAAACTAGCACATGTATTAATATGCCATATGTAACAACTGAATCTTTATAATGAAATCAGTAAATATATCCATCAATGAATGTATATATGTAATTACAATTTGCTGAAAGGTTTGATCACGGGTCATAATGACCTATTTCAAAATATGTTGAACAATAAATTATATCACAAAATAAAAAAGATGTATTGACTTCTCTTTAGAACTCACACAGTTACTTCCCCCGTTCAATATCATTGCCATATCATATGGAGAGTCAAACACTCACTTGGCGGAGCATCCATCGGTTCCACCGATATTTTCTTGTATTGAGTCTGTTTATGCCGGGTAATGAAAATGCAACAACCCATACTCCTCTAGCCCCGGCTTATAGTCTAGCAGAAGTATAAAGACTATAAACTGAATCTTGCAGTAGGGTAGACACAAGATATCACAAGGTTTTATACAATTTTCCTGTTATTTAGGTTGTATTGAATGAGAATCTGCTGTTGGGGATTTTTTTATCAGTCATTATATAATGACTATTATTTGTAGTAAATGCTTGCTGAAAATTGCTGATTCGCTGACAGTTTGTACATATGGGAATTCCGCGGAAGTGGCAAATGGATTTGAACTCTGTCATGAGTGGCCAATAATATCCAAGTCACTACAACCCGCTTGTCAATCCAAGTGCAAAAGGCAGATATTGTCTATATATTCTGACACCAAAAACACCAGGATCAAATCTGAATTTAAAATTAAACCCAGTGTACAATAAAGATGTTTTCTTGGCTTGGTGACAGCCTAAGTGAAGTACATAACTGCTATACATCCCAAAAATCATGGTTAAGATTTGTTAAAACCATAAGAATAAGAAGAGAACTCTCCGATGTAAGCAGATTGGTAGGTATTAGTATGTGTATGGTAGCCTTTAACCTGATTTACGATAGGAAAGTTATGCAAAGCTCCAATTTCCCTGGCAACCGGGACGCATTTCTTGGCGTTGGTGACAACAAGGAAAAACTAGTTCAATATCTTCTAGTCAGTCTGTAGACAATAGGCAGTATATGTGTTTCAAACAAGCACAGCTATGGTCTGCTACTAAATGTATATGGAATATCATGATAAAACAGTTGATACATATGTCCTGGTATTAGTCGATGATTTAAGCTCATAGGCTGGTTTGAATGTGGATTGGGTTGGGTTTAGAACTGTAAAAATACTTCTCGTATGTATACCGTTTCATATCAACTTAATAAACAGAGGAGGAGATCCCTGCCAACTTTTTATTAATTCACTGCGTGTGACTAAACTTTATCATTTAGTGGAAAAAAGAAAACTAGAGAGCTGGGCAGACCGGGAACAATAAGGAAATTTAAACTATGTATATTCACTACTTCCGAATCAGAAAATTGACGGTGTAATGCCAGATATAGAGTGACTTGTATTTGTCCCAACAAGCACGTCTTCAAATGAGTCCTTATCGGTATTTTTCACACATAAGGATGGCCAACATTTGTGCCGACAGCTCAGCTATATAACGCACCAAACAAAAAACTGATCGCACTAAATTTTGCAGGGGTATAGTTCATTCCAAGCCCAAAAAGATTGGAACCAATCTGGTCGTCTCTCTACATGCTGACACAATGTATTTCAGATGTAAATGTACAAAGGCTAGAGTACTGTTTACATCATAGTTATATACAAAGAGCTGTTGTTTATATGTAAAATAATCTTTAATTTGTTCTAGCATTGACTGATGTGTGCACCTAATGTCATATTGATTTATCCCCCAACCACTTTAATTTGCATAAAGTTACAAATCTTTGCTTTATTTAAAACATTATTTTAGCAACTTTGCATCGTACTCGTCCGACCATACCGGTTATGTAAAGTTTGATGAAAACGTTTAGCAAAAGTATAAATATTATCTAAGTAATAGAGAGTTTTGCTAACTTTGAAGATTTTAGCTTTTATAGTTTGCATTTTTTCTCTTTAAGAATATGTTGTCGCAATAAAACGATTAAAATTATTAAATATAAATATAATTTGATATCATTGGTCATAAAAAGTTATAAGTTTTCATAAAATTCTGTAAATGTAAGGACAAACGTGAAATTTGTCAAATTTTGGGGCCATTTTGGCGGCCATCTTGGATTTCTCTGGCATTTTGAAAGTCTCACGGTGGGTCTCTGTCTTAAAAATAATTAGTTGACCTTGTACTCTCTTTGTGCCAAGTTTGGTGCTTTTCTAAAAAAAAAAGGCACAATTCTCTCACTATACTGCACCATATTGTCAAGTATATCTTGTTTGCTTTTATGTTTTCTTTTGATAAAAAAGTATTTTAACCATGCAAAAGCCATGTATTGTGTTAAAAACAATTTTATATTTAAGAGAAAATTTAATAGATCACTATGTAGAACTTAACTTGAGTTTAGGACATAGTCACTGTTTGGATATTTTACTAGTCAGATTGGAAAACCATCAGGACTTTGTGAAATTCAATTTAATTTTGAACTATTTTATGGAAAGTATTATTATTTAAGTTTATTCACAAAGAGTCTATGATATGGACACCGCTTTTAAAGTGTGAATTTAGTGAATCATATATCATTAAACTTAGATACAATACTGTGAATTTGATTATAATCTTGATTATCTTTGAAACTATTTTTATCATAAACTTTAGAAACAATTAAAACAAATGTCGCCGTATTTGCTGTCTATGACCTTCAACATAATACATTTATTTAGTGTCTTCAACTTTATCTAAGTATACAACCACAAGCATTCATTACCTGGAATGTTTTCACAGTGTAATACATGTTAAATTAAGGGTATATCTATACATATCTCGTATAATGAGATGTTAATCAGAGTTGTGTGCAAGTTTTTATGGAATTTCAGTACATAAGAGGTACCCGATTTGAATCCCTAAGAACACTTACTAGAATGTAACCTGCAGAAAAAGGTGTTTTAGATATTACAATTGTACTCCACAGAACAGATACACCGGCGTAGCTATACGACGACACTGCAAGCCAGAACATGCATTATTCCAGAAAAATAAAACCCGTAAGTAATTGATAGATGTTTTACATAGATAAAATACACACAAAAACTCTGATTTTTAAAAAAAATATGGCGGAGTACTGTAATGGCCAACATTAAACTAATGAAAAGAACCTTAAAAAATAACTTCAAAATATTCAGCTCAAGCATTTAAACGGTTATCAACAATGCATGTTAAATTACGCTTATATATTATTTCATTAAATGTAAATATTTCTTAGGTAAGACAAATTAGCTTTTTGGTAAAGAAGTAAAATTTTGTGCGTTTGTTTCAAGTTCTTGATATTTCGCTCATTGTGCAAACAAATAAACTAGGTTTTCATACATGACAATTATTGGAACAACGGAAATCAATTTACGTTTAGTAAAATCATCTCTTTTTAAATTTAAAAACAATAAATGAAAGACGTGCCGCTATGTGTTGATTAACGGTAGACCGACCACATCATGCAAACAAATTAACCTGCCTTTTCATACATTACAATTATTGAAACAATGGAAATGTTACGAGTTCTAATAGAGTACTATCCGCATGTGAATATCAACAGATCTTCAATATCAAGTTTATATACCTCTTTAAATTATTTTTTTACATTTATAGGGATTTTCCCCCAGCACCTGACTTTAAAGTCCGAAAGAAGAGACAAGTCTTTCAGATAGTGCTGTTTAAATTGGTATAAAAATAGAAAATGAATGTCCGATTACGTATGTAAAATTGAATTGAATAAAATGTTTAAACCAAGTGTCTGATTCTACAGACCGTAACATTGTCCGGATGAGTATCAAATTAGAACATGGCCAAACACGACGCACTACGTTAGGTTCGGGTTCGAATCTTTCCCCCACATTGTGGTTGCTCTTGTTGTTATTGTTGTGACTGTTATTCGGTGTTTGTCTACACAAATTTTGCAAAAGAGATAGTATATGTTAATATTTAGTGCAAAATATTTGCATTATTTAGTTGATATGTCATATTTTTTCAATACAGTTTTTCTATGAATCAAACATTGATGTTTTTTTTAAATGAATTATCACTTTTTTGATTTTCTGAAATAGTTTGTCAACGTACAAAACTTATTTAATAACGTATGACCATACACACTCTGCAAACATTTGCACAGTAAAGTTTAGTTGTGTCCCATAGCAACTTGAATCGTAAACATTTACATACCCAAATTACGTGACTGTCTGCTGAACTTTGAACTGAATGTCTACAGAACTTTCAACAGAAAGCTAAGATGTCACTACACGATATGTAAAATACCCGAGTTATAACGAGATATTTTAGAAGAACTATGCCTCAGAATGTCCAATATCATGCATGTTTCGATTACTCCGTTGAAAAGAGCCACTGTTAACATGACAAACTTGAATGTATACCCGACAGCCAATTTTCCTCACGGCGGAATACCTCAGATGCATGTATTACGCTGTATTTATTTATGTAGTACCAGGACAAACTCCAAGTTAGAGGTCCTACAGCAGGTGTTTTAAACAATGGACCCGTGGTCTTGGTGTTCCAAATTCCTTTATTTAATTATGACAAGACACTTTGCTCTTTTGTTCAATACAAGTGAATTTGTTATCTATAACGTTCCACCGTAACATCTCTAGCCACCACCCCGACATTGCCAACTTTCCATTGTGTTCATCTGTTCCTTCACATATTGTTTATACTACTCTTTATGTCAGCCCTCACATAAAAGAAAAACAATCACACTACAACATGATGTTACTTTTTGGCATTAGAATGCATGGCTCAAGTAGCTAAATACAAATGTAATGTCAATTTTGTCCACTGACCTTTTGAGCGGGGATATGAATTTACTAATATTTTTGTGATAGCTTATAACATACCCCGGTACATAAACATGTCCGGTATTGGAGCAAACTGTCCTACCCTACTTTATACAATTTCATTTAAATCTAAACTTGTCTAAATCCAGATAAGTACGTATTTGTATTCAATACGGTACAGTGCTTTAAAGCCCTAAGGTTTTGTATGTGTGAATGATATGAATGTGGTACAAAGAATGTTGATCGGACATGTACAATGGGTTTCGTTATTACGTATATACCATTTACAGAACAGCATATGGAGATGGGGAACGAATAAACTTGTATTATCTCTCGGCATATTAACAGAAAAACGAAATTAAAATACGCTTGGCAATTATGTCTCAAATTACCACAAATATAAAAAAGAAATTGCACTTAAACCATTTACAAAATATCTTTCAAAAATAAAGAAGCATTTAAAGGGTTGCATACAAACGCGCCATTTACAAACCAATCTAACTGAGGATGACACACGTAATAGATATCATCAAGACACAGTGGGGGCATTATTTACATTTACAATACAATTGTAATTAATGCATGCAAACTCCTTTATATCAGGAATGCTTGGTCATGTTAAAATGAACTATCGACACCTGGACTGATAGTCAGACGCACTGCCGACTGAGCTAATCTCATTCGATCCAAGACCCTGTATTTAAATATCAAAAATATATGATTACTACCACTGATGCCACTTCAAATTATTCTAATTCTGCTTGGTCAGGTCCGGTAAGCTCAGTCGGAAGCCCGTCTGACTATCAGTCCAGGAGTTGTGAGTTTGAATCCCCGCCCATCCAGCCACAGTCTCTCTAATGATTTATATACATCATTACGGTTCATTGTCATTTGCCCGTCAATACTGAGTAAAGTGGCATACTGTCAGAACTATGTTACACAATGAGCCTTTCTCGAAGTCCTATCAGAGCCACTATAAAGACAGTTAACGTTCCACTACCACAAATACTTTTCTTTACTTCAGAAATGGACTAAAATGAGAAAAAAATATCACAAAATTATGTTTATTGGTCCAGGAAGAGTTGTTTCTAATATTTGAAAAACGCCAAATGTGACATTCGAAATTTAAATACGCATCTGCGGTCACTCTTATCTCTGTTTATGTCGATGCTACTACTACCCAAACTAATACTATATATTTATCTATCTTCCTTAAAGTCAAATTTCTTCTGGGCACCAAGATTTTACACGTGATTGAACAGAATAAACTTATAAAAGACGAGATAGACAGAGATGTATACCGAAACCGTCGATAAGCTATGAATGGCGAAACGATTACCCATAACGCTTTGCACGGATCGTCTGCTTAAATATCTATATTTCGTCTGCTACAGGTAATCTCTATCGAAAATGTCCGGAATATAACGAGCGATACTCGCCAAGACGTTCCTGACATATTGACAGTTTCCAGTATTTTGTTTCACTTTATTGTTTTACTTTATGAAATTTAAAATATATAAAACAGTAAATAAGACTTGCTTGTTAATTTCAGCGATAATGTATACACTTTTTTTTTTTTTAATCAGATGGCAACTTAAGTGTAATCAGCGAAAGTAGATTATAAATATATAAAGAAATAGATACATATTTATTAATAGGGAATATATGAAAAACAAAACATGATAGAACACTGATAGAGTATTGCTTTATTTTTTTATCAATAGAATCTAAAAGCTGAAATTTAACTCAATAAATATACTTATGGAAGGATGGTTGTTCTAATCGGATTCATTCTGATGTCTTCTTACACCAGTAAAACTGGATATGCCATATTTAATTTAGATATGTTAAGACGGATGTTAAACCCCAATAATAAAATAAATTTGTTAACAGTCGTAAGTAACTTGATAATGTTAATATAAGCAATTTTTAATTAATATTGATTATTTTATAAGGGAAAAACGGCGAAAATTGTCCGAAAAATACGTACCACCAAGGGACGCTGTAAATGAGAAATTGCGGTACTATATTAAAAGAAAACAGAGCTTAAACGAAAGCTGAGACTTCATAGATTAAATGTACAGATTTTTGATGAGTTACGCCAGATGTAAAAAAAAAAGATAGGAACACCGTGAACTACTTTAATTCTATATGTATTGCTTTCTTCTCTTTGTTTCTGTTGCTACTTTTATGCTTCTAATGCTATAACTGTAAAACGTTAATCTACCGAACGTTCAACTAAATTCAAAAAACTTATTCCTACCAGTCAAACTTTGTTTTCCTTCTTTTATCCTGCCCCATTTTGTCCCTTATTTTAACTTATTGTACATGAATCAATCATCTTTTTACTTATGTTAACATGCCATACAGCTTACAATTACGCAATTTATCTAAATTTTGACACTTTGCAGTGTTTTCTGTCAGATTATATAATAACATAATTTTCACTTTTGGCGGTCACTTTGGTGGCCATCTTGGATATGAGCCTCGCATGCTATGTATATATGCTATACAAAAATAAAATCGTTTAATAAATTCAATAATGACTAAACTTTCATCTACGATCCTCTAAATATTGATTTAATGCCTTGTGGACAAAAAGCGTCATTTGTTAAAATGACGTGGACAAAATTTTCACGCATACAACATTGTTCAATATTATATCACATAGTAGGTCAAAATTTGTTGTGCGAACAAACGTCAACATTATTCTAAAATGTATGAGCTTTGTGCGCGTTTGAGTTAAAATGATTTATAGTAGTTGGTATGTCTTGCTTGCATATGATTAGAATAAATAATTTTAAATTTAGATTATAGATATAGACCGCATAAACACTGACAAATACTGTCAAATTACTATTTTCTTGTCGCCACACCATTTAACGAGACAGTAACCTGAGTACCCGGATACAAATGCGACATAATATATAGGAAAAGATAAAGTCTCTGCGTTTTGTAAATAATGCATAAACACTTAAGGTAAAATGCAAATAACTTGCAGATTCGGATTACATTCTTTGATCACTTAAGTATAATTCGGTATTCGAATAATCGGTATTTTACTGTGAAAAATATTATCACTGTGACATAAAGTGTGTTTGTTTTTGAATAATTAACGTCCTTTTCACGGCATCGACTGAACTAACCGGTCACGGCATGGGACATTAAGTAATTGCGTTATAAATTGTTTTTATGATGTTTACTTTCTTACATATTTATGTTTTTGTTGACAACTTAATTTTAGTATGGTTTGTCTGGTAGTTTTATCAGTGCATCTTGTTTTTTTTCTTATTTATTACATTCTATGTGTTTTTTTATGAAAATCAACTGTATGGATAACAATTCTGTGCGAACATTCCATTTTTATAGCAACACTAAACTTTAATTTGCTGATTCTTTTTCATCTGTGTTTGCTTCTTCTTCTGCTTATTTTATTAATCGCTTTTAAGCGTTAATTTTTTAAGCGTATACATCGCGTTATTCTTTTGCTAAGCAACATCCAATGTATAATATTTTGCGATATATCTCTACCCGCCCGCAATTTACACACATTTATAATGTTTGAATTTTACATGATTGAAAACTAATAGCGATTGTTATTGATTATAATATTAAAATATACTAAGTTATAATATTTCAAACACTTCAATAACTATAGTAAAATAGGAGAAGTGTCTGATCGCCTTTCAAATGAATGTTACTTGGTATCATTTGATCGAGTTTAAATTTGTTTATGCATCGTTAGATAATAAATATACCTCTTTTGCAACATAATCATCATTGAAACAACAGATGAGTTTCCCACAGCAACGCATTTGTTGAACATATTTACGATAGCCCTTCATATCTAAATCGTGATTTTCGGTTTTAAAATGGTGTTTTTAAACATAATTTAATTAAATATTTTAAAATTGTATGTGCCTGCGTTGATTATCGATTGTTTAACAAACCTAATACAACATATATCTATGATTCATCAATTGGAAAGATCTCCATTGCTCGGTAAAGGTAGTAGAGTTGCAGAATGAAAATTGGAAAAAATGAAGGTAGTTTTTATCATTTTCTTTAGCACAGTTACATACATGAACGTACAGAAAGGCTTAAGAAACGTTTTTTTACAAACAACCACAACGCGAACGTTTAAAGGGGAACATTTTCTCATTACACCAACATTAAAATTCTCATTTTTTTTACCGAATTTACGTTTAAACTAACAAATGATGAACCGGGTTCTCCTCGCTGCAAAATTTTGCCTACATAGTCTTCAGCGGAATAGCAATTTATAAAAGAATACTTTTCCCAGTAGAACAGCAGAATAGCAGAATGAACAATTACCATTCATGCGAGCAGAAAGCAGGGTAGCAGAATGGAAATTTGAAAACATGTTTTTTTGATAATTTCTTATAGTACAGCTACATGCATGAACGTACAAGAATGCTTAAGAAACGTTGTTTTTTCTACAAACAATCACAACCCGGAAATTAAAGGGGAACTTTTCTTTTCATTTCACCAAAAGAAAAAGAAAATTTCACCGAATTTATGTTAAAAATAACAATGATGATACGGATTCCCGTCACTGCACCTTTTTGCTTATAGTGTTTTCAGCAGAACAATAATTTAGCAAAACAATTTGTTTTTCTTTTTTAGCAGAACAGCAGAAAAGCAACAATTTAAAATTTGAAAAAAAAGTTGTTTTTTTATCATTTATTTCAGCGTAGTAACGTGCATTAACTTATAGGATGGCTTAAGAAACGTTTTTTTTTACAAACAATCACAACCCGAAAGTTAAAGATGAACTTTTCTTCATTTCACCAAAATGAAAATTCTCAGTTTTTTACCGAATTTGGATTAAACAATGATATTCCGGATTCACCTCTCCACCATTTTAAATCTTTTTTATATAATGTCTTCAGCAGAATAGCTTTTTATCAAAAACGTTGTGTTTTTTTTTTCATTTTTACAACAGAACAACAGAATAGCAGAATGAAAAAAAAGTTTGTTTTTATCATTTATTTTAATACAGTTACATGCATGAACACACGGGAAGTCTATTTTTACAAACAATCGTTACCGGAGAGTTAAAGGGACCTTTCTCATTTGACCCAAAGGAAAATACTTTTATTATTTCATAGAATCGACGTTTAAACTAACAATGATTATCCGAGTTCACCTCCATGTACCACACCATTTTTGTTCATAATGTCTTTAGCTAAATGAGCACACGTACATAACGTGTTCCAGCTTAATGATCATGCGTCTTTTTTCATTATTCCAAAGTGCTCATTCCACGAGAGACTGAGAATAGTGAAATAAATGAATGTTGCCTTTTTTATTTATTTTAGTCAAGTTACATGCATGAACATACAGGAAGACGAAAGAAATGTATTGTTTACAAACAATCTTAACCCGGAAGTTGAAGGCGGAACTTTTCTCACTTTACCGAAATGAAAATTCTCAATTTTTTACATTAACAGATGACGATCCGGATTCGCCTCTCTGCACCAGTGTATACCTTTTGTTGACAGTAGTAGGGTCCTCCGTGGCCGAGTGGTCTAAGGCGCCGTCTCAAGATCACTTACCTCTCACCGCTATGGTCGTAGGTTTGGGTCCCGCTCGCTCCAAAAACTTTATGTGAGAAAGTTTCCAGTTACTTGCGGAAGGACGGTGGTTCTACTCAGTCTGACTCAGTCTGACTCAGTCTGAGGTCTTCCTCCACCAGTAAAACTGGATATGCCATATATAACCTGAAATGTGTTGAAAATGGCGTTAAACCCCATTAAAAAAATTAAGCATAACAGGAATCAAGGAAAAACAGCAGAGCAGCAGAAGAACAGAATGAAAATTGGAAAAAAATGAAGGTTGTTTTATTTTAGTGTAGTTATATGCAAGAACATAACAAAAGTCTTAAGACATATTTTTTACAAACAATCACTACTCAGAAATTAAAGGGGGACTTTTTATCATTTCACCAAAACGAAAACTTTAAATGTTGTAACGAATTTACATTCAAATTAACAATGCTTAGCCGGGTTCACCTCCACGTACCATTTTACACCTCTTTGTTCATAATATATTCAGATAAAGTTACAAACAAAACGTACACTTGCACAATCCGTTCAACACATATTTTTTATATGGCATACTTGCATCATTTTTTCATGTTGAGGAAAACCTCAGAATCATTGATTGATTGACTGATTGATTGATTGATTAATTGATTAGATATTCAGCGTCATGTTCTGCCATCCAGGGTAAACAGACGATCAGTTAATCTGAACCACTCTTTTCTTGGATCCTGAAATGTAAACGAGTATTCGAGCACACCCATCTCCGCAAGTAACTGGTAACACTCCTAATTGTATCAATGGTGAGAGACAAATGATAAAATGAGGCTCAAGGTTGTAGTATATCGCCAAGGAGACACTGACTGGGCAGGGATTCGAACTCGCGACCCCTGGATTGATAGTGAGACACGCTGTCATTTAACTGTTTTTGTTCTTTGTGAAAGTTAAATGTGCTTATCGATTAGCCCAGTCTCTTTTGGATTCATATTTTTGAGTTCTAAAATAGTTTCAATCGAATCCATAATGTTATCAAAGTTTTGGAAAAATTGGATAGCATACATAACACACATAGTAAAACTTTATATTTACGTAATATATTCGATTAATTCGGTGACTTTTGTTATGATCGTACATGCAGTTATGCTATTTGTGTAATATTATGTATTGCTATAAACAGTTAATAAGTTTAAACAGAGACCAGTGCAACTCACATTGATCAAGGAATTGTATTATCATAATACACATATTACTTTATTTGGTAACAAAAATGAACATGTTTTAAGCAGGTTATTGACTTCACGCGCAGGTCACAATCGGCTCGTTTCTTTTGGCGTCAAATTTCACGAGAGGGCAAACGTCGGACGTCGTTTCCGTTTCGTTTGGTTTGTTCGGTCATAAGTTATCTAAAGAGCTTAACGTGATTTATATATATTTTTAAGATACTAAAATCAAGAATCGGCATATGTGAAAAGAAATCAATGATTGAAGACCCCTCGTATCTCGATTTTGTCGTTCGAATTCCTGAGTTTCTTACAATTCTCGAGTTTGAATTAAATTTTGTTTCATTTTTTTAACTATTTAGCCATAGTACACGACCGCCAGTTGTAGTTACTCCCCTTGAGTAGTGTAACCGAACACGTGTATTACAGACACGAGAGAGCCGGGCCAGGAGATGATAATCGGCTAAGAATTCATAATTGCCCTCGGGCTAATGCCCTGTAGTGAAATCAGTACATCCCATACGGTACTAATCAATTCAATCACCAGAGAACCAGCCCGTTTATGTGCAGAACTCGCAAGAACAGATTAACAGCTCAGACTAAATGGACACACATAGTCTGGTGAAATTTCTCATATATGTGGCTATAAATCGATGTAAGAGGTACGGCGTGTTTTTGAACGGCAACCGGGCTAAATGAGTTAACCGCTATAACCTACATTAGAAACAATCGGTTGCCAAAAAATATTTTACCTTTTGAGTAGGTTATAAGGTCAAAGGCCACCACAAGCAAAAGTGTTAACTGGACGAGATAATAACAAAAGCATTCATATTTAAGACATCTGTTTATTGTTTTGACCATCGCTACTGGTTTATCTTGAATTACAAATGACAAGAGTATAAAATAATAACAAGTATCATTCAATGAGGGCATTGGGTCAAAGGTCAACAACTGAAATATTGAGGAATTTGCTCAAATATGACATACTATTAAATTGTTTTAGCCTTATACAAGTCAACTCATAAGGGTTTTTGTAAATCGTGTCTAATATTATTATACAAACTTAAGCACAACATTTTATAATGTTTTGATGCAAATACTAGGTATGCATCTAGTTCTTAAAAGCCCAAAGGTCACAAAATAGTATCATGCGCAAAGGTATTTGTTATACGTATGATTCTCCCATTCATATATTTATATATATTATTACAAATGTGAGTTCCTTCATGCTTTATCTTTAATATTTTCTTTTAAACCTATTTCATAGATCAACTAAATGAGACTTTGGCCAGTGTTGCATATTAAACTCACTACATGAAGAACAAAATAGCCGAATATGCAATCGTTTTAGAAGCGAATAACTATGCAAATGCGGGTATGCTTGCCTGAACGATCATCCACCCAAGGCGGCTAGATAAATCATCTTATAGGTGACACATTTTACATCTTCCACGGCAGCTAACAAATCGTTTGGAGGAGATTATAAAGAGCGACATGTTCAGTTTTAACTGATATTACAATAAACTTAAACGTCTCCATAGAATATTGTTACGATCTGGACTTAGAATCCTTTAGTTCGGACAGGGTTGTCTGAGCTACAGAAAATGCCGATTAAGAGGTATACGTATTAAGTGGGCTCATAGCGTTTAACAAATGGTTTAAAATTCTGCTTTCTCTCTGCCGAAATTCCTAATACACCAGCAACAATGCACAGAGCAAAACCGGCATGGAGGTCACCTGTCTCGTCAAACGTACTGTCGGTAGCAAATATAATTGTACCAACTATCATCAGCAAACCTGTAAAAACAATTCAAAACTTTAAAAGAATAAACTATATCTCAAAGGCGGGTACTATTGTTATTCCTGGGTTTCATATTTTTGTAGACGCATATGGTGCATAATTACAAGATTTCACAATTTAAATCTACTTACGATTATGTTAAATATTTACTCTCATCATATCAAGTATAGTTAATTTATCTTATCTAGACAGTTATCATTTGATGTCAAAGTCATAAATACTTGTATTTTGTTTAATAAATCGATCTATCATTTTTCATTTGCGTGTCTCACTTATCTGTTTTTGTAAATCTATGTTAGTTTTAAATGCATTCTAGTCATATAACTTGTAGATTATAACTGAACTAGAATTATCTTAATTAAGCATACTGCAGTAGAGCGACTCTAGCAGACTTCTGGAAATTCGTTTATATATATTTCAAATGTGGATTAAGTAGATTTTTAGAGTAGTCTTTCATAGAGTATATTGTTAAACAATTTCATTGACATGATATTAGACTCAATCTATGACTTACTGACTGACTATTGATAATATGTACACATGCATAGATTTTATTATGAATAATCCAAGATTATTATTAATTATTAAATGATAAATATTTCAAAATATCTTATTTACTCTTTGGACAGCCTACTTGGATAATTTAATTTAAGTGGTTATATTTAAATGGAGTTTGTTTTAGTTTCTTATGCTCTTGACCTGATAATGGGTACATATTTGTCCTGTAAACTTAGGCACAAACTATACATTGTAGCCTAAAATTTGGTTATATAGCTTTGTCTACACAATGGCTCTACCAAAGTTCTTTCCTTTTAAAATTTATAAAATATAATTTGTTACACACCAAATCTTAGAAACATAAGCACACTGATGTATTTACAAAGTAAAATAACACAACATGTCAAATTACAGTTTGAAATGCACGAACCTCCAATAAAGGCACAGCCACAGCCCACTTTCGGGAGCATCTGTTGTTCCTTCATCATGAATTGTTTCAAAGCAAGACATGCGACTGCGGCGAGCATAACTAACATTCCTAGAAGCTCCATGGCTCGAACAGCGAGCAATGTAGATCCTAAAACATATGGAGGCTTATAGTTAATTAGTTTAAACTATGGACAGATATAAAATAATTCAAACGACAATGGGTACAAGCACAGCAGATATATAACTAATCTCTTTTATAAAGTAAACAAAAGAATACCTAAATAGTGATAAATGAAACAAACGGGGAAAAGTTAAATTTCAAAATGAATTAATCATAACATATCTATTAAGTCGTAATGTAAAACGTATACTCTTTCAATTTAGTCATTTTTTTTAAACAAATATAAATGTATCGTTTGATCAAATAGTAAGTTAAATGGTATAGTCGATACAACAGCAACACAACAAATGGATATAATAAACACAGTTTTATGTGAATACTTTTCACGTTAAGCGGCTGTATGTATAGGTTATAGATCATATAGTAAGAGATGTTTAACATATTTACTTTTGAATGAGTGAAATATAGCAGACTATTAGTTTACCACGCCCAAGATTGAACCCTAGCGGGTGACATGCGCATGCGTCTAGATACATGTAACAGTTCCCATTTTTTATAATAATTTCGGGTTACACAACTCCTACTTGGCAGTACTCTTGCACAGTTGTATAATAAAAACTACACAAACATTGTTTAAACATGCACCAAAAAGTGACAATGCTTCGTTTGTTTATCACCGAATTGCCAAATTGAGCTCTGTTTCTAGGTTTGAATGTTGTATTTGTACTTTACCTTGTTCAACGACCGAAAAGAAAATGCGTTTTTTTTTGTGTCCTTCTGTGAAATTTACAAATCAACAGTCATTTTCTCGGAAAGCAAAAACTTTGCTGTTATTCAGAAACTGAAAAACCAGCAAAATCCAGCATTTGTGTGCTAGCTAGCATGAATTTCTCGGAAAACAGAATCGAAAGTAGGCTTTGAGAAATGTAAAAATAAAAACAATGCTCAGTTGATGAATCAAATGGATCAATAGAAATATTATATTTTATTAAGTATTTTCTTTTCGTAAAACGTTTTATGAGTTGATGACCGTTCATGATTTTACATTTTCTATCTCGTGTATTCGTTTGTTACTATTTATCAATGGAATTAAGTTTGCATACGTTTACTGCGTTTAAACTCCCATCGATTTCATTACAAAAAGCACGCGTGTCATTGCCAGAGGACAGGTTTTTACTTCGGTGCAGTGTGATCGGGCTAAAAATAAACCATTTCCTAGAAGACTACGCCACTTTCAATATCTGTTAACACATGCGCAGTCGCGCTGGGAGGAGCTAAAATTTAGTGATTAAATCTATACATTGAGCGAACTTACGAACACTATGAAATTAAATCGACTGGATTTGATTGAAATGGGAGTCGTTTCGTTGGCCAAGCACTTGTGGCAAACTACGAGGGGCATTCAATAAATTCTGTCGTTAATGGCCTCCCGTAGAAATAATGTTGCATAAGAACATAAAAAACTCGTGCAATTGTTTGGGGATGTTTATTCAATACACCTGCGAATTCTGAAATTAATCCGATTATAATTGACCAAGATATTCATTGTTGAATTATACACACTCATGTACAGTGGCTATATTTTAATGTCATAATGACACCTGAAGAAAATTTAGATAAAATGGCTTACATTAAAGCCCGAGTCTCTTTGCAGTTGTCGCCAAAAGAGATTTATTCTGAATTTAATCGTATACATGATAATTATATCGTAACGATCGATGCATAAGAGTGTTTTTGATACCACTTTTTAACCAGTTTGTGACGTCTTAGAGAATACGTAATTTGAACTGTCCGGGCACAATGAAAAGTAGTCAGCGAGTATACGTCGTATACTGTATAGCGAATATATGTGGAATGGAATATATTCACTCTGCTCTGAATGATTCAGATTTCGTATTTAAAATGTCCTCTATGATTTGCCGCCCCTTGGAATTTCTATCGAAAAATAACGTCTGTCATCAAATTTTGACCACATTAACCATATTTTTAACACATAACGCTGTCCTTTGGAAATTGAATTTACGAGTAAAATTAGTTTCTGTTGATGTCCCAAAATATTGAAACATTTGGGAAATTATTTAAACTTTGTATCGAGATCTCCGATGTCCGCTATCATATATTAACAAAACACCAGTTTGACGTTGTTTTAATACGGCGATATATTTGTGTACAGGGTATAATTCATTCTAATAGTTCATGTTAATATAAAAATATAATTGGTTTTGATACATTTAATATCAACAAAGTATTACGATTCCATTGAAGTAACCGATTTTCGATCTTTTTGTTAACATTAAACTAGTCTAATGTTTTTCATAACCCGATGAAAACTCAAAAGTCGGCTTTTAATCCTTATATTTACATTATATTTTTCAACTTTTTTAGATAAAACTATTATGTTATTTTTGTAATTTTAATATTTAAAAAGCAATTTATACGCATTAATCCGCAAAGCCAATGTGATGAATGTAACGGCGACGTTATCAATACACTTAATAAGTGCACGCATTAATAGGACAACTTACGGTAAACGTCACGTGAAACTAACGGCAACGTGACGTCTCACCAGCAAAACAAAATTGTGCATCCAATAAAATGCAAAAGGTCCTTTTTAGCTCCGCCAAGCTGGGCAATGAAATGCAAGTAATCTGTAAAGCTCATTTAGGCCGATTGCAGTAACAATGTAAATATATTGATATGAAAATCAATATATGAATAAAATAACGCCAATAACATTAACGTCGTGTTACACTTAAAGGTACCATAGCTTGCGCGACGTTACAAGTATTTTCCGTATAATTACTGAGATATTGTAATATCGCTGCTTTGTTTACAACTATTTCACATAAAATGATTTAGTATATGATAACTATGTAATTACAATTATGTAAGTTTGTTACAAGTACATATTTTTGTGGTGCATTTGACATAAAATCTTCTTATGTGAGATATGAACCAGATCTAAATAAGGTTCAACCCCCCCCCCCCCCCCCCACCCCCCCCCCCCCCCACCACCACCACCAAAAAAAGAAAACAACAAAAAAAAACAAAAAAAAACATGAAACAAGCAAGTTAATCTCTAAACAATATCACTTTTACTATATTAACTACACAGTAATTAGATTTAATTCAGATCAACACTCACATTTTGTTTTTTATATTCATATTTATACATTACCTGGTTCAGGAATAGTTGTACATGCACTTTGGCCGTCAGCTGAAGAGCACGCCTTCCATAGTCCAAAATAATTTGATGTTTTACTCCCCATGACTTCTGAACTTCCATATCTCCAGTACGGTATCGCCAGCCCAACAATATTCAAAACCAGCGCTAGTCCGCTTAGCACAATGCCACTAACGATAACATATTTTTTGCAGAGAATGACGAACGATTTAGTTGTGTTTAACTCCAGTCTCTTCTCCGAAATGCCAATCGATACTATTGCAAAGCCTTTTTATGTACCCTGTGTCCATGGTGACATACATTGACACGATAAACACAGAGACTGTTTGTCCTTGATGATTAACCTCTGAACCCTCTTCACAAAGTTTATGAAATACCCGGACGAACATGTTTACAACCATAATTGAACTAGATCTTTCTAGACCTCGCGTGATCACTGGTATGCAGACTATTCAGATGCAAAATGGTAGGAACCAATCAGATATATTCTTATAAATAAGGTGTCACGTGACGGCTTTGCGGCATTCCGGCTAATTAACCAAAAATAATCCTTTTTATCGATCTAAAATGGCCGCCTTGGGCAAAATTGAGTCAAAGACACGGATCAATTTTTCGGAAACAGGATCCTCAAACAACTCTAGAAGTAATTGAAAGCAGTTAAATTATAAACTGTTTTAAGCAAAGGCAACCGAAAAAAATGAGTGCATTCTGTTTTGTTCTGGAAAGATCGATTAGCAAAATGTTAGTGCGACATATTGCACGTCTCTAGGGAGCCTTTTAAAGATTTTAATTTGCGTCTCCGAGACGTGCAACCGCGGAAGCCGATTTTACCAACTGGAAGTTCCCAACGGAATCTGTTGGGAAGGTTTCACGACTTTAAAATCCAAACAATTGACATATTATGAATGAGAATTAAAAAAATAACATTAAATACATCGATGGCTAGGGCTATTTGTTGACTACGAATCTAAGTTGACTACCAGAGACAGGTTGTTAGACGCCACCTACTTTGAGAAACCACCCCTCTCGCTCTTTAATGTTAGAGATAATAGAGATTTGCCTTCATCGACCCAGCCGGATCAATTTTTTTTTAAAAATGAAGAAGAGTTGAATCATTTTATACAGCAGGAGGAATTGAAAGGGCACTGGAAGTTTGTGGCATTTAAAAGCAGAAATCTTCTTTCAAGAGGTGTTGTAAGCTTATGGATATTATGTATAAAACATATTGCATAAAATATAACACCCTACTTGGTATAAATAATAATAATATGCCATTTAAGGAGTCTGTCTACATGCGGCCGTCTACATGGTGCAAATAAATAAATTTCATTTATATGGACCAGGATAAATGCTGACGTCAACGTAGACTGGACACTTTATCCATGCATAAACCACAAGACGACCTATAAGTGTAGTGCCAATCGGCTACTCCTGATGTTATCTTAGGACTACAATATATAATGAGTTTATTGGAATTGTGATATTTTCAGTTATATGATCTGACTAAGACAAATATTTTATGATCAGTAAACGATATATGACAGAAGCAGACATAAAGAACAAAGCTACCATGAAAAACATACGTTTTATTAATAACAATCGATAAAGTCCACCTCAACATTCAATAAATGGTTTTACTTCCGTGTCGGAAACGGAAATAAGACTTTAACCCAGCTTCGGTGCTATGTCGACTTGGTTCCATTATTTTTTGTAGCCCGATGTAAATGCTGGTAGCCACATCATTTTAAATGGGTATAAATAGCACTGCGGCCTCTTAAAATGTCAGTTCTTGATTTGCTAGACAGATTAACATCGTAGAAATACAGAAGAATATAGGGTTTAGATAAAATATGGTTTAAAGGGTTACCTGGCTGTTTATTACTAATGTTTCACTCACAATTTGAGCTGCCATTGTAATCATCAATGCCGGTTCCTTTCCATAGTGCCGTATCTACCTATACCATTGTTTACCTGGTGAACACTCACTTGCAGAAGTGACAGCGAGCTAGTGAGCTCTCATTATTCAGACAGGTGTATTTGGGTATGTACATGCTGGTTTATAACAACAAACTACTGAGCGTTCGTTTTTTGCGTTGTTCTGGTGGTCTAGCGAACGCTTGTTGTGACATTGAGCTACTGTTGTACTAGTGAGCGCTCGTTATTGAGTGGGCTGAATTGAGCCACTGAGCGCTTATTTAAGTTTAAATGACTCTTGTTTATGTCAGTGAGCTCTCGTTTATGTCAATAGAAGCGATTGTGTGCTTGTTTATTGCATTGAGCCACTGAGCGTTCACACTGACGTACACGTGTTATAATTAAACTGTTGTATACAATATAGATATGTTAGTATTTTGATTATTTAGCTGATTCTCATTCTATAACTGAGGGACCCACACAAATCATTTGTAACAATCAATCTAAATATTATTTTTGAGCAGGTACTCAGTCTAAATTGAGAAATTGTTATTGCTGTGTGTATATATAATTGCACACTGCGAGCACTAGCATAGCTGTGCCATGTTACAACTCCGGCTGGTTACAGAATTAATAAAATATTTCATATTGTACAGTTGAAAATTCAAGATATTGTTTAAAATAAAACGAAAAATGAATTTAGTAGAAATTTTAACAATGAGTATGTGCAATATGTTGCATAACACTATGTGAGAGGCGGACTGTTGGTGACCCCGTGTACATTTAAGTCTGGACACTATGTATGGAAATCATGGACCAACTCTGGTTGATGCTAACATGTGAACTGCTGCAATATAAATAAAGACAAGTTTAGGGTGTCCCGAAGACCTACAGATGGTTTCAATTCAAGCAGGTTTCTGAATTTTGATGAACAAAAACCACCAGAAAAAAGGAGAGACATTGAAAGCCTTTTAAGTTTATTAATCAATCAATCCTGTAGTGCTTTATGAAAGAAATGCCCTATAAGTTGATGATATTTTACTGGATTGGATGCAGTCAACAGAGTACAATTGTACCAGCTGGTGTAATTATTGGTAACATTGAAAAAGTATTGTCTTTTGTAATATGAATTAGGGATTTTTGGTAGTTTGGTAACACAATTGCAGAAAATGGAGTTTAGTATTTTTACTGTTCTGTCTTGTTAACATAAAACATATGTTGTATTGGCATATGATCTTAAAGCAAATCAGCTATTTGTTAGTTTCATAGAGTATTTTCAAGGTCAGGCTGTCTCTTTAGTAAATATTTTTTAAATACAGAGAATTGTTAACTCAAAAACTGAGCCGAGTTTATTATGTATTAAGAATTAAATCTGAAATGGAAATAAATTAGTTAACATTTACTTCTTTTTTGCATAGCATGTTGTAATATTCAGCTGTAATATATAATCAGATCTGGACAGCCTTCAAGGACATAGAATTTACTTTGAGGACAAGGGGTAATACAAAAGGCTTCGGACCCGACATCCTGTATGATGGGTGGCCTTTTGTTTTGCTGGGGAACGAGGTGAGGGAATGCCACCATTGACATTTAAGGACAGAAAAGCAGGTTTGTCATCAGTTTGCATTTATCAGTAAATACACACATTATTAGTTGCCTACTGGTTCAAAACTGGTTTCATGGTCTATAGGATAAGGATAGCTTGATTCTGTTGGTCAGTCCAACGAAGGGAATTAAGTTTACCCTTGTCTGTCCATTGGTCCATCTGTTTGTTTGTCCATCAGGTAAAAGTTGGTTTCTGATTAATAGCTTCCGAAGACGTTTATGTATTAAATTGATACTTTGAGTGTACCTGTATAATTAAAAGTTACAGGTAAAGCTCTATATTTCAGTCAGTTTTTACAGGAGTTACGGTTCCTTTTCAACTTAAATTTTGTTAAAATAATTAGTTTATGTTGTTTTAATCTACATAGTATTATACTGTACACTGCCCTATTTCTACTTATGATTGCAATCAACCCTAATGCTGTGTTGTTAAAGAATAAAGTAAATCATATTTATGTCACAGAAACTCTGTTGCATTTTCGAATTATGAAACTGAACATTTGATATTGATTTAATGAAGTGCTATGTTATAAATCTATATACCGACCTGGCAAACTGCTTTAACCTGGTAACATCAGCCACTACTTAAATGCTGATATTACCATACTATTAATCATATCTCTGCTACGGCCTCCACTATCATTATTTAAAATTCTATACAATTATAAAAATATTTTTGCAGAGTACATCAACATATGATCATGACTATTCTACCAAAAGAAGGAAAGTTGTGAGAACTACTAAAAAACAGGAATGTCCTGCAAAAATCAGAATTCGGAGAGTTTTACGGTTTCCAGAATTTCAGGTAAAATTTAATTTTGATTCTTGGCAGATTGATTACATCTTATGCTCATTATGGTATAATAGGGGTAGTGGGTGCATATAGAGTTCCCTTTTTTGGGAAAAATTTCCTTGAATTATCAGTACAAAGTCTAGTTGTGCATAATTATCATCACTGCATTCCAGTCTATTTGCAAAGTTGTGACACTTTATTTATTTTGAACGGTAACTCTTGTCAGGTCTTCTCCTAAGCCTCTCAACTGACTTTCCCCAAACTTGCTAGGGATATCAGTATGAAGTATACTTCAGCATTCTGGTCCATCCGTTGGCAAGTTATGGCCCTTATTAACTCTTTAGTGGTAAGTCAAACACTTCCTTGTCAGCTGTACTCCTGTTTAACTTGTCAAGAAGTATCATTAGGACGCCGAGTTGCGCATATCAATGTCATGTTCTAGTCCATTAACTTCTGGTGGAGGTATGGTCTTTTCATTATTTTTAATGTTAAGTGTTTTCAGCATTACTTTTACCATACTTGCACATTTTATTCATCATTTCACTCTTAATGTTTTTATGATCAACATGGCATGACGACGTGTCGGGTTAAGCCCCAGAACCTGACCTCAAAGGTCAATGTCGCACTTTCAGTTTGTTTAATATTTCATGTCTGGTCTGTAACTTTGTCTTACATGGCGGGGTTTTAAAATAGTTTGGCGCAAGTGATGAACATGGCATGATGATGTGTCACTTGCATTTACCTGTCTAAATACCCAGACCTTTACATCAGGTGTCAAGGACAAAGTTACACAAAGGTAAAGGTCACACTTTTAATTTAAAAAAACATGAAATTGTGTGTCTAATCTGAATCGACAGTCCATTACTCTTGATATCATGGATAAATTTGAATTGCTACCTATTATAAAATATATCATTATTTTCACAGACCATTAAGGGGGCATGTGCCACTTACAAGTGACATTTCTTGTCCTTTAATACTTAATCTTAGTAACACTCTGTGATATTTTGTTACAATTATGATGAATAGTGTTTACTAAAGAAACCAAGCAATTTATCTTTAGTCTACACTATTAAGTTATATTCCATTACATAGATTGCTGGTGACAATGATTCAGTATGGCGATGGAGAAATGCTGCCAAAATGCTTAAAGCTAATTACGGATCTGATACTGTCAAAGAATACCAGATATATTTGTATTTCCCTGAGACAGACATACACAAAAATCATATTCATGGAGAGGTAATTTTAAGTAATGTCAGTCAAATGTAACAAAATCTCATTTCTATAATTTGATCATGCTAATATAATTACTTTTAGAAATTGCTTTTCTTGTCGAAGCAGTATTTCAAAACATACAATTTGTTAACCAGTTTAAATAACTACTGTAAAACAAATCAGTATTGCATTAATATTCAATTTTATTTTAAATTACCTTAATGTGATACTTACTGCGAACAAACCATTGCATCTATATTAACAAAATGTGAGCCTAACAACAACAGCAAGGTTTTATTGTTATATTTAAATGCATATTCAGATTTAGTTTTACCCCTCTGAGATTTAGATGGCAGCCCTGAAGATATAAATTGATTTGGAAATGCTTTTCAATTTGAAATGTAGCATTATAATAAGGTCTATTTCTGTAGACATGTTAAACTGACTATTTTATTCCTGAACATTCTTTTTAATCAAACTTTGGTGGTAGTGTAATGGAGAGCATTTGCCTCTCACACCAGAGGTTTTGGGTCCAATCCCCAGCTTGTCACAATGACTAAAAAACAATGCTCAATACTGGTTCTGTCTAAGAAGCAGACTTGAGAGCAGTTCATTTAGGCTTTGAACTTTCTTTTCAATTAAGCTAAAATAAAATATATGTACTATATGTTCTTGATAGTTTCCAGCATATTTTTTGTTGATAATGGCAGCTAATTTTATTACTGTAACCAATTTTTCCAGGGTTACATGATGTCATTGGATGATACCATTTATATTACTGCCATGTTTCTCTTTCCAAACAGTATGCTAAGGAATATAATTATATCATACCACATATATCCCTGTCTTCTGTAACTGTGTACAACAACTTTAAATTATACAAAATTCACTTCTTTGTTGATAGTATGCTGTTTATAGCCTGCCAGTTGACAAACGAATCATCCAAAAAATTCATGATCTTGTTGCTGATGGCATAACAGAAACACAGCAGATAAGGCACCACCTGGATATGCATGTGGCGGAGCAGATTCCGGAAGTGGCAATTGAAAGAAGCAAAGACGTTTCTTTCCAACCAACCATGATATAAGAAATCATGTCAACTTGTCAGTTGCTTCAACCAGGTATTCTTTTGTTTACTAAAATGTTTATTCTTTTCCATATAAGTTTATTTCTTTTCCATATCAGACTATTTCTTTATGAATTTATTCTTTCTCCATATGAGTTTATTTCTTCTCCCTGTAAGTTTATTCTTTCTCCATATAAGTTTATTTCTTCTCCCTATAAGTTTATTCTTTCTCCATATAAGCCGAGCCCAATTAGCTCAGTCGTAAGTGCGTCTGACTGTCAATCTAGGGGTTGTGAGTTTGAATCCCCGCTCGGCCACAATCTACATGATGTTTGATATACAACATTCATCTCTTACCACTGATTCAAGTGGGAAAGTTATCCGTTACTTGCGGAGATGGGGTGTGTTCAAGTACTTGTTAACCTTCCAGAATCTCAGGAAACAGTGGTTAGGTCTACTGATCATCTGTTAGCCCTCGATGGCATAAAAATGACGTCAAATATTCAATCTATCAATCAATTCTCCATATTAGTTTATTTCTTCTCCCTATAAGTGTATTACTTCTCCATATAAGAGTACACATTATGTTGCCTTTGTGAACACCAATATATGTGTCCATCCATCACACTTTCTTTTTAAAACTAATCCAACTAAACTTATCAACACGATGCGGCAATACTAAGTAAGAAGTAACCATATGAAGTATTGTTACACATTGTGTAGCAGGGCTCCAAATCATCAAATTATGTTGGAGTTGTCCTTTTTTACACGCCGTCTTCTTCGAAAGAATGTGAATTTCTTTGTAATTATAGTCGATTTCCATGATTCCGTGGGTTCATTATAGGAAATTACCATAACTATTTTTAGCTCAAATGAGAGTTTCAAGGTTAAGTCTAAATTCATAACCTGGTATTCTTTGCTTTTTTTTATTTTATCCTAACAACTAAAATAAAACTTTTTTTGTGGTGTACATTCTAGCTTTGTGTGTGTGAAATTTGCCACATTATTAAAATAACACACTTTAAAATGGAGCTCCTTTACATTTTACCATAATTATCTATTTTGCTTTACAGGTTCAGCTGTGGTGACCAAGAAAATCGTCACATTATTAAAATAGCACACTTTAAAATGGTGCCTCTTTACATTTTACCATATCTATTTTGCTTTACAGGTTCAGCAGTGATGACCAAGAAAATCTTCACATAAACTTACAGCATTGGACAAAGGATTTTGGAACAGATTGTTTCTTTTTCCGTCCATCGTAAGTACCATTATCACTGGGTTAACAGTCAAAGTTTTCAATTCGGCTATCCTATGAATTGGTGAACTTTATTACTACTGTGTTAACATTGGCATCACAAATGTTACATTGTTCAATAACAAGAAACATTGCCAATTTCATTTTAAATTGATACACAGCATTCCTAATACCACAAGACGTATGGGATTGTAATGCAGTTGCTATTTTTTGCCTGAAAGTGATAGGAAATGTCAATGCTACCACATGAAATGATGAGATGAAATGCATAGGGTTAAAATTCATAACCGCTCTAAAAGTTAATCAGTGTTTGGCCTATTTTCAACTGCCTGGGAGGGATGTGGTGGAAATATAGATATCTTACATTTAAAGGAAGCTTACCAAGAACTTGGTCACTGTTACTGTCTCTTCAATTACCTAAAACATAATATCCAGTACATATCATCCCCATATCATTATTTGTATTTCCTCAGAGCTTGTCAATTAACTAATATATATTCAAATGAAATGAAGGGTATTCGGAAATAACTCTTTGTTGTCTTTGTGTGAGAAATATCAGCTCTTGAAAAGTTTTTTTCAGGTTTGTCAGCTGTTCTTAGTTTATAGTTATTTAGTTTAATAGCTTGAATGTGAAGAAAGCACAGAGCTAATATGAACTGCTTTCGAGTTAGCATCCTTGGTAGAACATGTACTGAGTGTTGTTTTTTCAGAGGCATATGTTCTAGCTAAGGATCAAACCACAACTTCTGCCATGACTTACAATTTATTTCACGATTTATCCTTTTATGGACATATAACCTGTTTTCAAATTAATGGTTGGAAGAAGGGGATGGTCTCAAAATTTGAATGAAAGTTGAAATACTTGTTGTAATAAAAGAAAGGTTAATACTGAATACATGTGAATATTTCATACAAGTCAGGTTCTTGGCACAACAATGTTTGATGAAGAGTAAATAGCATGGCATCATAAGACTAAAACAATCCTCTGATCATAAATAACATATTAAAAGTAAAAAAAAAACATGTTTCTAATTGAAATGTTCACATTGTATCTTTGTCTAATGGTCATTGTAGCTGAGGTTATGCGTTTAAGTCTTGTTCCAGTCAAAATAATTAATCTGAGAAAGTTTGCCAGTTAATTTGCCTTTTTACTAAGTTCATTAAGACAATTTCCTCCACCAGGAAAACTGGATATGTCTCTATATATATACTCTGTAATGGGTTGAATAAAAATGGCATTAGTCCTCTCTTCATAAAAAAGATAAACATGTATATTTATTCATATTAAAACTGCTAAATGATAATTGTTTTATTATTTATTTTTAGAAAATCTGGCTTGCATGTCACAGATTGATTGGATTGTTTTATTTTAAAAGATCTTACTATAATCACATAATGTTTAATTATAGGAACAAGTGTGTATCTTTGCGATTTTCATCGCAATCAGGCATGGGACCGTTGGTTGAAACATGTTCATTGTGTTTACTTTATTTGCAGAAAAGAGCCTTGGATGAATAGAAAGAATGCTTTCAAAGCTGGAAATCGTAGTGAAATTGGAAAGTATGGCTTTGGATACACCCTTTTCAGTCAACAGGTATGTGAAATTTATTTGAGGTATAATGAAGCTGCTATTTCTATACACCCATTTAAAAAATGTTGTTATAGCATTGTTCATCTTTTAACTTTTGCTTCAATATACAGTTTAATTGGATTATATTCATTTCTTAACCAGTGTTATACAAGATGTACATGCATAAATAAGTAATTTGCACATATATCAATACTAAACATGTAGTAATGGACATATTTTTGATTAATACTTAAATATATTTAAGTAGAAGGTGTGGTTTATAGTGCCATCTTATGATCACTTATCTTTCACTGCTGGGTGATATGTTTGAGTCCTGCTAGACCCAAAAACTTCCTGTGAGAAAGTTTGCCAGTTTCTTGAGGAAGGATAGTGGTTAGAAACAGAAGTCTTCCTCCACCAATAAAATCAGATATACCATATATAACACGAAATATGTTGAAAATGATATTGAACCCCATAAATAAATCTGAATAAGTTGGAGATTTGCATGATGGATATAAATGCCTCTTGTGGTATTGCTCTTTTTGTACTAAGGAAGCTTTCAATCTGTAATTTACAAAATAATGAAATTATTAAATTTATATATAAATTAAACATATATGAAACAGCACATGGAAATATAAACTGGGATTTTTTCAGGCTGTCTTGCTCCTGCAAAACAGAATCAAGGACAAATTCTTCACTGACAAAACAAAGTAGGGGTTTATATTAACTATTTCGTTAACAAAAATAACTTATAATATTAGATATATTATCAACCAATTGTTCCCAAAATAAATGCTATAATGTCCATATGCAATTTCGGTTTAACGTTGTATTCAAAATACAGTTTGCAAAATTTCAATCCATTGTCTGGTATTTAAATGAAAAGTAGCAGATTGCATCGAAATGAACTAT
This sequence comes from Panopea generosa, assembly GCA_029582155.1. Classification (NCBI taxonomy): domain Eukaryota; kingdom Metazoa; phylum Mollusca; class Bivalvia; order Adapedonta; family Hiatellidae; genus Panopea; species Panopea generosa. The sequence goes on from CM055897.1 coordinate 65,104,836, forward strand.
GAATTGTTTTACTATATTTGCTTAACCTGTGCAATTGAAAATGGTATGGGTATGTGTATACTCTTTAGGTACATCAACAGTGCATGCATACCAAATCAATACTTTACAGTTTTAAGAGAGCTTTGAAATTGCATGTAAAAGATGAACAAAAAATGGGATACTTTATATTTTTGCTGACTCTGTATAGAAATTATATATTTTTGTTTAAACAACACACATATACATGACATTCTTTGATTTCTTTAAGCAAACCATATACAAAGCATGATCAAGTTTTGGGTCTGGGTGATAAGCAGTTGAAAAACATATTCCAGAGAGATAAGTAGTAAGTGTTTTTTAGCGTCTTCTATGAAGCTCCAGATAGTTTCATATTAAATAACATTTAGCAAGAATCTACTATGTGATTGGGTCGGTTAGGCATTAAACTGATATAAGGAACTTTTTCTTTATGTTAAGAAGTGTGAACATAGAGTCCTGTGTTTCCTCGTAACTGTCTGTCTGCAAACAGATCAATTTTATCTGATGTGTAGTATGAGGCTGTAAAACCAAATTCAAATCAAACCAGACTAATTTATGGTATGCAGTTAAAACCCTTCATACATAGGTGCTAGAACGATACCTTGGAAGCATAGACTACACAGAAGAATGAGAGAATACCATGTAAGTGTCTGATATTATCAACTTTATGAGGTGAGGCTTCGAGGAAAAAAATTACGTGCCAAACCTGATGAAGTTGATAATATTAGACATTGACCTGGTATTCTATTTATCATGTCAATATTTCTAGTTCGTTTTTTATTCATTATAAGTAGGGTTAAAAGTAGTTCCATCCAGGTCAAAATGTATAAATATACACAACGACATAACGAAGCATACATAATGACTTCATGTGCCTGATAAACTTGCAAAGACGGGATAAACCTATGTTTATTAGGCAGGCAGTTAATCAATAGAAATGAATACGTTGACATGATAAAATAAAATATCAGACTGTTATTGATTCTTTTTATGAGGGTAATATGCATTAAGACTACCTAAGCATTATTCTATTTTGAGGAATACTGAATAATGCCAAATAACAAATCTGAGTTGCATACATGTAGTTGTTGTTATCACAGTACATTCTATATATGGTGGAATCTGCTTAAACACATGTAACATTTGTTTTCAGTTTAGCAGTTTGTTTTATAACTGAAGTCCTGTGCAAGGAGGCCATGGTTGCCATTTTCCAAAGTGTGACTCGTATAACATATGAAGATGCAGATTACGAGTGTCGGTTGTTGGAGGGGAAGTCTAGAACCAGAGCTCTAAAGGCATCTGTAGAAATTTGTAATTGTCTAATTTGAAATACATTTATCATTTACTTTAACTCTTTAAATCATAATAATGATTTGTAAATAGCATTACAGATGATTTCTGATAACTGTTTAAAGAAATTGGCACATTTATAAAACCATAAAATCAATCGGCCTTCAAACTGATCATTTTTTAGTGCACAATGTCAAGATTTTTGCATTAATATTTAATATCTAAGGCAAAATTTCATTTCAGTAGGTGAAAATCTTTCTTGAAATGTCCATAAAATCAAAAGTAATTTTATTTTATTAATTAAGCGATTTAATATTGCCCATGTTATTAATCCAAGGATTTGGATAATGACCCCAAAGTTATAGTTGCAGCAGGCGCGGATCCAGCTATTTTTCCCAGGGGGGTCAGATCGAACCCTTACTATAACAAACAGCAAGGTGCCTTTATACAGTTACTAATTTATCTGATTGTGTGGATGTTAGCCGTTCTAACTTTACAAGTAGAGTTATAGTCAAAGTTTTCAGTTCTAGCCACGAGGAGGCCTCCACATTTAGAACTTTTTTTTTTTTTTTTTTTTTTTTTTTTTTATGTTTTCCCATACATTTTATGACATTGACTTATTGTTACATGTTCTGTGACTGAGTATGTCAGTGTGTGCAGCACAACAGTATGGTTACGACCAACGACATGAAGTTCACACCGCTTGACCTTTACTGAAGAGGTAAAATCATCAGTATCTAATCATACAATATACTCGATTGGAACATTCGTCTTTTATTTTGTCCTATGAACGTTTGGCAGATTATCTTTGCGTCAATGTACTTCGCATGGTGCAAATGCATTAGCACTAGTGCTGATAACCTGTCCTCATTCATAGTGCTTCGCATGTAGCGTTTAATGCGACGAAATCCAGAAAATGAGCGTTCGGCCTCACATGAACTGACAGGTACAACCTATGTGCAGAAGGGTTTTAACATCTGGAAAGATATTTTCGTCCGTAATTTGTACGTATCCAGAAGACTGTCTGGTGTAATCCCCTTTTCAACAAGCTTTTTACAAGCCCTCTTCCATTCTGATAATTGCGCTAGTAGATTATTTGAGGAAGAGTTTTGTAAGTCGGAATTCCAGAAGAGCAAATCAGATGAAAGCTTTTGCATTTCCGTCTGTGACAGGTTCATCATTTGTTCGGGGATTAAACAGCCCAGAGTATAAGCAACATGGTCGTCTTTCTGAAATCTGTCATTTAGTTCATTAGATAAGTGATCCAAGAACGGGATTGCAACTGTAAGTCTGAAGTTCTCTGGAGGACTTGAGACAGTCATGTTTGATCTCTTTGTTTGTCTACCGCACGTTCTTGGGGTATTTTCTTGGATGTTCAGCTCGTCTGCGATACGTTTGCAGTCTGCATACCATATTGTGAACTCCTGGTCTACGTCAGCCCTCATCTCTTTGACTCGTTCTACTCTGTCAGTAACGAGATTGCGTGCCTTGTACACGTCTAAATCGCGTTTCTGAAGCTTTGACGCTAGAGGCTTGACTGTCTCCAGAATAGCTCTAATGCAAATGAATGTCACGAGAAATTGAAATGACATCAAAGTAGCCAACAGACCTTGTGCGGTTATTTTAGTCTGAGCATCCCACGACCAGTCATCTTTTGTGTTCTCGTCCATTGAGGGATCTATCATGTACTGGAGACACTCAATAACCACGGCATACATGTCGTAAAATACGTCGTAGCATGTAAGCCGCTCTACCCATCTTGTTTTACACAGACCCAAGAGCTTCTTTCTCTTTGACTCGGTGCCGTGGTGTACAAGTACACGCTCAAAATAGCGTTGTCTTTTGGGCTACGCATCGAAGAAAATGAATGTGGAATTAATTCCATCAATCATGTTTCTAACAACGGGCAGTTTACATGCATGTGCAATGCTCAAGTTAAGAACATGATTCTTGCAGTGTGTGTAAAGAGCAAGTTTATTCATTTCCTTTATCCGAGCTTGACACCCCTTCTTTTCTGATGCCATCGCTGCGGCCCCGTCATACGCCTGACCCCTTATTTTCTCTACTGGAAGATCGTTTTGTGTCAACACTTCAATAATTTTTCATGAAATCATTTCTCCAGTAGTACGTTCTAGGTGAACAAAGTCAAAAAATTCTTCCCAGATACATGGTTCGCTTTGACTTTCATCTATAAATCGTAAGCATAAAGCCAGGACCTCCTGATTCGCAAACTTGTCTATCACTTCATCTGCTACGATCGAGTAGAATCCCTTGCCTTTTAGGCCTTCTTATATTGGTTTTCTGATGTATTGTCCTATAATACATATCAATTGATTTTGGATTGTCTTGCTGGTGTATGTTGCATTTTTAGGTGTATGTTCTAGATGCTGTGCCAGCTCCTTGTTATGATTAGCAAGTAAGTTCAGAATTGCCCTGAAATTTCCCTTAATGGAAGATGTACTTGTTGAATCGTCTCTGTGGCCCCTAAAAGGCAAGTTCTGCTTTCCACACAGAATGATTGATTCGACAATCATTGTCAGCAGTTTTAAGTTTGTGTCATACACATGTTTATTTTGTGCGCTGATCTTATATTGAACAGTGCTTTCTGGGCTCTTTAGGCTTGCCGTCAGTGTCTGATATGAAATACAAGTGTTTTTATGGTACTCAGAATTTTGATGTATCAATAAAGATCCATCTTTTCCAGTAGCCTTTTTGAAATTTGTGAACGGCTTCTTTACAAACGAGTCATAACACCTGATATCTGACTGAGGAAACAACACACACAATTTACAAAGACCACCATTTAAGACACTACTGTATGCCAGCCATTTATGATTTTCCAACCAACTAGTCTGGAAATATAGTTGCTTTTCCTTAGTTTTGCCAGCAACCAGCCTTGTCTTAAATGGCAAATGCTTAAGTGTTTCCGGATCAGGCTGCTTTCTACATACGAAATCTTGTCTGTTTGTGAGAGCGAAGACAGTGGCACGGTCCCATTCAAAATATCGCCCAGGTCATATTTCGATGATCTACGGAATTGGTCTGCACCTGTGTCATCATGTTCATCTGCAGTTTCAGGGTTTGAAACTTGTGGATGTTCTGCTTGGTCATCGGTTCGGTCATGACTTTCAGACTCAGTATTGAGCGTTTGATTGTCATGTGATTCACATTTGAAGAAATCAGAAATTTTCTGCTTCTTTAAAGGGGGTTGCTCAGATGACACCCTTTTGGAAGACTGTTTTGTGTCATCAATCATATGGCAAGAAACAAAATGATTTGGTTGCCACATTTCTACTTGTAGATCCGAAGTATGTGTCCACATGATGTATAATGGTGGGCCAAATTCAGATATGTCTCCGCCTAAGGGACGAATAGTCTGGTTGTGCACTTGCCTGTTGATAGCAACATTTTGTACTTGTGGAAATATTGTCACTACTGGGCGGCTAAAGGCATTTGCGCTGGCATGCATGTGCAACAGGGACGAGTACTGTCCGTCTTTGGCCGAATTCATGCTCTCATTCTTCAACGATTTTGGGATATTATTGGGGACTCTAGCATCATCAGAGATGGAGGTTTCGAAAATGTATTGGAATTCGGACAGTTTGCTCGACATTTCTACATATGTGTCATTGCTTGTGTATTTCATAATTATAGTTTTTGAGTAACTCATACACACACCGAATCAGACACTCAACATGATGGTTTTCTGTGCCAAAAACAGAATTTGAAATGGAGCGAAAGAAGCAGTTGCCATCTCCGACAACCTTCACAGGAGCAATTCTTTGCTTGATTTCTGTATCGTTTGGAAACAAGCATTTCGAGACTGCGTCATCGGGGGAATGAATTTTATCTCGTGTTAAAGCTGTCTGCGGTAAAGGGTTTTCACGTATAACCGTTTCCCTCATTAGTACTTGGAACCGGAATGCATCCCAACCGTTTTTCGCAGCATTTGCAAAGGCTTTTCGCATCGACTCCCATTTAAATGCCGTAAACTGATCATAATTATATAGAACGCCGATGTTTTATAGTGTCTGTGTATAAAAGTACTTGGTGTGACGTCAGAAAATTGATATGACGTCATTGGTCACTGGTGTGACATCATCAATATCTGGCGCATGCTGAATTAATTTGAAACTGATTTATCTTTGATCATTCAAAATTTTATTGCACTATGTGATTACGTTATGAAATAGCGAAATAAGTTCAAGAAATTATTGATGGGCCCTCGTATAATGAGATATTAAATACCGCTTATTTGTATTGATCGATCAAAGTAAGAGGGTCTCTCATTATATCGACGAATTTGGAAAACACAAATATGAGGTCAATACCTTCTTAGGGAGGTCCTTTTTTCAAGGGGGGGGGGGGGGGGGGGCATTTTTAGGATTTTCCAGGGGGGTCCCCTTCTGAAATCCGCGCTTGTGCAGGCAAATATGAGTGTCCGGGACCAATTAATGTAATTGGCCAATATGAAATCATTTGATCAATGACGATTTTATTATGCTCCCCAAAGGGGGAAGCATTTAGTCGCCGCTTTGTCCGTGCGTGCGTCCTTGCGACCCCAAGTTCTTGTCCGCACTATTTTCTACAACCCCTGGTTGGAATTTTATGAAACTTGCTAGGATGCATCATTATCAAGTGCGGATGTGCATATTGTCTTTGTGTTCCGGTTCGATGATTTTTCACGGAGATATGGTCCTTTGTTTCTGTTTGTGACCAAATTCTTGTCCTCTCTATTTCTCTACAACCCCACTTTTGAATTTTATGAAACTTGCTAGGATGCATCACGACCAAGTGGAGATGTGCATATAGTCTTTGTGTTCCGGTTCAATCATATTTCTCTACAACCTCTGCTTGGATGCATTATTACCAAGTGGAGATGTACATATTGTCTTCATGACACTATTTTGCTACAACCTCTGGTTTTAATTTTGTAAGACTAGCTAGGATATGCACATATTGTCATTTTGTTCCAGTTCAATGATTTGCAAATGAGCTCTGTGAAGTGCAGAGCCACATATTGTTCCTGCTATGCAGTTTGGTATTTTTCAACCAAGTAGCCGGTACGGAGTCAAACACTCACTTGGGGAGCAGCCATCGATTCCACCTATATTATTTTGTTAATTCTAATAACCATGTCAATTTTCAATCATTTAATATGAAAATTAATGTAATAAGGTAGGTTTATAATAGGTTTCAGTGCATTCTATATTTAAAATAAATATGTATTGATATGATGAACAGTGTCAACTTCAACATTACAAAGTCTTCTTTTTATCAACAGTTAATTAATTAAACGACTCTAGCTTTAAATAACCCTTGTTGTATGGGCTCAGTTTATTATAACTTGACGATAACAAGGCTAATACAATAAATTTATAAATGAAATAGTTTGTTATTCTTAATCTGTGTCATTTATATTTTCTGTTCCACGTTTGTGTACTTACAGGTAAGAGTAAAAAGGAACAGTTCAGTACCCTATAGCGATATACTGCCATTCTACTGGTTGTCAACATAAGACAGATGTATGCAACAACGCCAGTCTATGTCACTGTTACCAACATATGCAAGATCAAACAGCGCGTATTACACTTCAATATGTCAACACATGATGACACGACAGACAACTTTCAGATGACCATAATGCAATATTATTGACTTTGTTTGACTTCTGGTTAAATTTTTGCGTGCAAGTACGATCAAGTCCATATCTCACCAACCGCTTAAAGGTTACAATACAACAGATAATTTATTTACATTAATGGCGATGTCACAAAAATACCTTAGCAATAAAGGTGGTAGATTTTATTGTATTTTCGTTGATTTTTCTAAGGGATTTGATACCTTAAACCACTTTGAACTTATGCAATGTTTGAAAAGAAAAGGAGTTGGAGGAAAAAAATGTCTAAAACTTCTTGTTGCTATGTATAAAAATGTATGTATATGTGTCAGGGTTGATGATTGTAAATATACTAAAAATGTTTATTGTAACATAAGTACACAGCAAGAGTGTAAACTTTTTATTAATGGTCTTATTGATTATTTAACGGAGCCGATGTCAGAGGAATACAAGTATCAGAAACTGAAGATTTCATTGCAGTGATGTACGCAGATGATTTGGCAAATGTTAGTGATACTGTAACAGGCTTACAGTCACAGATTGATATCATTTCTTCATTTTGCATTAGAACTGAATGAAAATTAATGTACAAAAGACAAAAATAGTTGTTTTTAGAAATGGCAGAACACTTAGACAAAATGAAAAATGGTTTTATAATGATATGTTACTAGAAACAGTTTCTATGTATAAATATATGGGTTTATATATAACTCCAAAATTGATTTGGACAGATGCAAAAATATGTTTGGCAACACAAGCTAAGAAAGCAATTATATAAATGATTAAATTACAAAATAATGTTGGTATTTTGAGAGGAAAGACTAATTGAAACTTTTTGATATGATGATTAAACCCATTTTACTTTATGCATCTGAAATATGGGGATATGAATATTCAAAACCAATTGAAAATGTACATGATCAATTTTGTAGAAAGTTTTCAAAACTCCCAACTAATGTATTTCATATGTTTGTTAGAGGAGAATGTGGTAGATGCCCACTGTATGTCGAGTATCACTGTAATTTGTCAGAATTGGTTAAAATTTCTAAAGATGAATAGAACACGGTATCCATACCAATGTTATAAAATGTTAAAACAGTTTGATGAAGTTCGACATATTTCTTCGGAAACCAAAATTAAAAATCTACTATTCAAAATATGGGTTTGGGTATGTCTGGTTAAATATTGGTGGTGGTGATGATAAATTGTTTATTTATACATCCGAGCAAAGATTGATTGATTGTTCTAAACAGGAATGGTGTGGTAGTGTCGCTGAGTCTGCAAAAGGTTGATTTTATAGATACATGTATATTATGCCTGAACTGAAAACTGCAAATTGCCTGTTATTATAATTTGCCATTAAAATTCAGAATTTCACTTTCAAGATTTAGATATTCAGCTCATAATTTGATGATAAAAACTGGCAGACATAACAATATTCCATATGAATACAGAAAATGTCCATTTTGCAAGGAACAAACTATAGAAGACAAGTATCATTTTATTATGCTCTGCCCGTTATATAGAAACTTAAGGCAGCAATACATTTTTATGCTTAATACACCTTCATAACAATTATTTTATTATTTATTTGATAGTAATGGCGTAACAGTCTTAAACTTATCAAAGTTAATATACTTTGCTCTCAAACTCATAATAGACAGTATCAAACTGTTAAATAAACAACAAGTATAGTTAATTATTTTTACATTCTAAATTATGTAAAATATGATAAAAAAATTATGGTAAATTTCAAAACAATTTGATGGTATTAAAAATATATAAATATATATATATCAATATGATGTTGCATCACAATGGTTATAATGTACATTACTTGATGAATGTTAACATGTTTGTTATAACCTAGCCCGAGTGGTTCCGGCTAAGAATAGAATCACTGTCGATCTCTACAGAAGGGTAGGAATCCTCCGAAAGGGTGTCATTTTCATTTTATCATTTTTTGACATGTTCACTACTGTGGTTAAATTATCAGCCCCTGTGTGGTTCCAGGTCGCCATGAGTGATGGCAAGAATAGGATCACTGTGGCTTATGCATGTCGTAGGAAGCGACAAATTGAGTAATACGATAGAATTTGCTGAAACTCTGCAGTTCTGCAGGTATCAAGGTTCTAGGTTCATTCTGCATATTCATTTGTTGATGTATTTTTTTAATCTGTATGTTAATTTGTTGTTTTTGTACATGTAAAGTGAACCTGGAATCTTCCTTCCTGTTGGCGTTGAATAACCTATAATGTGTTGGTACGCCGTAAAACCCTATTCATTCATTCATTTATTGTTATTACCTAAATCATATTGACATGTTAATATTATTGTATGTTTTGTTATATAATTCATTTTGTATGTCGCTTTGCTGAACAACTTGTATTATTGGCCAGAGGCCTACATTGCTTAATAAAGATTTGTCATTGTCATTGAAACTTTACACAAGACTTCCCAGTCATCAAGCGTACTACAATAATTTAGTAAGATAACGTTTGCATGAATACAACGCAGTGTATTATCTAAGTTTGCAGAACTGATAACATGTACAAACAAATCAGTTGTAAAACTGTCAGGGATTTATATACATGTATATCTAAATAATTTGAATTGAGAAAAATCACCAATTCTTAGCAATAAAATGAGGAACACTAAGAGAATGTAAGTTAAGAAAGTATTCCTTGAAACGTGCATTTACGGGTATTTTAATGAACAATTGTATTGATAAAGTTTAATGACAGAAACAGAATAAATATATCTCTCCCAATAAATTCCTAACGTTTTGTAACATAATAACCAAGATCAATTTAAAAGATGAACACATCAGGAAATTTAATTATAAACATTAATACAGTTGTAGTTACTATTGCTGCATATATCAAATGTTTGCCATCTATACATGTATTATTCATTTGTGTATTATTGTGTGAATGTTCATGGACCATTTTTTATGTAAATAAATCAGTAAAACTGTAAAAACATAATAGATCAATATTAATATCAATATGTAAATCATGATATTTCACTCATGTGTTTCGGATGAACATTTAGCGTGAAACGAAGAATCATAAAGCACAATACACTTGAAACATTAAAATCAAGTAGTTTTATGTCATCTTGTCTTGTTCATAGTTGAAAACATGTTATAATATATGAATAATATATACTTGTGTATCATTAAAGACATATTTTCAAATGAAATAGGTTGTTTAATTATTTGCCGATACCGTCTAACTGGAATTTCCCATTAAATGATAATTTATTTTTTTTGTCATTGAATGACCATGATATATTGAAATATATTGAATCCTGTTGGCGTCGAATAACCTATAATGTGTTGGTACGCCGTAAAACCCTGTTCATTCATTCATTGTTGCAATCAGGCATATTAGCTAAAAGGATGCATGTTACTATTATTGTCCCCCTCTTTAAGAAAAGCATGATACTAATTTAGGTCTGTCTCCGTCCATCCGTCTGTCAGTCTGTCCTTCAGACTTTGGTACCCATGCAGTAACTTGAGAATGTCTGAATCAAATCTTTTAAAATTCTAATACAATGTTTATAATGACAAAACAATCTTTGATTTTAGGGGTTGTGGCTTTTTTCTTTACAGAGTTGTGCCCCTTAATTTGTGAAAAGTAATTTTTTGGGTTTCAGTACAATAGCCACTGAATGCCAGAACCTAACCCCAAATTTCTGCCTATAGCTGATCTTTATATACATCAGGTATGTGAACCTTTTACCCAGGGTGCTGTCTATAGTAGACCTTTATATACATCAGGGATGTGTACCTTTTACCGAGGGTGCCAAGTGTAGAATGTATGCTCTATTTATATAGTAACCTGTCTCTGGTAGTTTACACCAATTTTAACCATATTATATACTTTGATAATGTGATACATGCATGCTATCATTAAGGCATCGACAGTTTTATGAGTGTACTCATTTAAAACTATTTAAAAACAACTTTGGACTGAGTGTATAAACAAATGTAGTATGTACGCTCTATTTATATACCAACCTGTCTCTGGTAGTTAACGCCAATTTTAACCACATAATGTCCCTTGGTAAGTTGATACATGCATGATATATTTGAGGCTTTATCAGTTTAAAGTATTTACACATTTAAAAACTATTTAAAAATAACTTTGGACTGAATGTATAAAAAAAGCGTAGAATGTACGCTTTATTTATATAGTAACCTGTCTCTGGTAGTTAACGCCAATTTTAACCATATAAGGACCCTTAATAATGTGATACATGAATTCTATCATTGAGGCATCGTCAGTTTTAAGTATGTACACATTTAAAACTATTTAAAAACAACTTTGGACTGAATGTATAAACAAATGTAGAATGTACGCTCTAGTTATATAGCAACCTGTCTCCGGTAGTTAACGCCAATCGTAACCCCAATATGTCCCTTGGTAAGTTGATTCATGCATGATATCATTGAGGCGTCATCGTTTTAAGTATTTACACATTCAAAAACTATTAAAAACAAGTTGGACTGAATGTATAAACAAATGTAGAATTTGCACTCTATCTATATAGTAACCTGTCTTTGGTAGTTAACGCCAATTTTAACCCCCATGTGTCCCTTGGCAAGTTTATACATGCATGATATCATTGAGCTATCGTCAGTTTTAAGTATGTTCACATTCAAAACTATTTAAAAACACTTTGGACTGAATGTTTAAACGAATTTAGAATGTACACTCTATTTATATAGTAACCTGTCTCTGGTAGTTAACGCCAATTTTAACCCCCATGTGTCCCATGACAGGTTTATACATGCATGATATCATTGAGCTATCGTCAGTTTCAAGTATGTACACTTTCAAAACTATTTAAAAACACTTTGGACTGAATGTTTAAACGAATGTAGAATGTACACTATATTTATATAGTAACCTGTCTCTGGTAGTTAACGCTAATTTTAACCCCAATGTGTCCATTGGTAAGCTGATACATGCATGATATCATTGAACCATCATCAGTTTTATGTATGCACACATTCAAAACTATTTAAAAACAACTTTGGACCGAATGTTTAAACAAATGTAGAATGTACTCTCTATTTATACAGCAACCTGTCTGAGGCAGTTAACGCCAATTTTAACCCCATTTTATCCGTTGGTAAGTTGATACATGCATGATATATTTGAGGCATCACCAGTTTTAAGTATGTACACATTCAAAAACATTTAAAATCTCGTTTTACTGAATGTATAAACAAATGTAGAATGTACGCTCTAGTTATATAACAACCTGTCTCCGGTGTTTAACGCCCATTTTAACCCCATTATGTCCTTGGTAAGTTGATACATGCATGATACCATTGAAGTATCATCAGTTTTAAGTTTTTAAACATTTAAAAATTATTTAAAATCTCGTTGGACTGAATGTATAAACAAATGTAGAATTTGCGCTCTATTTATATAGTAACCTGTCTCCGGTAGTTAACGCCAATTTTAACCCCATTATGTCCCTTGGCAAGTTTATACATGCATGATATCATTGAGGCATCATCAGCTTAAAGTTTTTACACATTTAAAAACTATTTAAAATCTCGTTGGACTGAATGTATAAACAAATGTAGAATTTGCGCTCTATTTATATAGTAACCTGTCTCCGGTAGTTAACGCCAATTTTAACCCCATTATGTCCCTTGGCAAGTTTATACATGCATGATATCATTGAGGCATCATCAGCTTAAAGTTTTTACACATTTAAAAACTATTTAAAATCTCGTTGGACTGAATGTATAAACAAATGTAGAATTTGCGCTCTATTTATATAGTAACCTGTGTCCGGTAGTTAACGCCAATTTTAACCCCATTATGTCCCTTGGCAAGTTTATACATGCATGATATCATTGAGGCATCATCAGTTTTAAGTTTTTACACTTTTAAAAACTATTTAAAATCTCGTTGGACTGAATGTATAAACAAATGTAGAATTTACACTCTATCTATATAGTAACCTGTCTCTGGTAGTTTACGCAAATTTTGACCCCATTAAGTCCCTTGGTAAGTTGATACATGCATGATAGCATTGAGGCATCATCAGTTTTAAGTTTTTACACATTTAAAAACTGTTTAAAATCTCGTTGGACTGAATGTATAAACAAATGTAGAATTTACACTCTATTTATATAGTAACCTGTCTCTGGTAGTTAACGCAAATTTTGACTCCATTAAGTCCCTTGGTAAGTTGATACATGCATGGTAGGCCTATCATTGAGGCTTTATCAGTTTTAAGTATTTACACATTTAAAAAAATATTTAAAAACACTTTGGAATGAATGTATATACAAATGTATCATTTACGTTCTATTTATATAGTAACCTGTCTGTGGTAGTAAACGCCAATATAAAATCCCAATAAGTCTCTTGGTGAGATGATACAGTTATTATGAATCACATGATTGCTATCGGAAGATTGTTTTCCTCTTCTTTTCCTACCATTCATTTTATTTATGCTTAGATTGAGAATCCCAACAAATCGTACTTCTACACGTACAGATGGCAACAATATCATTTTAAGTATTCGGAAAGTGTATTAAGAATGTGTCAATCATTACGCCTCATGCATATGTAATACCTGTCTCAGGTAGTTGGCCTGTCTGGGATCGGCAGCATTTATCCTTCGCGTACATCGATCCGTGATGAAATTATATGCAGTGCACGCTAAGTATACCGATAAACCGATCTCAAACACGAGAAGGGTCCCATTTCAGGTGAATATGTATTGTCCGCCATTATCATCTGACATCGAGTGCTCCGAATGAATCATCACCATGTTGTATAACAACAGATGCCTTTATATTGTGAAATCGAAGAATGCACGGTGCCGGTCTATTTTTGTTTAGTTTTAATCGAACAGTTTACATTAATTTTTTTTATTTTTTTTTTTTGTAATACTTGTTAATATAAGTTATATATGATATGATAAGTTCTTTGTTTGATAATTTTAAATTTTATAAAGAAAAACAATAGAAAAAAACGAATATATAGGCAGATACTGATAGGCTAATATCAGTGCAACATACATGGCTGAAATTTCGGATGACACCTTTAGTATTTCTTTAAAATCGTTTGAACCTTTGTCTGGATTTAACAAGTTTGGTACCAAAGATGATTAAGTTTTTTTGTCTATATCCAATTATTTTTCTCCCGTTTTTAAAGTATTACGGGTTGAAAACAAAATAAAATTGGCTTTTTACGACTTTGTTTTATTTTACCAAAACGGTATTCTGTAGTTTAACTAAAACATTTTAACAACACATCAGAGATTTTTTTGCAGAAGTATGAAGAAGTACGTTAACGATGGATGGCAAAAAAGTTGCATAGATATTTAACCTTTTTTTTTGCTATTTCCTTCTTTAAAAATGGACAAAAAATGAGAAAATGGTCACACAAAAATTACTGTAAGCATAATTTGTCATGCTTCTGTTTTTCTTCTTTTTTTTTCTTCATTTCACCAAAAGGACAAGCACATTTTGTTAGGGTCAGTGGGGAGTCGAGTGCCAACTGTGCCATCAGAAATTTAGACAAGCAAATGCAAAAACTTTTCTCTGTATATGGGTCTCTGATATAGGATATATATTACTTTTCGAAGAATTTAATAAGTGATATATTACATTTAATTGCATTACTGCCCAAACCATGCTGATGATATACATTTTAGCCAACAGTTGCTCTATGTTGGGCAAGTTGATTGGGCGTTGTTGGGATTATAAAAAAAATGCTTACCTACCAAACCGAGTTTTTAAAGAGGGTCGGGTTTTGATAAACAATGTGTTATTATTTATTATTCTGGTCGAGTCATGTTGTAAAGTATCAAGTTCGATGCCGTACATAATATCGACGAGTTTGTTGTAAACTTTGGGATGAATTCAGGCTTCACAACCCTCTTCGGTAAAACGAATGGGTCACTATAAAATGTATATTTTACATTAAAACCATATATACCTACCAAGTTCTAAAAGATAGTTGTTTACACGATTTTAATCTGCTCTTTCTCTTTGTATTGTTTTCTTTCATGAAAAATGAATACATGTTCATGTAAATAGACAATATTTAAGTCTTTTTACTGACAGAAGTCGCCTTAAAATGGCAAATATAGACTTATTTATTTTACCTTGATTGAGAAACGAAGAATTCTTGCGTAAATCCAGTATTAAGCTTATACGGACAAAGTGTCTTGCTTAAGGACACAATAGACCCAACTCTGTACGAAAGTCCCCATAATGATCAGATGCATAACTCGCATAATAACAAACACGACAGTGCAAGAATAAACATCATGTACATGTCTTTTTAAAGACAATTTCAATCCATCATTAAAATTGTATTTTCAATAAGCTTACAACCAGGATTCACGTTTGTGTGTAGTCTGCGTGCTCGGCCATTCGCTTTTGTTTTAAAGAAGCTTACGTTAATGCCTGTTTAACACCTTCGTGACAAGTGGAATTCACTTAGAATACAAGCGATTTCAACTATACACACAGTTTGTGATCTTGTAGACCTATTTACTGGCTCATATTAAGTGACTTTTACGGTGCCGCGAAGCATAGTCAAAGCCCAGTATTTTCGCATTATGTATGTAGGCAGCTTTTTGTAAGTTGTTTTTGTTGTAAATGGACATAATTCTTGACCCCGCCCCCCCCCCCCCCCCCCCCCCCCCCCCCCCCCCCCCACAAAAAAAACAAAAAAAAACAACAACATAAAAACAAATCTTTCAAGTTAAGATAGCTTATATCTGAGTGAATAGATAGGAGCACAGCAAACAGTGACTTGGTTTTACACACGTACGTCTCTGCGGCACATAGGTATTTATATGTACGATCTTATGTAGTAATTGTTTGATATCGCACCCATCGAACTGCTACTATTTGAATAGTTTTTGAGGTACTTATTTAATATTGTTTTTGTAGAAATAATATCAAAATGTTAAAATATTACCCAACACAAAAAGAGTAATACATGTATCATAGATGGGTCATTGCGTGTATCCGTATTTAAGCAATAACCCTTTTCTAAATTTACAGTCAATAAAACTAGGAATAAGTAAAGTTTTCTGGGGTAATTTAAGTTATGTTTCATATAGAAATTATAATTATAAAATGATATTAAAAGTGTAAAAGCACCCACTCCTCAAATTATTATTTTAAAAGATGTAATACATTCTCAGCACGCGTTTATTCGTATTTCAGCTATATTTCATGCCTATAAAAATAAGAGGAAGTTGTCTGGGGTAATTATATACTAGGTCCGTATTGTTTAAGGTCAAATGTTAAAACATTTTTTTAGACTGGTCACCTTAACCCTAATCCATGATTATGAATGTATGATGGGTCCTTTATAAAAAAATTGAATTGCATGTCCCTGGGTCAGATGTTTTGACCCTGGAGGCCGGGCCTACTTTACTTAATCTTTATAAGAGAAATTGACAAAAAATGTTATTTGACAAATATGTCAAATGCCAAATTCCCAAGGACTTATATCAGTGACCTATCGATTAAGTATTATTAAGACAATGATTAGGCTATATAGATTGCTAATTGCTTACAAAAATACACGGTAACTTATTTTATTTTCTTTATTCATAACCGTTTCATAATATTTGCACCAACTTTCAAGAAAATATAAACTTCTGTGTGTATTTCGCTTCAACCGTGTGTACATCAAATCTTCTCCGTTATATGTTGTTAACGGTGGACAATTATTCATTTCCGTAACAGGTGCGCGTGACGTCAAAATTTCGTTCGCGATTATGATTTTGACGGTTTTCCCAGTAAATTGTTAATAATTTCATTGTAACTCAACAAAATGATGTATTTTATTAACACCGTTTGATAAATTAATGTTTCATTGATTTATTTTAACAGTTTGTTTATGTTGTCAAATCGTATAACAGCGTTAAATGACATACACAGCGAAGCGATGTCGGTGGATTTTTTTCCAGTACATAAATTGGTCTAGCGCAATAAGGCGTTATGGACAGCACATCAGATATCAAAATAATAAAAAAGCTGTCCATTCACGCCTTATTTAATCAGGCTAGCAAAATGTCTGCTCTGTTTCCGATTAAAACTGTTTAATAAACTGAACGAAACGGTTTTTTGACGTTTGAAAACTATTCTATATTTTACTCCTGCAAGTTAAATATCCAGATAATACAAAGTGTCCCATCACATTTTACTTAGATCTTGGCGAAATACAATGGGTTGGGATGCATGTTTGCTCCAAGAGATCCCAGGTTCTATTTCCAGTGTTTAGTACAGGGGTTTTCAAATGTCTGTTTTATGATGTAGAACCCAACTTGTTGTTTTTTTATACAATGGCTTTGTCGGTTTAAAAACTTATATATAAATGTTAAATGTTACTTTTGGCGACTTTAAACTAAAATTTACTTGCACTCTCATAGTACTTCAGACAGTGTACTGTAAAACCATACAAAACCTGGTAATGGGTTGAAAGCAGTCGGTCAGTGGCGTGGCTGCCATTGCGCTATAACGCCCGAGCTTGCACATATTTTTGCGTACGCATCATTATACCTCCTGAAAATACCCCCCTGAATGTAGGAAATGTAATCTGAAAGTCTTTTTACTGCTGGGGCATGCACCCAGACCCTGCTAGAACCTGTTGGGCTTGCACATCATTTTAGGGTCAGCTACGCCACTGTCGGTCCAGTGCGCATGGACAGTGGTACCAAATTCATGTAAAACATTCTATGTTAATCAACACAGAGCTCCAGATAAGAGTATTTTACCCCTTAAATTAGAATGCAATGCTTATTTTCAAACTGTTAAGGGTTAAAATGAACATTTATTCAGAAATTTGAATGCTTTAATACCCCAAAATAGTGCTTATCTGGAGCACTGCAGCAATTCAAATGTTGTAAACCTTCCGTATATTCTTCCTATAATATTCAGCTTGTTTAAAAGAAAGAACAATATATGGCTTATTTTGCGAGCTCTGAAATATGATTGTAGTGAATGTACACAGCTTTGCTGTTAAGCTAGCTTTTACAGCGAGATGGTTGAAGTGCACAGACTGTATTGGAAGATAAGCAACAAAGTACAGGTTAGTACCTCGATGGGTGACCACTGTCACTTTAATGGCAACGAGGATTAGCTGTTGAATATGTGGCTGTACAAATATCTCTTTCCTTGGGATGGGATGGGATATAGCTAGGAACTGCAGGAAGCCACAGGCTATGCAGTTTGGGATAAGCCCTAAAAATTAAAGGAGGAGTGTAGTGAATGTACATAGGTCACTTACAACAGCCTCACTGTTAAGCTAGCTTTTACAGCGACATGGTTGAAGTACACTAAATGTATTGGAAGTTAAGCAACGAAGTACAGGCAAGTACTTGGAATGGTGACCGCTGTCACTTTATGATTTTTAGATGTTACAATTTAGGTCATGCGCTGTCACCACCTTATTAACTAAGATTTTCGGCAAATCTTCAACTCGTGGGGTGTGTTATCTTGAATCAGTGATTTTAGAGATTGAAAATATACATATACATTAGGTAGAGAGCACAAAACATCTTTGGCTGTTTTAATGCAGTGGGTTTGTTGGCCGTTTTTATGGCCAAACTTCCATTACTGCAGCGTTTCATTTACCCCTGCATCCTAGATGCACAAATCTTGCGGCAGACACTATTCTGAAATATGTGCATCTGCTGTACGCAGAAAAATCGCAGCCGATACGTTGCGATTAAATCAAATACAAACATTTAATTCCCGACGCATTGTGTTTCTTGCACTCTGCTTTGAAACACTAGTGCGTGCGCATCATCGGATGAATTTCAAAAGCATCGGGTTACTACTGCGCCGCTTTCTAAACAATGATGCGCGCGCATCTATCATAATCAATGTCATCAGACGGTCTCTGTTATCATTGCAAGTGGTAAATCGCGAAGGATAAATGCTGCCGATCCCAGACAGGCCAACTACCTGAGACAGGTATTACATATGTATGAGGTGTAATGATTGACACATTCTTAATACACTTTCCGAATACTTAAAATGATATTGTTGCCATCTGTACGTGTAGAAGTACGATTTGTTGGGATTCTCAATCTAAGCATAAATAAAATGAATGGTAGGAAAAGAAGAGGAAAAAAATCTTCCGATCAGAATCATGTGGTTCGTAATAAATGTATCATCTTACCAAGGGACTTATTGGGATTTTATATTGGCGTTAACTACCAGAGACAGGTTACTATATAAATAGAACGTAAATGATACATTTTTATATACAATCATTCCAAAGCGTTTTAAATATTTTTTTGTTTTAAATGTGTAAATACTTAAAACTGATAAAGCCTCAATGATAGGCCTACCTTGCATGTATCAACTTACAAAGGGACTTAATGGGGTCAAAATTTGCGTTAACTACCAGAGACAGGTTACTATATAAATAGAGTGTAAATTCTACATTTGTTTATACATTCAGTCCAACGAGATTTTTAAATAGTTTTTAAATGTGTAAAAACTTAACATTGATGATGCCTCAATGTTATCATGCATGTATCAACTTACCAAGGGACTTAATGGGGTCAAAATTTGTGTAAACTACCAGAGAAAGGTTACTATATAAATAGAGTGTAAATTCTACATTTGTTTATACATTCAGTCCAACGAGATTTTAAATAGTTTTTAAATGTGTAAAAACTTAAAACTGATGATGCCTCAATGATATCATGCATGTATAAACTTGCCAAGGGACATAATGGGGTTAAAATTGGCGTTATCTACCGGAGACAGGTTACTATATAAATAGAGCGCAAATTCTACATTTGTTTATACATTCAGTCCAACAAGATTTTAAATAGTTTTTAAATGTGTAAAACTTAAAACTGATGATGCCTCAATGATATCATGCATGTATAAACTTGCCAAGGGACATAATGGGGTTAAAATTGGCGTTAACTACCGGAGACAGGTTACTATATAAATAGAGCGCAAATTCTACATTTGTTTATACATTCAGTCCAACGAGATTTTAAATAGTTTTTAAATGTGTAAAAACTTAAAACTGATGATACTTCAATGGTATCATGCATGTATCAACTTACCAAGGACATAATGGGGTTAAAATTGGCGTTAAACACCGGAGACAGGTTGTTATATAACTAGAGCGTACATTCTACATTTATTTATACATTCAGTCCAAAGTTTTTTTAAAATAGTTTCAAATGTGTACATACATTAAACTGACTATGCCTTAATGATATCATACATGTGTTACATTATCAAGAGACATAATGTGGTTAAAATTTGCGTTAACTACCAGAGATAGGTTACTTTATAAATTGAGTACAAATTCTACATTTGTTTATACATTCAGTAAAACGAGATTTTAAATTGTTTTTGAATGTGTACATACTTAAAACTGGTGATGCCTCAAATATATCATGCATGTATCAACTTACCAACGGATAAAATGGGGTTAAAATTGGCGTTAACTACCGGAGACAGGTTACTATATAACTAGAGCGTACATTCTACATTTGTTTATACATTCAGTCCAAAGTTGTTTTTAAATAGTTTTAAATGTGTACATACTTAAAACTGACGATGGCTCAATGATATCATGCATTTATCAGCTTACCAAGGGACACATGGGGGTTAAAATTGGCGTTAACTACCAGATACAGGTTACTATATAAATAGAGTGTAAATTCTACATTTGTTTAAACATTCAGTCCAAAGTTGTTTTTAAATAGTTTTAAATGTGTACAAACTTACAACTGATTAAGGTTCAATGATACCATGCATGTATCAACTTACCAAGGGATAAAATGAGGTTAAAATTGGCGTTTACTACAGGAGACAGGTTACTATATAACTAGAGCGTACATTCTACATTTGTTTATACATTCAGTCCAAAGTTGTTTTTAAATAGTTTTAAATGTGTACATACTTAAAACTGGTTATGCTTCAATGATATCATGCATGCATCAGCTTACCAAGTGACACATTGGGGTTAAAATTGGCGTTAACTACCGGAGACAGGTTGCTATATAACTAGAGCGTACATTCTACATTTGTTTATACATTCAGTCCAAAGTTGCTTTTAAATAGTTTAAAATGTGTACATACTTAAAACTGACGATGCCTCAATGATAGAATTCATGTATCACATTATTTAGGGTCCTTAAATGGTTAAAACTGGCGTTAACTACCAGAGACAGGTTACTTTATAAATAAAGCGTACATTCTACGCTTTTTTATACATTCAGTCCAAAGTTATTTTTAAATAGTTTTTAAATGTGTAAATACTTTAAACTGATAAAGCCTCAAATATATTATGCATGTATCAACTTACCAAGGGACATTATGTGGTTAAAATTGGCGTTAACTACCAGAGACAGGTTGGTATATAAATAGAGCGTACATACTACATTTGTTTATACGCACAGTCCAAAGTTGTTTTTAAATTGTTTTAAATGAGTACACTCATAAAACTGTCGATGCCTTAATGATAGATTGCATGTATCACATTATCAAAGGATAATATGTGGTTAAAATTGGCGTAAAATACCAGAGACAGGTTACTATATAAATAGAGCATACATTTTACACTTGTTTATACATTCAGTCCAAAGTTGTTTTTAAATAGTTTTTGAATGTGTAATTATTTTAAACTGATGATGCCTCATTGATGCCATAAATGTATCAACATCCCCTTGAACTTAATGGGGTTATTAGTGTCGTTAACTTCAAGAGACAGGTTACTTTATAAATAGAGCGCAACTTACATGTTTGTTTATAACTTCAGTACAAAGTTGTTTTAATTGTTTTGAATGTTAAAGGTCTACTATAGGTAACATTCTCGATGTTAGGTTCACCTTCCTGATGTTTATGAAGGCCTCAGCAACCTCAGTTCAGATACCTGATATATATGGGTCTGTTATAGGCAGTCATCTCATTTCACATACTTTGATATGTATATATATATATATATATATATATATTCAACAACTAAAGTAAAAGAATATCACAGAAAATATTAATTTCAATCAAACATTAGCTATATAAATTAGAAACAAGAATTAAAATAAGCTGAGCCAATGTTAATCGCAAAAAAACGTTGCATTGTCATTTAGAAAATAGCAATGCAACTTTTATCATAAAATCTCTTTAAGATAATAATTATACTTTCTCTGATAATATTTATGTATATTGTGCATATTGCAATAGGGTGTTGATAAGAAATGTCTTAAAATATCGAGTATCACCACGAATCAGATTTGCAATGAACTGATTAACACTGGCTGAACTATGTTTTTTCTATAATTTTCAATTACATAGTGTAAATATTGTTACATTAAGAATAAAATACCTTAAAAATGATAATACAATATTGATGATGCTCATTTAACAAAAATTATTGATGATTAAACTATTGAATCTATGTAGCATGTTTCCTTCTTTTGAACATGCTAAGGCGTTTGCAAGATAAAATTTTATTGCATCACTGTTCATTAATATATTAAGTTTATCAAAGAAGAGTGTACATTGAAATTTTGATTTTCATATAAAGCTTTGCGAAATCATTCGTAACGTAAATCAGAGTAAAACGTACAATCTATCAAAATTATATTTCATCTTCAGTTGTATGAGTGTCACAGTATTTGCAAATACGGTCATTAACAGGAGTTTTAGGTCTAGTGTATCGCAGTTTCAATAGCTAATGGGAGACTGCAACTTCTAAATTTGGAGAATATACGACGTGGTCTCTGCTCATGTTTAATTTGACATAAGTTTCTGTTTTAAAATTACTCTTATGCAACTGATATGTTCTGAGTTTATTTCCATTATTTTCATTACCGTTTTTCATCAGAGTATTTAACCATTTTGAACTAGTTTTACAGAGTTAATCAACAAAAATGCAGTCATTTAAGTCAAGAGCGTTAATCAGTGTTGTTATATATATATATATATATTTCCCATTATTCATTTATAGTACATGAGTGATTATGAACATAGTGCATTATTCCATTAGTAGGCATGTTTCTCAGTCGGCACCATAATCTAACAACTTTCAGTTTTTGTTAAATTTCAACTGAAAACCAGCCCATGTCCCCATTGGTAGCAACATTATTAGCATGTTTACTTACTCCGAGAAATAGCCTACAGGCTTTATTAAGTACGACTTCAATTTCACTATATATAGTATAACCCCATAGTTCAGCACAATACATTAAAACTGGTTCTACAACCAAATATTGTTTTAGCAACCGCCCTCAGAGCTAACATGATTATTTTCCTATACCGCAAATCTACAACCGTGTATCGTGTAAATGCAAACCTGAAATCCACCAGTCAAATAGTTCCACCCCCTGATAAGCCTTCGAACTCACCATAAACAGTAGATTCGCCTATTTCAACGAAAACATTAATATTTTAACAGACAGCGACCATTTATATCTATAAGCAATTGTGTATCGTATAAATTCCAAGTTTATATTCAGTGCTATTAATCATCACACAGGAATAAAAGCGCATGAATGCAATAGCGCTGAACTATGGTCACGTGACCAAAATATTTTTCAGGACGCCATCTTGGACAGCAATTCATGACAGACAACTGCGTTTTTAACTATTAGTTGTAAATATATTTACCATATTTCATTGAATACGGGAACGAAACTTTTCTAGATCTGTCCCTTATGCCAAGGAACCATACTTATATAGTTCCTTGCTTATGCCAGTAAACAATCAATACTCGTTCTAAAAATAGAGATATGCTAATGTCGATCACGTGACTTGCGATTTCTCCCAAATGTTTAAAAATAGACTTGTATTCTTAAAAAGAATTCGAGATTGATCGAGTTATGAATAATGTCAGAGCTGTTTTTTTGTTATTCAATAAATATTTCATATATTTCCAATAATTGGAACGGTAGATAATTTCCATTTAAACATATAAGAGTTAATGCATTTGTGTTTCCGTAGCAAAAATACGCAAGCATCCAGATGTGTTTAAAAATCGGCGCCATAACATATTGGCTAGTGCGGTTCCGTTAATGGGGTGATATAGAGCCCAAAAAAATCAATTATTAATATCGACATACACATTTCTACTTTTCGTCCTTTAAACAAATTGTTTCACTGTTGCGTTAGAGAAATCAATAATGAAAATATTAAATAAATATACTCAAAGTGGAATTCATTAAATAAGAGCGTGGTCTATTTGTTTAATCGTTTATTCAGAAACAATGAACACGGTCTGAAAATAGACAATACTAAAACAAGTTGTAACAATCCTTAACATGTACTGTTTGTAAGTCATTATAGATACTAGTACTATTTATAATCATCTATCTCCCCCAAGTCTTTGGTAACTGATTCCAAACAAAGACTGAAATGATGGTACAAACATTTGAAAATTAAACGCAAGAAATCAATAGTTTCCCTGATAAATGAGTATATACATGTAGAGTAATTATAATGTCAATTGTCAATAGGAATAAATGCCTAGTTTTTTTTTGTTTTTCTTTTTATTATATAGGCTTAAAGCCAAAAGTCACATGTTATAATCATTGTGCCATACTGGCTGTCTTGTAGAGCGGCCTGACCGCTGAACGGTCTGCAGGTGGACAGGGCTGTCAGTTTGGGGTGTATGATCATGAGATGGAGTATTCGATGTCATCATGTCTGGTGGTGTCAGCGGGGCGTTCGTTTCGACAGGCCTTTCACCACTATTAGTATCAGGTCCCTCTGTGTTTGCTGGTTGCGGATCATTGATCAATACTAATCGACGACGACTTTTATTGTCATTGAGAATTGATGACTTCTGACCAGCTTTTGATTGGGTCAAGGCAGGTGTCAGGTTGGTTGTGATAGTCAGAGGCCCTGGAGAGCCCGGTAGATTTTCTTTGGTATTACCCAAAGGCTCAAGTCTTATGGAAGGAGGGTCAGGCTTCCACATGCCAATGTCCTTGTCAATCGATAGGCTTGATGGTATGGGGTAGACAGGAACATATCGTCTAAGAAATTTCCTGTTACGGAGAGTAACACGTCCTGATCCATCAACACGAACCACGTATTGGACAAATTGGCGAACTTCTATTACTATTCCAGTCTTGTCCCATTTAAGACGGTGTAGGCCAATCTGGTTCTGAATACGTACATGGTCACCGACAGAAAGTGGTAAAAGTCGCTTGGTGTGCTGAGATAAACGTTCTGCTTCTTTCATATGACGCTTCCTCAGTGCTTCTTCCCTTGCTGCAAGTGTTTCATGCCAGGTATTATGTTGATGGTATCGGACAGGTGGGATAGGGATGAAGTCGCGAATAGGGCGACCAAATACGCACATAGCTGGTGAAAGTTTGGTATCTCTGTCAGGTGTGTTCCTGTATTGTAATATGGCACGCTGGAATGAATCTGTTTGAAGACCTCCGTTTGGATTTGTATTGTCCATGATCAGCCGTTTGACAGTCTTGACTCCAACTTCTGCTCGGTAATTGCTATGAGGGAAAGCAACTGATGAAAGGCGATGATGAACTCCCCAATCCTTCAGATATTTGCGTGTGGCAGCAGATGTAAACTCTGGTCCACCATCAGAGGCCAACTCATCAGGGATGCCGAAGGTGACAAATGTGCGACGAAGACAGTCTATTAGACCATTAGCGCCATTTTGAGCCCTTTCAACAATTGGCCAGTTTGAGTAACGATCAACTACTAATAAGTTATTACAGCCTTTGTAATGGAAGTAATCAGCACATACAAACTGGAATGGGTAATCTGGATTTGACAATGGGGTGGGTGGTGCACTAGGATTAGAGGGGGCAATACGGTTGCAGTGCTGACATGTAGTGCGCAACATGCTGATAGCAGGTTTGATCCCTGGCCAGAAGACTGATGATTCTGCTCTTGCAGTCATTGCCGTTACCCCATGGTGTGCTGAATGAAGAGAAGCCAGAATTTCTTGTCTAAGCGATGGTTGGATGACAACACGATCTTTGTATAGAATCACCCCGTCAGCGGTATGTAAATTGTCTCTAAACTGAAAGTAGTCCCGTAATGTCTGTGGGAATTCATGGCGATATTCGGGCATGCCAGATTCAATGAGGTCCATGAGGGTCTGCATGTCATCGTCACTAGATGTAGCTGTGCGTACTCTGTCCCATGTAACAGATTTGAGATCAAATGAATTTAAGGATGACACTGCTGATACAGCAACAGTATCTTCAATTAAGCTCTCTGTTGCAGGGGTACGGAGTCCATACATTAATGAGGAACAGTGTGTGATTGCAGCCAGGGGTGACTGTACGGCGGCCACATCGTCCGTAAGCAACAACTGTTCTGCTTCACCAGATGGGTGCCGGTTATGCAATCAGTGGCCCGATGTCTAATACCTGGTATATGAACCATGTGGAACCTGTATCGTAGTGTTTTCTCCTTCAAATTCCGTAGACGTGAGTTGGATATGTTCTCAAGTGACCTGTCTCCGAACAGTTTCAAAAGTGGTTTATGATCAACTGCAACAATTAGATGTTTGCAACCTAGCACAAAGTACCTGGCCTTGTCTAAAGCGTCTGCCACAGCCAGTACTTCGCCTTCAATTGGGGCATATCGTGATTCAGCTGCATGCGTAAAACGGCTCCCAACAAGTGTAATCTTCCATCCGTCGTTGCAACAAAACGGTTCAGATTTAGGACAAGAGCAATGCTTCTGTAGTAGCCAGAAGCCAATTCCGTCTTTGGACCAATCTGTTGCGAGACAAGTAGGTCTGTCTGGATCAAATATCTGAACACCCTCTTCAATTTCACTTGCAATAACACGTTTTGATTCTTCAAACAAGCTTTGTAGCTCACCAGTCCAGTAGAATGGCGTGTTTGGCTTTAATAACTGTCGGAAAGGGAGCATCTTTTCAGTCATGCTGAAGGCATACGCAACTTGGTTGACCAGTCCAAACCAGGAACGGGTGTCAGTAATGTTCTTCGGTGTTGGAAAGTCAAGTATTGCTCGAAGGAACTTCCTGCATGGACGAACATTATACGATGTTATCTCAAACCCGGCAAATTCGACTGTGTCTTCAGCAAACACAAACTTCTCTGGATTTAGTGTGATTCCATTCCTACCACATAAGTCTAATCATTGAACTGCCTGGAAGAAGCTTTCCTCTATAGAGTCAGACCATAGCAACACATCATCTACACATTTGGTCTTATGGGGAATATCAGAGATCAACTCATCATATCGTCGCGTGTATCCATCACCAGACGCAATGTACCCCTGAGGTGCTGTCTTGTAGCGATATCGTCCCCATGGTGTGATGAATGTTGTAAGAAGACGATCTTCCTCACGAATAGGTACGCTATGATATCCATTCCAGGCATCAAATACAGTCTTTTTCTTACCATGTGGGACAGATCGGGCTTGATGGAATGGTGAAGGTGTATGATTGGTTTCACGTGTGGCATGAGCGTAGAGTGCCTGAAAATCAACTGTCCGTCGAGGTCCACCGTTTTTTTCTTGGCACAAACCACCATTCTGTGGCACCATGCGACGGGCTCACCGACCGGAACTGGTTCAATAACCCCTAGACGTACGTCCTGGTCAAGTCCAGTTTTAACGGTATCACGCCAATGAATGGGGACAGGTATTGGAGTGTGTTGAGCTACAGGTTCGGCATTAGGGTCAACCATCAGCTTCATGGGAGGGACATCCATTAAAGGCAGGGATTGGTGCTCACACGTGTTGAAGGAACTGGACTTGTAATGATCTAACAAGAAGGCCTTTAAACGTGGTACATTTTCCTCTGTCGCTGGAAACGGCAATTTCGGTGGGGGTGGTGGGGGTCCCTGGCGTTGAGGGCAGCTACAAGTGTCAAACTGCTCTTGTACTGATGAGTTCAGGTCTGGGTCATTTGTTGACTGGACACCTAATGCAGGGAAATTATCAGGAATGATGCCTAGCGCGGTGCAAGCCTCTCTGCTATGGAATAGTTTGTCTGAAGCGTCAGTGATATACGTCATCTGCCTAGTTTCAATAGTCTCACCGTTGTGATCTTTAGCACTCAAGCGGAGGACTGTGGCACCGAGGATCTTGATACCAAGATTTGTGGCTGTGTGCATTTGCATGGTTACAGGAATAAGGTCGGACTCTCGAAGACCGAGGCGATAGATGACCTTCAAATCAGCAAGGCAACTTTGGCATCCTGTGTCTGCCATGGCAGGTAGAATAGCTGAAATTGTACGTGGATGAGTCAACTGAAAACCAAGGGCGGAGTAATCTTCAGGTGAGACTCTAGCTACAACATTTACAAATGGTCGTGACTTAGATCGTTGCTTAACCCAAGAGTTTGATAGTTTGTCATATACATGATGAGCAATGCAAAGTGAACGTTCAATACCAGAGTCATTTAACATACAAGAATCATCAAATACATTTACAACATCACTAACAGTACACAAAGCATCAAAAACAGCAGCATTGCCAGATAATGTATCATTGTCTCTAGCTTTGGGGTTTTCTTTACTGCGACAGACACTCTCCATGTGATGATTGCGATTACATAATCTACAAATGTGTCCGTAAGCTTGGCATTCATTTCGACGAATACGAGCTGGAGCGCTTTTCCCATGACCTCTCTTGCCGCAGTAGGTGCACATTTCTGATTTGTCCTTAGGTAATAATGACTTGTCAGATTTGTTCTTTCTGTAAGTGCTACTTGCAGCTTCCAATGGATGAGAATCTAAAAGTCTAGAAGCGGAACGTTTGCCAGCTTCTTTAGTTTCAACAAACTGGAAGACCTCTTCTAGGCTCATGTTTTGATTCTTGTCACCAATAAGGTCTAGCTGGATTTCTGGATCGGCTATTCCCCTAGTTAACACATCGCGAAGGATAGCATCTGTGTAATTAACATCACTGTCACAACTGGGGCAATTCATGATAAATTTACACACACCTGCTTGACCGCGAAGACGAGCCCCGAAACTACGCACTGTCTCATCACGGTCCTGACGCATATTATGGAGAGCTGCCCTAGCTACCATAGTGTTCTCTTCACGGACAGCCAGTTTCTTAATGGCAGCCATAACTTGTATTTCACTTTGATCTGTGAGACTACCACCAGCAGAACGTGTCAGGTCCTTTCGTAAAGGTTCATCACAATATTTTAACAGCTGCACAACTTTATCATGACCTACTATTTTCGTGGCGCTTACATAGTCCTTCCACCTTGACTGAAAGTATGTCCATTCCTCGCTAGTACCAGCTGCAGTGATTGTTTGTATTTTGACCTTTTCAGCTTTAGCACTAGGTCCTGAATTGTGAGTCACAGAGTGAGCCGTGATGAGTGCAGCCACGATAGCTGCATCCAGGTCATCTGTCTTGTACTCACAGCCGGGAATAGGACAGGCTACTTCTGGCATCGTGTCGGCAGTTGTAGGTTCAAGTCGTGTTCATAAATAAGAGCGTGGTCTATTTGTTTAATCGTTTATTCAGAAACAATGAACACGGTCTGAAAATAGACAATAATAAAACAAGTTGTAACAATCCTTAACATGTACTGTTTGTAAGTCATTATAGATACTAGTACTATTTATCTCTAAAGACTATAATCATCTATTCATCGTGCTAGATTCAGAGCACTTTGATATTTTATATATAATAGAAAGCTTGATATTTCTGAAAATATCACGAGTTGAGTTGAAGATAATTGAGTTGAACTAATATCTTGAAATTGGACATTTGCCAAATTTAACAGTTGATATTCCTACTATAGCAGAAAATACACTTTCAAAGGCAAACCATTCGGTTACATTCTCTGACTTATTCGAGGAAAGGGTCAACGTTAAGCATAGAACATGTCGATTTTGTACCCTGTATAAGAATCAAAGGTTATCGAGATTATTCTACTTCAACGTATGCAAACTGACCTGTTTGTCTAAAACAAAAGCGACATTTTACATTTTATATGCTCCGCCCCGATCGGCACTGATGTGCTTTGATTATATACGTCAAGACATGCCCCCAGAATTTAAAAACATCATATATACTGCACCAAGAGCTCTACTGCCAGCTTTAGCAATTTCTTTAACACAGTTTTTCATGTCCAAATTATCATTAAACCAAAACCCTAAGTATTTATATTCAGGTCTATATTCTTACCTCCACATTTAAAAATGAAATTTGATATGGTTGTTGACTTTCTCCTAAAATGAAGTATTTTGGTTTTAGTTTCGTTTAGGGAGAGTCGCCATTTAATACACCAATTGTATAATGTATCTAGCATGCTTTGTAATTCATGGGTGCTTTCAGAAATAAGTACGATGACATCTGCATACAAAATAATTGCTATATCTAATCGTTTATTTTAACCCCGCAGTTTAAGTTTTTAATGTCATTTGCTAAATCGTTTATATATAAAGAAAAGATGCATAATTTATCAAATCCATCCACTCTCTAAAGCACCTAGCCTCTTGCCCATGGCACATACTTTATGGTCAATTTTCTTTGAATGTAACATTAAGTCTTCATTTTACTGTTTGGACAATTTCCCGCCATTACTGATTTATTTGCCATAAAAACATTGTCAGTTTTAGTTTTCTGTGCCTCTGTGTCAAAAAGTACATCGTTAGTTTAGCTTAAAATTACTCTCACCGGAATAGTATCAGTATCGTCAGACGGACATGTAGTATTGAAAAGTGTGTTATTGTTTTGCGTTTAACTATCAAAATCATTATTGTCTGTAAGAATTAACCTGGCACTCGTTAAGCTTCGCCAATATGTTCGGGCGTTTAAACGCCTTCTCCGTACAGCTATTAGTGAATACGGTATGATATATACCCAATACACTATTTTGAAACTACGACATTCTATTTTTAGATAAAACCTTCCATATTAGGGTTGTTTTGTAGTATGATAACAGAGTTATATTTTATTATATTACACTACTAATTTGGGACACTGAAAGCATAGGATTCTTGTGTAAGTCGTGCACTTACTGTGTATAAAATAACTAGAACCTACATACACTCCACATTTTGTGAGTTTTATTGAAACAAACATGTCAAAAGAGAAGAAAAGTCATAAATATGATAGTCAGACCAGGAGCATAATTTCCAATGTGTACGAATATTTCAAAAAAAATTGTTGAAGCGACATTTGTAATGACATAATGATATTAAAAGTTAAATGATATAGATAAAATAAAAACATCTCACGACAAAAAAAAATAAATGCATAAATGTATAATTAACACAAGATATAATAAAAAAAATTAAAACAGTACACTCTGATATTGTTAAATCAATTTGCTAAAAAAGATAATATAGATACGGCTCGAACTCGCGACATTTGGGATGACAGTTTAAACCGTTTCAATTGACGCTATCAGAACGGATATAAGTATAACACACTTAATATTGATATATAGTTAATTTTATAATTTATGGAACAGATAAATCTGCCATCATACTACTAAAAACCCTAATACGGAAGGTTCCATCTAAAAATAAATTGACGTAGTTTTTGGAACTACTTCATTCTATTTTGAGATGGAACCTACCATATTAGGGATGACAGCACATTTATCTGTTCTATAACTTGTACAAAGCAATAGATTCAATATTCATGTGTTACCTGTATTGGTCGAATTTAACTATAAACAGAATGACGTAGATTCACAATAGCGTATTTTGGTTTATAAACCGAACACACTATTGTGAAACTACGTCATTCTAGTTATAATTATACTCGTCCAATACAGGTGACACATTATTATTAAATATATTGTATTGAATAATGTATGTCACTGATAGTATATAAAGTGCATCCTTTGAGAACATCGTCAGGGTTGTGGACCTTACAATATCTCAATTAAAATAGCATAGTCTAGGGTGGAAACAAATAAAAAACAACCCACCATGTTCACGACTTCTCAATGCTCGACAATCCTTGAACTGGGACTACTCTGAGGTATTGTTATTATATACAAGTGTAGTACTGTCGTCACGCACGGGTGACCGCGGTTAGATTCACAAATGTCTGGACGATGTGCTATTTGGCTTATGTATATGCCAGTTAGAAGATAGGTCGAGTAAAAGATTGAAACATCTACGCGAATATATTTAAGAAAGGTTTATAAATGGGGACAAAGTTACGATACTGTTTTTTGTGTGTTATTGAGTTTTGTTAAATGTGTTAAATGTCCGATAATGATGAAGGGTATGAGACAAAACCAGGTAACTTTACCTTATTTATTGAACACATGACTTAGCACGTGCAAACAAATATTTTGTAGATATGTATTATAGCTTATGAATACAAAGTAATGGAAAAAAAATTTTTTTATCTCAGCTCACTGCTGAATAAATTAGCAGGTCTACAACTTTTGCCAATTAAATAAACATGTGATATCTTGATTTCTTTTCTGTTTAAAATAACGTGCACTATTTTGAAATAATTCGCTGAATTTCCGTTTGCTTTCGTATACATACATACTTTTTGAGTAGCTTGACTAATTCAACTGTTTGACTAGTTTTTTAACTACCCACTGGAATTTGACCGCAGCGGTGGTCTAAGAGTAGAGCGTCTGGTTCGCATGCGGAAGGTCGTGGGTTCGATCCCATGCGAGTCGTAATAAATACTTGGACATTTGTACTAGAAGCTTCCTCGCTTGGCGTTCAGCATTTAAAGGATAGTTCTAGGTCTGGTCGGCCAGATGTCAGTATAAGGTGACTGAATTGGGTATCATACCATGTGTTTGCGGCATGATATTCCAGTGTGGCAGCGCTTAGAATACTGTCTCAAACAGACAGCGTCGCAATATAACTGAAAAAATTGTTGAAAGCGATGCTGACACTATACAACAACAACAACTCACTGGAATTCCATGGACGTCCTTGGTTCGTGAAAGTTGTTACTATTTATAGAACATCCACCCTATGAATCTTTGAAAGGCGACTATAAAGTTAGGCAAATATGCCCATGTAAAATCTAGTCATATGGTCATATACACATATAGCAGTAATAGAGAACTCTGGAAAACTAACTGACGTCGTTATTCTTCAAAACGGACATCACTTGGAACACATCATCTAAAAATTAAATTTTATGAAATTTCTGACCAACATCTCATTTTTCAAGCAAAATTGACATATTGCATATGTAATAAAATTTTGAAATGTCTTCTTTAAAATTGCGTTTTCTGTTTTTACATATTATATAAAAAAATGCAAATTATAAACCCACGAAACTGTAACATATATTTTGAAACACCCTGTATAAAGAAAACCAGCCTCCCCTCCTGGCGACTTTGTTTTTCGACGAATCACAATGGCTGGAACAAACTTGGTAGAGGTTCACCCATGGTAAATGTCAGTGAAATTACATCGAAATCAGGTCAGTAGATTCTGACAAGAAGGCTTTTGAAGTTTTTACTATAGTTGCCTATATAGTAAACTAGCACCTCACTGTGGCGGTCATGTTTTTTAACAAATCACAACAGCTTGAACAAACTTGGTAAAGGGTCACCCAAGGAACATTTCTGCGAAATTGTTTTAAAATCAGTCCTATGGTTTCTGACAAGAAGATTTTTTTAAGTTTTTACTATAGCTTATATAGTAAACTAACCCCACCCCCTGGACGCCATGTTTTTGACGAATCACTACGATTTGAACAAACTTGGTGAAGGGTCTCCAAGGAACATTTCTGTGAAATTATTTTAAAATCGAGCCAGTAGTTTCTGACAAGAAGAATTTTTAAGTTTTTACTAATTAAACTTGCCCCGCCCCCTGGCGACCATGTTTTTGATGAATCAAGATGGCTTGAACAAACTTGGTAGAGGGTCACCCAAGGAACATTTCTGTGAAGTTATATTAATATTGACCCAGTGGTTTCAGAGGAGAAGTTGTTAGAAGCTAAAAGTTAACGACGGACGACAGACGACGGACACCAGGCGATCATAAAAGCTCACCTGTGAGCCTTCCACTCAGGTGACCTAAAAACTGAAGCAGCCAGGACATGTTCACTGCAACATATGTTGGAAGATATTATAAATCCAATATACATGTATATTGTAAATCAATATAAAGATATACATCAGTACGTCAACTTTGGTTGATTTTACTGATGAAAACCTTCTTTGTAAACGTTAAATGTATCGAGTAACAATGCCTATACGAGGGTACATCAGTATATTCGTGGACAACCTCAATAACGACCACACAATTAATCCGATCTAGCTGAAACTGTACCAATTATGAGTTAATTGAAAAACTAATTACATCATAAATATATCGACGACGTTACATAAATGAAGTGACGTCATACTAAACGTGCGCCGTTTTAAAATGGACGACGGCATTATTTCAATTTCTGCTAATAAAATTTTAAGTAAAACTCCATACCAAGTTCAAACGGTTCTGAGAACTATTTATAGGGAGAACTGCTCCTTATAAAAAATGCTATTCATAAAACAAGAAGTATTGTCGATTCAGTGATAGTAGAGACACAACAAAAGATGACATCCGCTTCGGCTGAAAAGAATAATCTACAGTAAAGACTGAAAAGTTGAAGAGTATTTATGGAAGATAAACGAATTGTGGTACGGCTCAAGACAGTTTAACAATCTGCTTATGACTTACTCTGCTCTACTACTTACTCCCAACTCTGCTCTACTACTTACTCCCAACTCTGCTCTACTACTTAGTCCCAACTCTGCTCTACTACTTACTCTACCCACCCCACCATACTCTACTATTTACTCTTCCCACCCACCCTACTCTACTATTTACTCTACCCACCCACCCTACTCTACTACTTGCTCTACCCACCCACCATACTCTACTACTTGCTCTACCCACCCACCATACTCTACTACTTAGTCTACCCACCCATCCTACTCTACTACTTACTCTACCCACCAAACCCTGCTCTACTACTTGCTCTACTATCCCACCCTACTCTACTACTAACTCTACACACCAAACCCTGCTCGACTACTTACTCTAACCACCCAACCCTACACTACTACTTACTGTATCAACCCACCCTTCGCTACTACTTACTCTACCTACCCAACCCTATTCTACTTCTTACCCTACCCACCTACCTTACTCTACTACTTAGTCTACCCACCTAATCCTACTCTACTACTTACTCTACCCTCCCCACCCTGCACTGCTACTTACTCTACCAACCCCATCCTACACTACTACTTATTCTACCCAACAACCCTACTCTACTACTTACTCTACCTACCCAACTCTGCTCTACTATTTACTCTACTCTACCCACCCTACTACTTACTTTACCCACCCCTTCTTACTCTACTACTTACTCTACCCACCCATCCTACTCTACTACTTACTCTACCCACCCAACCTTACTTTACTACTTACTCCACCCACCAAACCTCCGCTACTACTTACTCTTCCCACCCACCCTACTCTACTACTTACTCTACCCCCCCCCCCCCCAACCCAACCTTCGCTACTACTTACTCTACCCACCCCACCATACTCTACTACTTACTCTACCCACCCAACCTTTGCTACTACTTACTCTATCCACCCACCCTACTCTACTACTTACTCTACCCACCCAACCTTCGCTACTACTTACTCTACCCTCCCACCCTACTCTACTACTTATTTTACCCACCCAACTCTGCTCTACTACTTACTGTAACAACCCACCCTTCGCTACTACTTACTCTACCCACCCAACCCTATTCTTCTACTTGCTCTACCCACCCACCCTACTCTACTACTTACTCTACCCACCCAACCCTGCTCTACTACTTTCTATACCACCCCACCCTACTCCACTACCTACTCTACCGTTCACACTCTACGCTGCTACTTACTGTACCCTCCCCAGCCAACACAACTACTTACTCTATCCATCCTCCCTACTGGACTACTTACTGTACCAACCCAACCCTGCTGTACTACTTACTCTACCCAACCCAACTCTGCTCTACTAGGCCTATTAAAGTCTTACTCTGTCCACCCAACAATAATCTACTACTTACTCTACCCACTCAATCCTACTTTACCCAACTTACTCTACCCACTCAATCCTACTTTACCCAACTTACTCTACCCACTCAATCCTACTCTACCCAACTTACTCTACCCACTCTACGCACCCAACCCTGCTCTACTACTTACTCTGCCCACCCAACAATAATCTACTACTTACTCTACCCACTCAATCCTACTCTACCCACCCAACACTGCTCTACTACTTACTCTGTCCACCCAATAATAATCTACTACTTACTCTACCCACTCAATCCTACTCTACCCA
Source organism: Panopea generosa (assembly GCA_029582155.1). NCBI lineage: Eukaryota > Metazoa > Mollusca > Bivalvia > Adapedonta > Hiatellidae > Panopea > Panopea generosa. The sequence continues at coordinate 65,141,060 of CM055897.1, forward strand.
CTCAATGCTACACTACCCACCTAACCCGGCTCTACTACTTACTCTGCCCACCCAACAATAACCTACTACTTACTCTACCCACTCGATCCTACTCTACCCACCTTACTCTACCCACTCAATCCTACTCTACCCACCCATCCCTGCTCTACTACTCACTCTGCCCACCCAACCATAATCTACTACTTTTTTTATCAATTTTTGAAAATCTAGATTTTTAATTTTTAAAAATGTAGATTTTTGTTTGTTTCATTGATTTTTTATTTTTTCGATTTTTTTAAATCTTGATTTTTTTTATTTTCTATTATTTATTTGTTTTGATTTTTGAAAATCTAGATTTTTTAGATTTTTTCGATTTTGGAGAATATTTTTTACAAATTTTTTCGAATTTTGATATTTAGATTTTCGATTATTTTTTTTATTTTTTTTGAGAATCTAGATTTTTGATAATTTAGATCTAGCTTGTTTTTTTTCGATTTTTGATTTTCATTTTTGAAATTTAAAATTCTTTAAAAAAAGAACCGACCAGCAAAATGATCCGTTTTTTTAATAATATTTCAGTTGACCCACATAAAAAAAAAGTAAATCTTAAAATAAAATTACCTACCCCCTACATAGTATTGGTTGCTATTGGCAAACAAACACTGTTTTAAGAATGACCTTATCATAATTTAGATAAAATAATGTACACTTGCAAGTTGGTTTGTGGTGTTGGGGTAAATCTCTATAGTGTAAGCTAGCACACTTTTCTGTATGAAAAAAACTCTAGATTCAAGTCCTGGTGGAGATCTCAACACCCTTACTAAGTTGTACAAACTAAAAATTCTAAATCTGAATTCATATAGACAACCAGGTTGGACTCAAAACCAATCTTAAAATGTAACATTCATGTAAAGGAAGTAAAAGAGAAGAGAGTCAGAGAAATACCACAAGGTCTGTTTGTTTACAATATTTGGTCTTTAAGAAATTTTTTATTCAATTATTTGTTCTTTGGTAAATTTGAAATGAAATTAATTATCAAATTAGACCTATATGGTATTTTAAATAAAATTGAGTATTACATTATATTGTTCTTTGTTAAATTTTAAATAATATTCGTTATTTCATTATTTGATCTTTGTTCAATTTTGAATAAAATTACTTTATGTAATTATTATTGTTATTAATTAATTAATTATAATTGTTAAATGTAAAATAAAATTCATTATTTAATTTGAATTGAAATAAAATATATTGACTCGAGTTGCATTATTATACCATGTGTCATGCAAGTGGGTTCTAGGATTTTGTCTTGTAAATTGTCACCATTTTTTATATTGAAAAATAATATTTAGTCGTAAAATCATTAATTTTGAAAATCTAGCAAATCATTATTCGGGAAAATCATAATTTTGGAAAAATCATTGATTTAGAAAATCATAATTCGGAAAATCATAATTTGAAAAAAATCATAATTTGGAAAAATCATTAATTTAGAAAATCATAATTTGGAAAATCATAAACCTTCATAGTTTCAACTTTTCACCATTGTAGTTTCATTGTTTTTTTGTCTCGACTTTACTCAATTTAATAAATGTGCCAGACTAGACTTGAAACAATTACATATATGCATGCATATAATATTAATTTTTATGGAAATGGTAATTATAAGCTTGAAATTAACAGTTTATTAATATTTTCATTCAAAAATCTTCCTCGGGGAAGTAACCATATTACACAAGTTCAATTTAATTCACTCAATATTTAATTTTCGGCCACCTGGCCTTTATCAAAAATTGAAAATTTAATATTGCAGCTAGGTAACGTCCATTTTCCTTTAGATTGTTTTTCTATAATGATGACGTGACGTCACATCCTGTATGGACAACGTCAAAAGATGTAACGTCATTTCCCGCACTATATAATAATTAAAGAAGTTGAATTCAAATGTTATATTTAACATTGCAACCATGCGGGAATTTTGTTGCCAGTTTCCTTATCCATTTCTCCTCTACTATTTGTCTGTAAACACGACCTTCTTTGTATATCCTTTGCAACACAACAACTTTCAAGTCTGTTTCATAATGTCCTACAAAATGGCGATTGATCGGTTTGTCTGATTGCTGCCTTATATCACGCAGATGTTCACTTATCTTCTCCTTTAGCATTCGTTCTGTCTCTCCAACATACACTGTTTTGTTACATTGCTTACAGAGTAAACCATACACCAGATTTGTGTCAATACAGCTTGCGTTCCTAACTGTCTTGTACATGTGCCTGTTTGTTGTATCAGTTACATCCCCTAGATAAAAATCTACAGAAAAATTCATGTCATCCGGCACATACCAAGAGGGCACTGGCCTATAGCCTAGGAATAAGAATTAAAAGAATATGCGAAAGACAAACAGATTATAGTAAACACAGAGAAGATTTGAAGCAACAGCTAAGAAAAAGAGGATACAGCAGCAATGAGATCGAACAACAACTGCAACGGGTGGACAAGATAGACAGACAAGAGTTGTTGCAAACAAAAAAGAAGAATAAATCAAAAGAAAAGAGAGTACCGTTAGTGCTGACTTACTCCAAAATGTTACCGGACATAAGGAACATTCTACGTAAACATCAGAAAGTCCTACATAATTCAGAACGTATGAAATCTGTTTTTAAGGTCCACCAATGTTAGCCTTTCGGAGGGATAAAAATATCAGTGATGTATTGGTACATGGCAAAACAAACAGAGCGTGTAAGTCTCCTGCTGCTATATGTTCCTGTCATGTTTGTCTACTGATACATGAAGGGGATGTAACTGATACAACAAACAGGCACATGTACAAGACAGTTAGGAACGCAAGCTGTATTGACACAAATCTGGTGTATGGTTTACTCTGTAAGCAATGTAACAAAACAGTGTATGTTGGAGAGACAGAACGAATGCTAAAGGAGAGGATAAGTGAACATCTGCGTGATATAAGGCAGCAATCAGACAAACCGATCAATCGCCATTTTGTAGGACATTATGAAACAGACTTGAAAGTTGTTGTGTTGCAAAGGATATGCAAAGAAGGTCGTGTTTACAGACAAATAGTAGAGGAGAAATGGATAAGGAAACTGGCAACAAAATTCCCGCATGGTTGCAATGTTAAATATGACATTTGAATTCAACTTCTTTAATTATTATATAGTGCGGGAAATGACGTTACATCTTTTGACGTTGTCCATACAGGATGTGACGTCACGTCATCATTATAGAAAAACAATCTAAAGGAAAATGGACGTTACCTAGCTGTAATATTAAATTTTCAATTTTTGATAAAGGCCAGGTGGCCGAAAATTAAATATTGAGTGAATTAAATTGAACTTGTGTAACTGTTTATTGTTTTTTAAAACAAAATCATTTCGGCAGTGTTAATTGTTTTTCAATTTTGTAATAAAAATATGGCGTTTTTTTAATAGTTTGACATAGTGTATAGATAAACTAAAGTTTGCTTAAAGCCTCACAATATACTCTCTGATACCTACTCTAATGACAATCAAAATAAAAAATACACTTGACTACATAATTTGAGAAAAAATAGCTCTTTAAGTATGCCATTGTTAAATAAATTGCAATTGCAAAATCAATGTTATCATACTTTATAAGCATATTTCTATAACTATTAAGATTTCTATTATATTTTATGTTCAGGTTAAATTGCTATAAACAATTATTTCATACCAGTATGCATATTTCATATATTAGCCAAAATATAAGTAGGGTCAGTTGTAGTATAGTAGTATGTAGTGACTGGCAGGTCCAGACAAAATTGCTTCCCTTTGTGCACAGAGTTGGTGTGCATGAAAAACTCTAGCAATCATCCTTAACAGTAATTCCATGTTCGATATAGGATAATTTATCAATTTTGATGGAAGTGCTAAATTTTAGCCACACAAAAGACATTTTAGTCAAATAAAAGTATTATTATAGCCACATAATTAACTGTTTTTCAACCATCAAAAAAAAATACAGACTGACATGGGTAACACTAAATGAACCATTACTATTATTCAAAATATTCTGAGGAGGTAGGGGACAAATAACAATGCCTACAGAATTATGGACAACATGGCTCTGTGACTGCATACTAATTATTTCCAGTTTCTTTTTTCAGTTCAAATAGGCAACAATCAAATGAATGGATATAAATTATTTTCAACAAAATTTTCAGACAAGAATTAAATATTTTATTGATCAGTATTCAAATAACACCAGATTTAGGAAATTACCAAAGTGACAATTATTATATTGGTTGACAAATAATTTACAGAGAGAGGAATGGAAGAATTTGACTTTCGATGAATTTAAGGTCCTAACTTAAAAGGTCACCATATCACATTCTCAAGTAAAAGATATTTTGGAACAACTAAAAATCATCAGCAATCAATGGCAGATCTACACTTTAAAAAAAGGCATATGCCTCCCATCCACACACACACAAACTGAAATTCTGGATTAGCCCATGCCAATATTAATACTGTAACAGGACTCAGAAATTTTTTAAAAGAAAAGAATTTCTAAATTGCAAACAGATTGTAAAATTTGTCAATCAGCAAATAGCCCAATATCGACCTGACTCAGGCTGTCAATCAAACAAGTCATTATCCAATCAGCGATCGATATTGCTACCACGGCCTCCATTTTTCTTAAGACAAGTGAATGGCTTCAAAGTAATCACTACATTGTATAACACTGTATTTACTTGGACAAACAATGCCATTTGGCCAGTGGGTGGTGTGGTGGTCGCTCTTGCGTCAGGTCAATTTGTCGTTTGGTGGATTTCCTAACCTAAACATTAAACTCATACATAATGATATAACAATGGTATAGGCATGAACACACATAATTTTACATAGTTTTCTTTTTCACATGTGCCAAGTCATACTTCCCACGAACACAGACGAGTTTCACCCCTGGCACATCTTGCAGGCGACCACCATGCACCAACACGATACTGTGTTCCTGAAGGTTGTGACCTTCACCCGGTACGAATGCCGTTGCCTCTTTACCATTCGTCAGCCTTAAGCGTACACACTTTCTGTTTGCAGAGTTTGGTTTCTTAGGTTTTTTTACAATTACTTTTAACACAACACCACGTTTCTGAGGGGCTCCATCTAACACAGGAGCGGTGATTTTGTCCTGTTTCCTCTTTGGTCCTGCTTTATGCATAGCCCTGAGAGATGCCATACTGCGAGACAGAATACCAGAATACAAGCTGCCTGCTGCTGGAAGTACTGAACTGGTTCCCGGTACAGCAGCAAGACCTTGAGGGGCTGAAAAAGAGAAGATACAAGCATGAAAGTCGACTGCTTCTGGAAGTTTTAAACTGGTTCCCAATACAGCAGCAAGACCTTGAGGGGCTGAAAAAGACAAGATATCAGCATGAAGGTCACCTGCTTTTGGAAGTACTGAACTGGTTTCTGGTACAGCAGCAATACCTTGAGGGGCTGAAAAAGACAAGATATCAGCATGAAAGCCACCTGCTTCTGGAAGTACTGAACTGGTTCCCAGTACAGCAGAAAGACTTTGAGGGGCTGAAAAAGACAAGATACCAGCATGAAAGCCACCTGCTTCTTGAAGTATTGAACTGGTTCCCAGTACAGCAGCAAGACATTTAGTGGCCCAAAAGGACAATATACCAGCATGAAAGCCACCTGCTTCTGGAAATAATGAACTGGTTTCCAGTACACCAGCAAGACATTTAGGGGCTGAAAAAGAATTAATGGTCAACTCAAAGTACACATATACATATATATAATGAAAAGTCTTGTACTCTTTTTAAAGATGCATCAACTTATGTAAATTTTTAATAAAAATAAATCAAATGACAAAAGGTCCTGAGAGCCACCATGAGTTTGTTTGCTTGAATATTTAGCATCTTTTTGATGCTATCAAGAGCTAACAGAAATCAGTTAACTTAACCACTCTTTATAGGGATCCTGGAAGGTTAACCAGTTACTTGCAGAGATGGGTGTGCTCAAGTACTGGTTAAACTTACAGCAAAATGAGCTACACTTTCAATAATTGTTCGGATGGACAGACAGAAAAACGAACAATCAGATAGGGGTAAAACTCAATGCTCAAGGCAGGGCATAACTAACTTTAAAATCTGTAGTAGTAACAAAGTGCAATCACTTATTTCTCCTGAAATAGATTTCACTAAAACAATCCCAAGCATATCTACAACTGTTAATAATATAGGTGACCATTTTAAACATAAACTTCAAAAAGGAATCAAGTATTGCTTAAGAAAATCACACTGACACGTTTTTCTAGGCTACGTTAATTGTTTATAGAGGTCAAGGTCATCTGTATTATTTTGAGAAAAACTACCCCTAAAATAATTAAACAAGAGGTCCAGGTTGGCCCTAAAGTGCTCACCTGTGGCAGAGTAGACAATGCCAAAAAAAGGCAATTTTTTATTTATAATGCAAGGCCATACTTCAGACATTTAAATTTGGTAATTTGAGATATTATATATATATATATAACTACTGTGTAAGAATGATGAATATTTAATGAAAACAGCCGGTACTAGCATGCGTGTAACTTCAAATTATGCAATTTTTTACCATTTAAGTGCCATAACTCCAGCAATTTTTATCTGATTTGGCCAGCTCTAAAATTTATCTAAGACATTAAGGTCATATAACTACTTAGTAAGATTGGTGAAGATCAAATGATAACTGTGAGTGCTAGATTTTGATTTTATCATCATCATGATTGACTTCAACTTACCTGTCAATCTTGGTGATAACACTGACAGTGGCCTTGTGGTCAAGCTGGAGAAACAGCTACATATTTTCTGTAATGTTGCCATTTTCACTCAACCCCTTCTGAAAAAAAAGCAATAAATTAATTAACTCATGTCATGTATGCCTTTAATGGCATCATGTTAAAGGATAATATTAAAGATGCATCACGTTATTGAACAGAGTATCCATAATATTTTATGCATAATGTATAAAATTGACATCTGATGTAACGGCCTGGGTATTTCTACAGGTAAATGCTGGTGACCCATCATCATGACATGTTGATTAATTTTGTCAAGCTATTTTAAAATCCCTCCATGTAAAACAAAGTTACAGACCAGGCATGAAATATTAAACAAATTGAAAGTGTGACCTTGACATTTGAGGAAAGGTCCTAAGTCTTACACTCGACACTTCATCATGTCATGTTGATCAACTGAGCCAAATGCTTTTGAAATTTATCCATAGGTGACAATTTACAGACCAGACACGAAATCTCAAACAGACTGAAGGTGTCGTCAAACAAAGTTAAACTGTAACCTTGACCTTTGAAATTGGAGTCTGGGTGTTCACGTGACATGTCGTCATGTTATGATGATCATTTGTAGTAGGTATTTATAAAATCCATAGATGCATGACAAAGTTACAGGCTGGACAAGAAATCTCACACAGACTCAAAGTGTTGTCAAACAAACTCAAAAAGTGTGACCTTGACCTTTGAGGTACGGGTGTGGATCTTACTCGCGGCATGTTCTAATGTCATGTTGATCATTTGTAGCAAGAGTAATATGTATATCGCGCAGTGTTCCGTACAAGAAAGCTGACTATGACAAGATATTGGAGGAACTTTCCACCACATTCAGCGAGAATGCCAACCACAACATTGTCAACGATGCGTAGACCTCTTTCGAAGACATGACATTGACTGATCTATCAGATCCATACATAAGAGAAGGAACAAGCTCTTCAGCAGACAGAAGTCTTCTGGGAAAACTAAGTACATCAAGGCCAGAGCTGCAGCACAAAAAGCTGAACGACAAGCCTACTGGAGATACATTGAGGGTTTGATAGAAGTGGGTGACCCAGATGCAACAGACGCCCAACAAACTGAAAAAGTTCTGGACATATATCAAGTTGCTGAGGAAAGATAGCTTTCGAAGGAAAATGGGAGACTTCACTCAGACCACAAGGACAAGGCAAACATTCTGAATTGTCAGTATCAGCATGTGTTCACACAAGAGTATACCAACGACAAACTATGTTCAAAAGGTACACCATCCCAAACAATTCCAGACATCAATGTCACGGTCCAGGGTGTAACCTCAATACTGATGAATATGAATCCTCAGAAGGATTCTGGACCAGATATGATTCCAGCAAGACTCCTAAAAGAACTAGCCACAGACATTACTCCACTCCTAGCTACTGTCTACTGTACCTAGCAGGTGGACAAATCCTAGACAATTATAAGTTAGCCAATGTTACGACAATCTTCAAGAAAAGGGATAGATATAAGACCAGTTTCCCTCACCTGTTCATGGTGCTTGAACATATTATCATCAGTAACATCATGAGGCACCTTGACAGAAACAACATCCTCACAGACTGCCAACATGGATTTCGGGCAAGACTTGCTGTGAGACTTCTCACCTTGGTGCACAAACTGGCATCATCTTTAGGCAAGGGCAAGCAACATGACCTAGCCATCCTCGACTTCAGTATGGCATTTGACTGCGTCCCACACGAGAATACTACTGAAGATTGACCACTGAGGCATCCATGTAACACCAACAGCTGGATTAGATCCTTCCTCAGTGACCATACACAACAGGTTACAGCAGATGGTACTACATCTGACAAGGCACCAGTGGTTAGTGGAGTACCCCAGGGAAGTGTACTAGACCCTGTACTTTTCTTGCTCTTCATAAATGATTTACCAGACTGTTCACTCCAAGACCAGACATTTTGCAGATGACTGCATTATCTACAGAAAGATTCAATCAGTCAGGTTGCTATGTCCTGCAAAAAGACCTGCAAGAGTTGGCAAAATGGGAAGCAACATGGAGCATGAACTTTCACTTAGAGATGTGTAGTATCCTTCGGGTACATAGGAAAAGGAAACCACTTATCTCTGACTACAAGCTCAATGGGCATATCCTAGCCAGGTAGAAGACCTCGAGATACTTAGGTGTTGAGCTATTGTCAAACATATCCTGGAAGAGGCATATATACACAAGTCTGTGAAAAAGGCAAATAGTTCACTTGGCTTCTTACTCAGAAATCTAAGCATCAGTAATGAGGCAACAAAGGCTTCAGCATACTTTTCACTGGTATGACCAATGCCAGAATACTGCAGCACAGTCTGGAGCCTGTATACTAGTGACCAGGTACGACAGCTTAAGATACAAAGAAGAGCTGCTAGATACACCTAAAACAGATATAGGAACATGAGCTGTGTTACATCTATGCTGGACCATCTAAAGTGGGATACACTTGAGACAACGTGCACCAAAGCCCAGGCTACACTGCTCTATAAGATTTTGAATGACCTCGTTGACATCCCTGCCTCAGATTACTTACAACCAGCTTCCAACAGAACTAGATTAGGCCATCAGAAGAAGTACAGACTACTTAGTTCCTCTACCAACTACTACAAGTACAGCTTCTTCCCTCGAACATTATCTGTTTGGAACAGTTTACCAGTCACAATAGCTGAGGCCCCTTCGTAGGTATCCTTCAAGAAGGGGTTAAACTCTCTCTCTTTCTAAGAGCATATACACAGACTGTTCGTAAGTCCAATGAAGTCAAAGAGCTATACAGGTTAAGATCAAATCTCTCTGCTGTCACAGTTGCTGAACTGGTTTGTGATCAAGAATGGAAAACACTTTTTTTCTTTCCTCCACCTATACTTCTACGTTATCTACTTTCCCTTTCTAAGGTTTGCACACCATTACATAATAATCAAATGTGAATGAATTGGACATATTATATAGATCGCGTTTTTAGGTATATAAGAAATAATATAAAAAAACAGTAAAATTTGTTTATTTTTCAACAATATTCTAAATATTTTTTAAATAACTGTTCTAATCAAATCTAAATTTGCACATATTCTGCAGTTAGTTTTGTTTAAATTCAAATGGATGAATTATTGACGTCTTCAAAATTAGTTATGTCAAAAATAGCTGCATATGGTCAGCTACCACCATTGCGATTTCCATAGACTTACATTATAACGTTTGACCAAATTTTCACATTTTCTAACATTGGCGGACCAAAAAGTCCTATATCATATTAAAGTACTGTCCTAGACTCAAATAAAAATGTCCCCAAAATGGGGTCAAAAGTACCACTTTTTACCACTTTTTGCCCCCTGAAGTTGGGTACCCCCACTTTCAGCATGAAAAAAAGTAAATTTCACCAATTTTACTTTCCATGCAGTTTCCTTGATAAAACGAATATAGTCAGTCACAGAAACATAATTCTAATTTTTTATTGACACAAACATAATAAACTTATATTTTATTGTGATCATTTGCCAGTTTCACATTTTCATCCAACCAGAATTAAGCTAACTATAAAAATATATGCCCTGAATATCCCTATACTTTTTTCAACCAGTCAGCGAGCTCGTCTCAATGGTGGTAGCTGACCATATTTACAAAGTGTTTTGAAATTAGGTTTACGCGAAAACCGGTTACACGACGACACAATCTGATTTAAGTGAGACATATGTCTTTCTCCGTTATTAGTACCTAGTTGATATTATTTATTTGTTAAGTTTTAATGTAGTTAGACTTCGACTGAACTAAAATACGGATACATAAACTTTATAATACCAAATTAGTCTTGAAACTTACCGACCTTGGGAAAAACTAACTACAACACCGTTTCAATCTCGATCGCTCAAAAGCTTGTAAAATCGGTCGATTCCGTTACAAATTAACTATAACGGAATTGACCGAGCTCGACTTATTAATCTCCGTTGTGTCATGTGATATAGATAAAACGTGTATACATGTAGTATGCGCTGACACGTTTTTTGGTGACAGTTTGTAAATATATAGTTATAAACTATTGTCTTTCCGAAATTTAATTATGGCAGCTGAAACGAAACAGAGGAGTCTTGTTGAACTTGCAGCGATGCAGTTTGTGGCTGGCGGTTGTGCAGGTACTTAAATATTTCGTGATATATACATGAATGTGATAATTGTCTTATAGTATATATTAATAAGTGTAGATTTCAATTCTGATAAGTGACAACTAAATTTTAATTGTGAGGCCATTAGCCTTGAGTTCTGTTGATTCATGTTCAAAGTTGTTGCCACAATGAAGATGGGACAAAGTAAAAAATCAAATATTTTCATGAATATAAACAGTTAATTAGATATACATAGCTTAATTCTAGATAGAGCCATAATAAATTAATTCCCAGAGTAACATTAACGTCTAGCCATGTTTTTTTACCTAGATATTTTATAGCTTATATGTAGTGTCCTTGAGCAAGACACTTTTTCTGCATACACTTAAATACCAGTACTGGTTCTACCAGGAAGTTGTAAGAACTTGTTTCACAATCAAAGTAAAATAGATAATTTTAAAACTAAATTTATAGCTAATTTTTGTTTGACAACACTTTCAGTTTGTTTGAGATTTTTATGTCCGGTCTGTAACTTTGTCACCTATGGAGAGATTTTAAAAAATTTGACTCGATTCGTAAGCAAAGGCCAAGGTCACACTTAACTCTGTGTGAGATTTTGTGTCCATCCTGTAACTTTGTCGTGGATAGATGGATTTTATGAATATTCACTACAAATTATCAACATAACATGACAATGTGTCATGCGTAAGAACTGCATCCGTACCTCAAAGGTCAAGGTCACACTTTGAGTTTGTTTGACAACACTTTGAGTCTGTGTGAGATTTCATGTCCAGCCTGTATTTTTGTCATGCATAGATGGATTTTATAAATACCTGCTACAAATGATCAACACAAAATGACGACATGTCGGGCGTAGCACCCAGACTCTCACTTCAAAGGTCAAGGTCTAAATTTTAACTTTGTTTGACGACACTATCAGTTTGAGATTTCGTGTCCAGTCTGTAATTTTGTCACCTATGGATAAATTTCAAGGCTCAATTCATCAGCATGACATGACAACGTGTTGTGCGTAAGACCCACACTTTTTTGTATCTTAAAGGTCAAGGTCACACTTTGAGTTTGTTTGACAACACTTCGAGTCTGTGTGAGATTTCTTGTCATGCCTGTAACTTTGTTATGCATAGATAGATTTTTATAAATACTAGCTACAAATGATCAAGATAAGATGACGATATGTCACGTGTAAAACCCAAACTCCTGTTTCAAAGGTCAAGGTCACAATTTAACTTTGTTTGACAACACTTTCATTCTGTTCGAGATTTCATGTACGGTCTGTATTTTTGTCACCTATGGATACATTTAAAAAAACGCTTGGCTCAGTTGATCAACATGACATGATGAAGTGCCACGTGTAAGACTCAGAACATTTCCTCAAAGGTCAAGGTCACACTTTCAACTTGTTTGATATTTTGTGTCTGGTCTGTAACTTTGTCACACATGGATAGATTTCAAAAACACTTGGCTCAATTTATCAATTAATCAACATGACATGACGAAGTGTCTAGTTAAAATCCAGAACCTTACCTCACAGGTCATGGTCACACTTTCAGTTAGTTCAATATTTCATGTCAGGTCTGTAACTTTGTTTTACATGGAGGGATTTTAAAATAGCTTACACAAGCGATCAACATGTCATGATGATATGTCATCTGCATTTACCTTTAGAAATATCCAGACCTTTACATCAGATGACAGGGGCAAGGTTACTCAAAGGTCAAGGTCACACTTTAATGTAAAAAAACAACAACATGAAATTGCGTGTCTAGTATGAAACGTCAGTTCATGACTCTTGATACTCTTGGATACACCGCTGCCTATTATAAAATATATTGTTCTTTTCACAGACTATTTGTGTGTGTGTGGTGGGGGGGGGGGGGGGGGGGGGCTTCGACACTTACCAGTGACATTTCTTGTTTCACTAAAGATTTTTAAACTTAAATACCAGACTAATAAAACTGGTAATAAGTTCATCTATTCATCTTAACAATCTTTTATCTAATATCATTATCTAATGATAGAATATTAATATATTTTTGCATATAGCCTAGAGATAAATTTATTCAATTAATTGTTATGTATGAAGTTGTTGTACATTTCGTGACAAGAATGACTTTTCATATACATGATTAGGTTAAGGCCAGACTAATAAACTATTTGTTTACAGTGTCCTTACCCAGAATTATTTTTAGATAATATTTGCTGAAGAATGTGAAATTTTATACAAATTTAAAAGAAAAAAGTATCAAAACCAAAAATTCAAAATGGCTATTCAATGTTTGGGTAGGTAAACAAAATAGTAACTTTTTTTAATTTTGGCCTTACATGTTTGTTATACTTGTATAGCCAATAAATATTAACCTTAATTTAACTCTTACAGGGTAAAACCATTATTACAAATATATGTGATTATTTAGTTATAAGGCCATATTTAAAAAAAAGTTGTTTTCTGTTGTCTGACTCAGGCTTTCATATTTAGGTTAAGTTTAGACTTGTTTATTCTACTTCGAATGTGAAACAAGTTATTACTTAGACAAATCATGCTCGAAATCTTTCTGGGTAGAACCAGTACTGAAAAAGTGCCCTGCTTAAGTTCACCAAACATAGCCATGGCACTGGATTAAACCTCTGACCCTCCAATCATGGGTCAGATGCTCTACTAGTGGAACACATGCTCCACAAATTTAGGTAGGAAGGCGGGTGGGTGGGAAAATACTACGTCTACTGGTAGATAGAGAACAACAATTAGACAAGATGAAATTAAGAAGATGTAAACAATAGAAGGACTTTGTTTTGAATTATTATGTCTGCTGATGTGAATATATCTATTCAGTAATGATAAAATAATGTTAAACTATGAACTATGAAAAGCCACTGAGTAGGGGACATTTTGGTGCACCAGGAAACAATTGTACTTTTTTTTTAATTGTTTGAAATAACTAATTGACAATTAGAACCTTTAAATTCAGTTGCTTTCACAATGTCTGGTTTTTATTGACCCATCATGTGAGGTATTTGACATGTAAGCTACCTACATAAAAGGGTCAGAACAGTTAATATGAACTTTTCGGATCTTTTTTATTCCATCAATGGCTAACAGTCAATCAGTTAACCTTACCACTCTTTTCTGGACTCCTGGAAGATTAACCAGTACTCGAACACATCCATCTCTGCAATATAACTGAAAAATGTTCCCACTTGAATCAGTGGTGAGAGACGAATGACAATGAGGGACAATGTCATATATCAGTCAACATGGAGACTGGCCTGGCAGGGATTCGAACACATAACCCCTGGAATGATATTCAGATACACTACCAACTGAGCTAACCAGTCTCTGTAAGTCAGAAGCTGTTTTTTGTTTATTACTGACTTTTTGAGAACATTAAAACTCTCAACTTGACATGCAAAGTGTTGTTATTACTAAGGTCATTATATAGGCCAGTTTTTATCACATTCTGTGAATAAGCACTGGTGTGCCATCTGTTGACCTACTGAGATGTTTAATCTACATGTTAGAGTTGGGGGAGGTTTGTCTTAAAGATTTAGAATACAAAAGGTTAACTTAAAAAAAAATAATACATCAAATTCCAAATGTTTCATTTATGCATCAAAACTGTGTGGTCCTGGGTAAGATTAGAATCACCGTCGATCTCTGCAGAAGGGGTAGAATTCCTCCAAAGGGGTGTCATGTTCATCTTAACATTTTTTTGTCATGTTCACTATTGTGGTTAAATTACCAATCCCCTGTGTGGTTCCAGGGAGCCATATGTGTGATGGCAAGAATATGATTGCTTTGACTCGTGTATGTGGTAAGAAACGTCAATTTGAGTCATACAATAGAATTTGCTGAAACTCTACAGTTCTGCAGGTATCAAGGTTCTAGGTTCATTCTGCATATTCATTTGTTGATGTAATTTTTTTAGATATGTTACTGTATGTTAATTTTGTTTTTGAAGACCAAGGTCTATAGTTCAAAAGTCAAGGTCACCTTTAGAGGTTCAAAATCAGAAATACGTACAAAATTTTGTGTTTGCTCTATATCTTGTAATCCACTTGACAGATTTTGAAATGAAGTGGCATAAACATTCACCATAATCAGAGAACTTGTCATGTACTAGACCCAGGGTCATAGCTCAAAAGTCAAGGTCCTGACTTAGAGGTTTAAGTCAGAAATAGGTACAATATTTCATGTTGGCTCCGTATCTTCTTAACCAATCACAAAATTTATAGTAGTTTGACACAAATATTCACCATAATGAGATAATGTTTTGCACATAAGACCAAGGTCTGTAGGTCTAAGACATACTAAGAGGTTCAAGGTCAGAAAGAGTACAATATTTGATGTTCAATCCATATTTTGTAAACCACTTGACAATATTTTAAATAACGTGCCACATATGTTCACCATAATGAGACAGGTCTATACTAGCGGGCTCAACATTGTAACACTTGGGCTCCTAGCTATTCTCTTTGGTACTGGTTATGATGCTGTCGGGTATCAAACCCATGACTGACTGCAGGTACCTGTATACTGCACAGATACATATATAATTATTATTGTAGGTTTTGTGGAGGTGTCCATCATGCATCCTCTTGACTTGGTGAAGACAAGGTTCCAGATACAGAGAGGCCCAGAAGACCCTAACAGATACAACTCTTTAGCGGACTGTTTCAAAAAAATGTACAGAAATGAGGGGTAAGGTAAATATATTAAACAAAAGGAGAATTTTGTAAGCTTGGCAGTTTTAAGGATACAAGCTTTGTTAGTTCATTCAGGTCAGTATTGACAACTCAAAATATTGAAAATAATATTGTGTAAAAGTGTAAGTCTGATCCATTTCTTTTTTTAAAGCTAAAGTTCTCCAAATGTTAGCATAGAATTCATGTGAGTATTGTCTAGAAGAAGCATATAAGGAACTGGGCCCAGTTGACTCCGTTTGACTAACAGTCCAGGGATCTCGAGTTTGAATCCCTGTCTGGGATGGCTGTACTGGTTAACTTTCCATGATGATCCTAGAAAAAAGTGGTTAGGTTAACTGATCATCAGTTTGCCCTTGATGCATAGAATGACACTAATGTTAAATCAAACAAAGACATTCAATAGCTTACCTACTTAAGATTTATTTTAAGATTATTTTAGGAATATTTTCTGTATTTTTTGTTGTTTTTGTAAGCATAAAATCTAAAATTAATAACTTAACTGACATGGCGAGTATGAACAAACTAAATTTGCATTATATGAAGTGTTGCTTTTCATTAACAGTAATGCTGTGTTCCATCAGTTTTTTCTATTTTGACTTGATCATTTTCATTGCTTTTTCCTGTTATGAATACATGTAATTATAATAATTTATAAAAAAAAATAAAAATTGCCTAATTTGATGTAACTTGCCTTTAACATAGCTTTTTTCAGTGCTCCATTCAAGCTGAGTATTATACAGTCAAACCTGTGTAAGCAGTCACCTCTTTTAAGCAGCCACTTGTCTTAAGCAGCCACATTTGCTATTTCCCATTTACATGCTTTCATAGCAAATTAACCTGTATTAAGCAACAACCTGTCTTAAAAGGCCACTTTTGTGCCTTCCCTTGACTGACTGCTTAAGACAGGTTTGACTGTATATACTTGTATATACTGGTAGTCACCCTGATTTTCTTTGCTTTTGTTAGCTTATATACTAATTTATTATAGCTTGATTGCGAAAAAAACTCGAAGCTTGTTTGAACCAATGTGCGCAGTTCTAATTTTTCAGGGGTAAGAATCTTGATCCCATCATGATAGAGAGGTACAGTATTTGGTAAACGAGACCTAGAGCCACACTGGTATAATGATATTTTTTATTTAACCACAATAATGAACAAAGTAAAAATTGAACAAATAAAACACAGCAGAGATATGTATCTACCCTTATCAAAGACCACCCCGAAAATGTATCTGTGATATTATGTTTATAGTATGAAGGTGCATGCTATTTATTTATAATTTCTTGTTCAGAGCCCTGTCATTCTACAAAGGAATCTTGCCACCATTATTGGCTGAGACGCCCAAAAGAGCTGTCAAATTCTTCACATTTGAGAGATACAAGAATGTATTCTCCACAGTGCACTCTTTACCACAAGCTATGGTGAGATGTATAGATGCTTACTATTATGTACTTGCGTGTATATATATATAATATGTAATACACTAGCAATTGTGCCATGTATACTTCTCTTATTAAATTGAATCACATGTTTTATAATATTCATATCATATTCATATCATATGAAAGTCAGATTAGGTTTCACACGAATGGCATAATATTACGATTCTCATATGGAAATTATAAGACTCCCGACATATGACTCGTATCTGAATATTAAAACTTCTGACATAATATGTTCCTCATATCAAAATTATAAAACTCCTGACATATGATTCTCATATCAGAATTGTAAAACTCCTGACGTGGTTTTCGTATCAGAACTATAAAACTCCTGACATGTGATTCTCATATCAGAATTATAAAACTTCTGACATGTGATTTTCATATCAGAATCATAAAACTCCTGATAAAACTCCTGACATGTGATTCTCATATCAGAATTATAAAACTCCTGACATGTGATTCTCATATCAGAATTATAAAACTCCTGACATGTGATTCCCTGGTGAAACCGTTATATGAGAATCTTATGAGGCTCAATTGCTTATATAGCACATAAGTAACTGTGCTCACTGCTTTAAGTTCACATGGGCTATTTTGTGATCTGTTTGTATCTGTCTTTCATCAGTTAATATTTTAACGGCATTTTTTAGCTCGACTATTCATAGAATAGGGGGGCTATTGTACTCGCCCCAGTGTCGGCATAGGCGTTGTTTTCCAGGTTAAAGTTTTAATATCAATGATTTTTAGATATCAATGCAATCACTCATAGGATATAATGAAACTTCACATGTGTGTTCAGCATCTTCAATGGAACACACAGAGACAAGGACCATAACTCTGGATTGCATTTTGGCAGAGTTATGGCCTTTTTTTACTTAATTTTTCAGGTTAAGTTTTTTTATCAGGTAAGATATCTATGCAACTACTCATAAGATATGAATGAAACTTCACATGTGTGCTCACCATCATCAATGGAACACACAGAGACAAGAACCAGAACTCTGGATTGCATTTTGGCAGAGTTGTGGATCTTTTGGGATTTATTTTTTTAGGTTAAAGTTTTTATCAGGTAAGATATCTATTCAACCACTCATTCGATATGAATGAAACTTCACATGTGCGTTCACCATCATCAGTGGAACACACAAGCACAAGAACCTAACTCTGTGTTGTATTTTGGCAAAATTATGGCCCTTTTGGATTTAATTTTTCAGGTTAAAGTTTGTTATCAGGTAAGATATCTATGCAACCACCCATTGCATATGAATGAAACTTCACATGTGTATTCAGCATCATCAATGGAACACACAGAGACAAGAACCAGAACTCTGGATATCTTTTTGGCAGATTTATGGCCCTTTTTTGACTTAATTTTTCAGGTTAAAGTTTTTTATCAGGTAAAATATCTATGCAACCACTCATCGGATATAAATGAAACTTCACATGTGTGTTCAGCGTCATTATTGGAACACACAGACACAAGAACCATAACTCTGGGTTTCATTTTGGCAGAGTTATGGACTATTTTGGACTTAATTTTTCAGGTTAAAATTTTTTGTCAGTTAAGATATCTATGCAACCACTCATACGATATGAATGAAACTTCACATGTGTGTTCAGTATCATCAATGCAACGCACAGATATAAGAACCATAACATTGGGTTACATTTTTATAGAGTAATGGACCTTTTGGACTTAATTTTTCAGGTTAGAGTTTTTTATCAGGTAAGATATCTATGCAACCACTCATACGGTATGAATGAAACTTCACATGTGTGTTCAGTATCATCAATGCAACGCACAGAGATATGAATTTTAACTTTGAGTTGTATTTTTATAGAGTTATGGACTTTTTGGAAAATTTGGTTAGAGATTTTTAGAGGTTAAAATTTTTAATTTGGTACTTATTTTCATCATCCTATCATTGGACATGAATGAAACTTCACATTTGTGATCAGCATCCCCTAGGAAACCCATAAAGAAAAGAATCATAACTGTGGATTGCATTTTGGCAGAATTATTTCCCTTTTAGACATTTTGTTTTTAGCAGGTTTAAGTTTTTAGTAGAAGGCCTTGATCTTAGATGTTTGACAAATAGGGTCATTTTGTGGTCCTCTCTCAAATTTGTTAAAAACTATGACCTTGGGGCTAAAATTGGCCTGCACTAAGGGGTAATTTTTTTTCTACAAGTTTCATCTTTCTTTCTTTCTTCTCTTTTTTTGTTGGCCCACCCTAAGGAGTAAATTTTTTTCCACTGATACCGATGAACTGCCTTCTGAGGTGAAGTTAGTGCTTAGGCCTATATATCATGCTGAATTAAATAATATTAAGGCAATAAGACCTATCCATTCACTTTGTTGTTTTCAAAAAAGCATAACTGTTGATAATGAAAATGAATAATGTTTGTGAATTATTTTGCTAATTTATTTTTAATAGATAAGCAATAATTATAGTTTAATTTTACCACCCCTGCACTTTAATTGTCTTCCATTTGGTATTTATTTCCCGAAAAAGTAGTTGTTTTAGAACAGCATCGGAATAGTCGAGTACGCTGTCCATCCATTTGTTTATTGAGTAACATAATAATTTCTAGCCAATAATAATTTGTTTAAAACAAAACTTGTACTTCGAACTCATTTTTCTAATCCAAATCACCATTTTTTCCCATGTGACATCAATTTAATTATTCTCTTTAATAATCATGTAATTATAATTTTTTATGTAACATTTCATTTGCAAAATGTAGCCAACATTTTTATTGACATAGCTGTATTTTGAATTAAAATTATATAATTATAAATGGTTTCTTTTTTCTCGCAGGTTTTTTCTCTCGCAGGATTATGTTCTGGCCTGACAGAAGCTGTGGTCATTAATCCATTTGAAGTGGTTAAAGTCAAACTTCAAGCTGAGAGAAATGTGTTCACGGAGGTACTGATATCATTGGAATTCTTTCCGTCTTGCACAATTGACAAACTTGGCAAATTAAGGGTCTAAGTCAATCCTGCAAGCAAGTGAATTATCTGAGTTTATCACATGGTTTACGGTGCAGGAGTGTAATAAACCCATGATGTATTAAAGATATGAACCTAGTGTAATATCACTAACAGTTCATTGCTGGTACTTTCAGCTCTCATATGTATAATACCACTAAACTTTAAGAGTTGTTATATATATACATATAACAACTTTGCGCTCAGAACAGTTTGAATATCACTGGCGTATTTCACTGAAAACACAGTATTTTTCATATAAATTTCACAATTTGCTCTATATTTTTGTGAAGTATATAAGCACCTAAAGGCGCTCACCATAATTTGTGAACGTTTTCACAATTCTATTCATTTTTTATTGTGATTTTTTTTTCATACTTCAATGAGGGGTCCTCCGTGGTCGAGTGGTCTAAGGCGCCGTCTCAAGATCACTTACCTCTCACCGCTATGGTCGTAGGTTCGAGTCCCGCTCGCTCCAAAAACTTTATGTGAGAAAGTTTCCAGTTACTTGCGGAAGGACGGTGGTTCTACTCAGTCTGACTCAGTCTGAGGTCTTCCTCCACCAGTTAAACTGGATATGCCATATATAACCTGAAATGTGTTGAAAATGGCGTTAAACCCCCGTACTTCAATGTTTTTATCATCATAATCGTTTGACATCTTAGCATTATCATCATTGATATTTTCATCCCCTGAAGAAGGAATTATATATATTCCAAATGCGCTCAGGTTTTTCTTAATTTTAAAGAATTCAACCGGCATCTGTAGTGTGTTAGCAACACATTCTCTTTAACCACTCGGCCAGTTATACTCGAGCTTCACATAGCTGTTTCCCATGCATGTGAGATTACACACAAGATTAATTTTTTATGCCCCCCAAAAAAAACTTTTGGGTGGTATATAGTAATCGCAGCGTCCGTCCGTCCGTCCGGGCCGACAAAATGGGTATTTAAGTGTCTAGGATTTAGGGTTAGTAATTTTTATGGACAGTTGAAAAGCTGTTGAAAAAACATTAAGTGGCTGTTCTAGTCACTTAAAAAACAGCTCTTAGGTGGCTTTTTTTCTCTTACCTGGCTAAAATTTAGCCACACAAGTAATACGATTGACGCAAAGATGCCACTTAAATACCCATTTGTGAGAACTTCCGTCCGGTATTTCGTTTCCGGCCTGTAACTTTGTCATGCATAGATGGATTTTGTTGATACTTGCTACAAATGCTCAACATAGTATAACGACGTGTCGCGAGTAAGACCTGCATCTGTACCTCAAAGGTCAAGGTCACACTTTGAGTTTGTTTGACAACACATTGAGTTTGTGTGAGATTTCGTTTCCGGCCTGTAACTTTGTCATGCATTGATGGATTTTGTTGATACTTGCTACAAATGATCAACATAACATATCATACATTTTTATTTTCACAGACCATTTTGGGGGCATGTGACACTTAACAGTGACATTTCTTGTTTATGTATATAATATTAAAAAATGGCTGCTATTGCTAAAAAAAGTCTCCCAACAGATTTTGAAAGCATTTGGTAAGAAATTGTCACCTACAGGTAATATAGTTTGTAAAGCATGTGTTATAGCATCAAATAAAAAATCAAGGGGTAGGGGGTTTAGAGGTTGTTCTACCTAGGAAGACCTCTATCAAACTGTATTTTAATTTCATTTGTTTTTGATATGATGGAATAAAATTCCTAGAAAATATCATTTTTTATTTTTAAAGATTCTTTTACTCCCATTTTTGAAACTGGCTTGAAAACATTAGCTTTATAAAGTCTGTTAATAATTTCAGTGATGTGAAGTTTCCAAATAGTAACATTTGTTAACTAATATCTCTATTTAGCTAAGTCTTTGGTATGACACGGCCAGGGATCGAACCCATGACATTCCATTTGCAAGGCAGATGCTCTACCCCTAGACCACTGCTGCAGTACCCTACGTCCCTTTAAACAATCTTTACAAAAAGTAGACATTTCAGATAAAGTATGACATGTTTTTTGTTGTCATTTAACAGCAAAAAAGCACATTTTCAACGGCAAGAGAAATCATCAGACAGCACGGGTTTGGCAGTAAAGGTCTAAACAAAGGTCTGACGTCAACATTCGGCAGACATGGTGTATTTAATATGATATACTTTGGATTCTATCACACTGTTAAAGACATTGTACCTGAAGCAAAGGTTTGTTTGTTTGAATATTAAGCATAATTTTTATGCCTGGGGTCCTGAATGGTTAACCAGTACCCAAGAACACTCATATTCGCAAGTAACTGATAACCTTTGCTATTGAATCAGTGGTGAGAGACAAATGGCAATAAGACACAATGTCCTACATCATTCATCATGAAGACTTGTCGGCGGGGATTCAAACTCACAACCCCTTGATTGATAGAAATATTAATAAAATTGTTTAATTTGGTTTATGTAAATTAATTTAAGCGATTGCAACATAGGCTCAGAGCTTTTATGAACCATTCTCGAGCCCACGTCCTGGGTAGAACCAATACTGAGTTGTTTTTGCGAGGCCAACAGGTTAAGCTGGGGATCGAGCCTGGGAACTCTAGTATGAGAGACCAACTCTATCCATTGCACTACTGTCCCTTTTCTTTAATTAATTTCTCTTGTAAATCATCAAATTAGATAAAAAAAATCTTTTGAACTGTTGGCTGAATTTCAATTTCCATAATTATTTTTTTTACCATTATAGTATTGCTTAAAAAGGGAACTAATTACTGAGAGCAAAACAATGTACACAAGTTGATAACATTATGTTGATTGATTGAATATTTAGCATCATTTTTATGCCATCGAGGGCTAACAGACAATCAGTTAACCTTACCACTGTTTCCTGGGATCCTGAAAGTTAGCCAGTATTCGAGTACACCTCATCTCTGCAAGTATCTGATAACTTTCCCACTTGAATCAGCGGTGAGAGACAAATGATAATGAGACACAATGTTATAACTTAATAAAAGTAACAGTCTGTATTTTTTAACTCAAACCTGCATTGATACTTTCAAATTTGAGGTCGAGTCAAGTGATGTTTGTGCTTTAATTTATGTTTTTGTACAAATCCTGGATATTGAGTTTGAGTTTGAATTGATTTTAACATTGAGGGCCTTACTATTTTTTTTATTTATTTTGCAGGATCCATCATTAGATTTGGCACGAAGATTTGGTATAGGTTTATGTAGTGGTGTGTTAGGCTCTGTTATTAACATTCCTTTTGATGTTGCTAAAAGTCGGATCCAAGGACCACAGCCGGTGGCAGGTGAAATTAAATATAGAACATGTTTTGCTACGATAGCCACTGTGTATAAGGAAGAAGGGTATGTATGAAGAATATTTTCAATAGCTAAATGTGTTAGGTTTTATGAATATTTATAAATAAAAAATATATGTATATATAAGGGAGAGATAATAAATTAATTATTAAAAATTAATTAATACACCCAAACAATACTGAATTCTTTAAAATTATTCTAAAAAAACGAGTGCTTTTGGAATATATATTATTCCTTCTTCAGGGGATGAAAATGAAAATATAAATGATGATTATGTTAAGATGTCAAACGATAACGATGATAAAAACATGGAAGTGTGGAAAAATCACAATAAAAATGAATAAAATTGTGAAAACGTTCACAAATTATGATGTGTGCTTTAAGGCGCGCATATACTTTACAAAAATACAAAGCAAATTGTGAAATTTATAAGAAAAATACCGTGTTTTCAGTGAAATACGCCGGTAAAATTCGAACTGTGCTGAGTAAAATGTGAAGCGCAAAGTTGTTATTAAAGAAAACGTCATTCTGACGTGACGTCACACAACGTCGTGTTCTCTTTAGCGCTATGACGTCGTAAGTATATCAAACGACGACATTTATTTTAAAACGTCAAAAATACAACTGGTTTTATTAAAAAAAGATTGTGCCGCATACACCAATAAGAGAAATGAAGTACAGTTTTATTGGAATGCTTTTGTTTATACTTAATGGACAAATATATATGTAGCAGACTTGGGCTTTGTTGCATGTCCAAATGTACCAGATCGATGTTTTAGTTTATTTTTTATAACAGTGCCTACATTTTTATTGTACATATTATTTTAATAGCCTGTTTCACTAAACATCTCCCAACAGAGATTTTTTTCAGCTAAAAGTTCTGAAAATGATAATTTGAACCTATTAATGCACATTAAATGATCACATAAAATTGATGTCAGACGAGCCTTTTCTTGCATACCGGACAAGGATTTCCGCGTATTCTTACCGGACAAGGAAATTTCATCCTAAACCCCCTTCAGGCACTCATCTTACCCTGCTGTGATGTTAGAATTATTTATGATGTTACATATTAAAATGAGTAATGTATAATTCAAATTACACATATTACATCATCTATTTTAATATCTTAAAGCCAGAGCCTCGTTCCCTCCAAAAACAGTTATCCCTCGTGACGGAATTTTCTATCCAAATTTTCTACCCATGTAAGATACTTATATACTCATTTGTAGAGTATAACATACAAGATGATCAATGTAAATAAAGTTATAGCATTTTAAAGATATTAGTTTAGGTAAATCTCAAGGTAAATCTCAAGTTGAGATTTCTAGTAAAACTGGGTTCAGAGCTCGGTTTCACTAAATATTTGAGGCCCAGCTTTTCCTCAACTCAAAAATTTCACTTTTTCTAAATTATTATTTGGACTCATAATAATTTATTAAATGACCACACAGAATTGAAATCAGAAGAAATCTTTACTCATTTGTAAAGTAAAACATTCAAAATGATTAATGTATATGAAGATATAGAATTAAAAAAATGGAGTTAAGTTATTTTGTTTAGTGAAACTGGGTCCAGTTCTTTAACTTTTTGCTCCATAAGCATTTTCTTGGACTTTTCCAAATTGAAAGCATTAATTCACCATGTGTCAGCAATGGGTGAATTATGTTTATATTAACTGACAGAGTTGAAAACAGTGCAGAAAGTGTTCAGATTGCTCATTATGAGCAATCTGAACTCTTTCTGCACTGTTTTCAAAGGCCTTCTGTGATTGGTGCGGGAAAACGTGTATCTATGGAGTAAAGGGTTAACACAGACCAGTGGAGACAGTTACTTTGTATGGTGGACTTGGAATTGGTCAACTTTAGTATGAATTGGCAGTGATATATTTTATAACTTAAGTTTTCTAATTGTTTCAAAATTATACATACAGTATACGTAATATCAAGTTCCCTGTTCATTATTATTATTTCAGATTCTTTGCCCTGTATAAAGGATTATTACCAAAGGTGCTAAGATTGGGTCCTGGTAAGTTTAAACCAGAATTATTTCCTTAAACATACAAAAAGGGCAAGGTTATTTCGGGGGGGGGGGGGGGGGGGGTTTGGTTATTGTTTTTTAAAATTTAGAAATTGAAGGTATGGGATCAGACTTGCACTTATTTTTGAGCAAAAGTTGTTTTTTATTAAATTAAAAAATAAAGGAAAGTTTTAAACAAAATTGACTTGGAATTTCTGCGATGACAGAAAATTAATATTATAATGTTGCTTGTTTTGAAAGTTTTTGTTGAAACCAGTATATGTATTAGTTTACTCTATATTCATTGCAGGTGGCGCTATTATGTTCCTGGTGTATGAGCATGTATTTGATTGGCTGAAGACAACCATGTAATAAATTACACGTGTCAACTTTAATTGTGCCTCGGTTGTAAAGTACCAAAAAATTTACATGTCTTAGTATTAATCAAAATGTTTTAAATATAAATAGCTACCAGAAATGAATGCTGTTTGGGGTTATTGAAGTGATCTCTTGTTTAGTCATCTACATTCTTTTTTCTTAATTTTTAGCTCTACTGGCCAAAGGCCAGAAGTGCTTATGTTATGGCGCGTTGTCCATCGTCTGTCAGCAGCACTTTCTCTGGAACTACTAGGCCAGTTAAACTGAAACTTCACATGGATGTTTCTATTGCAATGGAGACTATATTCAAGACTAAAAATAGTCCAACATTTAAAAAATATTCTTCTCATGAATGGCCCAACAGATTTTCAAAATGTTTATGGAGTAATGATAACCAACTATAGTTTTGTTAGATTTCTTCAAATGGTGTATGGTTAAAAATGACCGGCCCTGAGGGTTCATTTAGGGGACACGTATAATATAATTTTTTTTTTTAAAATGGAAATGATTTTGCCTATACCTTCACAGAAGCATTGTTTTGAGAAGGAGGTTCAGATTTGTAAAAATGACTGGGTTCCATTGTCTTAAGGGGTCAGGAGGGGCCCCAAAAAGGTAAAAATTGGGAATTACAAAAATCATTTTCTTCAGAACCGATATGTCAGATTTGTTCATATTTGGCATAAATTATCCCTATGTGTAGGGGTTTGATTGCAGATAAGAATTTGGGAGCTAAAGCTTATAGGGGCCATGTAAAGGAACTTAGAATTTTACATAAGGATACTATGGGAAACAGAAAATTCTCTTTTTTTCATCTATTCTGAAACCACTGAGTAGGCCTATTAAACTGAAACTTCACATGGATGTTTCTATTGCAGAGGAGACTATATATTTATTTTTTTTCACTCTGAAATTCAAGATGGCCACCATTACTAAAAATAGTCCAAAACTTAAAAAACCTTCTTCCCATGAATGGCCCAACAGATTTTCAAAATGTTTATGTAGTAATGATAACCAACTATAGTTTTGTTAGAATTGTTCAAATGGTGTCCCTAGGGTTAAAAATAATGCCGGCCAGAGGGTTCAATTAGGGAACAAACACGTGTCGTTATAATAAATATTAATTTATTTATTTTTAAATGGAAATGATTTTGCCTATATCTTCACAAAAGCATTGTTTTGTGAAGGAGGTTCAGATTTGTAATAAAGACTGGGTTCCACTGCCTTATGGGGTCAGGAGGGGGCCCCAAAAGGGTAAAAATTGGGAATTACAAAAACTGTTTTCTTAAGAACTGGTATGTCAGATTTGTTTATATTTGGCATAAATTATCCCTATGTGTAGGGGTTTCATTGCAGATAAGAATTGAGGGGCCAAAATTTATAAGGGCCCTGTAAGGGGACATAGAATTTTACATAGGAATACTATGGGAAAACAGAAAATTCTCTTCATTTTTTTTTATCTATTTAGGCAAAATTATTATTCAATTTGAGTTCTGAAGTATCATCTAGTCATAGGAAATAAGACTTGGCTCAACAAGGAGAATTGACTTTCCATAAGGGGCCAGGGTGGGTCTAGTAACAATAAAATTGATTTTGTTCAATAAAGAGGATTGAATTTCCATATGAGGCCAGGGGGCAGATGGGGCAATAAGGTTAAAATTGGGAATTTTCACAAAGCTTCCTCTCAATAACCTTTCAGTCAAACTAGTTCATATTTGATGTAAATTTTCCTTACGTCAGCAAGGATTGAAGATTCTGCATATCAAGGCGCTGGGATATATTTGGGCCCTGCAATGTGACTTTTACATGGGAAAACTGATTTTTTTCATTTTGCATCCATGTGTACAAAAAAAAATCTTTTTAAAATTTGAATCATTTCTGCTCATAACAAATTGCTAAGAGCGGGTGACTTAAGTTCTGACAAATTAAGGGGCTGGGTTGTATAAGGGTTCTTTACCGGGGACTATATTTTTGTTACAGATGAATGGTATGGGAATTTAAAGTATTTCCTTTTCATAGTGATTAAATTTTTGTTCAGTATGAGTATGGTGGGGGTATTTATCCATAAGTTGTTAAGACGACCCCCCAAAGAGGGTAAATATTGTGGAATTTTAAAAAGTGCTATGGCCACTATGAGTCAGTAGAGCGTCCTCCGGCCCTCTTGGGCCTCTTGTTTGGTTGTAGATTTCATATAGCAATGTTGAAGATCGAAGTTTTTGTAATATGGTCAAACCTGTCTCAAGTTTTATAAAGCTAGAGAAGGAGCAAAAATGGCCTTTTAAGACACACTTTTGCTTTATACAGGTTAATTTGCTTTGATAGCATAGAAATGGGAAATACCAAATGTGGCTGTTTATGGCAGGTGGCAGGTCCTTTGTGACTGAGTGGTCTAAGGCGCTGTCTCAAAATCACATACCTCTCACCGTGGTTCTACTCAGATTCATTCTGATGTCTTAACTTCACCAATAAAATTGGATATGCTATAAATAACCTGAAATGTGTTGAAAATGGCATTAAACCCCATTAAAAAAAAAAGACTATAAGCTGCACAATAGATGCGATCACATACATAGGTTTGACTTACTACAAATAGTAAAATGGTTCTTGATTTCTTAAAAAAAAAGTAGTTTTATATTTTACTCAAGGTTATGTACATGAATGTGCAGTCTTCTTTCATCAATACTATCAATCCTGGGGTCGTGAATTTCGAATCCCCCGCCCGGCAACAGTCTCCGTGATGATTGATATATGACATTGCGTCTCATTATCATTCGTCTTTCACCACTGATTCAAGTGGGAAAGTTATCAGCTACTTGCAGAAACGGGGTGTGCTCGAGTACTGGTTAATCCAAGGAAACAGTGGTTAGGTTAACTGATCGTCTGTTAGCCCTCGATGGCATAAAAATGACGCTAAATATTCAATCAATCAATCAATCTTTCATCAATGAACAGTTTGCCATGTACTGGTGTCACCTATAATATGCTAAAGTATTTTTAAGTCTATGTGTGAGATTTGGATTGCAGTGTATGAAAAGAGTTACATATTTGTCTAATATTTATGTGAATTGAATGATTAAACATTGTTTAATTTTATTTGCTTTAAAAATGATTTAACATCGTTTAATTTTGTTTGCTCATTTTTTAAGTTTTTGTAACTATACATTTATAAATAATGTAAACAAGGTTTGCTGTATATATTTGGTTCCTATTTTTAAAATCTACATAAACTTGGTCAGTGGCTCAGGTTCAAAATATGATTTTATAGAAAGTTAAACAGTCAGTGGGTTTAATGCTTCTATTTTCAAATCTAAATTGTTCAAGTTGTGTCCCTGCGGTCAAAGCAGTAATGTTTACCAGTAGAAATCTGTACAAGTAACGTTAGCTCTCGATTGTATTGCATGATATTTGCAGCTCACCTGACTCGCAGACTCCCCAGGGAACTTTAGTGAACCAGTCAAGTTGTACCTTATAAAACCAAAAATTACTTCTTGATACTAGGGTATTTTTTAAGCTCTTCGGAGCCTGTGGCTGGTGGGGGTAATTTAAGTGATCATTCTGTTGTATCGGTCTGGCCCCAGTTTCATTAAACATCTCAACGAGAAATTTTCCTCAACTTAAATTTTTGAAATGCTTTAACTTCATCAACATAGGTCATTTTGCATGTAATCCTTTACCAATGAATCAACACTTGTTCTGACTTAAAAATCCGTGTGGTTATTTAATGTTTAATGAGCTCAGGTTATCATTTATGATTTTTTATTTGAGGAAAATCTCAGTTCGAGTTATTGAGTGAAACCGACCCTTGTCCATAAATAACATTTTAAAAATCCAAGGTTCACACTTAAGATAGTAATGATCTTATCAAGCCAGTTAAAAAACACAGAATATTATGTTAATTTGTGTGTTAGTTTGGCAAAGATCTAGTGAAACATTAGTGTAGGCACATTAAGTTTTATGCAAGTTTGGCTAAGATCTAGTGAAACATTAGTGTAGGCACATTAAGTTTTATGCAAGTTTGGCTAAGATCCAATGAAAAAAAAAAAGTGCAAGTTTGTCCAAGTTTCAATGAAAATTTGAAGTGATTGCACCAAGTTAGTCGACAATACTTGTCCAATCAGACCTTTACCAGAATTTGTGTGTGATATTATAATTACCATTTCATTAGGATTCAATGATAAATGTTAAATACCTTTGATCATTAAAGCAGACGTTTTTTTGTTTATATTAAACACTGGTAACAAACATTACCTTGCATTGGAGCTTTAAACAAATTAAACAGTAATAATTATTGTAATATACCATGTTTGTGAACTAATTGAATGTTCTTTACAATGATTATTTCCATTTCTGGGCATTTCACTTAAACCACCTCGAGCTGTGATTTCCTTAACTCAAAAATCTCCTCATTACACAAAATTGAAACAAATCTTCTTGTAGGTAAAAGTTAACTTGCAAAATGGTCAATAATGAAGTTGGAATTCGAGATATTTTGTGGTGAGCGAGTCAAGTCTTTGCAACCCTTTTGTTGATTATACAGAGTATCTACATAATTTTTAACAAGAACAATATAAGGCATTTATTATATTTTTATTAGCTTGTCTTTTTGAAAAAAAAAAAAAATATATATATATATATTGTCATGACCCTGGCCTCGTCGTCATTCGCTGGTTAATGTTTTATGTTTAGCTCAGCTTTATCTCTGTTTCTGAACAAACAACTCGTGTTATGGTGACTAAACTTCATAAACACATTTATATCATGTTATACAAACAATAAATATAGCTAACTTACATAAATTTCTATACTTTGGGTTTTAAAACTTTAGGTTAAAGTTTTATGTTTAGCTCGGGTTTGATTTTATTTATTTATTTTTTTTTTAAATCAATTTTATTTTTCAGTAATACTATTAATTCTGTAAGCTGATCACCATTAACTAAAAAAAGTTTACATTACTGACCTTTACCTATTTAATGGACTCAACCAAGACCCCCATATTTTTTTTTTTTAAATTTTGTTTTGTTTTGTTTTAAATTAAATACTTTGCCCCATTTCAACTTTGTTACTGACCCTAAGGACTTAATACTATTATGCCCCTTTGTTACCTACCCCAAGCTCCCCCACCCCCTCCAATTGTTTTCTTAAAATTTTGTTCTGTATTGAATTAGATACACTTTCCCTTTTCAACTTTGTTACCAACCCCAAGACACCCTCTACCTCCAACTTTCTTCTTATTGTATTAAACTAAACAGTTCTGTTTATTAAACTTTGGCACATACACCCCCACATCCACACCCAGATTTTAAAATTAAATTAAATACATTTCAGCTTAAGTACTGGCTAGCTAGCCTTAGTGTGACATAGACTTAGTGTATATTCTGCCCTATTAGTCATACTTGCAAACAAATGTATCTACTATTTTGCTAATATGAAAGATGGTTTCATTCATACAGATATATCTGTTTTTCTGATGATACAATTTAATATACTGTTCCGTGATCGATAGAATAGTCCGAGTTAACACTATTCTTCAACATCTTTATTTTTTGGGGCGATTTTTTTTAAATTGGATTTATTTTTTCAGTAATAGTATTGATTTTTTAAACTAATCACCATCAAGTTTAAAAAGTTTACTCCACTGACTTTGACCTACGTAATAGATTTGGAAAAAAGACGAGCGTCTGCACCCTCTTGTGGTGCTCTTGTTATATGTATGTTTTACACAGGTTGTTATATGTAATAAAGTGGTTTTCCAAAATTGCGTCTTGGTTTTTTGTTGGTCAGCCAAGTAATTTGTGTAGCAGGATCTGTATCCTGTCCCGTTTTTACTCTCGGTCATCTGATGTTTTACTATGTGAATAACGGACTTTTTTCTGTTTAAATTTATTCATTTTACTTTGATTATGAAGTTATTTACACTGTAGACAATTGGTCTATTTCACCGCCCGAGATTACTTATCTCCCATCGCCAAGGTGGATTGCAGTCTAGCTCGATTCAAAATCATCAAGTGAGCAAGTTTGCTAGTTATCGGCAGAATGGCGGTGGTTACATTCGGATTCATTCACTTCCATCTTCAAAACTCAATGTCATATATCACCTGTATTGTTCCAAGTGGCATCCGTATTATTGTTCATCATTTATTTATTATTAATAAAGAATTTGTGCCCAATATTCGTTGATCAAGTATTTACAATCTATGATCACATACTGGTAGTTAAAATTAAGACCTACCCAGGAACTGTATTTCAATAAAATAAGTTTCAGAATATGTTTCAAATTTACTCGTTTAATATGAACAAGATTTGGTCAAAAGTGTGCCAATTACTTCCAGAAGAATGGTTCTTCACAAATTCATTCTGAAGTATACCAATATACTGGTACATGTAAAACGTGTAATGTGTTCATATTGGAATCAAATTATGTATTTGTCCTTCCTTGCAACAGATTTTCTACTCTCCAAATTCCAATATCTCGGAGTCTAGAGCATTTTTAATTGGGACTTTATACAACTATACCCCATGACGAATTTTCAAACTTTCAGATTTCAAGAGATAAATATGATAGGTAAATGTGCATACTGAAGAAAAGTTGCTTAAACAGGTTCTTAACAAACTGTGTTTGTAAACATCAATAGCCTCGCTAAATGATCCATGCATTCTGAATCAAACAAATCTTTAATAGAAAATAAAAGGGGCCATAACTTCGGTCAGAAAATCTTTGACAGATGTCGACTAATATCAAACTTGGTCTGTATTTTTAAATTAAACAGCTACACACCCAATATTAATTTCCTACCACAGATGAATAAAACAGACAGACAGGTAAAGGTTAAAGCCCAATGACCATTCTTCAAATGGCTTGGGTACAAAAACTTGGACAAATTTCCAACAGCTGCTGTAAATAACACGTACCAGTATTTGGAAATTGTAGTAAAAATAAACAATAGCAAATTATATTTCATTCTTTATTATCAAAATTAATTATTTCGACAGCACTTAACTGTGACAATACTCTTTAATTCAGCTGTTTAAGTACAGGTGAGGGCAGAACTTGAACAAACTACCGATTACTCGATGTACGATAAAAAAAACCTGAAAAAAAAGTCCAACCACCGATAAATTCCATTAAAATATTGTAAATATAGAAAATTAGAGACCTTTATCAACCCAGTTTAATAAATTATCAACCTAGTTTAATTAAAAAGTGTCGATGTATAGATAAAATATTATTTCATGTAACTTATAAATAAACTGAAACGAAAATAAAACACAGTTTATATGGTATTTTTACTAATATGGATTTCAAATAAACAGCAATCAAATTTCCAGGACTGTAACAACATCACTTAAATCCAGTCAGTATTGTGTATGCAGTCGTCTTGCGACATGTGCCATTCCTTGAAGCAGTTATATTACGTCACGTTCATTTTGATGTAGCGGTGACATCAAGTTTTTTTTTTTCATTTAAAAAAATTCAAATCAGTCCGTATGTGTATAAAAGGTGATATTTAGAGAATGTTTTATATTGTGTACATTGTTACTTATAACTGTTGTGCATGAGGAAATATTGTTTTCCTGCTTGACTTGATATTGGTTCAATAATGCTAGTCATTGTACTGAATATTGTATGTAAAACACTCAAAAAGCAAAATAGAAATTATCATTTGTTTGATGTATCCCATTAAAAATACTGCACTAATATATCTGTGCAATTCTGTTTTGTTACAGTATATATAAATAATGCTACACATTAACAGATGAAATATTACTTTTTAAAACAAGATTCTACTGTTCAATAATTTAAGTAAATAAGAGTGCCTGCATGTATAAACCATTGTCCAGATTAAAGACAAAAATCATGACACAAGAGTATTACATTTCTTTAAAAAAAACTTTTCAATGTACATTTTTTACTTCAATATTTACTTCTTGTGTAACACAACTTTCCCTTCCAACTGGACTTAAAAAATAATTTTATATCATTTTTTTATCTATTGTTTATTTATTGTATTGTTCATGACAGAAGAGAACATGTATTTAAGAACATGATAGGGAGGTCATGTACTTGTTTACAAAAGGATTTGCAATTCATTAAGTCAATGATAAAGGACTTGCGCTCATTGACCGAGGATCTGTACCTAATTTAGTCCATGATAGATAGAGGACTTGTACTCATTGACCGAGGATCTGCACCTAATTAAGTCCTTGATGGATAGAAGACTTGTACTCATTGCCTGAGGATCTGTACCTAATAAAGTCCATGATAGATAGAGGACTTGTACTCATTTACTGAGGATCTGTACCTAATTAAGTCCTTGATGGATAGAAGACTTGTACTCATTGCCTGAGGATCTGTACCTAATAAAGTCCATGATAGATAGAGGACTTGTACTCATTGACCGAGGATCTGTACCTAATTAAGTCCTTGATGGATAGAAGACAATCCTATACTCATCGACTGAGGATCTGTACCTAATTAAGTCCATGATAGAAAGAGGACTTGTACTCATTGACTGAGGATCTGTACCTAATTAAGTCATTGATAGATAGAAGACTTGTACTCATTGACCGAGGATCTGCACGAAATTTAATCCATGATAGATAGAGGTCATGTAATTGTTGAGACAACCTCATCAGGTCCATGATGGATAGAGGTCCTAAGTACCTCTACCTCATTATGATGAATAAATGTCCAACACATGTTGACAGAAGGATCTGTACCTCATTATGATGAAAAGATGTTCCAACACATGTTGATAGAAGGATCTGTACATCATTATTAGTCTATGACAGATAAAGTTCCTATATTCGCCGACACCATACCTGCACCTCATTAAATCCCCAATTGATAGAGAACCTA
This sequence comes from Panopea generosa, assembly GCA_029582155.1. Lineage (NCBI taxonomy): Eukaryota > Metazoa > Mollusca > Bivalvia > Adapedonta > Hiatellidae > Panopea > Panopea generosa. The sequence continues at coordinate 65,175,660 of CM055897.1, forward strand.
TACTCGCTGATATCAATATATAAATAAGAGTATCTTCACTGATCGATATTGTACTTATAACTTATCAAGTCAATGATCCCAAGAAGTGTTTTGCTCATTAATAAAGAACACATATCCCACATTGAGTTTGTGATCACGATTGAGCCAGGACACAACTGCGAACCTACAAACCTGGCTTATTACAGCTCATAATGACAATAGGGCCAGCATCTCATTAATTCCAGGATGGAACAGGATCTGTTAATTGTTCCATTGATGACGACCAATACCAGCTGATGATGAGTGTCCATTAAGTCATGATGAAATGCTTTATGCATGATGAGCAATGCATGTGAAGAATTGTGAGTTCTGTACAAATGAAGACGATACTAAATAATGTTGAATGCTACTTGACTAGACCAGCCTTCTTTGCTTCAGTTTCGTACACTAATAGTCTCCACATTTTGACCACAAAAACTTCAGCCTCCTCATCTAACACCTAAAACAAAGAAAAGTTGATCAAAATATTATAATTAAAACAGAATGCAGGTGAATACGAGTTTATCTGTGTTCACCAATTGTACATGTAGTGGTGAAAATAAAATGAATTTCAACATTTAGAATTCATTTTCAAATGCAGTCGATTGAATTTATTTGGTGTATTTGGATAAGAAATATCTGCAAACAATAAGGCAAAATATACCCAACAGGAAATGAAGTATTCAAAGGACAGGGAAACATAAACAAACAAGAGGCCCAAGAGGGCCTGAGGACGCTCTACTGACTCATAATGGCCATAGCACTTTTTGAAATTCTACCATGCAATAGAACATTGGGGCGGGATCATATTTAACCCTAGGGACACCATTTGAACAAATCTAACAAAACTATAGTTGGTCATCATTACTACATAAACATTTTGAAAATCTGTTGGGCTGTTCATGAGAAGAAGATTTTTTAAGTTTTGGACTATTTTTATTAACGGTGGCCATCTTGAATTTCAGATCGAAAAAAAAAAAATCTTCTGCATAGTCTCCTATGCAATAGAAACTACCATGTGAAGTTTCAGTTTAATTGGCCTAGTGGTTTCAGAGAAAGTGCTACTAACAGACGACAGACGTCAGATGACAGACGATGGACGACAGACAACGTGCCATCGCATAAGCACTTCTGGCCTTTGGCCAGTAGAGCTAAAAATGTATTGAATTATTAAAACAATGATGCTATACAAATACAGCGATTGTGCCTTCGATCTATTGACAAAAATGACACCTGGTCTCTAATCACACCTTCATCATTGCATCATAAAATGAAAGTGTTGATAAAATAAGTCCCTTCAGATTTATCATTTTAACAAGTGGCATTATCTACAAAAGTATGGTGTAAAACGAATACATGCTCATGTAAATTTGCTCCAGGACAAAACAGAGAACGTTCAGTAAAGCCTATCAGGGAAGTATATCAGGATTTTTCAAAATTGACTAAAAGCATTTATTTCCAAAATATTGCTCATTGGCCCCATATATCCATCAGGATATCTATTTAAAACATGTCTAAATAATAAGAGATTTCTCAACTTGGCTTACATGCCCAGGTTAGACTAAACATATTTTGTAGCATAGCAAATGAGTCCTGTGATTTTGTTTTGATTTCAATTTGATTCCTTATATTGGTTAAATATTGTAGACTTGTGTTTTATCTCGGAAAGCCATAATGAAAAGTTGAAAATCTTTAAAGTCATCAAGCAGTATTTAACTGCAGTCTATTTTTAGAATGGCGATTGTGTTTCAAATATACCACTCAATATTACAACATTGTTTTTTGTCACGTTTTAGTGGATTTGATACTCCAAACAATTAATATTTTATTTTAATTTCAAATGATAATGAGATGCATTCATCCATTTTTAGAAAATAATTTATTTTTCAGACTTTCAAAGCGATTTTTCCAGATATACATGTAATGCTTGTAAACAACAAGAGCAACATTATTGGCCTCAGCTTACCATAGCAACATCATTGAGTATATTCTGTGGGGGACTCTGTGCCATGACCTTTTGACAGATAAAGTCTGTAAGTGTTGGTTCCTCCTCACCGATATATTCTATTATTTTCTTGTTGACCCACGGCTTGATTCGTTTGTCCATTAAACTCTGTTAAAACAGGCAAAAAATAGTTGAATAATGCATTACAATTTTACTGAAGTAGCCAAGTACAGAGTTAATTGGGAAAACTGAACACAATATTCACAATATACTTGTTCTTTTTCACAGCAACTTGCTATTATTTTCAACACATGTACATAAAAATCCCTCAACACTATTTCACTCCTCTTCCTGCTTAGTTTTATCAGTAGCCACATTGCAGTGAAAGTTTCTATACATAACATGAAAATATAAAAAGACTGTGAACTTCACTCTGCTATGAACATTTTATTCGATGAAAAACCATACCCCAACCTGTGAGAGATATTGCAAACTTTATAACCTACTAATAGATATAAGTTTAACAGTTGTATTCTGTTCATTTCATTCAAATACATCTATTTTCATTTTTCATGGTTCAACCTGGAAACATTCACTTCCAATTTGAAATAGCTGAAATAACCTAATTCTTCCATGTGTTATGTAATTTTTACAACAACGCAAAAAATTATTTTTATCCATGAACTACACACCAGTGCTGATGATTCCTGAAAACATTCAGCTATATATTAATAACCAAACAACTGATATTTGACTCCTTTGTAAAGAACCCAGCAGAACAACTATAGAGTTGTTAACAGTGGTGTGTGTATTGCAGCAGCACTCTCTGCTGGTAGCAACAAGCAGGATAAAGGTTCAGATGTCATTTTGAAACTCACTAAAAATATATATCTATGTAAATCTTCTGGCATTAAAATAACAGTTTGGAAAATATTATTTTAAGTGTGTTTTCTTTTTTTTAATTAAAAGCTGGACTTTACATGTAGAGGGTGATAACCAAACTTAAATGATGTCAAGTTCATAAAATACTTAAAGTGTTATCAGAGAATTGATATTTCTCCATGCAAACCGTCCACATCCCCACACCTACCCCTATAGTGGTCAAACTGCAATCACAAGCATTTGTTAACTAGTTTAATACAAGTAATATATGGCATCCTTATTTATTGGTGCAGGAATTGTTTTTTCAACACACAACAGGTTATATCTAGGGCAGATCCAGTTATCTGCGAAGGATAAATCTGAATAGAACCACTGACCTTCCCGTTTCAGATTTAGGTAAAAACTCTACAGAAATGAAGTTTAGAACAAATATAAGTATATATATCCCAAATTCTTAGTAAAATCAATAAACTTAAAAATATAAGGGTTGTTCATTGTTATTGTTTTACTTTTACATTTATTTAGATAAATACCATGGCAACGTACCTGATCAACTATTCTCCAGTCTAATGCAAATGCAAATAATTCATCCTTTGCTGTTGGAATATTATCTATCAAAGTTTTAATTTTGGCACGTTTTTCTTCAGCAGTAGATGCTTTTCTATCAAAGTCTAAATCACTATCACCATAATCTAATGGAACAAGCTTGCGTTTCTTAGCACCATCTAGGGAATCGTCGTCATCCATATTGAATACATCTCCGACGGTCAGCTTCTTCCTCTTACCAGAGCTGGGTTCACTTGGGGGTGTTGAAGCCCCTGTAACAAATGCATGAATTTATATTATGAGAATCTTTCATGGGTATTTGGTTGAGATGGGGATATTCTGACCGGAGATTTCACTTGTTTCGTTCAGGACCAAGACTCTGCTGAGGAAGGTAATTAGGTTGAGATGGGGATATTCTGATATGAGATTTCAGGACCAAGACTCTGCCAAGGTTCCTATCAAAACAGTGATACCAAGACCTGGAATTTTATAATATACATTTTATGAGTCTGAGAATATGTTTTTGCATACCAGATATTTTTACTGAGGTTAAATATTTCTATCTCACCCTTGGGTTGAGGTAACATTTCCGCTCTGCGACGTTGGTTTCATCTATATCGCAACATATAAAAATGCATGACCTAATTTATATAAGCTAGTGCCTTAAAAGCAATCATGGTAAACTTATAACTGTTGATTAAAAATTATTTAATGTGATTGGTATGCAAGAAATATATTAATCATTCATAGTATTTTTCGATTCTGATAGAACTAGAAATGCATCCATGAGACACAGATGCCCCCGCTTTGTAACTACATTGTAGATGGCAGCTATCACAAATTTCAGCAAGTTTGACTATTGCAAGAGGTCAGAAACCATCAGCCAATCAGAGTCCAGATCACCTAATTAATATGTGCCGATTCTGTCCATTGTCAAACTTTACCTGGGTCTTGTTAATATAAAGCCAAATATCATGTTTCATCAAAATCGGTCCATCAATAAAGATTTTAGAGGTTGGAAACTGTCAGTCAATCAGAGTCCAGATCACCAAATTAATATGCACCCATTCCATCCATTGTCGAACATGACCTGGGTTTTGTTGATATAAAGCCAAATATCAATTTTCATCAAAATCGGTCCATAAATAAAGACTTTAGAGGCAGAAAACTATCAGCCAATCAGAGCCCAGAACACCTAATTAACATGCACGACTGACCAGAATACCCTTTTACCTTCATTTGCGAAGAAAAAAGGTATTAAAGAGTATGCTATCATTAAGAATTAATCTACCATAATGTCATCTATGAGGCGTAGATGTATAGCGAGTGAGGGATCATACACATGGTACTAATTTGTGAATTTGACAAGAAGTACCGATGGTTTTCAGGACGTTGTTATGTGCCCATTTATTGCGACATCAGGGAAAATACAGTACATCTGCTGATTACATTCACTCAAAAACAAGTTATCCTGTTGTTTCACTAGTTAATCAATTAAGTCCTTAATTAAGAAAGTGCTTGTTACATAATTTACACAAATTTTATGTACACAAGTTGCACAAGAAATATTTTATCTATTTTCTCTACTTGGTTAATCTTACCAAATTTGAGCGTACCAAACCCAAGCCTACTGTTGGAATCCTCCTTGGAACTTGGTCCGTATGCATGAACTGGCTGGCTATCTTCACTCATACCCAGACTCATTCTGGATGTATCGTCCTCCATGGATACTGGTGATGCAGAGTTGGACCGAGATGACTCATCTACTGGCTGCAGTGTTGGTTTCATGTTGGGCAGGCCAGAATACTTCTCCTCGTCCGATTCTTCTTTCATGGGACTGGCTGGATGGTCGTCCACCTCTGACTCTTCAGACGGGGAATGTGGAGCAGCAGGAATGACAGGCTCCTTTATTTGTAACATTGGTCGTAGATGCTCCTCACGCTCTCTCTCAATCTTAAAAAGAAATAATCATGGGGTTCATACAGATAAATCTGGGCAAATTTAAATACTTTTTTCAAAGAAAATTGTTCAATTTTCAAGCACTTCTCATGTAACTAATCTTACTTTCTTTACTTTCAAATTCATCAGATTTTTAGAGAAATGTGTCTGCATTCGTTAACACATCTTTGAATCAAACCCTGACTAGACTTTTAATGTACTTACAGTTACAAGTAAACAGTGTTTGTTCCATTTTAATCCATTAATTTGATAACAATTCCCCAATCTTAACATTTACTTTGTAATCTAAACAGTGTTATTTTTATAAAGACATGCCGCAAATTATGTAGAGAACGCAATGCACATGCTTTCATGTCTATTTTACCAAGACAATATTCTTTAATTAAAAGCCCTATGTGCAATGATGTTACTCCAACACAGTTTCCTTCAGGATTGGAGTGCATAATATTATGTTACATGCTTTTTCATTAAATGGAATGAACCAGGAAATGATGTCTTGGATTTAATATTTTTGTCGGAATGAAAAAGTAATAAAAGTATTATTCATTGCCCTCTATCCACATGCTAAGTTTCACAAATGTAGCTTGAATACTATTTGTTTTTCAGGTTATATCTGTCATTTTATCTATTTTTGTTGCCATAGAAACCACATTTTTTCGTATTAAAAAAATAATAAAATGATGTACATGATCTCCTTATTGCCCTCCATCAATATGCTAAGTTTTGCAAATGTACATGTAGCTTGGATACTTTTTGTGTAACCACATGATCCTGAATGTAATTTTACCTTTTTTGTTGTCATAGCAACCATAATTTTTGTCCGACTGAAACAATAAAATAACCTGCATTATATCCTTATTGCCCTCTATGATTATCAACATGCAAAGTTTCACAAACCTAGTTTGAATATTTATTGAAAAATCTTTCCAAACAGACAGACGGATGGTAAACCCTATAGAAACAGGTAGGGGACTAAAACTATCACATATTTACCTTTGCTAGCTCTGCCTCTGGGTCGGGATGGCCCTCATCAAACAACTTCCTTCTGATTTCTTCAAGTTCTTCTTTCTCCTTTGCTCTATCTCTAGCGTCTGCTTCTTTCTCTTTCTGCCTTTCTCGCAATCTGCGCTCTAAAGCACTGCCTCTATAAACAAAACAAGTTTCACATTACATTTTTGTGATATGTATCAGTCATATACCTCAGTGATTGGTTAAGTCTTGTTGAATAAATATTATGATCAATAATTACGATTAATTGAATTCTATTATTGAGAGCTGCTTGGTGATGTGTTTTTATTACTTGTAAAAGAAAAATGGCATGTGCTATCTCAAAACCATGTGTATATAGTTTTGTCATAGGACAGTGTGTGAGACTTTTGAAAACTTGTCACAAAGTAATAACTATCAGATGACTGAGAATGACATACAAGAGCTGTCTAATAGACTTCAAACAAATCTCTTAAGTATAAAAAGGGCCATAATTCTGTCTAATACAGAGTTGTCCCACTTCTAAACCTAATGGTAATGGTAGTGAAGACAGTTATGATATTACATTAATGTATGACTTGTAGTTATTGAGATGTATTGAAGGTGCTATAATGCTACCAATTGTCAAAACCAAGCTATTGAATTTGACCCCTCCAGTCCTCTAAATGACAGGAAAGGCAAAGTTTTAAATAAGTTTCATTGATATACAATTTAATAGTAGTTGCTGATAAAGGATCTGATAATACTTTTCTAAATTTTTTAAGTATACAGGGGGCAATAATTCTATAATTCTGCCTAGAATTAAAAACAAGTTATTCAACTTGTCCCCTTGAGTATCCTTAATGCTGATTTTTACACATGTCCAATTTCACTGATGTATTGGTAGAAGAAACTTAAGATATGAACTCACTACAGAATTAAATTTCCTTTAAAGCAAAATGGAGTTATCCCACTTGTCTCCTTACGTCCCTTTAGAGATAGCCAAGAATTATTATGAAGTATTATTGATGTAAGTAGTAGTTATTACTGAGATATGAGCTTACTGAAAGCATTAACCAGAATTTTTATCAGAGTAAAAAGAGTCTATAATTCTACATAAATTTAAAATGGAGTTATTCCACTTGTCCCCTCAAGTCCCTTTGACGGTAATGAAGATACACTTTCTCCTATAGACAATATGAGCTTGAATCAATGATCTTAGCATGTCACAGAAATTCAAAAATTTGCTTTGTAGGGGACAGAATTACCCTGAACAGCAGCTGTCTATTTACAAAGTCTGGAGCCTCTTTTATGAAGGACTTTACATTAAAAGGATGTAAGCATGTAAGTCAGAAATAAAGAAAACCTACTTGTAAAATTTTGGGTCGTCTCTCTCATCATCATAATCTTCCAGGAATTCCCGCAACCGCCGAGCTTCTCTTGACTACAAAAATAACAATTCACAGTTATAATAGTTGTGAAGGCAAAATCCTTATAAAGCCAATCGAAATGAAAAGTAAGGCCATTCGTAAAAAAAAAGTTAGCACGTCTGACTGTCAATTTAGGGGTCATGAGTTCGAATCTCAGCTCTGCCACAATCTCCATAACGTTTGATATACAAAATTGCGTCTCATTATCATTTGTCACTCAACGCTGATTCAAGAGTGAAAGTTATCATTTACTTGCGGAGATGGGTTGTGCTTGAGTACTGGTTAACCGTCCAGGATCCCAGGAAAGAGGTTAGGTTAAAAGATCGTCTGTCAGACCTCGTTGGCATAATGACGCTAAATATCAATTAAATTGTAAAATAAAACTTTGCTGTGCTCCTACCTATTCACTCAAAATTGCCCAAACTTTTTTCTTTTATCACTTTAGTCCATTTTTTGTTTAAAATGAGTGTAAAATCAAAATCTGGTATTAAAATAAAAAACATCCACCTAGCTACCAACATGAATATACTGGATTGGAGCACAGCAAACATTTTTTTAAGGATGGCCTTATCATAAAATGTTTGCTTTTAAAGGGATTCTTCTATGCAGCATCTCTATAATTAGTTGACAAGTAAATATGATTAATGCCATTTTCAAACATTACAGCAGCTTCATCACAGGTTATATTGTATGGCATCCAGTTTTATTTACAGCGGTATGAAGCCAACATGAGACATTATGTGACTTTTATCAGTAATTTCAGAAATATTTATTTCCAAAATATTCCCCACACAGTTCATTGTTAGTAAACTTACACAATAAAAATCTCTCCATTTCTACATTTCAGTTGATGGTTAAGGAATATGTTTCAATTGATAAATTTACCTTAATAATATTTGCCAGGTTTGAAACATTTACAACAATGGTTACAATATAAACATTTATAAATCAAATCAAAAGCTGTACCTCTTCTGATTTTCTTTCGTCTTCACGTTCCTTCTCTTTCTCATATTCCCTTGCCTTTTTCCTCTCACGTAACTCCCAGTTCTTCAATCTCTGAAATTAAAAGTTTAAATTTGTAAGTTGTCAATTGTTCTGCATGTCACACCAGGATATGCTGATGGTGGATACAATCAGGTTGGCATCCAACATGCTTAACTTTTACTCTCAACTAGATTTCTGACTGTTGTATTCCATATTATTATCAGATGAATCCGAAAGCCACTAAATATTAGGCAAATCTTAGTCTGTGGTTGTTTTCATGAAACTCTGCTGATGGAAACCACACCTAATTCATAAAAAATTATACAATTATACTGGTCATAAAACCCATAGATATAATCAATCCAAATCTGACACCAAAACAGCTTTTGTTCAAATCTGTTAAACTATATATACATGAATAAATATATTCAATACATAATTGATGCCCATGAAGCAGTCATTTTAAACCTTTTATACAAAAATCACAAACTTGATACCGTTTACGGCTGGCCTAGGTATCATGCAATTGAAAATTGATTAACAATAATTTGGTTTTCAATGAAGATGTTTCAAATTTTCTAAATTTTAGTCTTTTTTTAGTACAGCCATTGAATAACAAAAATCCACTGAAAAATAAATTTCATTATATATACATACCTCTTGGTAAGCCATTTCTTTTTCACGTATCTTCTTCTCCATTTTTCTACGTTCATATGCCTCTTCTTCCTCTTCCAATTCTCGGTCCCTGGCTCTTCTATCTCTAAAGAACAGTGAAATATATATATTGTTAATAGTTAAAACATAACAGTCAATCCTGTCTTAGTGGTCATCTCTATTAAGCAAGCACTTGTCTAAAACAACCACATTTTCTATTAAGCATTTTTATCATTTTAGTTTTAATCACCCCCTACCCGTCTCATGCCAAGGGGTCATTTTTGCTTTTTTCCTTGAATGACTGCTTAAGACAGAACTGAGAATAAAATTGTTTTGTGGTCTCATCACGGGCATGAAAAAGCTCACTGTGAACTGTTGTCATATGTGTAGATTGCACACTTTTGATTGTATATTTCAAAATCCAAGTTCAAACTGAGATTATTTAACTGAACAGGACAAACACTTTTTCTTTGATAACAATGAGCATTAGAATGTGAAGACAGCCTGAACAAAAAAAGGTGCATGAAAAATGGGGGTTAGTCTTACTTTTCTCTTTCTCTATCCCGTGACCTTGACCTTCGTGATGACCTTCCCCTAGAACTGGAACGCGATCGAGATCTGCTTCTGCTCTCCCTCGTATCCCTAGTGTCCCTCGTGTCTCTAACAGTTCGTCTGGATTTCTCTCTTTCATACCGTTCAAGTTCACGCAGTTTTTGAAGTTCTCTTTCCTTTTCCTTCCTTCTTCTTTCCTCGAAAAGTCGTTTTTCTCTTTCCCTTTCACGTTCTTTTTCTCTGGCTGTCTCGGTGTCTTCAAGGTCCTGAAAACATAATCATAGCAAATTAAGCTAATTGCGAACCTCGAAAATGAATATGAAAAATAAATCACCTGGTGTTGTGTTCACCCATTTAGCATTAAATCTCTGACTCCTATGCTTATAACAATTTGGCAATTTTCGGATAGAAATTCAATGATTTTTGTTGTAAATTGTATGTTATATTTACCATACTTTTATCTATATAACAAAATATCTAAAACAAACACTAGTTACACAGATTAATGGGATTAGCAAGAAGAAGTCAGGTATTCTGTGCTTAAAATTTTGACATATAATACTCGCTGGTTGTACTGCTATCACCTGTAACACAGAAAGGTGAGTTTTATTTCTGTTAAGCTTGAAGCTTGCATGACATTCAGCAAGTTACTAAGACAAATAGTTTAGAAAATGTGAGGTTTTGTACCCATTTTGAGACTACCAGTAATTCACACAGTTTGTTTTTCATCCATCACATTGTAAAACTAACCACTGTTGGACAGTGTATTTTTTCCTGTAACTTTAAGACTTATTTTTAATTTTCATATTTCAACATCAGAAGTATTCTAATAACTTCCAATTCCCACCCTACCTGGAATATATGAGGTCTATGTGCACTTGGAATGATACCATATTAAATGTTCTTAGTTCACAAATCAGGACCTGTTATCCCTCTTTTCAGACACTTGATATTCAGAGCTCCACCCTCCCCCATCTAAGAAAAAGCCAGGTATTTCTCCCCCAGCCAGATTGACCTTAAAATTCCCAATAACTTCTATACTGTGCATCCCCCGCTCCTAATTTATAATTCTATAATGAATACTTCAAATTCTGTAAAAAGGCTCTGTACGTATACTACTTCAATTTGAAATTCTATGTATTCCAATTTCTATCTTTAACCAAACGTAGAATCTTCAATAAATTTATAACAGATATAAAACCTCGAGAAAATATCACATAACGACTGTCAATGACAATACAAGTTAAGTGTGAAACATGCAGTTCAGAACTTACCTACTCCAGTCAGCCTGTTTTGTGTAAATGTTCTCAATTTGTCATCCAGAAACACAAAATCAACATCTCCCTACCACAATAAGAAGTAAAAGATATAGGACCGGGAATTACCCGGTCGAAAAAAACTAATCTAATTTGTTTTCAAACACCACTTATTGCCATATTTGTCTTTAAAACAGAAATTTTAAAAAAAATTAAGAAAATGCAGCAGATAGATTGTCAGAATATTTTTTCATTTAAGTATTTTTATACCGCGGTTCTAACTATACAAGCAAAATTGTGACCCAAGGGGCCGATTTATCTCACAGATCATAATTTACACAATCTTGGTATTCAAGGATGTCGCAATGTTATATTTCACGCTCAAAACTAAAAGCTCCATGCCTTGAAGTCCCAATGCATTCCTACCCACAGTAATTTACTCTACAGTTACGTTAACACAATTATCCCATAGACACAATTCCATAAACTTGGTAGAGAACCACAATATGTAATACTTTGAATGCACGAAACAATTTGGCAAAACATGATGGAGGACCAAAATGTGTGTGTCATACAAAAAATAAAAACGCTATGCCTTGCAACCTTTGTTACATATAAAACTATTATCTAAGGGTCCCAATTTAAATTATAACAGAAGATGTCATGGAACCAGCATGCATAATGTATAAGCGTCTCTATGCTCCGTCATTTCAAAAACACTTTAAGTTTCCATACAAAATCTGTGTAAGTCTTGGCTGTTTGAGAAAGAATAACTATGCCCCAGAGTCATGATCTGAACAAATTCGATAAAAAATACTTGGATTATGCTTCCCCCTCAATATCAGTCTCAAATCAACTGAAGTAATAGAAGACTCCTCTAAAAAATAACAGGTTACACACACATGGCACAAGGAACTACAATTTAAACAATTACAAGAAAGCCTCAATTAAAAAATATGTTACAAACCAAGTAGTCACATGTTTATAATTAAAAGTGGACAAGTTATTCATAAAAAGCATTAAAAGATGGTTGAAAAAATAATTCACGACTAGTCAATGACAACACACACATTTATACTTACGCAACCATGGGCTTTTTAATAAATATTGTTAACTGTTCAATATTTAGGTCAGCCTTATAAATAAGTAACTCTGGTTAATACATAGAATTGCATCAATACAACTTGGTATTTTTGACAATTAATACCTACAACTTTATATACCGGTGATGAAATTCGCAAAAACCCCTGCTGTGCTACATTAAGATTTGAATTAAATTAAATTGCAAAATACAACATGAAAAGCTTTAAAAAGTACATTTTCTCATTTTCTATTAAATGTATTCATAGTATTTTACTTTATAAATGGCAGTCAAATAGGGCGAGGGAAAAAATCCAGAAAAAGTATATATTAAAAAAAAACAACACTTATTACAATGAGCTGAATAATCAAATGGGGCGATTCAGAATACCTTTACCATTAGTAATATTCCATATGTATGTCAATTACATGTAAATAGCACTAGTTGAAAATCTGTGTGCACAACACATATATAACTAAATAGTCATGTATAATATAGCACAAGTAATTACATAACTTCACTTACTTGATCGGCAATCTAGGGATAACGAGATTTGATCCAGCTTAGTAATGTAGGGGCACTTACTTCTCAACTCAGTTGTTGTTGACATCATTTATTTCTTTTTCTTACCCTTTTTTATATGACTTGATGTATTAAGCTATTAAACATGATCATATGAATGTTTGTCATACAAGTTACTGTATGTACTCCTTCAATACTAGATTGATGCCAACAGTAGGAGAGTGTCATTTTACATTGATACCACCATAATCAAATATACATATATTTAAATATATGACATAAACATATAAAATACATTGCAAATGACAACACTGTTTTTGTCATTATTAATCAAACACTTTTATTCATTTCATAGCAAAACTTTTTTTTCCCTCTTAATCAGATTCCAGATGACCCAGCGTTTCGAAAATATAATCCTATATGTCAGAACTTTAAATATGGTACCAAACATTTATCACAATCCTAAAGATCAGCATTAAAAATAGTCAAAATTCTCAATATATTATTTCTTTCCTTAACATGTACATACCAGCCTCTCCTCTTATATCTGTCACCTATGACTGAACGTGTTATAACATATTCTTTGTAAACACTTACCAAAATCTTTTTCATTATAATTTTTAACAGCATTTCACGAAGGCGAAACTCTTGCCATTTGGCTTCGACCGAATCTAGTTTTTATCGAATTAATGAAATACATCCTGTTAATTCAATGGTTTATGTATCAAGAACCACAATACAAAATAAAACCTAAACAGGTAATACAAGGTTCAATATAGATAGGCACCAATATAAGCACATCAATGCTGACTTCCACAAAGTACTTATGCAGTAAATTATGAACTGGACTTATTTTTGTGTCCATCAAATCATTTGTTCTTTGGAATTATGAAACTGTGCTTTCTCGTAAAATTATTTTATTATATAATTTATGGTCAAATGTTTTCATAATATACTTAAAACATGCAATATGTTTGGTGTGAGCTCAGATGAGTGGAAAATATTGAGAGGTTGTCCCAAGGAACATGCAAATGAAATTGACAAGAATTGAATTTGCAGCTATAGAGGTTTATAAGCTTACAAAAATCATCACCTTTTTCCAAATAGTGCAGGTGTTTTATTTATTTTCTTTACTCTGATGGTAATCTTTATTTTGTGACAAATACAAACTGTACAAAATGTTTTTTGGCAATTGTCTTGAATGACCTAACAACATACAATTTGAAAATTAATGAATAATAGGTCTTGATGTTGCATACATGTCTATTTCCAAGACAATATGGTGAAGGCAAACAAAAGCAGACACCTAGAAGACACATAATGGCTTGCTGTCAATGCAGATCTGTGGTGGTTGAAAAAAAGAGGAATGACGATGGAAACTGACTACAGGTAGAACTAAGCATGTTCTTATAACCAGGGCTTTACATTAACGCTCACTCGACTGTCTAAGACAACTGAATCGTGGGTACGAACAAGTAATATATAAAGTTGCTAGCCCGACCGGACAAGCGAAATTTCAGAAATTAAACACGGTTTCTCTTTATTGCATATCCCCTGTTTTTGAACTTTAACAAAACAGTTTATTTAGTTATTCTTAATATGTTATATCCATAAGACTAGTAACACAATTTAGATTGTGCTTGGTTATTTATCATGCGCTCGAAGTGCCTCATGTAAGGACAAAGTGTTATTGGTCAGGACAAGCAGATTTTAGAAAAACTTGTCTGACTGGACAAGAGAACATTTTTTTTTTCGGTATTTACTGGTATTCACAAAGGTGGACTTATTTTAAGTTTAATAAAAATCAACTGCATAAGCACATTGTAAAATGTCAGAATGTGTCATTGTTAAAAACATAAATATAGAAATACAATCCAATATTCTGAAATTTACTGAGGGAAAAAAATCCAGACTGGAGTCGTTCTAAAGTTATTGCTAGGGTCATTAGGTCAAGAGGCAATGTTTACCATACATCAAACTTCAACTTAATTCTGTAAACAGTTCCTTTTTTTCTTATTTTATCAGGAACATACGCTAGAAAATTTAAAGGAGGCCCATGACCCTGAAACACTCTCCTAACATGATCTCTAATACATATATATATCCCTGATAAATATCATGGATCACATAAACATGATTAATACTCCTTCCCTCAACCCTCTACTTTTCTTAGTCCAATCCCCTCTACCACTTTCATTTCCCATTTTTATCAATTCTGTCATTAATTCTACCAGAATTCTTTTTAAATCACTTTATTTAAGTCGAAGCATTAACATTTTACCTAATTTTTACAACCATTATTTACTAATGTACAGTATTTTTCAATCTGGACAATTAACACTAAAATAGATTTAACTAGATTTCTATTTTTGTCTAAGTTTTATTCGCAAAATTAGTTTTGAAAATCAATTACTTTATTTAAGCTTGATTGCGGAGAAAGCTCGGAGCTTATATAATCTGCTCGAGTCCGCGTCCTGGGTACAACAAGTGCTGAAGATTGTTTCCAAGTCATCAGAAGACTAAGCTAGGGATTGAACCCGCAACCTCTAGTAAGTGCAGCCAATACGCTATCCACTGCGCTACAGCCCTGCTTACAAAATCTATTTAATATGGAAACATTCAATTTTATTGTCATCTGGTAATTATTGTTATTCCCAAAGTATTTCACTGTATATAGCAAATTATGGTTGATTTTTTTCATTTTCAGCTACAAACATCTGTTTTGTAGGATTAGGTGCTGCTTTTTTTTTTAATTTGAAAAAAAGAAGAAATCAAAGCATTTGTAATCATTCCTCGTCCAGTTTTCTGTTTAACTGTTCAAGTGTATTTTTCTTGCTAATTGTCTTCACTGAATTTGAATTTCATACTTAGCTAAAGCTGGTTCATACTCTCAATATGCAGAAAGGTAATCACATAATTTCTTGGTTTCTAGTCCGATAAAATTCCACGATAAATGTTCTCTCCACCCCCACCCCCCCACCCCCATTTTCCACAATATAGATGTTGTTTAGTTTTGACCTTATCAATATTATTGTCTGTTCAGAGGTTTTGTTAGATCAATTCTATAAAGTTAGGGAGAGATACATCAAATGGAAAATGACAATGGACCACCCACCCGATAGCATTTTTCAGTAATTTCTATTTTTATTTTATAAACCCCAACAGATTCAAGGATAGAATTCTGTATTGAAAAGTATTGATCATTATTTCTGAAAAGTTATAGTATACAATTATAAGGACATATTTAATCAATTTTATATATATGTTTACCTTGTGCAGATTTCTAAATGACCGGATTTCACGGTTAATCAAATTTTTGGTGTCTTCCTCAACATTTAAGTCATCTAGACCCTGAAAGGAAAGAATGTATAAATTAATTTGATTGATTGAATATCTGGCATAATTTTTATGCCATTGAGGGCTAACAGATGATCCATTAACCTAACCACTGTTTCCTGGGATCCTGAAAGGTTAACCAGTACTCGAGCACACCCCATCTCCGCACGTAACTGATAACTTTCCCACTTGAATAAGCGGTTAGAGATGAATGATAATAAAACACAATGTCATATAACAATCATCACGGAGATGACCCCTGGATTGATAGTCAAATGCATAACCGACTGAGCTAATCGGGCCCGGCTGTATAAATTAAGACACAAATGTTTTTTAATATTAATATGGACTACTTTCTTCTAAAGCAACAATGGCTCTATTGGTTTACAATTTTATATTAAACAAAACATGGTCATAATACCATAATGCCAGATTTTCATTCAAATATGTTATAAAATAGGGTGTGGGGTGCAATTTCATTTTTTTACAGTTTATTTTTCAGATATTTAAATGGAAATGTCATAATAGACTAGAAATGAAAAAAAAATCATTTAAAGATCAAATGGTTTAAAATGCGATGCCATTTTGAGAAATTACATTTCTGTAAATTTTTACAAAAAAAAACATGTTAGGGCTGGTAAAAAAAAACGAGGATGGGTGGGATGAAATTTAGCAATTATTGTATTATGAGGTAAGACATTTCCATTCAATCACATTTATTGTGGAGACTAACCAACTGTTCATTTTTTATTTTCAATAAATAAGAGATTATATATCACTATGCCATCCAGTATTACTGTTCGAGGAAGACCTCAAAATTAATCAGAGGTACCACCATTCTTCTGAAATTGGTCAAATTTTTATTGATTGAATGTAGAAATTCATAAACAAGTGAAATACATCTAGAGTTCACTTGGATTTGAATCCCATTTTTTTAATGGGGTTAAACGCAATTTTCAACACATTTCATGTTATATAAGGCATACCCAGTTTTATTGGTTGAGAAAGACCTCAGAATGAATCTGAGTAGAACCATTGTCCTTCTGCAAGTACATGTAACTGGCAAACTCTCACAAAAAGTTTTTGGAGCAAGCGTGACGAGAACTTACCACCTTGGCAGTGAGATTTAGTGATCTTGAGACAGGGCCTTAGATCATAGAGGACTCCTAAATTATTATGTAATTATTAAAATTATCATACAGTATCTTTGAGTTGAGACTCGTCCTTCTTCTTCAACGGTGGCATTGGAACTTTCGGTATATCACTCATAGGCTCAGCTGGAAAAAAAAAAGTTACATTACAGGTTTTTTTTACCTTCTATATAACAGATGCTGCCTAAAGGTTTCTTCCCCTCACCAATTTGTTTTCCCTATGGCTGAAAATTCTTCTCGTCGGTCATTTTCCCCTTTCACTAAACAAATACATTTTTGGTAAAAAGGGCCCTTTTTGTGAAAAACATGACTGGTTTGCTATTTATTTTTCAGAGATCTTAAGTTTATATTCCTGTAGCGTAACATTTCACAAAGTAAATTTATGGTTACTATTTAAAGTTTTTATGAAAATAGCATCTATCTGTATATAGTGTTATATCAGTGACCACGCGAAGTCATTGAATTGACCAGACATACTCGGGAATAATACAAATATCTCCAATTTAAATCGCAAAAGCAACACATTTCTATTTAATTTTTTTTTAATATTCGTGTAGCATTGCATTTCGCATAGTTAAATTATGCATGATATCAGAGGTTAGAATTAAATATAGCGTCCAATCGTTAAAAGGGTCATATCGTGATCACACGAGGTCATCCAATTGTCCAAACATACGTGGGAATAACAAAAATCTCCACATTTTCAATCGCTAAAACAATACATTTCAATTTATCAGTGATTACGCAAGGTGATTGAATTGTCCAGTCTTACACAGAAATAACAAAAAAATCGCAAAAACAATATATTTTTATATATTTATTTTTCAAGGATCGTTTGTTTATATTTGTGTAGCATTGCAGTTCGCGTAGTAAAATTAAAACACCACTGGTTACATTTAAAAGTAGCGTCCAATCGTAAATACCCATGCCAATGATCACTCGAGGTCATGAAATTTTCCAAAAAGATCTAGGTCAAATTTTTTTCTGAAAATGCACAGCGGTCTATTTTTATATTTTTGAAAAATCATGCGTGCTGACTGTGATCATTGACACGGTAATAATTCAATGTTTTTTGTTTTGATTGCTATAATTGGGATCAGATCTTTTGTGCTACTGTGTTCTTTTCATTATGGCTTTGGGGATATGAAGTATTGTATTCCTTTGTCATAGATTATTTTCTTATCATCACAAAGATAATCTAATATTCAACAAAGTTTACATAAAACATAAAAAGTGTAAAATCAATATATCTTGCAGAAACATTGACTTTATAAGCAAGATATATATAAACTAGTGTTGAATTTAAAAAAACAAGAACTTCGCGGAATGATATGTCTTGCCGTGTCCGCTTTGACCGTTAATACACACATGGCAGAGAAAAAAATTAAAATATTATATTCATGCAAGAGTTATCTAACTTGGTTAATGTAGTAAGAAATATTGTAGGAAGTATTGTGTGAAGTTTCGATTAAATACATGAAGTGATTTTTGAGATATGAACTTGATGGTAGTTGCACACAAAACTTTTAACCAGTATTTCTAATGAAAACATATTTAAAAAAAAAAAAAAAAACTTTAACCAGTATTTTAAGTTAAATATATTTATAAAAAAAATATAAAAAAATATTTCTAACTAAAACATATTTAAAATAAAAAATTAAAACTAAAAATAAAAATAAAAAATTTAAAAAAAATTAAAAAATTAAAAAATAAAAAAAGGATAATTTTTTTTAAATAAATTAAAAAAAGAAAAGTACTCAGCATCTGCATTATAACTATGATCCAAGTATGAGTGTCCTAGCACTAGTACTTATTGAGAAATAGTGAAAAAATGTAAACTTAACATTGGAGGTAAATGCATAATTCAGCATCAAACAATGTCGATGGACAATGAAATTAGGTCACACTCAGCATCTGCAGTATATAATGTGATGCAGGGTGTTAGCTGTAACTATGATCCAAGTATGAGTATCCTAGCACTTGTACTTGTTGAGAAAGAGTGTAAAAACGAAAACTTAACGTTGGAGGTAAATGCAAAATTCAGCATCAAACAATGTCAATGGACCATGAAATGTAGGTCACACTCAGCATCTGCAGTATATAATGTGATGCAAGGTGTTAGTTGTAACTATGATCCAAGTATGAGTGTCCTAGCACTTGTAAAACGAAAACTTAACGTTGGAGCTAAATATAAATGTTGAGGCCACCACCGTCGACAGAAAAGCAACACCTAAATCTCGTCTCTCCTTCGTCGCGGCAAGATAAAAATGGAATGAAACAATCTATTAAGTTTCTATCCATATATCTCATTATTCAATTGCCAAAGAATAACACTTTTTCATATAAATTTAATTTGCAACCAATTTTACATACACACAAAAAGTATAAAATCAATATTTATTATTGAAATACTGACTTAAATGAACAGGGTGTGTAATCAGCATATATTTTTAAATATTCCCTATGGCGATAGTGCAGAAACCTTATCAGCTAGGTAGACATCTGTTTCCTTCTACCTGTATCTGTTAGGTATATTGGCAATACTGCTATATCTCTATGAAGTAAGGAGTTAATGACACTGCTACAGTGCATTTACAGTATTTTAGAAAACAAATCATTATTGAGATATGTTTCAAACTTTAGTTTTCAATGGAGGAAGATGTTTGTCATTATATGACCAGTATTTTATTAAACCATTAACTGTTTCTACTGTTGTATGTAAAAAAAAATATCCCAAAATTCTGAAAAATGCGCGTGATTTTTTCCCTAAAAAAAGTGTGGGCCCCTTCCCCTTTTTCTGAAAAAAAACAAAAAACAGTCAAATTAAAGATGAAAAGTTTGTAAGAAATATTGGGAACAAATAATTGTGTAGAAATGGATGTCTTCACTTCTTCCCACAAAATACATTTTACATCGATTGTGAAACAAATTCGACAAATCACACTCGAAGTCTTCCTGGGTAGAACCATTACTAAGCATATACAAATAAAATGTCTTGCTCAAGGACACAACACATAGCAGTGGCAGAAAATCAACTCCCTGATACACCAATCAGGGGTTCGATGCTCTACCACTGAACCACTTATGCCAAAATAATATATCGAAAAGGATTTTCTAACATGGCCCACACATCCAGGTTTTACTAAAATAGATTTCAATTATTTTGTGACATATCAAATGAGTTCTGCAATATTGTGATTTTGATTTCATCCATCATACCAATTTACAAATATGAATAACAATGTGAAGATCATTGAGCAGTATTACAGTGCTATCTATTTTTAAAATGGGGATTTCATTCCAAGTTTATCACTCCAATTAAAATATCATTTTCATCACGTTTTGGTGGATTTGATATATCAAACAATTTGGATTTTATTTACTGATGATAATATGATGCTTTATTTCATATCTTAAAAATAATATTTTAAGACATGTATAGCTTTTTACTGCTCAATGCTTACCCTCAAAATGGACATATTTTCAAATATGCATATATGCAAAATCTAAATATTGCAACAGCAAATAATACTCACTCAATTGCTGTTTTGCATTTGCTGGTTCCTTAGCCAGCTCAAATGCATATTCTCTCATGATAGCATCTAGACCGGCTTTAGCTACCCTGTCCTCTCGCTTAGTGAACTCATCCAGAAAATCCCCATCAGTTTTATCATCTTTTGTGACCTCTCCATCTTCATTCTTGTCTCCATTTTGGTCATCGCCATTTTTGTCTTTTTCTTCTTTATCTTTCTCTTTGTCTTCTTTATCTGGCTCCTTTTCCTTCTTTTTGTTTCTGTATTCATCTAGCAGCGTTTTTGTTTTAGCATCAACTTTTACCTGACAATAGTATGGTTTCAAGTTAACACAGTCACTCAGTGAAAGATATGTTTGACTATTTAGCCTCATATTTATGCAATTGCAGGATAACAGACAATCAGTTAACCTAATCACTCTTTCCTGGGATCCTGGATGGTTAACAAGTACTCAAGCACCCCATCTTCTCAAGTAACTGATAACTTTTTCACTTGAAATAGCATGAGAGACAAATGACAATGAGACGCAACATCGTATAATAACAATCATCACTTAGACTGTGGCCGGACTGGGATTCAATCTTACGACCACGGATTGATAGTCAGATGTGCTACCAACTGATTTATCTGGGTCTGACTCTCAGTCAAAGAAAACAAGAGGCTGAAGATGGCACACTTTCACTGATAAGCCTGTATCCACCCCCACCCCCACCAATGAACCAGTAACACAAGTGTATTTTTATGATTCTATGACACTTATAAGCCTGTATCCAACCCCACCCCAACCAATGAACCAGTAACACAAGTGTATTTTTATGATTCTATGACACTGATAAGCCTGTATCCAACCCCACCCCCACCAATGAACCAGTAACACAAGTGTATTTTTATGATTCTATGACACTGATAAGCCTGTATCCACCCCCACCCCCACCAATGAACCAGTAACACAAGTGTATTTTTATGATTCTATGACACTGATAAGCCTGTATCCACCCCACCCCCACCAATGAACCAGTAACACAAGTGTATTTTTATGATTCTATGACACTGATAAGCCTGTATCCACCCCACCCCCACCAATGAACCAGTAACACAAGTGTATTTTTATGATTCTATATCACTGATAAGCCTGTATCCAACCCCACCCCCACCAATGAACCAGTAACACAAGTGTATTTTTATGATTCTATGACACTGATAAGCCTGTATCCACCCCCACCCCCACCAATGAACCAGTAACACAAGTGTATTTTTATGATTCTATGACACTGATAAGCCTGTATCCACCCCCACCCCCACCAATGAACCAGTAACACAAGTGTATTTTTATGATTCTATGACACTGATAAGCCTGTATCCACCCCCACCCCCACCAATGAACCAGTAACACAAGTGTATTTTTATGATCCTATGACACTTCTTCATAATTTCAGATTGTCAGACTGAAAAAAAATATATTTTAGAAAAAAAAAACAGAATTAAAATTAAGCCAGTTCAAAGCTTTTATCCAAGACCATATATGTACATGTACATAGCTTCTGCATTGATTTTCTTAAAAGAAAAATATACATATACATATACATATATATATATATATATATATATATATATATAAATGGCATATTTAGGGGCAGTTTTAGTAACAGTACATGAAACATGCCTAATAGCTGATAGACTGGGGATTCATTGTCAAGTATTACTTCATAAAAGAATGATAAGTCAGACAGGAAATAAAAGGGTGTCATGAATAATCGATGACAAGGCTTTATTATGCTTATGCAAATGACAATTTTAAACAATGAGGGCTATAAATTGGACAACAGTAGTCCTATCATAAAAGTAAAATCTCAGATATAGAAGCACAGATTTGTTTTAGGTTCGATAAATAGTGCAGGTACCATCATGTTGCACCAATCATACCCATATATGTTATGGAAATTTCAATTAAATGCTTAATGACAATTTCAAACAGCTAACTGTAATATATTGCAAATTGGGTTACTGCCAAATATTATGTCATTCATTCATTTTATTAATACTTGCAAGTTACTCAAGTATGTAAATGGGCATTATTTATTTTTTTTAATAGCAAACCAGGTTTGATTTTATATAAAATCGGGCATTAATGATTATGTCAAAACATGATACATACAACTAATTTCTTATCTGCAATCTGCCACTCATTCAACAGTCTCATACAACGTAAAGTGGCTTCTGGTTCCTCATATTCGCAAAATCCAAAAGCTGAAAAATTATAAGAATAAATATAGTCATCAATATCCTCCACAGTGGTGTATTTTACTTAGATTATAAAGCTGAGTTTCTTCACAGCAAAAGGCACTACCAGACCACTAGGTTTTTTTTTTAGATGTACAGCACAAAGAGAGAAATTCTTAATTTTGGCTGTTTCCATGGTAACAGAACATATATTGAAAATGAACTCTCATAGCACTACTTGACCACTACGTTAACAACTTGACATGTGTACAAAGTGACATGAAATTATCTTGAACAGTTTCACAGTAATGTAAATTTCATTATTTTGGCTATTTGTTTTGAAGGCAACAGAAAATATATTGAAAATGAAAACTCCCTTACACCAAAATGCACTTCTATACCATGAGGTTGACATATGTACAAAGTTTCGCGATGTTACTGTTGTGCACTAACAAAGTGAATTTTGTAATTTTGACCATATGCTATCATGATAACAGAAAATTCACATTCAAACATAGCAAAAGGCACCACCCGTCCATTAGGATGACATGTGTATGTTTTTAGCTTTGAGTTTCCATATATTGAAAATGAAATTTCTCAATTAGACCATAACGCTGACATGTGTACAAAGTTTTGTGAAGTTACTTTGAAAGATTTTGGAGTTGTTCTCTGGAAAAGCCTTCGGACGCGCGTACAGATTATGCCGAATTTAATATTCCCCACAAAACTGCGTTGAGGGAATGAAAATAGTGCTGTTATTATGAACCCTAAATTGTACTGTATAATGTATTAGTTTGTCCTTTGTAAACCAAACAGCGGAAGGGAGTTATATGGATCAAGATGCATGACTGAATGATTAATACATTGTATGGTTTGTTTGATGTGCCTTGGCATGTTATTTTAGTGGTCCATTTGTGTACATGTTGATATAAATAAAACCCCATTCAAAAAAGTATGTTGGAGGAGTACAAGTAGGTAATTGTTTGTAGGATAGTTAGAAAGGTGGATGTTACAAAAGCATGCAAGTTTCTTAGAATGACATTTGTATTGACATTAAGGGGGAAATGGTTAACCGCTGTACACCGAGAATCGTGATTAGTTGTACTCTTTTTGGTTCTGCAACACGCCAAATCAATTCGGTTCACTCCATGTTTTCTGGGGCAATAATAAAATACTCAGCGTCTAGATTTCAGCCAGCATATTATCTTCATCACAGTGGAAACAGCAGGTCTTTCAAATTTACCTTGATTTGACCTACATGTTTGCCACTGATATGCGTGTTGTGACCAATTGTAATACACAACCTCCTAACATCAGCAGGACTAAGTAACACGCGACTACACAGTTGGACACTCGGTACACAGGTGCTGTATATATATTAGGGATAATCTTCGACAAACATTTTCATTCCAAACTGACTTTTCTTTTTTGTTAAGATCGCCATTATATAATTACATCATTCGACAACAGCATAACATTAAATTGGTTTGTTTGAAACAAAGTATAATAATTATCTACCAGAATACTCTGGGTCATGAATAAATTATTTGCACGGAAATGTATGAGCTAATCAGAAGTCGGAATACACTTGTAGCAGGCCGTAACCCTGCCTACTTTAAAATTTATACCTTGATGCCGTGTCACAGCACAAGATAAGACACTCTATTTCCTCAAGTAAATTTCACCAATTACAGACCAATATCTGACGTATCGGATATGTTTACAAATCCTCCGCTACGGATATGAATATAAAAACGTGCATATGAAATTCTGCAAAAACGTTGATTCAACTTCTCAGCAGCAAGCGCATTACTATAACTGCATGCATATTCTTGATGTTTGTCAGGTAGTGTCAAACACTAATTTCTTCCGACACAAAAAGAAACATCAATAATGCAAAAACTCTAAATTGGGATATTGCATCAGAAGTGAAAATAACTGAAACATACATCCACTCACATTTTTGTTAGAATTGTGGCTACACCTTACATTGGGCAATGGAAAATATGCACATATAGCTGGAATAAGATATTTCTGTTTTATTTTTGTTTTTTCTAGTCAAGGTACGACTGATATTAATTGTGGTTATGTGATTATGTTTATTTGTTTCATTTTTGTTTTTTCTAGTCAAGGTATGACTGATATTAATTGTTATTTTATAAAAGTTTAATAACTTTAATGTGTTTTCTAGTTTACTTAAAAACCGAACCGAAAATAACCAAACTGTGAGCTCTTAACCGAAAATCGAACCAAACCGTGGATTACCTGAACCGTTTCACCCCTAATTGACTTCTTGTAAACTTTCATTTATCTCGTTATCATGTGTTGTATTCATTGTTTCACCAATTATTATTGCAAATATCATGAAATATGTATATTTTGGAGAGCCACATGAAAGAACAATATACAACTAAATGTGCAATACCCTTGTTAAATTAAGTATATTATCATCATCAATTTATCATCGATTTCTAATGAAACATGAATACAAATGCAATTATGTGTGATGTGTGAGGTGCCAATCTGTCTTACACTGCCAACCACTCACAATACTTAGGAGTGAATAAAATCAAGCCCATGATTCAATGGTGGTGAGAAAATGTGCTCCTGACCATGATAAACTTACTGAATGTGATCGACTTACCTTGCAATTTCCCAGATGCACCTATAACCCTTTTCCAGCTCAGTACATTTCCACAGCGCTGCAATTTTTAGAAAAAAAAATTTTTTTCTTCAGAAAACTTTATATTTATCATTAAAGTATACTAGTTATAATGTGGTATGCTGGTCCAGAAAGTTGTAATTAGAACAGAGTTATAACTCTAACAATGCATTAAATTGACTGTCAGAATAGATTTGAATATTTTGCTTCATTTTAATGCCATCGGGGGGCTAACAGAAGATCAATTAACCTAACCACTGTTTCCTGGGATTCTGAAAGGTTAACCAGTACTCGAGCACACCCCATCTCTGCAAGTAACTGCATTAGAACGAGATCTTAAGAGTCGGTGTTGATGTGTTTACAAATCAGCCCAGTGTTTGACACAAGCTGTACCATTACACCATAATGGCCAGAGTATTAAATTTGTTCCCTTTTTGCAGCTCAATTTTGACCTCATTCATCTTAACAAATATTATGTTACTTCCCCTAATGTTGAAAAAAAAACAACCTCAAAATTAAAAGAAGTGTCATTCTTGGTTAAACACTATTGACCATTTACAACCTAACCACCTGAACAATATTTTTAAATTTCCTATTGAAATTCTAGCTGACATTCACTATACCTGTAAGTATACATGTGTAATAGGGTTTAGTTTACATGCTGTTTGTATAAAACACAACTTTAATAACCAAACAATTTGAAAAGCACATACTTGGAGCATGGTTCTGACCATAGAATCTGGGGCTCTCTCACTAATATTCCCCACAAATACTGTGGTTACAGGAGGTTTTTCTTCCTTTTTGGTTTCCTGTAATTATAAAAAGTCTCAGGTATATGAATATTTTATAACTCATGATAAATTTGATCTAACTATTAAACTATAACGGTAAACAAATGAAGGTAAAAACTGTACAGTTATCATTTCACAAAGAAAAAAAACCCAGCAGATATGAATTATGAACAGTTTCAATTTCAATGATTCCTTTTAATTATCACAGAAACTGAGGTCTAGCAGGGATTCAAACGCACGACCCCTGGATTGATAGTAAAAAAAAAACAAGAACTGATTTATCTGTTGAAGATACACATATTTTGCATTCTTCACGGATTTTATAATTGAAATATCCAGTTTTACTGAGAGCTTTTCCAGAATTAAATGTATGGGGGGGTCGGACGGAACTTATTTTTTTTACCCACAGAGCATAAAATTTAATTGTGATATATACCACCATGCATAAAATTTTAATTAGATAAAATACCACCATGCACAAAATAAATATAAAAAAAATTGGCTAAAATCCCTTTTCTAATGTTTACTTATTGTAACACTTGCAAAATTACTAGTCTGGACGGTTGCCTACTTTCTTTGAAGTATGCCGACGTAACACTTTTGATCTAATGCCGATATGCAAGTGATTACGTCACAATTTACCACAGGTCGAGAATTAAATAAAGGGGCACTACAGATAACAAACGAAAAAAAACAACAAAAAAACATAAAAATAATTAAAGGTTAGTGTTTGTTTATAACTACTTGTCTTCTAAAATGTTTATTTTCAGTATACTAATTTCTTAAAAAAAATAATTACTTTTAAATTGATACAATCCGTAAAGAGAGTTATGTTTATAACTACACATGCCTAAATTTATGTACAGAATGAACACGCTGTCCCTTTCATTAACACCTTGTGCCAATGTCCAATGACGTCACTCTGACAGTGAAACAAACATTATTATGACATGTTATTTACTCCCAACTATCAATAAAGGTTTAATCTAATTTGAACTCATTTCGCACACCCGATGACAAACAATCCGGTTATGGATGCCTAAAGACAATTTCACAGTCCAATTTATGTTTTTTACGACCGCTAAGAAATATCTGCCTTTCCCCAAGATTTTTCAGACGCTGGGGTAAGAATGAGGCGTAGGGCACGGGATGACAAATCTGAGAATGTGGATGTTATTTTCACTGCTGACGCAATGTCCCAATTTAGATTTTTTGTCACAATAGACCGCATTACTTGGTGTTTCTTTTTGTGCCGAATACATTAGCGTTTTACACCACCTGACAAACGACGGGGATACACATACAATTATAACAATGCCGCCGTCGAGTTGAATCGACGTTTTTGCAGAATTTAATAGTATTCACGTTTGTATATATTCATATCCGTAGTGGAGTATTTGTAAACGTATCGGATACATCAAATATTGATATATAGTTCGTGAAATTTACTTGATGAGATAACGATGTGACACAGCATCTCGGCATAAATATAATAGAGTAGGTGGGGTTACGGCCTGCTACGAGTGTATTCTGACATCTGATTAGCTCGTACATTTCCGTGTTAATAATTTATTCACGACCAAGAATATGTTTCTTGTCACCTTTCGGGAAGCCCGAAGGTGGATTTCAAACATGTTGTTGTCGGGTGATGTAATTATATTATGTCGGTCTTAACAAAAAAAGATCAATCAGTTTGAGATGAAAAAGTTAATTGAAGACAATCTCTAACATAAACAACACCAGCGTATTGAGTGTCCCAACTGTGCGGTCGCGTGTAACATTACACTTGGTCCTGATGTCTGGAGGTTGTGTATTACAATCGTTGGCAAACATGTAGGTCAAATCAAGGTAAATTTAAGACCTGCTGTTTCTGCTGCGATAAAGATCAGACGCTCGCTGAAATCTTGACGCTGCGCGATATTGAGTTTGGAAATCTAGGCGCTGCGGTACATGTGGAAGGACAATTTTATGTTTTTGTATACGACGGTAGTAAATATCTGGGCAGAGAATGTATAAAATTCCGAAAAGAAAAACGGTCTTGATGAAAAAATTCTGTTCAGAGACGGAAGTACCGGCAAGGCATAAAATTTTAATGAACTTTTACCCCACAAGGCATCATTTTTTTTTATGAAAACACCCACCAGGCATAAAACTTTAATTATACTGCCGTCCGACTCCCCCATACATTTAATTCTGGAAAAGCCCTGATGGAGCAAGACATCAGGTACATATAAGACATATGCTGTATTTTAGTACTGGACCCATCTTGAATGTCGGAAGAAGTACAAGACTACGAGATAACAAAACTGAAAATGTTTTGCCTTTTCGTGCCTTGAGTTATGGCAACCACAATATGTGGCAGGTAGAAAAATCAGACATCAAAAATCAATCTATTAAAACAATAAATCTGACACAACTATACACCAAGATACCCATTGGGCCAGTGGCTGGGAAGGAACAATTTTTTAGGGGCCATTTTTTGTGCTGTTTATCAGATTTGCATTTTTTCAATGGGCCATTTCTTAACAATTATATTTATATTTCCCAATACCAATGAGACATTTTTAATAGAAATAGGACTTTGCTTCCCAACCACTGGGCAGCCAATATGAACCATTGAGAACGAACCTTTTCTGGAATTTCCTGTGGAACAAGCTGTTTCTTTGGTCTTGTAACAACTGCTGTGTTGGTCATGATTGGGCGCATCACCTGAAATATATCCAACATTTAGGCTTCCTGGAAAAATACCATGAACATTAACCATGTTATATTTACCAACAAAAATTATTCATTTCTGAGTTTATTTTAAAGAAATGATAACCATGGCATTTGTAGAATTGCATTTGATAACTTAGCATTTATCAAAAAATATTCAAGTAACCTGTCAAGACTTGCATAAGTTTATTTTAAAGCAACACATCCACGTTTGAACTTTTTTTAAAAAAAAATTAATTGAGTTATGAGCACATTTCCCATACAAACATATGATCAATTAGCTGTATATGAGCATATAAACACAATTCCGAACAAAATGATGCCCAAATTATAATGCGTGACTAACACTTTATAAAACAAGCGTGTAACTCACCCGAGTCAAAAAAAATTGTCAAAATGACTTTCAAGGCAGGTAAAGTACACTACGCACTAAAACGTGAAGTTTTTTAATAGGACTCGCATAATTCAATTTGAATCCAAGTTGGAATCCTCGGCAATTTAAAAATAATTTATTAAGCGTTTGTCACGCTTTATAATTTGAACATCTTTTTTATTATTCTAAAGTGTTCTGGATAGTGTTTGTTAGCACATATACTGCTCACTGACCATATATTTATGTATGGGAAATGTGCTCACAACTCAATTGAAATTTTTTTTAAAAAAGTTTAAACACGGATGTGTTGCTTTAAAGTATTTAAGTAAAAGTAATAAAAATATTGGTGAAACAAAATCCTGGTTATTTTTGTTCAAGTTAACATCAAGCCTGAATAACAAACAGACTAATCTGGGATATGAAAAGACAGAAAGCAACTCAATCGAAAATTAATCTAGTAAATGCAAAAGTTAATCTAGAATAAATTGGTGGGTTTTATTGCTTTTTGTTAAATTTTAAAGCCATTTCACTTTAAAAATCAAACAATTAAAATACTTACATGAAAATAAGAGAAGTGTATTTCATTCAATTTATGAGTAATATGGTTGTCAGCAAACATGAATATATGTATGCTTGTATTTGATTTATGCATTTTTAAGTGTGGTGCATTTGCAGACACATTGTCTTACTACACAGCTGAATTCTGCTCTACACTCCAAATGAAGTAAGGTCTAGGATTTCCACTGTAAAAAATCCACTCTAGATCAATTTTTAAACCAATTTTTGTCCATGGCATGAATGTACCAGATCATAAAATGCACAATAAAGGTTTGTGTGTGTTGACAAGCTTTTTTTTTAATTCTTAAAGACAGTGCAGTTTCTTTTTAATAAAAGGAAGTCCTCTTAGGTTCTAAAATATATTCATTTGTTAAAACACAACACATGTCACATTTTTCACACCAGTGAAAATTTAAGAAAGAAATGCAGTATCTGCTTTGCCAACCTTTGCTCTTAATCACAGTCTCTATGAAATATTTTGAAAACATTCCAAACCGAATTACACAGAAATCTTATTACTTTTATTACAAAGGGGTACAAATCTAAAATGAAACATTGATTTTTTTTTCAAATTTCGAAAATCTGGATAATTTCTAATGAATACTTGACAGGAATTTACATCATACTTACAGTGGTAGGCGGCATCATGCCCATACCCATCGGCATCATACCTAAAAAGTCAAACATACCAATGTTTGGGTATTTTGAAAACATGAGAATTCAAGTTAACAAGCAGTATATGCACATAGAATATTAATAGAGTATCAATTCTAATTTTAAGGACCCTGTCTCAGCTGTTATGACAATGCTCCAAACATCATAATGATCTAAAATTTAACTGATACCTAATATACATGTAAATAAACAAAACAGAATTTCCTATTTTGTATAGCATTCCTGTGTAAAAATCAAAGTCTCCGAGTTACTGAGCCACATTAGACCTTTTCCCCTTTATTTGAACAAACTTTAAACTCCTACTTATAGGGATCATAATGTTATACTAAATATATGCACATTAGTCAAATCAGTTCTTGAGAAGATTCTTAATTAAAAATCTTGAAACAATCCAAAAGAAAATGATAAGATGATACTACTGATATATTTTACCCCACTGAGGGTTATGATTTGAACAAACTTAAAATAGCTGCATGCAACAATGATGAACAAATTTGGTAAAAAATTGTTGACAGACCAACAGCGGATGCAATGCAATAACAGTTACTCAATTAAGCTTTTGGCTTTGATGAGCTAAACAACTTAAACCTTACCCATTGGTGTGAAAGTATAGCCTGTTGACATCATTCCAGGTGGAATCTGGGGCATACCCATTGGGGGACGTGGAGGAAATGACATGGTTGTAGTTTAACTGAAAAGAAAAACATTTTTTATGCCTGGCAAAGACTTGATAATGGCGATTTCATTAGCCATCACAGCTTTTATACATGCGTCATGAAAAAGCTTATATCCATACTAGACATTGGCCTTTATTCCAAATTTTTTAAGTTAACGTTTCAAGTGTCCTTTGTGGCTGTGTGGTCTTAGTTGATGTCTCAAGATCACTTACCTCTCGCCGCTAATGTTGTAGTTATGAGTCCCACTGGCTCAAAAAACTTAATGTGAAAAAGTAATGCTTGTGAAAGGATGATGATTCTACTCAGATTCATTCTGAGGTCTTCCTCCACCAATAAAACTGGATATCAAATACAACATGAAATGTGTTGAAACTGGCATTAATTTAAAAAAAACACAAAAAAACAGGGAAACATTAATGAAAGACTTTATTAACTGCTGTTGCCAGATCAAAATAGATAGTGTCACAGCTTCGATGGCTGTCTATATATCTAGTCCAACCTTCCATCACAGTATAGTAGTTGTAATAAGCAGAAGTTGCCAGATCAAAATCAATACTGCTGATTGCAAGTAAATGCTTTCAGTAATATCAGGGACCTCCTTTAACCTTTTCTTTTGGGGTGTGTGTGGGGGAGGGGGGAGCTATGCTCTCCCTGCTCTTCTTCAATTGTACTGAAAATGCCCCCCCCCCCCCACCCCAAAATCAGCGACCTGATTCGACCATATAGTTTCACAACATGCGAACCATACACAGTAACGACTATCTTCACCACTTCTTCCCCTGGTTAACACACCTGTGGAACCAGGTTCAACAGCACGTAGCCATGACGCCCTCCCTGGAGGCATTCATGGTGGGGACTGGTGCAGTATTAATACTTTACACTGTACAAACTTTTATCTCTTTTTAAACCTTCCCTACTTGTTCGCACCTCACATCATTCTTGTAATCATAAATGTATGACAATGCTCCTGAGTAAGCCATGTGATTTATTTAAAGAAAAAGAACTGTGCTTTTCAACTGTTTATACATGTATCACAACACTGTATCAAGAAGGGAGGGTCCTGAATATGATTCAGAATTTACTTCCCAATCAATTTTTCAAAGAATCTTACATATATCACATACATTCTTCTTCCTGGTAAAGCTTTGAGGCATAGATGCACTTGTAAATGTATATACTTCATTACTTATTTATAATAACTATTTTAGGCAGACTATCTACCACTTAGACAGGATATATTGTAAACTGTGTTTTTTTTTATATTCCTATTTTTACAGGAATATTATGTGCGACTATCGTATGAATTCCATATTTTGGAGTAGTTCTCCATGTTGTTTTTACTGGTATTTTCAAGACAATTCGGAATTGACAAAAGAGTTGTCAAAGAATACGGGTATTTACAGTTGCTTTTACACAAACTGTTATTCGTTCAGCCAAAGAGACAGGCTAACTGTATTGATTCTAGATATAACGCAAATGAATAAGCATACACTACCCCCACCCACCTTTCCTCAGTGTCTGTTTCTGTAAGTTTTGGAATGTATCCAGTT
This sequence comes from Panopea generosa, assembly GCA_029582155.1. Classification (NCBI taxonomy): domain Eukaryota; kingdom Metazoa; phylum Mollusca; class Bivalvia; order Adapedonta; family Hiatellidae; genus Panopea; species Panopea generosa. The sequence continues at coordinate 65,208,696 of CM055897.1, forward strand.
TTATATTCAAAACAATCTACTATGACTACACTGCATATTCAAATTATTGCAATATGAGAGGTTTACATGTTAAAATGAATACTGTCTAGTTGAAATTGTTTCTTTCGTCAGACACAAAATGGCGTGGTTTATCCAAATCTCAAAACGAGGCTAATGAACAATATCTACTAAAAGTCGGAGACGTTGCAACAGAGGTCAAAAACGGCTCCAACCAAAACGTCTTCAGACCAAAACAGCTCCATATACCCTAGTCAAAACGACACCGTATACTTTTTTTTTTGAAGTGTGTTGTTTTATTAAAAAAAATTTTTATCTTTTTATTGTTATTAATGTGGATTTATAGCTACGATACATATTTTAAATATATTTGATGAATAACAAAGTATAATTTCATAAGTTTTGTAATAAATGCCAATATAATTATCCTTGACATTATTTTTAAAAAGGACCCGATTGGAAATAAGTTGTAAAACTTTATGGGTTATCCTGTGAAATATATATGTTCTCAAAAATATTACTGTGTAACAAGATAAAATATTAATCTGTGATATCTGATATATATTATATTAGATAATCAACTAGTTTAATATATTATTTAAAATACATGTTATTGCTTCTGTATTATTGTATGTTAATGTGTTTGATGTATCTTTATATTTATGACATATATATATTATCACAAACAAATAAATAAAAAATAAATAAAATAAAAAAATAAAAAAGTGTATATACTGGCTCGACTAAGAATAGAATATATATTTTTTTAAAGAAATACATACCATGAAGTTGAACAGTAGGAAATTGGAATAAAATGTATAAAGATCAATTATTTTTTGGTATCTGGTCATTTCATAACCGGGAAATTCTGGTAATTTTTTAACCATGTTATTGGTCATTTCGAACCATGTTATTGGTAATTTCGTAACAGGTATCTTTAAGTGTTTTATAATTAGGAATTAATATTTATAATGTATTTATTTTTATGCTAATTTTTATACAGTCAAGGAACTACTGAAACTATTGCATGATATTGTTGTTTCGCCAAAATAAAAGGTAGGAGATTTGTCATGTGTTATTTTTTCAACTGCAATGGCTTGGAATTTATCTGGATTTGCCTGAATACAATTGAATTTGAATAATTCTATTAGAATTTTACTTCATTTTCGAGAACAGCTTATCATCTGCATAGTTATATAATGTACTTTGTTTAATAACATAGAAAATCTCATTAATACATATATTGAAAGGAATGCAGCCTTGAAGTCCAGCTATATAATGTCCAAGTCTCTCCCTATCTATATTTTCTGTCCATTCCGTCCATTCTTTTATAAACTCTAGAATCTGTTTAGCACAAGAGAAACAATTTCTTAAACCATGCTTTTGATAACAGTTTCTTCTATTAAAGACGATCAATCATCATCAGCATCATCATCATCATCGTCATTATTATAGTACCTTTTTTATATAAATACTCCATTATTTGATGTCTTTAATTATTTATTTTTTCTCCGTGGTTTCAGTTTTCTATAAATTATTTTCTAATTTGTAACTAGGAATGTTGTTCGACTCTTCCATAGCAAAAATATTCCTGAAGCAGTTATTGCGAGTAATTGCTGATTCTCCATCGTTTCAGTGACTCTAGATTGCATTACTGACGTTGTAGATTGTGTGTTCGGCCATACACATCTCCAAGATCGTTTACTGTCTGGCCTTGCACTGGAAGCTACTTCTTTTTCATATTGATATTTTTTTCTCATACCATTTGCAACGATGTTCCTGACCACAATATATTTTGCACAGGTTTTTTTTCTTAAATTTATGCAATTTTTATATTTACCCCCCCCCCCCCCCGACCCCCTGGCCCTCCCAGTGACATTTATAACACATTGGAGTGTGTTTTTCTACTGACTGTACAAATATTGGAGGAAGGATATACTAGATGACCACCGGTTCATTATTCAGGTAAATAGTATGTGTTGGACCATATTATCTTCATTTACCAAGTCTAAGGAAGATGTGAGTAAAATATAGTGTTGATATAAAATATTTTTTTACACCTTCCAATAATATCATACCAATATATTTTATTCTAGACTGGTCTTCGGCCATATATAAATAAGATGCGAAGGCAGCGCCTAGAGCATATTTAGTCAGAGAGTAAGACTCGGGTTATTCCTGCTTTTGACACTTTCTTCCCAGTTCATACTTTTAGAATAACAATCAATAATTATCAGGAAGTGGAGATAATTCAACATAATTAGTGCATTATTTAAAATAATAATCAGCAACAAAGCAAGTTTATGGTCACAGTTTCGACTCCTACATATATAGCATATTGGTAGATTATCATTGTGTTCAGTTTTATTTCGCACTATAGTGTCTAACTGGAAATCGGATTAATTGATGTGCACACTTTCGGCTCTCAGATCACTCCTCACATAAATGCAGAACCCTCGTCCATTCGTTTCAATGGGGCAAGGATAGTCAACCGTGTGTATTTCGGTGACACTTCAGTTATCCAAAACTTTTTGTTTATCATCCTTCACTATTGTTGTAGCCTGTAACCCTGTGTAGTTTGCTTTTATTTGCATTTGTATATTTAATATGTATGTTGTTGCTACTGTTTCAAAGCGTTAAGTACTTTATTAAAAGCATATTCTACCAACGTCTTAGTTTCCGTTTGTTTATATACCCAATGCATTGAGATAAAAATTAAATTAATGTTACACTTCAAAATAGCATGTTTATTTTCCATTGCTGTTCGGACACAATTAAAAAACTTTATTCTACATTTATATAGTCTGAAGAACGGATCTAGCTCTCCCGATCGGTTCCGTAACATAGCGTTCTTGAAATAGCTCTGAGTTGCGGGACAGGCACGGCATTCCCTACTTCTTTAATTGGGGTAAGTATATTTAATTCGGGAGATACTAGTTACAAGGATAGACCTACTTATTTTGATCTGCTCATAATTTCTGATTTTGATAAAGTTGCCTAATCACGCCTGGTAATCTCCCAACCATCACATAAATTTGATGCAATAAAGTGTTCGTTAGCATTTCCGGTGATGGTCCGGTCTCAAGAAATATTGACAACAAAAGTGAGTCGTTTTCAATGTTTCCGTATTTTTCCCGTGTTTAAGAAAGACAATGACAAATCGGGGAATGTTTTACGATATATTTACGAATACTCTGTTCACTCAAAAGGGTTCTTTTCAGATAGGACGCTTTGTTTGTCTGTAATCACGTCTGGAAAAGTCGTGGCGAATTTTGTAAATTTTCGGCATGGTGGGTAAGTACAGGGTGATTTTCTTACCAGTTGCCCGAAGGATTGTAACTTAAATTGGTTTCAAATTGCGTATTGTATGTGCCCGAGAAGGTCTTGTATTAAATAACACCACATGCACATTTCCGAGAGCAAATGGGTTTTGTACACAGTGTTATAATTCGGAAAAGTGTGTGCTGGTCCTGCGAGGCACATTATGGTTCATCTGCGTTGAAACCCCGATGGTAGGTTTTCCAATGTACTAATATATAATTTAAAACTAATGATACGGCAAAAGTAAACTCATTGTTCTGTCGAATTCCAATTTTTACACATTATCATGTAGCCGTGTATATCTAAAAAAATGTATTGTGACAGTAATAGGTAAATAAAAACAGACCCATAAAACATTTGTGGACTTTAGCAAAAATGAAAATATTGTTCACAATTATAACCTGAAACTGATCGAGCATTTATGATAGATATGTCTTACTTTGAGCACAGTTTATGTAAATAGTTTCACCTGGTTTAAAATTCGAATACCACTTGTCCGTGATTCATAAGTTTGTTTATTGTTTGCCTTAATAATTTAAAACGTAAGTCGTTTTTCAGATTGCAGTTTGCAAAGGAAAAAGTAGGAAAACGTCATTTTAATTTAACAGAAAAAAGGTGAACCACTGCAAGATCAAGTACTAAAAGATGAAATTGACAAACTTTCATTCAATTCATTCTCAGGTGAAAGCAAGTACGCCATCAAAACTCAAAAGGAAACTGTATGGCTCATACAAATTTTTGGCACTATTACAATCGCCATTGCTGAAGAAAGTAAAAACTGTGTCTCCAGTCGCAGCCATTCCAAGAAAAAATATACAGTTAGGGATACATTACCTGTAACTTTCTGTTCAGTAAATGGTGGCAAGTTTATTGAATCACAAAGAGGAAGGTCTCATTCGAAGAGAATAGTTGATTCCGTCCTTGGAGTTTATCTTATTTATGAGAAATTCTTTAATACACAGGTCGGCCTTTTCTGGTTTATTCGTCATTTTTTAACATAACCCGATACTGGCCAATGAGTGACCATTATGTGAACCGCATTTAGTAGTTGGATAGCAAAATTAAAGCATTTTACCGTTACAGAGTCAAAATGCAATATAAGTTATTGAACATAATATTCATAATATATGATGTTTGACATAAATGTGCAGTTTTACTAATAAGATAAAAAAAAAATGCGGCAATATGGGTAAGGCCTCTTTAAATCTAAAAAAAGATCATGAACTCTCTATTGGAAGAGAATATTTCGCCAAATCAAAACGTGTTTTAGAGTACAGGGACAATGAAACATGTACTACGTCGGCTAAGTCTATAGATAGTGATTGTGGCGAATTAGAAAAAGAACCAATGTCTAATGAAGATACCTTTCAGTATGTTGAGGATATCGATTATCATAACGAATTTTTTTATGTCTTTTACAAAAGTCTCGTTTGGTGATGCAGATGAACTTCTTATCATAATCAATAACATGCCCTAACATGCCTCACAGAACCATTACATGCATTTCCGAACACGACAACGTGTACAAAATCCATTTGCTCTGAAAAACTGAAACGCAATAAGCAATTTAAAGCCAATTTAAGTTACAATCCTTGGGGCAACTGGTAAGAAAATCACACGATATCACTCGTCATGCCGAAAAATGACAAATTTCGCCTCGGCTGTTTTGTTTCCAGAAGTGATTACAAACACAGCATCGTGTCTGAATAGCCTGATTACATAAGGCGTGAATGGACAGTTTTTTTATTATTTTTATAGCTGATCTGCTGTCGATAACTCGGGAGACGCAAAATAAAAATCCTTAAAAGGCTCCACAGAGACGTGCAATATGTCGTACTGCGTGTCTGAAAAGAAACTGCATGCGTGTTCAAGAGAGTATTTATAAATATATCGTACAACATTCCCTGATTTTTTATTTTCTTTCTTAAACACAAGAAAACTAAGGAAACATTGAAAACGACTCACTTTTGTTGTCAATATTTCTTGTGGCTGGACCATCACCGGAATGCTACCGAACAACTTGTTATATCATAATTTTATGATTGTTTAGGAGATTACCAGGCGTGACCAATATGCGAGTATCTGAATATTCGAACCGTGACGCCATTTGGGTGTTAATTGACGGATACGGATTTATCCTGTTGTGGTGACGGGGTTATGACGTAAAAGGAGAATCTGGTCGGAAGAGGAAAATGTTATAATCGTTACCTGCTTAGATGAGAACACTTATTAATTTATCAATGGAACGGACATAACTAAACATAAACAATTTCTAATCCGGTCATGCCCAAGTTTATTCTTATACGTATTTTTCATACCGTAGATACTCTTTAGCTTTTTGATAGTGTGGTAAACCTATTTTGTGTTACTTCTAAGAAATTTAGGGTTATGGATACTCAGAAAGGATTGAAAACGTTCAAATACGATTTTGTAAACACTATGCTGCATCGTCACAAAGTACTGCCACCCTTCTGCACTTAAAGAATGTGGTCTACGTCGCTTATATATAACTTTCAGTAAATCATTAAATACTGGTTTGAACTTATCCGTGTCCCTGTAAGTAGATATAGTACATATGTTAAAGCAATTAGATGATGATGCTAGAACGAATAGGGCAAATAAAAATAAGATATTTTCTATTTTCCACTGGATCCGGACATGCATGCCTGTTTCTCCAAATATTACGTTCAGCAATTTAAAAAAAATAATAGCAACGTCAATAATAATTTTAGGCCAATGCCTGTTCCGCAAAGATAGTTTATATATCCACGAGTGTCATTGTTTCTGGGTGTGACCAGGACACGATACATATCTATCTTCGTATACTGTTAAATCCCTTTCCGGGTATTATTTACAGGCGTGCAATCAGTGCAAGATAACATATTTAAAAATATTGACAGTGAGACTTCAAAGTGCGAAAATGATACTGAAAAAAGACATTTAAAAGTATTTAGTATGTCGACAAGAGGTTTAAAGTGGTTTATCAGGATTTTTAAATTGGCTAAAAAACTTTTTTTCAATATACCATCCCTATATATATTCACCGAACGCGCATTGCAAAAAGGATATCTATTCATCATGCCAAAATAATATATTGAAGGGGACTTCCAAACTTGGGCTACGCGCCTAAGTTAGACTAAAATAGATTTCCCGCTTAAAATTGCAACATATTTTGTGACGTATTAAATGAGTTGCGCGATCAATTTTATTTTCAATATTATACGTCATAAAACAATTTATTTCATCTTAGAATGAGACAGAATGACGATGTAAAGGTATTTGAGTGTTGTCTATTTTTAGAATGGGTATTTCGTTTCAAATTTTACATGCCAATATAAATATCGACTATGTCACATTTTGCTGGATTTGACATACTAACCCATTTGGATTTTATTTCTTAATGATAATGAGATGTTTTTTAATCTATTTTAAAAATAAATTTATGTTTGATACATTTATAGCGTTTTTTCCTCCTGATATACTCTCTTTAAAATCAGCGTTAAAATCAACATTACTGCCGCTAATCGTATGTGTTTTGGCATACTGTCTACTTGAAGGCAGGAGAATTTCTTCAGATGGAAGGTTGTTCCACAATATTATCTAAAGGCAAAAGGGTGTGCATGAAGAGTCAATCTTCTTGGTCTATCAAAATACGATGGTACAGGGAAAGCTTGTTATATAAAACATAAACAATTAAGCATCAGTTTGTCTGTTTTTCAAAGATCTTAAACCAAGTAATTTTGGCATATACAAGACACTTCATATGTGGAGTAGTTATGTATTTATCAGATAGCTCTTCTTTGTAACATTTCTATTTTGTCGATACTTTGTCTGGTGTAAGGTGACCAGACTGGGGATGAGTATTCTACTTGAGTTCTGACAAAAGTTTTGTATGCAGTTTTATATATTTTACTTTTTCGTTTTGATGTGTCGTTTGATTAGTCAAGTGTTCTTGTGCAGATTCTGTTAAAGGGAGTATATATCAGGGAGAAAACGCTATCAATGTCTTAAAATAGATTTCTTTTTTAAATCGATAAAAAGCATCCCATAATAATTAGGAAATAGAATCAAAATGGTTTGGCTTATCAAATCCCCCAAAAACATGATATAATCGATATTTGAATTGGAGTATTATCATCTTTATTAACCTCAAATACTGAAGAGTTACAAAAAACACATGAGAAAATGAAAAGCAACATACAATTATACAAAACAAAATATACAGTACATTACAATACAATACAATATATCAATAAAGCAACACACATTTTCACGCCCGAACACACCGAGCACATACACACACGCGCGTGCATTAATCAAAGGCATGTTAATATTACCAGAGGAAAGGCCTCAAATGGGAAAAAACAGAAGACAAACCGAAATAACGAAATAACGAAACGTACGAGGAGAAAATGGAAATACAAACGAACTTAAAGAATAGCAAGGACTCGTCATTCAATCCATCATGCGATGGAAATACCTTACAGTAATCTTTAAACATTTTACTTGTAATTCGTCACAGATTAGAAATTGACGTAGGCCAGCACATAGATGAGTTATTTGGCTTTTCATGTTAAGATTGATAAAGTTGTTAAAAACAAATCTTCATTGGTTATACATTCAAATACAATGTGTATTGCTGGCGAGTTCACAACTGCACCATACTTAAAACAATTCTGATAATAAGAATTACGAGAGTACAACATACTTAATAGCTTCATGGTACTCTGACATTCACCCAAAAGCAATGGATATCTTTTACTCAACAGCCACAGTGCTGATAGAGAAAACACTGTTGCATTTTCGAGGATTTGACCATGTAATATATATCTTTGTTGTATTTTATGTTAATTATGTGTAATGTTTAGGGCTTGGCATTTGATAGAATTGAAGTATATTTCCCATTTGTTTTCCAATTGTCTCGTTTTGAAGCTTCACAGGAGAGATGTTTTATAAATAGTAAAACAAAATCGGTACTTTTTAATTTTGTTATTGTATACTAGTATTTGATCAATTGCTTATTTTTCACATTCATTTATCTAATAAGCATATAATGGATACTCCGCCGAGTGTTGCCCAGGAATCCCGCGGGCGGCAAACTTTTTTTTTCATTGGTAATATTATTTTTTTACAGTGCTCCATAAACAAAAATGGTGTGTCCATTAATACGATTATATTTTTACACAAATCTAGTAATATATAGTATAATTCAACTGAGTTATTCAATTTTCTTTTTACAATGTATGCCTCAGCTCGGAGATAATGGTTGAACTTTTTATGTAGATGATTAAAGAAAATACATCTAAATCATCTTGGAGGTTAAACTTTCTTTGAAATTCATATTTCATCTCGAAGACTGGACTTTTTTATAATGATATATACAATGAGCATGTAGATGATCTTGAAAATTGGACATTCTTTAAAATGCATTATTCAACTTGGAGAATGGACTTTATTAACAATATGTAATGGGATTGACCCTTTTTTAAAAATAAAATTTAACTTCGAAATTGAACTTATTTTTAAAAACATTGAACTTACTTTTAAATACATGATATAACTTGAATGTGTCCTTTTTAAATAAATAAATGAACTTGAAGATTGGCTTTTTAAAAAAATACATATAATTCAATTTAAGAACACGACTATTTCATTTTAAATATACATCTCTCAATCATGTTTTAAGTATAAACAGCAAAGTTAACATGGGTATTGATTTTCATATGTACACCTATGTAGATCTACTTGGAGAACTGTTTTTGAAATATAACATTTTATTTGGATATTGATACTGAAATATGAAATATTATTTTACAATAAAACATTCTAAACAAATAAACTAAAATAGTATCCTATCTTATGTATTTTGTTGTACACATTCACTAAACAATGGTTTGTAAATAGTAACCTCTACTAAATCACTTTTCGTCTGAATATCTTTCTACGTTTATATAATGTTCCTGACTACATATGACACAAACTTTATTATTTCATTTCTACTTGGCCATTGTTTACCCTGGTTTCGGTACCCAAAGTACTGTAATACGTCTAGATCATGTTGTAATTTGTTGCAACCTGTTGTGTTGCAGCTAGTATGGCTGTGGTAGCATCAGAAAGAGACGGACTTGGGAGTCAACGTAATCAGGCAGATCGATCTTTGGTGTAGAGAAGAAAGAGAAGTGGCCAAAGGACAGTCCTTGGTGGCACCAGACGTCACCGGATCATAATCAGACTTCTTGCCTCCAAGAACCACGACCTGGATTTGCCTAGGAAGGAGCGGATCAGGTCTATTGTGTAACCTGTTCATCTAATTTATAAAGGCGTTTACAAAATTGCTGTAGATAAGAACACTGTTTATTTGTCTTTTATAAGTCTTTATGGGTAACAATGACCACGGTCATCTGAAATGTAACAGAATATGATTAGTTCAATAAGCACATGTACATAGGAATGTCATAACCTTCTATCTCCCTCCAAGTATTTGGAAGCTATAATAAGTTTAAGTTTAGGTGGCAAATACTGAAATTAAACATGATAATCAACAACAAAATTGAATGAAACAAGAATAATCAAATAAGCACTAACTAATGTCCTTTAGGTTATATTACCTCTTTCCTGGCAGCCATGGTTTCTCGCCAATTATGTAGGGGTTTATATCTGCCGGGTCGGATCGGATTTAAGTCCTGTATCGGATGGCCAAAAACACACATTACAGGGGAAAGCTTTGTATCTCTGTCGGGGCTATTTCTGTATTGGAGCAGGCTATTGGAATGCATCAGTGTCAAGATAGCCATTGGGACCAGTGTTGTCAGCAATGAGACGCTTGACAGTCTTGACACCCACTTCAGCCCGACAGTTGCTGTGAGGGTAAGCGACTGAGGAGAGACGGTTATGTATACCCCTGTCTATAAGGAACTGTCGTGTAGCTGTGGCTGTAAATTCGGGCCCACCATCAGAGGCTAGTTTATCAGGTATGCCAAAGGTGAAAACGTACGTCGTAGGCAAGTTATGAGCCCAGCTGTACCATCGGATGATCGTTTAACTATTGGCCAGTGAGAGTATCGGTCGACGACAACCAGGTCATTGATTCCTTTGTCCTTTGTAGTGGAAGAAGTCGGCACAGACTCACTGAAATGGATAGTCTGGTGATATCAGTGGATAGGGTGGTGCACTTGGGTTGGAGAGGGCGATGCGATTGCAGTGGTTACATCCGGTTGTGTACGATGTAACGGCAAGAGTTATTTCGGGCCAAACTACTGAAGCATCAGCTCTCGAGATCATAGAGGTGACACCTTGGTGAGCAGAATGTAAAGCAGTTAATATGTCATGTCGAAGGGAGGGATGTATTACTATACGATCCTTGTACAGTATGACACCTTCATGAACTCAAGACGGGAGTCGGGTGTACCAGACTCGATAAGGTCAAGTATTTGGTTCATGCTGTCATCACTTGCTGTGGCGATACGGACTCTTTACCAGTTCACCGATTTCATCGCGAGCGAAACAAGAAGTGAAGATGTAGCTGATGCAATGACACACTCTTCTATAGTATTAGTATCTGTTTCAGAAACATGTATGCCTGTTAGGAACGTTTTGGAAGGTAGCAGTGTTGCCAGAATCGAAACATATTGATTGATAGCTACTATGTCTTCTGTAAGTGTAAGTTTCTCAGGGTTACCAGCTGGGTGGCGAGAGACACAATCAGCGGCTCGATGTTTGACACCTGGCACATGCATCATATGGAATCGGTACCTGAGGGTCTTCTCCTTTAAATTCCTGAGGCGAGAGTTAGAAGACCAAAGACCTGTCACCAAGTATTTTCTATAGAGGTTTGTGGTCAACGGCGATGATTAGATTCTCGCATCCCAAAACAAAATATATTGCTTTGTCCAGAGCGTCAGCAACTGCCATGGCTTCACCCTCAAATGGCGCGTAACGGGATTCAGCAGAATGAGTGAATCTGCCCACGAGTGTGATCTTCCGTCATGTGCGGCAACAAAATGGTTCCTGTTCAGTTCAGTTGCAGTGTTTTTGAAATAGCCAAAAACCGATGCCAATTTTAGGCCAGTCAGTAGAAAGACATGTTGGTTTACTGCGGTCAAATATTTTTACACCTTCTTCAATTTTGCTTTTGATTTCAACTCTGGATGCTTCAAAAGTGTTGCTGAGGTCGTCGTCCCAAACAAAGGATATTCCAGGTTTCAATAATTTCCTGAATGGTAAGGTTAATGAATGGTTGTGACCTTGAACTCTACTTGATCCAAGAATCAGAGAGATGGTTGTACAAGTGATGGTCGGTGGCTATTTTCCTCATATCGCGATTGTGTTCAGTGTTTGAAATGGTACATAAAATGTCAAATACAGAACCTTCACATTCGTTTACACTATGAGGGATAGGTGTCGTTGCTTTTGGCTTGTCTTTACTTCAACACACACTGTCAAAGTGATTATCACAGTTGCAATGTCTGGGCATTCTTTCATGTGGAGACGGGCTGGTGAGGTCTTGCCATGTCCTTTATTACCACAATACGAACATGGTTCAGTTTTGTCTTTTAGTGCTGTTTGTTTTGCCCTTTTATAAGAACTGTTAGCTGCTTCTACTGCATGAGAATCAAGTAGGTGATAAGCTGAATGTTTTCCTGCCCTTTTTACCTTCAATGAACTGAGAAACCTCCTTCAATGTCATGTCCTGATTCTTGTCGCCGAGGCGGTCGAGCTGGATATCGGGATCGGCAACCCCCCTTGCCAGTACATCTTTAACAATTGTTTCTGTGTAATTGACATCAATCTCAAATGGGGCACTTTATTATAAATTTGCAGACGCCCGCTTGTCCACGTAAGCGTGCGCAAAAACTACGCACAGGTTCATCACGGTCTTGGCGCATGCTGTGTAATGAGAAGCTGGTCACCATAGTGTTTTCTTCACGGACGGCGAAATTTTTTTTATTGCAGCAAGTACCTCTATATCAGTTTTGTTAGTAAGGCTTTCACCCGCAGATCGCGTTATGTCTTTGCGTAGCTGTTCATCGCAACATTCCAGCAGCTGAACTACTTTGTCACGGCCAGTGATTTTGGTCGCATCAACATATTCAGACTATCATGACGCGAAGTATGCCCATTCCTCACGTGTGCCTGCTGCCGATATGATAGGCCTCTTCACCTTTTCGACTTAAGCAGCAGTGACAGGTCCTGGAGCGTGTGTTACACTATGGGCGGTGATGAATGCAGCGACAATTGCTGCATCAAGGTCGTCGGTTACATATTCACAGCCAGGGATGGGACACTGTACGGCAGGCATTTCATTTCAGCAACTCAGACCATGGTCATAGATAAGGACACTGTCTATTTGTCTTTTACAAGTCTTTATACGTAACAATGACCACGGTCATCTGGAATGTAACAGAATATGATAAGTTCAATAAACACATGTACATAGGAATGTCATAACCTTCTAGGCTGACTTTGTTAAAGTCTTACTAAAGTCTAGAAGAATAAGATCGGACTGCTGACTCATGAGAACTGTGTATACACCGTTACATAATAATCAAGGAAGATTGAAGTGACGTGTTATATACATGTAGATATATATTATTCAAAGCTGTCCTTCTCCAGTGACGCATTTTGATATTGAATCAAAAAGCGTTGCCAGTCTTCATTTTGACCCACTTTAGGATTACTCTGTTTTGTTTCTGCTTCTTGGACAGGGCCAAGTTAGTTTAGATTTGATACATTTTCAAGGATTTGATGTACTATGTAGCTGTGTTGTATTTTATACTTATTACGTGTGATGGTTAGGATTTGGCATTTGCAAGGACTAAAATGAAGTCACTGTTATTAAGTCACTGATATAACTCAGTCACTTCATATCGTTTTTTCTATTTTAATTTTCAATATATCTAACTTTTTGTTTCTGTGTTGCTTTTTTCAATGTTGGGCTTGAATGCCTTTTGTTATTTTGGAGCTGGAACGAGTTGGAATAGAAATGAAATCAAGTCAACCACATATCTACAAGACTCCTGACCTGTATTGAGGAGAAGAAGAAGAACAAGAAATGAACTTAAGTTCATATTTCACTTTCTGTCAGTTTCGGTAATTTGCTCCGTTTTGGATATCAAAGTAATACTTTAACCCGGAAGTAATCTTTAAAGAGTGAACTTGCCATTGAGGAGAATTGAAATACCTACCAATTGTTTAAATATAACGTGTTTCTGATATATTCTATATTGATTGGATCTTTTAAATGGGTGTCGGTCCAAGAAGACGGTGAGTGACAAGTTATGAACCGAATTAAATTTTAGAAAAAAAGTCTCTTATTAAGTGTATGAAAAAGTTAAAATCTGTGTCCATTTTCTAGGTCAATGTTTTGTTTCTCTCTCGAACTAAATAAATACATACCATATCTAATAATAAGAATAAATAGAATTTCGCAAACAATTATATAACTTTATTTATAAATAAATAACACCATTTTAACATGCGTAGTTAAGAAAATATTGTTTTGTAAATATAAATCCAATAATTCATTAAAAAGGTTTCAGGAATTTTTTTTACTGGAATAATGTCCCCTGAGAGGTCTTCATAAATGTTATAGTATTAATCAATACAGTGAAGTCAAGAATATTTATCATAAAATAGAAGTAAAATAGAAGTAAGGCACTGACAATAATGTTTGTAAACTGAAACAACTCAAATAACGGGACTGTCCAACAGTCAATAACAGTTACCTTTTTTAACAAAAGAAAATGAAGTTACAAAGTCATTTTCATAATGTTGGCACTTATTATGCACAATGAGAACACACAAATGTGTCACCCCACCAGAGTATATAATTGTCATGACAGAATGAAAGATGAACACAGTGACTGCACCTGTTGCAGTATCTACAGTTATCCATTTTCAGAAATTTAATTGATGTTGATCCAGTTAAATAATTAATTATACATGTATGATACCTGTATGATGATTTTGGGTTACAAAGGAAGGACCTTCATGTCCTTTTTAAACCCACCGTGATGTGGTAAACTTATAGCAATGTGTGTCTATTGTTATCATAACTTTTAAAATAACTAAGTCTGATGACAGATTTCATTATAGGATTAAATTATTTTTTTCTGGTTTTTATGCATTTTATCCTTATAATTCCAATCCTGATGATTATATTTAATTTAACGGCTATGGTTTCCATTATCAGATGAACTCTGTAACATTAGTTGGTTTATAGTAAAATCAAAAAAATATTTTGCGGTGAAAAAATTAAACACCCACCTTTTATCTCTCGATTTAGACAAATAAAAAATCAATAGTTCCAGGAAATACCCACACAGTGTAGATGCTGACGTCATTGTTTAGTTTTTGTCTACATGCTTGTTTTTAAAAAATGTGTCAATATTTATGAAGGTCATATAAATCTACGCTCATTGATGGAGAATCTGAATTTGGAACATTTTTAACAACTTTTATGTGCAAGGTTTGTGTATTTACATTAGTGTTTTTTCTAGACCAGGAAAAGGGGCAGGGAGCAAAGTTTGTGCGCGATTGGCATACCCATTGTCAAACTTTTTCTTTGGTGGTCTCTTTTAATATAGGGTTTACATTATGTATGTGTAAATCACAAGTATTAGAGTTTGAATAAGGTAGAAGTGAGAGAAATTCAGGGAGAAGTGAATATTCTCTATCAGTATGACCTTTCATTCCACTCTAGAAAAAACCCTAAACATTGTCTCATGATAGCCTGATTCTGAACTTCAACTACATGTACATGTCTTTATTTCATTTTTCCTGTAGAATAAATTGGTCTGTGGAAATTTTTGTCAATGACTAGTATTAACATTCGGTAAACCAGGGTTGTGTTCAATGGTATACTGTACATCTCAAATGTGAACATTTTATGACCTACTTCATTGTTTCTCAAAACAACTTAATATCTGATTGTGGCGCCGGGTTAAATCGCTGAACCAAAGAAATCTATAAAACAATAAACTGATGAAAACAGCTAGGACTAGATTTAACATTTGTTTTTGTTGTATTTTATTGTTAAAATAAGCATGGAACCGTAGTGAACATCATTTAAGGTCGTATATTGTTAAACCAACCATCAAAATGTCGATGGTTCTTTGTTTACGCAAGAAACGTAAAAGTAGTCTGGTACCAGGGTTTTATCGAAAAATAAAAGTCTTTAAAACATTGACATAAATGCTTTACCGTATATTCCCTAATTAACGCCCCCGGGGGCGTAACATTTTACAAGGTGGGGGCGTTTATAAAAGATAAAAAAAAGCAAATTTAACAACAGTTAAAAATACAATAAAACCATGGAAAAAAAATCCTTAAATCCGGTTTAAATCCCAGAAAAAGTGGTTCAGAATTATTTTAGAGTGAATGAAATAATCAACATAGGATGGAAAAAAGCTGAAAATCTGTATGAAATTACTAGTCTGCGTACTGGAATATCCGAATTTATGGTCATTGTACTCTTCACTTTAAATCACTTGGACGCTTGCTCTTATCAATGTGGAACAATGAGCTTTCAGCGTACTCAGATTAACCGCATTTTCCGAGGTTTTGGAATGTTTTAATCGGCAGACAGCATTTTTACTAGTATTAAACAGCAAATATGGGGAAGTATTTGTTCAACCAAAAGTGATTAAGTGGTCACCCAAGATATAAACAATGGGTTAAAGAGTCCAAAGGTAATAAACACTTCGCTAATTGTTGACTGTGTAACAAAATAATCGATCAGGGAAAGATGGGCGAATACGCACTCAAATCGCATATACGTTTTGTTTTTTAATTTTTCAGAAAAATAGGTGGGGGGCGTTTATTAGATTGGGGGCGTTTATGAGGGAATATATGGTACATATATGATAATGAGATTGGAATTATATGCATTTAGTTGAATATCTTAAATGTAGGAAAATGCATCTTGTAGATTCATAACTGATATGGAGCCCCCCCATCCCAATGGTGGTCTAGTCATATTTTTAATACATCCAATGATTTTGCATCAACAAAATGCTGTGGTAAATTGTTCCACAGATTTTTACACTTTCTCTTTGAATGGCCTCAATTTTCCTGAAATGGTGATAATGAAAGTAGAAAAGATGGAATCAGATGGACATTTTTCTAACTATTTAAGCATTTAAAGCTTCATTAAACTACAGAAATGCATAAGTTTTGATAAAAAGCATCTCATTATCATAAATAAATAAAATCCGAATGGTTTGGTCTATCAAATCTACCAAAAAGTGACAAAATCCATGTTTTAATGGAAGTGTTAAACTTGAAACAAAATCCCCATTCTTAAAATAGACCGCACTTTATAATGTTTAAACCTGCATGACGAATTAAAATGAAATCCTGTGATCCATTTAATATGTCACAAAATAAGTTGCCATTTTAAGTGGAAAATCTATTTTAGTCTTACCTAGATGCATGGCCCAAGTTAGAAAACTCCTTTTCTATTTTAGCATGATTTAATAGATCTATATATTTCAAGTCTGGTCTGTAGATGGATGAATTTCAAAAACACTTTGCTCCATTATATCAATTGATCAACATGATATGTCGAAGTCCTGCGTTAAGACCCCAAACCTTACCTCAAAGTTCAAGGTCACACTTTCAGGTTGTTTAATATTTCATGTCTGGTCTGTAACTTTGTTTAACATGGAGGGATTTTAAAATAGTTTGACACAAATAATGAACATGTCATGATGTTGTGTCACCTGCATTTACCTTTAAAAATACCAAGGTTACTCAAAGGTCAAGGTCACACTTCAATCTAAAAAAAACAAAAACACATGAAATTGCATGTCTAGTCTGAAATGTCAGTCCATGACTCTTGATTTTCATGGATACATCACTGCCTATTATAAAATATATCATTATTTTCACAGACCATTTGGGGAGCATGTGACACTTACCAGTGACATTTTTTGTTTTTGCATATTTTTACTTCAGTGTGACAGGAAAAAGTATTCACTATAACATAAAGTATTTGGACATGAGATATCACATTATTCAATTGTTAACTGCAACGCAGTTTCAAACACTAACATGAATGGAGGCACCAACTTGCAGGAAATGTTGATAACCTTGTTACACTGGAAAATATTAATTTTCTCTTCCAATCTTTTTTTTTTGGTGAACCTGGTAGCCATTGTTTTTTAGTAAATTTTTACATGCCTTCTGTAGCACTGAGTGATTAAGTGATATACAAGGTTTAGTAAAGAATAATTTACTATTAACACACAGATCAATTTTTGTTGAAATATAAATTACTATTAACACATTGACCAAAAACTTTGAATAATAAACTTACTATTAAGATGTTGACAATGATTTTAAATACTAACATACCTGTGTTTTATGGAAATTTAACCTCAATTTGTTAAACTGTGTTACTTTGTGATTAACCATAGCTATGTCCCTTTAAAAAAAAAGGAAGATTTTTCATCAATTGTATTGTATTTCAAAAATTGTTTTAATATCATGTTGTGATATTTTCCCTAAAAATACTGAAAATTTATAAAGGTTACCTTGATTTAGTCTCTTAAAAGGCTTTAAAGTATGTGTTTGAACTATTCATATAATTATGAACATAATGATATTATATATGCACTAGTCCACTTTTAGAGCTTTTGTACAATTATGAAGCTTTTTGAGGTGATTTTCTTGCAACCTTTAGTATCGCAGGTTGCTGATTTCATATGCAACAAAAAACTGCTTCCTCATGGTTTGAAACTAATTATGAAAAAGGAGTTCTTGATTATTTATGTATCTGTCAAATTATAGTAGCTTTTTAATGTTAAAAAACAACAACATAATGATGTTCAAATGTGTCTGAGTCATTATTTTTGATATTTGATGTCTCAATCTGCACAAGATTGCTATATAATGGAGCGTAGCCAAGGCTGAAATGCAGAAATGTTTAACATTATTACAATAAAGTTTTATAATAGGTCCTATGTCGTATAGATTCAGATCATATTTAAAGGTTCATTTGAACGTAATAAAGTCGTGGAAGATCGCCTCTTTTGTCTTGCTAATTTTAATCGTAGTTTATTATCGAGGACATTTACAAATAAACAAAATAATGTAATTGTAAAGGGTTTTCTTGGCATCTAATTTCAACAAAGATAGAATAAAATCACCACTTGAAATGGTTTATTTTATAAATAAATAGAAGAATATTGAAGCAAAAAATACAAAACTACCCTGAGGTCGCTTTCCGGATGTTGCCTTCAAAGTTCTGATGCTAAAAGTCGGCGCATAGGTTACTGCAGTCCCGTTTATGAAAGATGTTTTAAGACTTAACTATTTATATCAACTTTTATGAAATTTATATTTATTTCGATATAAACAGATACCTAATGAAAATATTCTCATTACAGAATAAAACATTAAAAATACAAACTTATCAATTGTACAAGTTGTCCATTAAAAAATTACTCCATTACTTTATGGCAACTACCTAATATAGAATAGAATACATATACTTGAGATGCACTATTAATGCATCATCGGATATCCCGGGGTGTCAATTTTATAATACATCGTAATGGATGGAGAGTATCGCAGTTAATACCTGGAGGTATCCGATGATGCATTAATGAACACGAAACTTAAACTTTTTAACACTAAAATATTTGAATTAGTTACGATTTTCTTACAAGAATTGCGTCATAAATGCGGGAAAGTTATCTGTTACTTGCTGAGATGGGTTCATTTGAGTTAACATTCCAGGATCACAGGAAAAAGAAGTTAGGTTAACTGGTCGTCTTTTAGCCCTAGATGGCATAACAATGACTCTAAATATTCAAACAAACAAATAAAGCCCTCTCAGTACCTTGAGTACTTTGATGTTTTAGCTACTTTTCTGCATTCAGGTCATTTAAAGTCACACAATTTACCGCCCATGGGTACATAATGGAGTAAAAAAAAATGGAGATCAAATACTTTATAAGGCTTTATAGAATGAAAACCGTAAAACTATTTTCTTTCTACAACTGCAATGCCAAGAGTTTTGTTGTTTTCATTAATACATTATTGGTTTATGATGCAGTGCCATATCGTTAAATGTTTTTCAAGGCTCAGATATGACCCAAAATTTTGTCATCAAAGAGTCTTAAACATCAGAAAAGGCTCAGATATAAATAAAAAAATGTATCATTAAAGGGTTTACATTATCAGAAAAGGCTGAAGGTATAAACCAAAAATTGTATCATTAAAGGGTTTACAACATCAGAAAAGCTGGACGTATAAACCAAAAATTGTATCATTAAAGGGTTTACAACATAAAAAAAAGCTGAAGGTATAAACCAAAAATTGTATCATTAAAGGGTTTACAACATCAGAAAAGCTGAAGGTATAAACCAAAAATTGTATCATTAAAGGGTTTGCAACATAAAAAAAAAGCTGAAGGTATAAACCAAAAATTGTATCATTAAAGGGTTTACAACATCAGAAAAAGTTGAAGGTATAAACCAAAAATTGTATCATTAAAGGGTTTACAACATCAGAAAAAACTCAGGTGTAACCCAAAAATTGTATCATTAAAGAGTTTACAACATCAGAAAAGGCTGATGGTATAAACCAAAAATTGTATCATTAAAGGGTTTACAACATCAGAAAAGGCTGACGGTATAAACCAAAAATTGTATCATTAAAGGGTTTACATTATCAGAAAAAGCTGAAGGTATAAACCAAAAATTGTATCATTAAAGGGTTTACAACATCAGAAAAGCTGAAGGTATAAACCAAAAATTGTATCATTAAAGGGTTTACAACATAAAAAAAAGCTGAAGGTATAAACCAAAAATTGTATCATTAAAGGGTTTACAACATCAGAAAAGCTGAAGGTATAAACCAAAAATTGTATCATTAAAGGGTTTGCAACATAAAAAAAAAGCTGAAGGTATAAACCAAAAATTGTATCATTAAAGGGTTTACAACATCAGAAAAAGTTGAAGGTATAAACCAAAAATTGTATCATTAAAGGGTTTACAACATCAGAAAAAACTCAGGTGTAACCCAAAAATTGTATCATTAAAGAGTTTACAACATCAGAAAAGGCTGATGGTATAAACCAAAAATTGTATCATTAAAGGGTTTACAACATCAGAAAAGGCTGACGGTATAAACCAAAAATTGTATCATTAAAGGGTTTACATTATCAGAAAAAGCTGAAGGTATAAACCAAAAATTGTATCATTAAAGGGTTTACAACATCAGAAAAGCTGAAGGTATAAACCAAAAATTGTATCATTAAAGGGTTTACAACATAAAAAAAAGCTGAAGGTATAAACCAAAAATTGTATCATTAAAGGGTTTACAACATCAGAAAAGCTGAAGGTATAAACCAAAAATTGTATCATTAAAGGGTTTGCAACATAAAAAAAAAGCTGAAGGTATAAACCAAAAATTGTATCATTAAAGGGTTTACAACATCAGAAAAAGTTGAAGGTATAAACCAAAAATTGTATCATTAAAGGGTTTACAACATCAGAAAAAACTCAGGTGTAACCCAAAAATTGTATCATTAAAGAGTTTACAACATCAGAAAAGGCTGATGGTATAAACCAAAAATTGTATCATTAAAGGGTTTACAACATCAGAAAAAATTGAAGGTATAAACCAAAAATTGTGTCATTAAAGGGTTTACAACATCAAAAAAAGCTGAAAGTATAAATAAAAAATTGTGTTATTAAAGGGTTTACAACATCAAAAAATGCTGAAAGTATAAATAAAAAATTGTGTTATTAAAGGGTTTACAACATCAGAAAAAGTTGAAGGTATAAACCAAAAATTGTGTCGTTAAAGGGTTTACAACATCAAAAAAAAGCTGAAGGTATAAACCAAAAATTGTATCATAAAAGGGTTTATTTACAACATCAGAAAAAGCTGAAGGTGTTACCCAAAAATTGTATCATTTAAGGGTTTACAACATCAGAAAAAGTTGAAGGTATAAACCAAAAATTGTATCATTAAAGGGTTTACAACATCAGAAAAGGCTGATGGTATAAACCAAAAATTGTATCATAAAAGGGTTTACAACATCAGAAAAAGTTGAAGGTATAAACCAAAAATTGTATCATTAAAGGGTTTACAACATCAGAAAAAGCTGAAGGTATAAACCAAAAATTGTATCATAAAAGGGTTTATTTACAACATCAGAAAAAGCTGAAGGTGTTACCCAAAAATTGTATCATTTAAGGGTTTACAACATCAGAAAAAGTTGAAGGTATAAACCAAAAATTGTATCATTAAAGGGTTTACAACATCAGAAAAGGCTGATGGTATAAACCAAAAATTGTATCATAAAAGGGTTTACAACATCAGAAAAAGTTGAAGGTATAAACCAAAAATTGTATCATTAAAGGGTTTACAACATCAGAAAAAGCTGAAGGTATAAACCAAAAATTGTATCATAAAAGGGTTTATTTACAACATCAGAAAAAGCTGAAGGTGTTACCCAAAAATTGTATCATTTAAGGGTTTACAACATCAGAAAAAGTTGAAGGTATAAACCAAAAATTGTATCATTAAAGGGTTTACAACATCAGAAAAGGCTGATGGTATAAACCAAAAATTGTATCATAAAAGGGTTTACAACATCAGAAAAAAACTCAGGTGTAACCCAAAAATTGTATAATTAAAGGGTTTACAACATCAGAAAAAGCAGAAGGAATAAACCAAAAATTGTATCATTAAAGGGTTTACAACATCAGAAAAATCTCAGGTATAAATCAAAAATTGTATCATTTAAGGGTTTACAACATCAGAAAAAGCTGAAGGTATAAACCAAATTATATCATTAAAGGGTTTATATCATCAGAAGGATCTCAGGTATAAACCAAAAATTGTATCTTTAAAGGGATTACAACATCAGAAAATGCTCGGGTATAAACCAAAAATTGTATCATTAAAGGATTTACACTATCTAAAAAAGTTCAAGTGTAAACAAAAAAAAACACATAAAAACATGGCATCAATAATCTATGGTATTGTGGTAGAGCACCTGCCTTGCATTTGAATGGTCGTGGTTTTTATGGTACCTAGGTTTTCGTTAGGAACCGACTGGCGGCCAAAATGATTGTTCCAAAATGTTTTTTGGCCAGTTCAGATGATAAAAAAAAAAGGTGGGGGAATAAAAGTTGCCTTCTATGAGTGTTTGCCTTGTCAGGTTAATAGAAATCCCAATTGTGCCATTTTAATTGCCATTTTAATTGTTCTTCCAAAGTACTGGCAGATAGATGTCTACGTGAGTTATGAAATCCAGCGTCACCTGTTCGTAGTTGGTTTATAAGTTTTAAGTTGCTGCAGAATTATTTTGAACCAATGCCTTTCATTGGTCAAAATCGTTGAAAAAAATGTCTCTTTCAGCCAATCACGTGTGTCTGTGATATCAGTGGTCTGGAAGAACGAGACTTGGGCTGCGTTCAGTTCGATTTAACGTTTGCAAACGTCCGATAACATATGTTTATGGACACTGTCCCAATCTCAAATTAGCACACAGTATGCAAAAAATTTAGGGAACCAGGCAGTAAACGTTTTTGCTGTTTAACGGTGCTGAACGAAGCATAGTATAATGATCTGACTCTATCAGACGTTTGATAATTATTTTATGTTGCGTATCAAGCATTTGTTTTACACAGATAAAACTTGTAGTTTTCTTAACATGGAACCCAAACCAAAACGAAAACAAATATTTTTTTTAAAATAGAAATGATTTTGCCTATATGTTCACAGAACCATTTTTTGGTGAAGGAGGTTCAGTTTTGTAAAAATGACTGGGTTCCACTGTCTTAAGGGGTCAGGAGGGGCCCCAATAGGGTAAAAATTGGGAATTACAAAAATCGTTTTCTTGAGAACCGGTATGTCAGATTTGTTCATATTTGGCATAAATTATTCCTATGTGTAGGGGTTTGATTGCAGATAAGAATTTAGGGGCTAAAATTTATAAGGGCCCAGTAAGGTGACTTAATATTTTACATAGGAATACTATGGGAAAACAGAAAATTCTCTTTTAATCATCTATTTATGCAAAATTATTATTCAGTTAGAGTTCTCAAGTATCATTTAGTCATAGGAAATCAGATTTGGCTTAATAAGGAGAATTGACTTTCCATAAGGGGCCAGGGTGGGTCAAAAAAGGGTTAAAATAGAAATTTTCAAAAATCTTCTTCTCAATAACGGTTCAGTCTAATTTGTTCATATTTGATAATATGGACTATCCCAATGAGTATTGGGTTCAAAGTTTGTACAAATCAAGGCTCTTGTATTTATAGGGCCCTGTAAGGAGACTGAGTTTTATATAGGAATACTATTGGAAAACAGAAAATTCTCTTTTTTATCATTCATTTATGGCTTTTTTTATTCAGTTTGGAGCAACTTCTTGTCATAACAAATATGATTTTGTTTGATATGAAGGATTGACTTTCTAAAATGGGCCAGGTGGGGTCACAAAATGATTAAAATTGAACATTGTCATAAATCTTGTTTTCAACAATCGGTCAGTCAAATTTGTTCACATTTGATATAGATTATCCCTATGAAAAGGGACACTAGGTTGTATAAAGGCCCTGTAAGGGTCTTTGAGTTTTACACAGGAATACTTTGGGAAAATGGTAAATTCTCGTTTATTTGTCCATTTGGGTAAATATGTTGTTCAATTTGAGATCTAAAGCATTATCTGGTTACATTAAATTTGATTTTGTTCAATAAAGAGGATTGAATTTCCACAAGGGGCCAGGGTGTGGATGGGGCAATAAGGTTAAAATTGGGAGTTTTCACAAATTTCCTCTCAATAACCTTTCAGTCAAACTAGTTCATATTTAATATAAATTATCCTTACATCAGCAAAGATTGAAAATTCTGCATATCAAGGGACTGGGATATATTAGAGCTCTGTAATGTAACTTTTACTTTGGAATATTATAGGGAAAACTGATTTTTTTCATTTTGAATCCATGTATACAAAAAAAACACTTCTTTTTAAAATTTGAATCATTTCTGCTTATAACAAATCGCTAAGAGTGTGTGATTGAAGTTCTGATAAATTGAGGGGCTGGGTTGTATAAGGGTTCTGTACAGGGGACTATATTTTTTTTTTACAGATGAATGGTATGGGAATTTAAAGTATTTCTTTTTCATAGCAATTAAATTTCTGTTCAGGATGAAGTGATCCATTACTTACAGTGCATTTCATTTGCTATAATTTTAAGAACAAAACAACATTTTTTACAAATAAAAACATAACCTCATTTTTCCAAAAATTGTATCATTAAAGGGTTTACATTGTCAGTAAAGGTTCAGGTGTTAACATCAAAAATTGTATTATTAGGGGGTTCATAACGTCAGGAAAGGTTCAGTTGTTAACATCAAAAATTGTATTATTAGGGGGTTCATAACGCCAGGAAAGGTTCAGTTGTTAACATCAAAAATTGTATTATTAGGGGGTTCATAACGTCAGGAAAGGTTCAGTTGTTAACATCAAAAATTGTATTATTAGAGGGTTTACATTGTCAGTTAAGGTTCAGGACTGGTGTTAACATCAAAAATTGTATTATTAGGGGGTTCATAACGTCAGGAAAGGTTCAGTTGTTAACAACAAAAATTGTATTATTAGGGGGTTCATAACGTCAGGAAAGGTTCAGTTGTTAACAACAAAAATTGTATTATTAGGGGGTTCATAACGTCAGGAAAGGTTCAGTTGTTAACAACAAAAATTGTATTATTAGGGGGTTCATAACGTCAGGAAAGGTTCAGTTGTTAACAACAAAAATTGTATTATTAGGGGGGGGGGGGGGGGGGGGGGTCACAACGTCAGGAAAGGTTCAGTTGTTAACAACAAAAATTGTATTATTAGAGGGTTTATAACGCCAGGAAAGGTTCGGTTGTCAACATCAAAAATTGTATTATTAGGGGGTTCATAACGTCAGGAAAGGTTTAGTTGTTGACAACAAAAATTGTATTATTAGAGGGTTTACAGCGTCAGGAAAGGTTCAGTTGTTAACAACAAAAATTGTATCATTAGAGGGTTTACAGCGTCAGGAAAGGTTCAGTTGTTTACAACAAAAATTGTATCATTAGAGGGTTTACAGCTTCAGGAAAGGTTCAGTTGTTTACAACAAAAATTGTATCATTAGAAGGTTTACAGCATCAGGAAAGGTTTAGGTGGTAACAAAAAAAATTGTATCATTACAGATTCTAAACAACATTAAAAAGGCGTAACAAAAAATTGCATTATTAAAGGTTCTAAAAAGTAACCTACAACTTGAGAAATGGCTCAGATATAAACCAAAACATGTATCATTAAACAGCATATGGAAAGGCTGACGTGTAGGTAATTATTGTACCATTAAATGCTTTACAAATCAGAAAATCTCAGGTGTAAACAAAAAAAACACAATTTTTAAGTATCTTTAAAGGGTAATGAATGTTCTACAATATCAGTAATTTAGCCCTAGATGTGAATAATAAATAATGTTTTTAATTTAATAATACAGTCAGATCCAGAATAATATTTGTGAAAAGTTAGCCTTGACCTTTCTCACTTAAATTACTAATATTCTATTTTTATATAATGTTTACTTGATTAAATTATACGTAATTTGAAATTTTAACAATACTGTTTACTTCATTTTGTGCCGTATTTATGACACTATTATCAAACACTAGTTATATAATAACTTTGTGTTATTGGTAAAGTATATCTGGTCACGTTCACGTTTGGTCATGTTAACCTAATGCATGTCGCTATTACGTATATAACCACACAAATATTTACATTTAAGTGGATGCAACAATTGCCAATGACATCACGCAATCTACCAAGGGCAGTCACACACACACACACACAGGCACTGGTTTTAAGGAAAGTGTTCATCCATTTTCCTGTTGAAATAGAGTGTGTGTTTTCTCCATTTTTTCATGGTTGAGATTTTAGGATGGACAGTGTTAACTGCCCACACCCTGCTTCTGAATTTCAGGCTATGGTGATTAAGTACAAACATGTCAACAGTTTAATAGAGATGGATGGCTGGTTTAAGGAAGTCTCTATAGTTACCACTAGATTTAGTTAAAGATATTCTATTTTTTTGTTGTAATTTTTTTTCTTGCATTAAAAATCTTAATGAAAATAATAAATCAAAATAAATATGGTTACATTGGTATTGACTTACATCTAACAAATATAGCATATAATATTATAATATATATATATATATATATATATATATATATATATATATATATATATATATATATGAAAAACTAGTAATTTGAATTCAAATAAAACTTTAATCAAAATATGCCTTAATAAATTGATAAAGCTCTACTAGGTATATTAAACATAATCTGTTACAGACTTGGAATTGAATAAAGAAATGTAGAATAAAAATTAATTAAGGTATATGGGGGCTATATAAGAGTCGCGCTCATCCGTCAGTCAGTCCGTCCTTCTGTGGACAAATATTGTGATCGCTATTTCTCAGCAACCGTTAGCTGGAATTCAATAAAACTTTACAAGCGGGACTGGTACCAAGACCAGTTGTGCATATTGACGGCATGTTGCGAGAGAATAATTTTTCATTGAGTTATGTGCAATAACTGTGTCAGGGTGCCATCTTGGAGTATTCATCACCTTATATTTCTAGATTGATATGAATAAGAAACAAAAATGAACTGTGAATAAAAATATTAGGCCATAATAAATTAATTGTTAGATTTTCATCTCTGTCCGCCCACCTTTTTTCGACTTGGCCAGACATTTTTTTTAATGGAACTGTTATTTACACCATTTTAAACATCTTCATCTTTAAATGATTTTATTAGCTTGTCTTTTTGAAAAAAACGAAGAGCTATTGTCATGACCCCGGCAACATTGGCGTCATTGTCGTAGTTGTCGTGGTCATCCGCTGGTTAAAATTTTATGTTTAGCTCAGCTTTTTCTCTGTTTCTGAACAAACAACTCATGTTACGGTGACTAAACTTCATAAACACATTCATATCATGTTATACAAACAATGTATATAACTAACTTACCTAAATTTACATTCTTTGGGCTCTTAAACCTTAGGTTAAAGTTTTATGTTTAGCTCAGGTTTGGTTAAAGTTTTATGTTTAGCTCAGGTTTGGTGAAAGTTTTATATTTAGCTCAGCTTTTTCTCTGTTTCTGAACAAACTAACTTACATAAATTTCCATACTTTTTGGCTTTAAAACCTTAGATTAAAGTTTTTTTTATTTAGCTTGATTTTTATTTTTTTTTTTTTTAATCAATTTTATTTTTCAGTAATACTATTAATTCTGTAAGCCGATCACCATAAAATAAAAATCTTCTTGTCAGAAATCACTTGGCCAATTTTGATATTACTTCACAGAAATGTTCCTTGGGTGACCCTCTACCAAGTTCAAACCATCTTGATTCGTCAAAAAACATGGCCGCCAGGGGGCTGGGCAAGTTTAATTAGTAAAAACTTAAAAAATCATTTTGTCAGAAACTACTGTCTTTATTATACCCCCGACAAACGAAGTTTTGAGGGGGTATATTGGAGTCACCCAGAGGTCGGTCTGTCGGTCTGTCGGTCGGTCTGTCCGTTGCAATTTTCCTTGTCCGGAGCACCACTTGAAAAGTACTGGATGGAATTTCATCAAACGTCATACAATGGTAGAATATAATGAGAGGAAGTGCAGTGTACAAGAAACATAACTCTATTCTTGCTAATTACAGAATTATTGCCCTTTGATATTTTTTCTTGTCCGGAGCATAACTTGAAAAGTACCGGATGGAATTTCATCAAGCTTCATACAATGGTAGAATATAATGAGAGGAAGTGCAGTGTACAGGAAACATAACTCTATTCTTGCTAATTACAGAGTTATTGCCCTTTGATATATTTCCCTTTGATATTTTTTCTTGTCCGGAGCATAACTTGAAAAGTACCGGATGGAATCTCATCAAGCTTCATACAATGGTAGAATATAATGAGAGGAAGTGCAGTGTACAGGAAACATAACTCTATTCTTGCTAATTACAGAGTTATTGCTCTTTGATATATTTCCCTTGTCTGGAGCATTACTTTTAAAGTATTGGATGGAATTTCATCAAACTTCATACAATGGTAGAATATAATGAGAGGAAGTGCAGTGTACAAGAAACATAACTCTATTCTTGCTAATTACAGAGTTATTGCCCTTTGATATATTTCCCTTGTCTGGAGCATTTCTTTTAAAGTACTGGATGGAATTTCATCAAACTTCATACAATGGTAGAATATAATGACAGGAAGTGCAGTGTACAAGAAACTTAACTCTATTATTGCTAATTACAGAGTTATTGCCCTTTGATATTTTTTTCTTGTCCGGAGCATAACTTGAAAAGTACCGGATGGAATTTCATCAAGCTTCATACATGGTAGATTATAATGAGAGGAAGTGCAGTGTACAAGAAACATAACTCTATTCTTGCTAATTACAGAGTTATTGCCCTTTGATATATTTCCCTTGTCCGGAGCATTACTTTTAAAGTACTGGATGGAATTTCATCAAACTTCATACAATGGTAGAATATAATGACAGGAAGTGCAATGTACAGGAAACATATCTCTATTCTTGCTAATTACAGAGTTATTGCCCTTTGATATATTTCCCGTGTCCGGAGCATTACTTTTAAAGTACTGGATGGAATTTCATCAAACTTCATACAATGGTAGAATATAATGACAGGAAGTGCAGTGTACAAGAAACATAACTCTATTCTTGCTAATTACAGAGTTATTGCCCTTTGATATATTTCCCTTGTGTGGTGCAGTACTTTTAAAGTACTTTTAAAGCCATCAGTGATAACAGTTTAATAAAGTTCATGAAAGAACCAAGTTGATGAATACATGGAGTTCGAGCAAAGCAGGTTCGATATTGTATTCCTAGTGCTCATGTTTGTTTCTTATCCATAAAATTGTTGTCCCTCAACATAACTCGAAAAAGTATAACATTTATTGATTGCCATGAAAGCTTGTACACTGCACAATAATTAAAAAGACCGTTTTTAATTTTAACAAAACCATAAAAAAATTAACAATACAAAAAACTCAATCCATAGCATTCTCTTTTATTAAGAATTTTTTTTGTCTGGAGCATAACTTTAAAACTATTGGATATAATTTAATAAAACTTCATACAATGGTTAACCATTTTCTGTCATGGTGGCATTCGGGGGTATTCATCACCTTCAGTGATAGGTCTAGTTTTAAAATAATTTCACAGAAATGATAATTGGAGGACCCTTCACCAAGTTTGTTCAAAATGTGATTTGTCAAAAAACATGGCTGCTAGGGGATGGGGTTAGTTTACTTAATAAGTAAAAACTTACAAAATCTTCTTGTCAGAAACCTTTGGGTCAATTTTGATATGACTTCACAGAAATGATCCTTGGGTGACCCTCTACCAAGTTTGTTCAAGCCATTCGATTCGTCAAAAAACATGGCTGCCAGGGCGCGGGGCAAGTTTAGATAGTAAAAACTTAAAAAATCTTCTTGTCAGAAACTACTGGCTCGATTTTAAAATAATTTCACAGAAATGTTCCTTGGAAGACCTTTCACCAAGTTGTTCAAACCGTAGTGATTTGTCAAAAATCATGGCAGCCACGGGGTAGGGTTAGTTTACTATATATAAGCTAAAGTAAAAACTTAAAAAATCTTCTTGTCAGAAACTACTGGGCCAATTTTGATATAATTTCACAGAAATTTTCTTGGGTAACGTTCTACCAAGTTTGTTCAAGCCATCTTGACTCGTCAAAAAACATGGCCACCAGGGGGCGGAGTTAATTTACTATATAAGCTATAGTAAAAACTTAAAATATCTTCTCATCAGAAACCACTGGGCCAATTTTGATATAACTTCACAGAATTGTTCCTTGGGCGACCCTCTACCAAGTTTGTTCAAGTCATCTTGATTCGTCAAAAAACATGGCTGCTGGGGGCGGGGCAAGTTTAATTAGTAAAAACTTAAAAAATCTTCTTGTCAGGAACTACTTGCTCGATTTTAAAATAATTACACAGAAATGTTCCTTGGGTGACCCTCTACCAAGTTTGTTCAAGGCATCTTGTTTCGTCAAAAAATATGGCGGCCAGGGGACAGGGTTAGTTTACTATATAAGCTTTAGTAAAAACTTAAAAAATCTTCTTGTCAGAAACCACTGGGCAAATTTTAATATTACTTCACAGAAATGTTCCTTGGGTGACCCTTTACCTAGTTTGTTTTAGCCGTTGTGATTTGTTAAAAAACATGACCGCCACAGTGAGGTGCTAGTTTACTGTATAGGCAGCTATAGTAAAAACTTCAAAAGCTTTCTTGTCAGAATTTACTGACCTGATTTCGATGTAATTTCACTGACATTTACCATGGGTGAACCGCTACCAAGTTTGAACTCTTCTACGCATCTGTTACATGTTCAAAACAAATAAAAATTCTAACTACTCACCCATCTTGTTTTTCTGGAATTTTGAGTGTACATGTATATTATAATCTACTTAAGATGGGTGACTCAAGGTCAGTCAGGTGAACGATATAGGGCCATGTTGGCCCTCTTGTTTTTACTTTTGTTTTGTATTAAATAAAATACTCTGCCCCATTTCATCTTTGTTACCAACGCAAAGACCCTCACCCCTAAAACTTAACAGCCGTGTTTATTAAACTTTGGCACATACACCCCCACATCCACACCAGATTTTAAAAAAAAAAATGTTTTAAATTAAATACATTTCAGCTTAAGTACTGGCTAGCTAGTCTAAGCCAGACATAGACATAGTGTATATTTCTGCCCTGATAGTCGTACTTGCACATACATGTATCTACTGTTTTGCTTATATGAAAGATGCTTACATTCATACAGATATATCTGTTTTTGATGGTACAATTTAATATACTGTTTTGTGATCGACAAGGCTAGAATAGTTGAGTTAACGCTTTTTTCGGCATCTGTATTATTTTTAGTGATTTTTTTAAACTAATCACCATCATGTTTAAAAAGTTTACTTCACTGACTTTGATCTACGTAAAAGATTTGGAAAGAAGATGAGCGTCTGCACCCGCTTGCAGTGCTCTTGTTTCATTTCATACGTATTAAAATTACCCCCCCCCCCACCCCCCCACCACCACCTCTCTCAGTGGAGAGTTAACATAAATTGGTATAAATAAAACATAAGGCCTCATTGAATAAAATTATCTAAGTGTTATTTTGATGAGACGAATGTTCATAGGGTTATGCTGTGGATTGAACTCATGACCTATTTGCACTTTGACTACAATGAAGAATAAAACATAAAACATATGGGTCTGAGCAGAAATTAAAAACCTAAATTGAAAAAAGAATAAAAATCTATAGGTAACCTGTATTACTGTGTAATTACCTCTCGCCCTCCCCTTTTAAAAACAGTCACCGTGATGATTGAAATATGACATTTTGTCTCATTATCATTTGTTTCTCATTGCTGATTCAAGTGGGAAAGTTATCAGTTACTTGCGGAGATGGGGTGTGCTAGAGTATTGGTTAACCTTTCAGAATCCCAGGACACGGTGGTTAGGATTGTCTGTTAGCCCTCAATGGCATAAAATGATGCTAAATATTCAATCAATCTTTATTCAATCCTCTTATAAGGTAAATCTTGCATATAAAACCCAATATACAGCCACCTGATCAGCTGTTGCAAGACATTGTGTAAAGATATCACTTAACGCTCACACCATGTTTATGTGTGGTGTCTTTATAAGCAAAGCACTACAGTAATTTTATCTGCACATGCTTTGTCCTAATATTGTACCCAGGAAGATTTCAAGCATGATTGATCTAAGTTGTAATAATTTGTTTCACAATCGAAATAAAAAAAAACAATCTCTCTGTTGAGGTTATAAAATGGGTTTGAGTCTAGCTTGGTTCAAACACTTAATGTATGTTAGTTTGTCACTGACTTGTTTACAAGTAGTTATACTCAAGGTCTGTGTACATGTAACTGCACTTGGGATCTTTCTCCAACACCAGCAGTGGTCCATAATGGTAGAGCATTTGCCTTGGATGTGGAGGGGTGTGAGTTTGATCCCCACCTGGGTCAAACCAAAGACTTGAAGAAAAATGGTACTAGAAACTTCCTCACTTGTTGCTCAGCATTAAGAGGATAGCTCTAGGTCTGGTTGGTCTGGTGTCAGTATAATGTGACTGGGTGGGGTTTCATACCATGTGTCTGCGACATGATACTCCAGTGTGGAATACTGTCTCATGTAGACATTGTCGCGATATGATGCTAAACACTATACAACAACAACAACTTTCTCCACCAATATTAGAAACTGGTTGCCATAATATGATTATTAGTCAGGATAAGCAGCGTTGTGTAATTGGGAGCGGTGTGTAATTGGGAGCGGTATGTAATTGGGAGCGTTTACTGACTAAATGTACGGCTTTACTTGACAACGGTATCAATGGCAACTGTAGTGAAAAATCTCATTAATCACAGTATTACAGCTGTAAAACGTGACAATGTATGAATGCAACTATCCTCCAGCAGTAGGTCAGTGTGTCATGACAATGTATGAATGCAGCTATCCTCCAGTAGTAGGTCAGTGTGTCGCCAGCCACTCTCAAAATCTCATTTGGTTCATTGCTTTAAGTACTATTTATACATCATATTGGTAATTGAAACAAGTGGTATGTAATATTATAGAGATAGATACTAGTAATGGGAGGTTATTAACTAGGACAGGTGTGTGCTTTTTTGTATTATTGGCCAATGAATAGCATTATACAGTCCAATGGATTTAGCTATGGGCCAATATCACAAAGAGGCACACCTTTATTACATGTGTAACTAGAATTTTCTTTGTAGAACTAGCAAAACAGAGTTTTAAAATTTCACTAAATTATGTTTGCACCTATTTATTAATGTGATTTATTTTATTTTTTGTATCTACTTTTTATTGTCTCGTTGCGATGAAGGAGAGACGAGATTAAGGTGTGGCTTTTCTGTTGACAGCAGTGGCGATGACGCCAGCGCCGTTAAACATTTATATTTAGCTCCAACGTTAAGTTTTCGTTTTTACACTATTTCTCAACAATTACAAGTGCTAGGACACTCATACTTGGATCATAATTACAACTAACACCCTGCTTCACATTATATACTACAGATGCTGAGTATGACCTACATTGCATGGTCTATTGACATTGTTTGATGCTGAATTTTGCATTTAGCTCCAATGTTAAGTTTTCATTTTTACACTATTTCTCAATAAGTACTAGTGCTAGGACACTCATACTTGCATACACCCTGCATTACATAATATAATACAGATGCTGAGTACTTTTTTTTTAATGTGTTTAAAAAAAAATATATTCTTTTTTTTTTTTTTTCTTTTTTTTTTTTAATAAATATGTTTACTTAAAAATACTGGTTAAAGTTTTGTGTGCATCTACCATCAAGTTCATATCTCAAAAATCACTTCATGTATTTGATCGAAACTTCACACAATACTTCCTACAATATTTCGTAGTCAGTTAAACCTACTACATTAACCAAGTTAGATAACTCTTGCATGAATATAATATTTTATTTTTTTTCTTTCCCATGTGTGTATTAACAGTCAAAGCGGACACGGCGAGACATGTCATTCCGCAGAATTCTTGTTTCATTGAGTGCCCTTTAAATGAGTAGGGTATAATGTAACCAAATACACTATTCTGAAACTACGTCATTCTATATTTAGATGGAACCTACTGTATATGATAGGAATTCTGACAGCAGATTTATCGGTTACAAAATTATACAATACAATAGATTCAATATAAATGTGTAACCTGTATTGAACGAGTCTAACTATAAATAGAATGGCGTAGTTTCACAATTGCGCATTTGGTTTATACAGTTATTTCCTTTGAGTTGTTGCTCTTTTGTTTATACCTCCTGACAACATAGAGTCAATCAAAAATAAGCTACAAATTGGGTCATTTAATGGCTCAAATTCAATCTATGGAGTAATTTGTTTAATTCTTTCAAAAGGATTTAGCCCATAGACCCGATTGATGTTGTTTTCATTTCAACAGTACAGTATCTTTACTTAATGAATTTTGAAATGATGACATTGTAACTCATGTCACTGAAATCTCAGACAAATACCTTTCAGGCGATCCAGTAATAATCTTTCTCATTGTTTCCCTTAATTGTGGGAAAAACAACTGGTAACCGGCCTGTGGATTTTGGTCCTACCGCCACAGGTGAATTTTAATATGCTCGTTAGGACTACTGGTATTTAATATGCAATGTTTTATTTTGAATGGCATTAAATAAGCAATCATTATAACCACTGGGTGTACAGGATGTCACAGTGTGAAGTGATTTGTTCACAGTAATGTGACAGATTCTTGCAGATTGGTTGCAATATTCATCAGGATAGATTATGCTATAAAATGGTAAGAAAATAAATACTTAATTACAGCAATGAGTAAACAATTATTTAAGTAATGAACATAATGAAAATATAATACAACAACAATTACATTTATTCTCTCATTACATTTGCATGAAAAAAGGAGGAAAAATACAAAAATTATAATAGGTAGTGTTAATTGTGTTGGCTGGTCCTCTTCCATTACAGTCCAGTCAGCGTACGGGTGTCAATGACCATCGTTATTAGACTCTAGCGTGTAGCCAGGTACTACTACCACTGTGTCTATGGATTAAACCATACACACACAGATCTGGACACACTGGCAGAAAAGTTGGTGAGGTAGCCTCGGATTTTATCATTATAATTATAAAGAAATGTAGAAAATGATGCCTTTTAATATATAGTCATTTTGTCATGTCGGAGATGCAGTGGATTAATTCCTATAGGCAACTGATTAGTTTTCAACTAGGATTCATGTCACCAGATTTGTTCTCATTTCTTTTATATATCTCCTGTCAATATTGTGTAAACAATTTATGACTGAAACTGTGAGCTAATCTGTCGCATTACTGTGAAGAAATCACTCACGCTGTGACATACTATATACCCTGTGATAATTGTAGTTAAAAATTTTTTTTGACAATCCAACCAGTGGACATTTTATTTTCCCCAAAACATTTTCATAAACCAACTATTAAAAAAAAATGGCGTAACCTTTATAACAGTATTCTGAAATTAATCCTCTGAAGCCAAATTTTCTGACGTCAATTATTTAATACTCACATGCAGTTTTGCCATGAATATTTTTTCTAACATTTTTGGCACAAATTTCACATATCTGGATGTTATTACCCTGCCTTTGATACTGCAGTTACATTTGTAATTTCTTGCTTTATGCTGCAGGTACACTGTTATCTAAGTACGGTAAGCAATTTAATTTCTTGGAATTTTTCAAGAATGAAAGATATTGTATAAAAAAATTGTGATTCTCAAAATACAATCTTATCTCTACTATAATTTCCAATTTGATAATTTTTGCAATTGTTCACAAGGACATATGGTGCTGTTCTTTTCTATAAAGGAATATAAGAAGTGGAGGTTTGGAGAAGCAGATAGAGTGATAAAATATGACCAGTGTATATAAGACCGACCTAATTTCAAATGAATGTAACTTCAGTATTGTAAACCCAATTGTGATAAAATCTCATGCATTGTGTAGCTATTTATTATGAAATCATTAATTTTCGTTGGTATTAGTTTTTCATTGCTTTTGGTTCAAGGACATATTCGTGGAGACTTTTCGTTGAAAACGTATTTTAGAGAAAAAAAATGTTTTAGTGCGACATTTGAATTAAAGTATTTCTATTACATAACGCATTTTAATTACTGACCTGTACCGGTGTCTAGTCGCTGCCTGCACCTACACACACAGTAATAAATGCTCCTCGCAACATGGAGTAATCCTGGGGAGAGGTGTCAATTAGTTGGCTCTTTGGTGTTTTTTAAACAACAATTGATTTGGAGATGACGTATCACAAGATGAAGGTGTAAGTAGATCAACACCAAATGCAAATTCACTTGTTAGAAATATTTATTCCTCGTCAAAAAAAAATGAAATAAAAATGCAATAGCCTAATAGGCTACTTTTTCATTCAATACTAGAAATCTTTATCATAGTTATTCGCACGCATATTTTCTCTTTGAAAAACAGCTACTTGAAACAATGCTGGAGAATGACAAAATGGGCCATCTCACTTCTGATAAGTGACTTGCATAGTTACCGTATATTAACCTAATCAGCGCACTAAATTAATATTTCGACTATAAATTAAACTTTGATTAGATCTAACAGCTAAATGCGCACACTAAAAAGAAACTATCGGGTATCATATAGATCTAGCTTAGAAAGGTAGATCTACGTTTTATGTACAGATAAATGCTTTGTAGTTCGGATGTAACATAATTTTATCTGCTATCATTTCGTTGGTATTTAATTTGGTTTTTGAGGCCCCCAACAAAATCACCAAAAATTAGTGTGTTCCTCACAACAATTGATGATTTCACAGTATTGTGACATAAACAGGTACAAATTTACATGTATAGGTTCAATGGAAGCGCGTTTATCTCAAAAAAATTTGATTGTCCCTGAATATTAAAATTACTAGAAATAAATAAAAGTTCAGTGGAAAACTACCCTTTTTTTTTTTTAATATTTGAAGGTCAGTGATTTTCTTGCTGGTGCCAGACTCGACTGTGAAAAGCAGTGCTCCTGAGCAGCTTTTCTTCAAATGAGTATTTTACCCCTTAGATTAATTTTCAAAGTGATAAGGGTAAAAATGAACAATCATTAAAAAACTGCCATTGAAAACAAAGTAATCAACACTGAAATTGGAAATAACCAATGCTTATTTTTAGTTTAAACATTTTATTTCATTATATCATGATATGGGGTCGGGCCACAAGTTCTGCCAACATTTGATTTGGCCCTTTCCCTACAGTTTAATAACAAATATTATGGCAATACTACATTTTAAACTTTTATCGAAAAGGAAGTCAAAATTGAAAAATAAGTTTAAAAGAGAAA
This sequence comes from Panopea generosa, assembly GCA_029582155.1. NCBI lineage: Eukaryota > Metazoa > Mollusca > Bivalvia > Adapedonta > Hiatellidae > Panopea > Panopea generosa. The sequence continues at coordinate 65,246,030 of CM055897.1, forward strand.
TAGTTGCAAATCGAAAAGAGAGGGAGAGAGAGAGAGAGAGAGAGAGAGATTCACTGAACCTCCCTATCAGAAAGTATTCCCAGAGACAGTTGGTAGAGGTAAAAGATATTTGACAAGAAGCAAATTCTAGTCCACAAATAATTAGCTAAAATAATAATAAAATGAAAAAAAAAAAAAAGGAAAAAAAATAATAATAATTAATAAAATTACATCAATCAAAAATAAAATAATTAATAACAGTAGTGATTGCCAGTCAAAAAAAATTGAATGCTAGGGGGAATAACTCTATTTGGTTAACAAAACATTAATGCATAAGGGACAAAAATTTTATTGCTTGATTTTTTTTTTTTAGCTACCGTAAGGTTGCCCGTTTATTACCCTGTAATGGGTCTGCAGGTGTCAGGGCCATACTGCTGCAAACCCCACAATATTAGCATGTATACAAGTTTAGCAACATTTTACAAAACATATATTGTCATATAATATTTAAATCATATTTATTTGTTATTCGTTTTGACTTGCATAGGTGCAAAAAATTAAAACATACATATCTCAAAACAGGATAGTTATACGTTAAATATTCACTATATATACTGGAATATCGGCTCAGACAAAATGTACAAGCTGGTCCTTACAGATATCCCAGCATATATCGAAATTGTTTATTAGAATTAATGTTTTTCACATTTCATATAAGTTATGTAAACTTGAAAAAAAGCAAAACGAAAGCATTAAGGAATTTATTATTTCGTTCTTTTCGATTTTGCATAATTGCAATACGTTAATATTCACTATATATTGGAATATCAGTTCAGACAAAACATACAAGCTGATCCTTACCGACATCTCAGCATATAGCGAGAATGTTTGGTTGAATTAATGCTTTTACACATTTCATAAATATATATATATAAACTATAGGACAAAGGGGTAATATTATAATACTTATAAGCAAACAACTGCTGCCCTATATAGATACTGTTTACACAGGCCTCTTGTGTGTAAAGCAACTTCACGAAATGAAACAGAAGAGTTAAGCTATATTTCAAGAGCAGGCCTTCTAAAATTCCAAAATGCAAATCGGTCCAGGTTTTTTACTACCGTAAGAATCGCACTTATTTATAAAAAAATCACTAAAATTGCCTTACATTATGCCATTACATGTATGCATACCCCACCCACCATGTCAGCTGCATCGTGTATTTCTCCGTTTATTTATTAATAGGAAACGATTTCAAGTTTATTTGTGTATTATTTATAACATACTTTATCACAATGTGTACATTTTAATGACTGACATTATGTTTCCGCTTTACTGAATAATTTTCATTATATCAAAAATGTTCGATCGAACCGGAAGTGATGTAAGTTTCGGAAGCTGCGTGAAATAATCACCGTGGAAACCAATGTAACGGTTCAACCACAAAAATAAACCATTCAGAACCTGTCCCACATCAAAACAAAATCGGTCCGGCTTTTATCACTTTCATTAATTAATGTCATTAATTTTATAATTAAAAATTATTTTTTTTAAAAATGAAACAAACAAGTAACACCGCACGTTTTATCAAATATTTTAATGACGCAAACAATATTCGGTCCGACCGTCCCAGCTTTGGCTAGCGGTATATCAAAGAAATATACGAACGCAAACACAGTCTTTTGATGAACCGACAGAACGCTATGGGTCACTGATCACACATCTAAGGCGTGCTACATATAGACTCTTCCGATAAACTCCCCTAATACCGTCAATGGTTTAGTCGAAATTGTCATCATTTCGCACAGCAGGTGACAAAACAAACGGATTATTGGGTCAAATTATATTGCCGCAAGGCGTATTTCGCAGGTCAGTATGGCATGGTAAGAGCAATTTATGAGATTTTATACGACCGATAGAAAATATCTGGACCGATTTTTTATTGAACTTTGAAAATATCTGGACCGATTTTTTATTAAACTTTGAAACGAAAACCGGTTTTGAACTTCTGAAATCGGTCCAAAAACCGAAAAACCGGCAATTTTAGAAGGCCTGTTCAAGAGATGATGTTTTTAAGGAATGCAATGTTCAACAAATCAAAAATTGTTTGTGTCAATTCTCAATAAGTAATTTTTAGCGGCAATGTTGTTTTTTTTCTTGGTTTTAAATATACAATCTGGTTTTTTATACAACATATTGTATTAAAAAATAATACCTCTGAAATATGTATCAAATTTACAGCTATTCCTGTACTTCCAATAGTGTTTAATAGATTACATTTATTTGGAACATTGTAATAACCAAGTACAATGTCGGCAATTTGCAAATTGCGCAAGCCTATATCTAATAATTCGATTACTTTATTAAGTATATTCTCAAAGTTCGCTAAAACAGATTTTATAATTTCGCAGCCAAAGAATAAGTGAACATTAGTTTCTCTTTCCCGTTTGCATATTTTACAAAGACCGTTAGATACTCCCATTAAATTCAATTGGTGTTCAGTGACAATTGAATTGTGAAGATATTTCCATTGAAATTGTTTTGCTTTATTTGAGCAGCAAGCCTTTTTGATATTTATCCGTACGGTGTACCAATCAATATTATTTAAGTTTAACTTTTCTTCCCAGTTTCGTTGAGCTTTTGGTTGAGTTGTACTTTTGGAATTGATGTACGTTTGTATTAGTTTTGTTTTTAATTTGCATGGCGAGATTATTTTTTTGTTAGAACTTAGAAGTTTTGTTCCCTCTATATCTAATATATACAGTCAAACCTGTCTTAAGCAGCCAGCCAAGGGAAAGGGCTAAATTGGCCGCTTAAGACAGGTGGCTGCCTACTACAGGGTCATCAATTTTCACCCAGATTAGCGAAGTATTTTTGTATATTGGCACAATTTCACAACCTCAACACGTTCATCCAAAGTCAAACACTTCCGTTTTGGTGGCATTGTTAACACGCTGACAATCAAAACATTTATGATTTAAGTCACAATAAATTATTTCCAAATTTTATATTTTTCCACAATTAGCGCTTTTTACAAGTGTGAATTTAATGAGTTCATTCCTTATCGTTCGTTAAAAGCACGAACAAACTGCCATTCTAATTATCGTCTCAAAAACGTTAGCTTCTTTAATCTTTTTATATGCCGACTTTTTCACAGTTAACGTGTTTACACAAAACACTTTGATCTGTCTATAACGCGAGCTAAAAATAGAGATGTGAAAATTATCACGCACTACACTCGTGTTTGAGTCGGAAAAATTGCAATTATGTAGAACACAATAACAGCTCTGTTTGGTTTGAGTCGGAAAAATGGCGATTATGTAGAACATAATAACAGCTTTGTTTGGTTTGTTTACGGCCAATTAAGAAAGTTTAAACTAAAAGAAAATTATTTTAAATTAAAGATATATTATAATTATTTGATTTATTTGGTTTTTAGTACTTTAATTAAATATTAATTCTGTGGCCGTAATGAAAATTTTTTATGCCAAAATCGATATTTTTCGGTAAAATTTGTTCATTTGGTGGCCGTTTTAGGAGGTTTTTAATGCATTTGAGACCAAAAATGTTGGCCGCTGGCCGTGTCGACCAGGTGACCACCTATTGCAGTTAAATTATATAGTAAATTTCGATGGGAGGGTCTGAAACTGGCCGCTTAAGGCAGGTGGCTGCTTATAACAGGTGACCGTTAGTACAGGTTTGACCTTACAAGCATTTTATGGAGGTTTCAATATTTTGTTCTTTTAAAGTGATGACGTATTTCTGAGGAATTGGGCTTTTAATAATTAACCATTAAGTTATTCAATTTTGTTTATATTTTAGTTTCCTCAATAGATCAGTTTCAGTGATTAAGGATTTCTTTTCAAAATCCCATATGTCAGAAATTATCATGATGCTACTTTTTGAGAAAGATTGAAAGAAAAGTGTTTTTTTCTGAAGCAAATTTCATGATTTCCAAACAACAGTAGATTTTTTAAGTCATTCAAATTTTTTGGTGTGAATAATTGTTTAAAAGATGCCCAAGCTGAAATGGCATTTTTATAAAATGTTGGTATTTTGCTTTGGTTTGACCAGTTAAGACCTTCAAAAGAAGAGCAGTTACATACAAATGACCAGTTAAGACCTTCAAAAGAAGAGCAGTTACATACAAAATATTGTTGATTAAAAGTAGAATCCGCTGTTTTTATATAGAATTTGCCAATCAAATTCCAGTGGTCTAGTTTTGAATTTAAAATTTTATATACATCGTATGATTCTATCAAGATCAATCATGTCAAGGCCACCTTGTCGTGAGCTTTTGTGATCGCCTGGTGTCCGTCGTCTGTCGTCCGTTGTTAACTTTTAGCTTTTAACAACTTCTCCTCTGAAACCACTGGGCCAATTTTGATATGATTTCACAGAAATGTTCCTTGTGTGACCCTCTACCAAGTTTGTTCAAGCCATCTTGATTTGTCAAAAAACATGGCAGCCAGGGGGTGGGGTTAGTTTACTATATAAGCTATAGTAAAAACTTAAAAAATGTTCTTGTCAGAAACTACTGGCTCGATTTTAAAATAATTTCTTAGAAATGTTCCTTGGGTGACTCTCTACCAAGTTTGTTCAAGCCATCTTGATCCGTCAAAAAACATAGCAGCCAGGGGGTTGGGTTAGTTTTATGTCAAATTACTTCCCTTGTTTTATAACATTAATGTCTGTATATAGCAATTATTATAAGAAGAGGTAATAAACTCTTTAAATAAACTTTTTTTTGCTATTATTTTACAATATTATACCAGATATAAGTTTTAAAAGATAATTCATCATAAAAAGATAAATGATACAATTATAATCGATCATTGAAATATTATTCATATATCATGAACCATTTTAAAATAGTTTTTTTTCTAAATATAAAAGTCAGAGTTTTTATGGTTCAGACAGGGATGGTTTACTGCTTCCTAATAAAGCAACCGTATTTTTAGCTAGTTTCATCTCAGCAATAAGTTTGCTTGAGATTTTCAGTGTCAAAGTCTACTTGAAATCTTGGAGGAGGAGCTTAGTTGTTTCTGTGGGAGAGTGCACTGCGACAAAGATTCTTTCAAGCGATAGACTTTGGGAAGGCTTGTGTTTGAAACTCATAGGAATATTTATTGTGCTGGAACTGTGGATTGTTTCATGCACAATAGTTTAGTCTGATTGTAGCCTATTGTAAAAACTTTGAAAGCCTTCTTGTCAGAATCTACTGACCTGATTTTGATGTAATTTCACTGACATTTACCATGGGTGAACCACTACCAAGTTTGAACTCTTCTACGCATCTGTTACATCTTCAAAACAAATCAAAATTCTAACTACTTGCCCATCTCATCTTTCTGGAATTTTGAGTGTAGTATTATATAATCTACTTATGTTAGGTGACTCAAGGTCAGTCAGGTGAGCAATATAGGGCCATCTTGGCATTCTTGTTTATATTATCCGGTATTCCTCGCATTTCTAGCTCATAATTTATTTTCGATAATACAAAAGTTTTTAAAATAAGGATTTTCCCTGTAAATGTTAAATCTCTTGACTTCCATACTTGTAGACAGTTTTTTATTTTGTTTATTTTGTCTAGCCATATTGCGTTGTTATCAATTTGGTAACCATGACATACACCCAATGTTTTCAGGAGGGATTTTGTCCACCTTATATCGTTAAATGTCGGATTTTTCTTTTTTAATTTCCCTATAAAAAGGCCGGTTGTGTTTTCCTTATTCATTTTTGCACCAGACGCAGTTTCGTATTGTTTCAATTGTTTAAATAGGTGCGGTAAAGACCTTTTGTTGTTTAAAGAAAATTGTGTGTCATTCACATATTGATTCAGCTTGATATTTAACTGTTTATTTTCGTGAATTGGTAGACTTAATCCTTCAATGTTGTTATCCTTTCTTACCGCGCATGCCATGGTTTGAAGGATGTATAAAATCGGTGCGATCGGACAGCCTTGCTTTATTGAACGCGAGATATTGAAATATTCTGAAATAAAACTGTTAGTTTGTATGGCCGTTTTAGAAGATTTTAGTAGCATATGCACCCAGTTAATCGTTTTTACACCAAATCCAAATCTTTGTAAACACATTTTGACCCAAGACCACTCGACCCTGTCGAATGCTTTGGTCTGGTCAAGAAAGACTATTAACCCATCCAAATTTTCTGTATCTGCATACTTAATGATGTCTTGAATCAGCCTGTTTGATTCATTTATGAATCTACCGTTTACATATCCTTTTTGATTTGTGTTAATGAGCTTTGGTAGAATAGGGTTAAATCTTAGTGCAAAGCACTTTGCAATTATTTTATAATCTACATGTCGTAGTGTTTTTGGTCGCCAATTTCTCAAGTTTTCACGTTCATCATTTTTATAAATTAAGGATAATATACTTATATATTGAGACGAAAAGAGGTTGTTTTCGTTTAGAATTTCATGAACAACAATAATGAATTTGTTTTTAATAAGATGCTCGATTTTTAATTAAACCGTTTTGTAGCTACAATATAAGTTTGCACTGCTTCAACAATTGGTATGTTTTGTTGAAATGAGAGATCTGCATCTCCATACAACAGTTTATTTAAATTATATGGGTGAAACATTCTAGTAGAATGGAACAAGACAATACGGTCATTTTTGTAAATAGGGCATTTAAAAAAGAAATGTTCAGCATCTTCAGCTGTATCACTACATTTACAAAATGAACTTAATCTAAGATGATTCAAATAAAGATAATAATTTAGATTGCTGCAATCATTTTGCAATCTAGCATAGTGTACAGACACAAATTGTTTGCCATGCATAAAATATAAAGGAATTTGTGTGTTTCCATTTAGGCTACTGTATGCATGTTATATTTAAAAATTGAAAAAGATGCAGATTATCTTACACTGTCATCTAGTTGATTCCATATAAAGACACCTGATGGAATACATGAATTTTTCATAACAGCTGTTCTACAATTGGGAATAACAATATTTTTACTATTTCTAAGTGGGTAATTTGATAATTCACCTACTAGTGGTGGAAACAAATCTTGACATAAGTTTATTATGTACTTTATACATGAAACACTGTTTTTGAATTTCTTTTCTTTGCTTAAACGGTTCCCAACCACATTCTTTATGTAATTTTTCATTTGATACTGATCATATAAGCCCTGTTACGATACGCACTGCTTCATTTTGTATTTTTTCGATAGAATTTGATAAATTGACAGAGCACCTGTCCCAGACTATAGAAGGATACTCTAAAATCGGTCGAATATATGATTAATATGATTCAGTGCCTTTCTACCAATTACAAATTTTAATTTACCCATAATACCTAGAGCCTTAGAAGCTGAACTGAGTATGTTATCAATATGGGTATCCCAGCGTCCGTTATGTGTAAAAGTAACACCAAGATGTTTATGATTTTCTACAAAGTTAATCTTGGTTTTTTGAAATAATAAGTTAGGGTATCGTTCGTAGTTTCTTAGAGAAAAAAACATTGCCTTAGTCTTCTTAGGATTAAAATGCACTAACCATTGTTTGGCCCAATTTGAGATAATATTTAAATCATAATTGATAATTCCTTCAATGTTTTCTATTGAAGATGCAGAATAGTATAAGGAACTGTCATCTGCTTAGAGTCTAGTCAGACTAAGAAAGGACTCTGTAATATCATTAACATAAATTAGAAACAATAATGGCCCAAAAACAGAGCCTTGGGGTGCACCAGCTTTTACATGCTGCTTTTGGGATTCTGAAGATTAAATGACCACACGCTGAGATCTATTTTTGAAATAGTTAGATTACCATGTCAGCAGTGTTCCATTAATGCCATTTTCCTTTAATTTAAAAATTAACCCTTGGTGCCATACTCAGTCAAACGCTTTGGAAATATCACAGAAAACCATACATGCAAACTGTTTGTTGTCAAAATTTTGGCAAATGTGATGATAGATATCTAAGTTGATATGTTGTTGAATGTTTAGGTAAGAATCCAGATTGGTATTTGAATAGCAATTTGTTTTCGATAAAAAAGTTATACATAGTTTTAAAAACAATTCTTTCAACACCTTACCACAACAGCTTAGCAAAGAAACTGGCCTATAATTTGATACATCTGATTTGTTGCCTTTTATATAAAGGGATTACATTCGCAATTTTCCAAATGTCAGGGTAAATTTCACTTGAAGAAACTGCAGCGTGGTCTAGTGGTAGAGCGTCCGCCTCACATGCGGAAGGTTGTGGGTTCGATCCCCGGCCGAGTCATACCAAATACTTTAAAAATGGTACTAGAAGCCTCCTTGCTTGGCACTCAGCATTTAGAGGACAGTTCTAGGTCTGGTCAGCCCGGTGTCAGTATAATGTGACTGGGTGGGATATCATACCACGTGTCTGCGGCATCATACTCCAGTGTGACAGCGCTCAGAATACTGTCTCAAGTAGACACCGTCGCGATATGACTGAAAAATTGTTGAAAGCGATGCTAAACACCATACAACAATAATCACTTGAAGAACGATAGAAAGGAAATGCTAACGGTTTTGCTATAGCTTTTGAAACACCTTTCAACATTTTATGACTAATTGAATCATGACCACAAGCCTTATTTACATTAAGAATACTAATAATTTCAAAAATCTCTTTTTCGGAGATGACAATATTTGTAAGTACATGGTTTGTTTTTGGAGAGAACGAAGGTAGAGAAGCATTTTCATCAGAAATACATGATATAGAAACAAAGCAGTCATTCGAAAAATTTTCGTCATTTGAAATGTAGTATTTTTTATATCCATTTGCTTATTTTACCCCCTAATTTAAATTTCAGTGCTTTTTAAAAAATGTCATTGCTTTAGTACCCTCAAAAAGTGCTTATCTGGGGCACTGGAAAAGGATGTAGAATAACTTGAAATGAACATACTTGTAGGTTTCCATGGAGATAAAATGTTGTTAATAAATGGTATGAAGTTTCGCCAAACACATGAATACTTATAAATGTGCTAATAGCGCTTGTAGGTACTGTTACAGTCTGTCATATTAGACTTGCGTCCATGTGACAGTATATCATTTTACAACAATACATATATGTATATTTTAAAAAATTCTGGATTATGACAGTAACTGTTCCTCTAATGATATAGTGTCAATGTGGTTAACAATCAAAGGCTGTATAATGAAATTGAGGGGATCACAACAGGGGGTAAGAATGGAATAAAACTGGTTTACGACTTTTTGTTTCATAAAACATTTGAAAGCTAGTTTCGATAAAGTGAAAACTGTTGCAAAACATGGCTTAGCAGCTTTTGGTGTCATTGTGGTTAACAATCAAAGGCTATTAAGTGAAATTGAGGGGATCGCAACAGGGGGGTAAGAAAAGAATTAAACTGGTTTACCACTTTCAGTTTCATAGTTTATAAACCAAGTTTTGATAAAGTGAAAACAGTTGCAAAACATGGCTTAGCAGCTTTTAGTGAACAGTATAACCCATTGTCAGTGTGCACCTCTCAAATCAACTGTTCCTTTATATGCATGAGTATTGTTGCCTTTAAATCAACACTTTGTAACATGCATTTAGTTAAGATTGATGATCAAAGAAGTAAAGGAAAAGTGCATCTGTAAATGTTAGTAACATGTTGATGATATTGTAGTTGTATTCTCATGCCTGTAATTAATAGCTATATTAAAAAACAGAAAGTGTCAAAGTGATCAATTGAAATTGTTGGCGAAACAGGATCAAAGTGAAAGTGGTGCTTCTCTGTAAAGTGTTAAGTTGACAGTATTTGAAGTGATCCATTTATGAGATCATTAGTTTTGTTGATAATGCAAACATGAAAAGTAAACTGAACATTAGATTGGCAAAAACATTTATATATTCATATAGATGTGCATTATTATCATTAAATGCAAATGGATTACATAAAAATCTACACAATAGTGCAAACGATTGATCACAGTCATTCATTTCAGAAACAACATAGACTATTTAATGGTTCTAATGAAAGACTAAATAGAATGATCAGTTAACAATTATGCAGTCAATTGAATTGAAGTTGGTATGTTTAAAAAATGTGAAGTTGACAGTATTTGAAGTAATCTGTTTTAATATGGATCAGCAGAGTGTCTGTATAAACGAAGAAGTAAGTAAGTAAGATGGAAAAAAATATATCTGAAAGGTAATTACATATTTTATTTTTGATTTTTGTAGAAACATATTTTTAAAGTAAAGAATACAGTGTGAAGATAACATTAGGGGAAAAAAGGGTATCTTAAATGCATAACATTACATTACATGTTCATGCCATTGAGCATTTATGTAAACTGTCACGTGACTTATACCAATGAAATCTCTTGACAGAACTCAGGACAGGGTTGGAAAATCTGCTTGCCATAAAGAGTGAACATTTATTCAGGACATGTAAGATTTAAGAAACTGACCTTAATATTTCTTTGATTTTAAGCATTCAATTAAAATGTTGGAAAGGGAGGACGAGTAGTTTTTATCAGAAATTTCAAGCCCTGGAACTACTTTCATGGTAGCCCTGCTGAGATTCCTTCCTTAGCGAACATTTGCTGATAACATGTGCCTTATGGATAACTCAGCCTGCATCGGCCATGTTACTAATTACACACACTTTTATAGAAAATAATTATGATCGACTGCAGGAATATATATACAATGTACATATGAGTTTGTTTGACAATATTTGAGTCTGTTTGAGATTTTAAGTCTGGTTTGTAACTTTATTATACATACATGGATTTCAAAAACAGTTGGCTCAATTGATCAACATGACAGAACCTTACCTCAAAGTTCAAGGTCACACTTTCAGTTTGTTTGATATTTCATGTCATTTCTGTAACTTTGTCTTATATGAGGTGTTTTAAAATAGCTTGACATAAGTGGTCAACATGTCATGATGATGTGTCACCTGCATTTACCTGTAGAAATACCCAGACCTTTACATCAGATGTCAAGGTGATAGTCACACATACGTCAAGGTCACACTTTAATGTAAAAACATGAAATTGCAAGTCTAGTCTGAAACATCAATCCATTACTCTTGATATTCATGGATACATTTAAATTGCTACCTATTATAAAATATATCGTTATTTGGGGGGCATACACTTACCAGTGACATTTCTTTTTGTTCTGAACACAGGCCCTTCTGAAACATTTTAATTCCAGCAGTCTACTGAAAAATGAATACTATAGTATTGGAAATTGAGTGTTTTTGGCTAGTTCGCCTGTGCTCCAGTTTGGCATAAATTTATAATACAGGCCCTTGTGGATTCTTTAATTCCTTACTGTAAGGAGCATGATTTACAGTACATTAAGTAGGGTGTTTGTTCTAGATGGCTTCCAGCTCAAGGTCTACAACTTCAGTGAACACGCCTTGATTTTACAATCATCTTGCACTAAGCTTTGCACGTGTCGAAGGTATCAGGTTTCCGTGAGAACCATTCATTATAGCCATGTTAAATTGGTTTTTTGTTTCAACAGTGCACTTCCTCTTGAGATAAATATGAATTATATGTAGTTATGTTGTTATATACTTGTCTGCAACAATTTCAGCTCACCCAATATTTTAAGTATTTTATATTTCACTCCAGGGTCCTCCGTGGCCGAATGGTCTAAGGCGCCATCTCAAGATCACTTACCTCTCACTGCTCACCGCTCGCTCCAAAAAAAATTATGTGAGAAAGTTTGCCAGTAAATTGCTGTGGTTCTACTCAGATTCATTCTGAAGTGTTCCTCCACCAATAAAACTGGATATGCCATATATAACCTGAAATGTGCTGAAAATGGCGTTAAACCCCATTAAATTTTTTTTTTTAAATCACTCTTTTGTCCTCTTTTACTAGTATTAAAACAATTGACAACATTTCTTTTAATGAAAAAGATATGATGACATGACTCATTTTATATAGGTGTATAAATCAGAGCTTATTTAATGCCCTGGAACCACTGAATCAATATCAGGGTCTATCAGAAAAGCAACACCCTGTTGGACACGGAGCTCACTGTCGTGAATGTGACATCATGCAGGTGTCAATGAAAATGCCTGTGACGCTGAAACTCTTCTTCTGAAAATCTTCGTTGAACATCCTGGGAACCAAGTGTGCACATATTTAAGTTTTCAGTTGATATTTTATGTGCTGTTGCGACCCCATTGCTGTTTTGTACGACTTCAAAATTTCAGTGATGACTTTTGGTCTTCCCACCCCTTTACAGTTGTACTGAGTTTTAGGATATTCAGAAAATGTCTGGTGTCAGCCATATATACTAGAGCCCTAGATATACCACGGTCACTCTGTCTTTTCTTAAAAAAAAATTGTTTTTTTCATTGGTGTCTTTCCAAACTCATTACAAAATTTAATGAATGTCTGCTGACCCGCCTTAATCTTTGAATTTGTACTGATGCCATAATTTATTTTTCACTGACTTCTGTTAAATGGCTTGAAAAAGTTTAAGAAAGTTTGCCAGGTACTTGCGGAAGCACTGTGGTTGTATTCAGATTCATTCTGAGGTCATCCTCCACCAATTAAACTGGATATGCCATATAACCTCAAATGTGTTGAAAATGGCATTAACCCCCTTCAAATAAAATTAATAAAGAATTAAGTGTTTTCATTAAGAAGTAATTGATATTCTGTAACTGAGTGCAGTTTTTGAGTCAGGTGAGCAAATATGGTATATTAGGATCCCTTGCTCATTTAAGTGGTTCAGTTTGACATTAGAAAAGTCAATACTTTCAGTGAGAAATTACCTGTGGTTCTGTTGTGCTGGATAGTGACCTGTAGGATTATGCCATACAAGTAAGTTATAAAGTTATAATTGATGGCCATCGCATGGGAATTGGGAAAAATCTCTGTTTTTTTTTTGTTTTTATTTCTTGCGCAAATTTCAAAACTTTTTAAAATATTGCTTTTTGTAATTGATGGCCATCGCATGGGAATTGGTGGAAAATCTCTTGGGTTTTTTTATTCCATGGGCAAATTTCAAAACTGTACAAAATATTACTTTTTGTGTAGTATACTTGAACACATTTTTATGATTGTACCATTGAACAAGACAAAAAGTAAAACTTGGTTACTGACTTAACACCATGTTTAGATTATTACAAAATGATACACAGTCACCCCAGGGAGGAGAAAGGTACTTGTAATTCTAGGAACAGTGACCTACTTTAAATTGGTGTCACTTAGTGTGATATAATAATAATTGTGAGGCACTTGGTCCAGTGGTAGAGCATCGAAAACCAGGATCTGTGGGCTATAGGTTCAGTCCTCTGCCATGATTATGTGTATTATTCTTGAGCAAGAGCCCTTATTCACATATGCTTACTGGTAGTACTGATTCTACCTAGAAAGAATTTAAGCGTGAGTTGTGTATCTTTTAAGAACTTGTTTCACAATCAATGTAAAATAAATTAGTTAACCCTTTACTTCAAATAGACGCCTTTGGACACCTCTAACATAGACACCTTCAGACACCTAATATAGAAGGCTTTGGACACCTAATATAGAAGGCTTTAGAATTATTGGGTGAATTATGTTTATATTAACTGACAGAGTGGAAAACAGTGCAGGAAGTGTTCAGATTGCTCGTTACGAGCAATCTGAACTCTTCCTGCACTGTTTTCAAAGACCTTCTGTGATTGATGCGGGAAAATACGTATCTATGGTGTAAAGGGTTATATACTAATAGCAATGATTTTAATGCTCGCTGCCATGTGATGGTAAATACATGATCCATACCATCCTCAGAGTCTCTGAGGATCCCAGATTGTTAAGGAAGAATATTCCAGCTTATTGCAGTCTGTGCAAAAAACAATACAGGACTACAGTCCTTTGTTGGACTAGAGACATTCCAAAATTACATAGTCCGAATTCAATTCTTAATATAGTCTGTAAATAACAGAAGATCTAAAATTTACATTACATTTTATTTTCTAAATTTTTATCATTTAAACATAATTTTATTCAATTTCAGCTAAGAATCTACATAAATTTCTCCGAACATCTTGCTCAAATTGTTCCATTGCGATATAAAGTCATGGAAATAGAAATAGTCAGACTATAAATTTGGAAAACTTTTGTTGTCCGGTTAAAAATGTCATCGACTGGGTCTTGGCTATATTTATTTTTCGCAGACTGTTCTTGAACTTACAGGATTCTGATGGAACTCCTGAGATGGTCAATTCAAACTGCGCAGTTTGAAATTGTTTAAAGTGCGTGACCATTTATTTATAACATGTATACTTACCTCACTTACTGGCATTCTGCTCCACAGATGCTGTGTTTTATTAAAGCCAAACCCTCAATATTAAATCGCAAAGATGACAAATTCAAAGCATGAGGGTAAACAAAAACTTTAAATACATTATAATTTATACAAGTGTACAATGCTTTATTTAAATATTGAACAAAACTCATACAAAAATTTAAAGAGGGCCATACTTTACAATTGTTTGCCATGCTCTGTAATCTACTCATTCAAATCGCAGCGACCCATAATGTTTTATTGACTTTGAAAGCATTGTCTTTTCTTTTTAATGAATTCTTTCTATTTTTGTTCCAAATGACAATAAAAAATCAGAATCTGGCAAATAATATTAAAATAGCTACCTACTACCCACATAACTAAATACCCATGGCACAACAAAGTTTTTTTTCAAGGATAGTCCAGGGGATGTACATGTAAGTCCTAAATTAAAATATTGTTGTGCAGATTGATTAAAACAACTTTTTTACCTGCCAACCTACCCACCCCTTAATGATACGGGTCGGGAGTGGCAAACAAACAACTTTTTTACCTGCCAACCTACCCACCCCTTAATGATACGGGTCGGGAGTGGCAAACAAACAACTTTTTTACCTGCCAACCTACCCACCCCTTAATGATACGGGTCGGGAGTGGCAAACAAACAACTTTTTTACCTGCCAACCTACCCACCCCTTAATGATACGGGTCGGGAGTGGCAAACAAACAACTTTTTTACCTGCCAACCTACCCACCCCTTAATGATACGGGTCGGGAGTGGCAAACAAACAACTTTTTTACCTGCCAACCTACCCACCCCTTAATGATACGGGTCGGGAGTGGCAAACAAACAACTTTTTTACCTGCCAACCTACCCACCCCTTAATGATACGGGTCGGGAGTGGCAAACAAACAACTTTTTTACCTGCCAACCTACCCACCCCTTAATGATACGGGTCAGGAGTGGCAAACAAACAACTTTTTTACCTGCCAACCTACCCACCCCTTAATGATACGGGTCGGGAGTGGCAAACAAACAACTTTTTTACCTGCCAACCTACCCACCCCTTAATGATACGGGTCGGGAGTGGCAAACAAACAACTTTTTTACCTGCCAACCTACCCACCCCTTAATGATACGGGTCGGGAGTGGCAAACAAACCATTTTTTTACCTGCCAACCTACCCACCCCTTAATGATACGGGTCGGGAGTGGCAAACAAACAATTTGTAAGGGTGGCCTAGTGTGCAAAATGTTAAAGGGAGCCAAAGTATACTTGTACCAGGATTTTCCAAAATTTTACATTTAGCAAAATAAAAACAATTTTTCCAATACTTCATACCTTTATTATACTCATTGAGCCCTTATTGGCATGGGGATATCTGTTTATTATACATACCAAAATAAAATATTGAAAAGAATTCTACCAGTAAAATAGATTTTCCGCTTAAGGACAATTGCTATAGTTTTTTCCTATGGATTGAATTTTATGAAACTTCCCAGTATTTAAGTTTAATATATGCTCATGCAATATCAGACTTAAAAAACACATGTTACCGTACAGAGTTTTTGGTATTACCTCCTCATAAACATACCCGTCCTTGAAAGTTGGCAAAATAATGTAGGTTTAACAAGCAGTGCAAAGTTAATATTTAAAATTGTTTACATCTAGTATTTAATTAATGCTTAAAATATATGTATGCATATAACATTTATATTCATGAAAATGGTAATAATAAGCTTTTATTTAACTCTTTTATGGTTTTTAAAAACAAAATCATTTCGGCAATGTGTCAATTGTTTTTCAATTTTGTAATAAAATATAGCGTTTTTTTTTTAATATTTTGATATAGTGTATGGATAAATTTTGCTTAAAACCTTACAAAATACTCTCTGATACCTATTCTTATGACAGTCAAAATAAAAAAATACACTTTACTGCAAAATTTGAAAAAAGTAGCTCTAAAAGTATTCCATCATTACCGGTAAATAAACTGCAGATGACAAATTAACGTTTTTATACTAATTGAGCATATTTGCATAAATATTAAGATTTGTATTATATTCATATTCAGGTTAAATTGCTATAAACAATATTTCATACCAGTACGCATACTTCATATATTGAACACAATATCAGAGACCAATTTTAGGCATATACGTAAATGATTGTGTCATCCGAAATAGGGTCAGTTGTAGTATAGCGGTATGTAGTGACTTTCAAGGTCTCCCCAAAAGGCATGAAAATTAGAGGGTGTGCAGGGATGATAATCAAGCAATTAATTTATTATTATTTTATGATGTACCAATTGTGTCACATGATTTCAGTTTGATTCCTCATATTGGTTACATGTCTGAGAAAGAGTATGTCTGATCATGAGAATGTCATGTTTGTATGTTATCGATTTTAAGAATGGATATTTTCTTTCAATTTCACTGTTCCTGAATTAGAATATTGCTTTACGTCCCATTTTGGCGGATTTGTATTTTATTTATTAATGATAATAAGATGCCTTGTATCATCTAATTTGAAAATCATTCTAGTAGACAATTTTTTAGATGTTTGTTGCAATTTTTCCTGATATACTTAAATTATTACTTTGTTACACTTTGTTTTTTGCATAAATCAGGTGCAATCCCTGATTTGGATGAGAGTACCCAGTTTAAAAAAGTAAGAATTTCTATGAGATTCCCTGTTGGATCTCAAAGGAAAAAAAGTTGGTGTGAAACCATGATTTTGTAAACTTTCTAAAATCATGAAGGTAAAAGGTGTCTCATGGTAATTGTTTTAAGCTCATCTGAAGGTAGTGAACTGAGATTTTTTCTTTGGCCATAATAAATTAATTGATTGATTATTATCCCTCACATGCATCTAATTTTCATACCACTCTGACCCTTTAATTTTCAAAAAATAAAGAATACAAAAAATTAAAAAACAAAATAAAAGATAAAAAAATTTTTTAACCTGCTTTAGTTAAAGGCTCAACACGAGTCATTCCATCCTTTGTTCATTTGTGTGTATTGGAACTTTAATGTAATGTTAATGTATTGTTGAGTGTGCATCTAGTTTACTTATGACCTTGAGGTTATTATTAATGGTTGCGTGAAAAATGCAAATTTCTAATTTCAGGAATTCGGAAAAGCGAAAGGAGAAATCGCGAGATGCAGCGAGAAATCGTCGCGGTAAGGAGTCAGAAATATTCAATGACCTGGCGAGCCAACTGCCCATGAGTGCAAATACTATTGAACAGTTGGACAAAGCCTCTGTGATGCGACTTTTACTCAGTACAGTCAAGATTTCCACCATAATGAACAAAAGACCAAGAGTTGGTAAGTTTGTCAACTTTACCACTAACTTGCTGTATATTCTATAACAGGCTCTCTTACTTGTATAGACCTTGTGTGACATATTGTGTGTCTTCAAGTTTACATCTGTTATGAGCAGCAAGTTAAATATCCAAATTATAATACAAAGCTGTCCGTCAATTCCATCAATAACAAGTGTATGAACCATTTGCCTGGATACATGCAATGCATCTCCGTCACATGGAGAGAATTATCAGGGACTTTGAAAATGCCCCATTTTTTTAAACAGTAGAACTTTTTTATCTTGCAGTTTTATTTCTGCTCTATACTAGGTTTTAACTTGACAACCTATCAACAAATTACTGTATATTTTAGCAGAATACATGCAGTATCAGGCCAATGGTTCATACATTCGTTATTGACGCCTCTGAATTTTCACTTTTAGGGGTAGCTTCGAAAAATTGAAAAAAATCATCAAAACTTCAAGTCTCAGTCATAAAATTTTGATAGTAAAAGTCAGAGATGGCACTCTTAACATATATAAACTTTGAAGTCGTATCACATTTTCTGCACTAAAGCTACCTGTATGTAAGTGGTGCATTTTCAAAGTCTCTGGGTATATTGTGTATATGAGATAAACATTTATTCATAAATAAAATAAAACCTAATGGTAGGTTATTACTGCATAAGGCTTATTGCTGCGTATAAGTACAATTGGTGATTATATTTTACTCTTGTCAATTTATCAAGAAGCAGTAACGTTGAGCAATAATGGCTAGGAAATGTTCATGTTGAGACAAGTTTTGTGTGGGTTACACTCGTTAGTAACAATAGGGACTTTTGATTAAGCTCCTCATATTAATACCCTTATAGGGCAGAAAACCATTTTTCCACTATTCGGCAATTTTTTGCTGCTGTAAACCAATGGACACAAACTTTATGGGAAAATGAAGAACAAGATGTCTGTTTGATTAATTGTTTTTATTGTATTGAGTAGTTGTCATTACTAAACCTAAATATTTTTGTCAATTTAGTAACAAATGTAATCTTTATCAAAATCTGAATACCCCAGTAATCAACTTAAATTTCTATCCAATCAGATTGCATTCATTTAAACATGTTTTGTTTAAATACTGTTTATATCTATTTTCTGTTATTTTCATTTAAAAATCTTCCTAAGGGAAGTAAAGGCCAGGTGTCGAAAATTAAATGATGGGTGAATTATTTTGAACTTACATGATATTGTCTGGTAGATAAGCACTTTTGCATGTCATAGAATAATGGAAGCGCAAAGCACTGAGATTTTTTTATTTGATTATATTGTCTGCAGCACCTGTATAATCCAGCAGCTTTTTGGAATTGTGAACACAATTTATGGAGAAAAAAGCATAAATTATGTATCAGTTGAACATCTTGTTTCAGTGGGAAATGAAAATAAACATACTTCATTTTTAAAAATAGAATATTTTTCAGAAGTATCATAAAAAGATAGTTTTTTTAGTTGAAAATTAAAAATAGAAATCAGAAATTGGTTAAAATTTGATAAATAATTGCTGAATTTTATTGCAATTTTTCTAAATGTTCGCTGTTTTGGCATTTTTTTGGCATTGATTTTGCCTATTTACAACCAGGTTTTACTGTAGAATTTTTTTTTTGACTTCCTGATACCTAATAGTAAAAAGTTACATATAAATAGATGCCACTGAAAAAGTAAAAAATTCTTTGCTGAAGCACGCACCCCAAACACGATTGCCTATATTAACAGCAATGTCAATTATGGTGAACTGTCGGTTCAAAATTTTCATAAGAAACACCAAAATGTAATGTTTCATTTTATTAATACTATTTTATTTCAGAAGTTTGTGAAGAAGGAAGTTTGGAGGAGAAAATAGACACGTTTTACACAAAAGCCCTGGAAGGGTTCTTGCTGGTTTTGTCAAAGGATGGAGACTTCATATATGTTTCAGACACAGTCTCAAAATATTTGGGCATACAACAGGTATTATAAAGCTTTTGAATTTTACCCATATTCGGCTGTTATATCTGGCTTTCTTATTCATTTTAGAGCCCAAAAATGTTATGAGGAATATACATGAATTCAAATGTTGTACATTAATCTCATTATGATATATATATCTACTTACTTTTTAGATCGATCTTATGGGACAGAGTATATTTGAGTTTTCTCACCCTTGTGACCATGAAGAAATCCAGGAAATGCTGTCTCCCCATCACCGAGATGCAGAAGATGACATGCAAGCAGTTTCTGTCCGTCTAAAGTGCACACTGACAAGCAAGGGAAGAAATGTGAATCTCAAGTCTGCATCCTACAAGGTATTTATAGCAAGAGGGAACATGTGAATCTCAAGTATGCATCCTACAAGGTATTTATAGCAAGGGGGGAAATGTGAATCTCAAGTATGCATCCTACAAGGTATGTATAGGAAGGGGCAAAATGTAAATTTTTTGTCTGCATCCTACCAGGTATTTATAGCAAGGGGCAAAATGTGAATCTCAAGTCTGCATCTTACAAGGTATTTATAGCAAGGGGCAAAATGTGAATCTCAAGTCTGCATCCTACAAGGTATTTATAGCAAGAGGGAACATGTGAATCTCAAGTCTGCATCCTACAATGTATTTATAGCAACGAGGAAAATATGATTCTCAAGTCTGCATCCTACAAGGTATTTATAGCAAGGGGCAAAATGTGAATTTCAAGTCTGCATCCTACAAGGTATTTATAGCAAGGGGAAAATGTGAATCTCAAGTCTGCATCTTACAAGGTATTTATAGCAAGAGGGAACATGTGAATCTCAAGTCTGCATCCTACAAGGTATTTATAGAAAGAGGAAACATGTGAATTTCAAGTCTGCATCCTACAAGGTATTTATAGCAAGGGGCAAAATGTGAATTTCAAGTCTGCATCCTACCAGGTATTTATCGCAAGGGGCAAAATGTGAATCTCAAGTATGCATCCTACAAGGTATTTATAGCAAGGGGGAAAATTGAATCTCAAGTTTGAATCCTACAAGGTATTTATAGCAAGGGGGGAAATGTGAATCTCAAGTTTGCATCCTACAAGGTATACCAGTATGACCAGCTGGTTGTGGGTTTAATCCTCCGCCATGTCTATGTGTGGTGTCCTTGAGCAAGACACACTATGCACATATGCTTAGTACTGTTTTTACCCAGGAAGACTTTGAGCGTGATTTGTCTAAGTTGTAAGAATTTCTTTCACACCTGAAGTAAAATAAATCAGTTTAAACTAAACAAAAAGTGGGTACAAGCAAGTGATATACAAAGCTGGTGGGATAAGTTTTACGAATACAGAATATAACAATAGCCTTTTGTCCATAAAATACTAGTAAATTTATTATAAAATAAAATGTTATTCGTTAACTAAAGTGTAGTGATTTCTGAAAACAAAAAACGAGCGCTTTCGGAATATATATTAATCCTTCTTATATATATATATATGACAAGGAGAATCATATGTCTAACAAAAACACCTTTCAGGAGCACTGGATCCATGAAGGATACATAAATGGTAGAAATAGTGAATACAATAGAGAGAATTACCATTTTACAGTGCTAAAACTTATAACGAGATATCCTTAGCTAGCTTTCGGCTTTACGCCTTCAGGGCAGCGGCACAGGAGTGGACAATTTTCTATATATGGGATACTGCGGACGGACTGAGTAACCTACTGTAGAATGTTGCAATCTGGAACTCTGGCTATATGCACTGCGGCAGCGCACAGCTGCCTGCCTGTGACCCATATGATGGTGGTGTCCTGTGGATTTGTTATGGGGGTGGGGAGGCACTTGTTTGCGGCAGGTGGTTGAAGTTGTTGTGACCTGCATGGCCGGGGGGAGGGGGGTGGGGTTGTTTTGTGTTGTTGTTTTGTTGTTGTTTTCTTTGATTTTTGTCCTCTGATGAAGGCGTAAAGCTAGCTAAGGATATCTCGTTATAAGTCATAGCACTGTAAAATGGTAATTCTCTCTACTGTATATATATAAAACAACATGTTTTCCATAAAATCTTTGCACATAAACAGTTTTGTTGTTTATTTTCACATGTTTTATGAGTAATTAGATTAGTTTAATGGTTAAACTGTTACAGCGTGCTTGTAGGTATTAGAAAAATAAATGAATTTGTAGATCTATTGCAAATAAAACTGTAATTGGGTCTTTGAAAAGAAGTGGTTGGGGTACTAGTATATTAATTAAAAAAAGTTTTAAACAATTGCCTTCAATATTTCTTGAATTCACTATAGGCAGTAGGTATGAAGTTGTGTTTAAAGCAGATTTTATCTGTTTATGGCTATAAATTATCCTTGTTAAAGATATGAATTGTTTTATTAATGAAAGAAAGCTGCATTGTATTTTGTACAAAAACCACATAATAAAAATGTATGATCTTGCCTTCACAGATAAATTTGTCATAACAAGTAGATTTCTGATCATGACAAATAAATTCTGGTCATGACAAGTGGCTTTCTGGTCATGACAAGTGGTTTTTGGTCATGACAAGTTTATTCTGATCATGACAAGTGACTTTCACGGCATGACAAGTGGTTTTCTGGGCATGACAATTATGTTTCTTGTCTTTCTGGTGAGAACAGGTATATTTCTTGCCATGACAAGTAGATTCTGGTCATGACAAGTAAATTTCCGGTCATGACAAGTGGGTTTCTGTTCATGACAAGTATCATGACAAGTGGCTTTCTGGTCATGACAAGTAGATTTCTGGTCATGATGTGTGGCTTTCTGGTCAGGACAAGTAATTTTCTGGTCAGGACAAGTTATTTTCTGGTAAGGACAAGTAGATTTCTGGTCATGACAAGTATATTTCTGGTCATGACAAGTAGATTTCATGAGTACTTGTTTAACTGGACATATACATTTAAGAATTAATGTCATGCTCAGATATTGGTTGGTTTAACATGTTTTTAAATATTGCAAATGTTTTAAATAAATTTATGATTGTAAATGGGTCAAGCCACAAATTCTTCAACACTGCTTATGGCATATTAAATCAAACATACAAACAATGCAGCCTTAGAATGAGTTCTGTTCACCTGTGCATTTCTATTTTCTCAGGTTATAAGAATGACAGGTAAATTCATCCTTGACAATGCATCTGAAGAAAGTGAGGATGAACGTGAGGAAGAGGCGATGGAGGATGATGAGGAGGAGAGAGAAGTAAGGTCGCCAAGGGCATGCAATCCAAAGAAAATGCCGCATCTTATCGCCATTGGGGAGACGATTCCCCATCCTTCTAATATAGAGGTGCCGCTGGACAAGCGGACCTTTACCAGCAGACATAGTATGAACATGAAGTTCACAGACTGTGATGACCGGTAAGTTGTCCTGCATCACTGGTTCTTCATATCTAATCTTCTACCGAAGTGGGGCGGTAGTGCAGTGGATAGAGTGTTGGCCAATCATGTTAGAGGTTATGGGTTAGAACCCCAGCTCGATCCAATGCCTCTCAAAAACAACACTCAGTACTGGTTCTACCTAAGAAGAGGACTCCAGAATTTGAGTCCTAAACTTCATGTATCACTTACTTGGGGAAGGACAGATGTTCTGCACAGATTCTGTCTGACTTCTTTCTCCATCAAGCATAATGTATTGGTAATGTGTTAAGCCTCATTCCACCAAGATTTTGATAAAAAATTATTTTCAAGCTATTTTATAGTGCATTGATATTATTTAACTACCATTCCAGGTTATATAGGGATATTTGTGTTTGTTGTAGAAAGAGTATTTTAAATCCTTAATGAAACTTAAAGCCTTTACGTTTGATATTTTGAAATAAAAGTTGATGATTAATCCTTATATTGCAAAGTTACCAAGTATTTGCAAATGGGCGATGGTTCTATGAATGTGTACTTGTATCTGAGGTCCAAACCCAACCAACAGAACTTTATCTCAGGGCTCCTCCATGAGTAGGTGGTCAAAACTCACCTCTCAACACTGAAGTTGTGGATTCAAGTCCAGTTTGAAAAAAGTTCTTTATATGAGAAAATTTACCAGCTACTCGTGGAAGGATGATGGTTCTATTCAGATTCATGCTTGAGGTTCTGAGATCTGCCTCCACCAGCAATGTTAAAAAATCAATTAACATGAATGATTTTTGCTTTTTATTATATTTTCATGTATGGTTTAAACATATTTTATTCATTCAAATTTACATACATACAAATCAGTTTTAAGAATAAATATGGATTAGAACGAAAGATAGAAGTTCTTCTCCATTCTTTTTCTGTTTGATATTCAAGTCAAAATTTGTTCATTTATCATTTTTCAGAATCAAGCGTTTGATTGGTTTCCACAATGAGGAGATGACTGGCCATTCGTTCTTCAGTTACCATCATGCTCTGGATAGTAAAATGATGGAGAAATCCTTCAAAGATTGTAAGTCGACATATTTATAAGCATTTGTTTATGTCGTCAGTGCAGCAGAAATAATTCTCAAGTAATGTAGTTGCGTACGTTAGATTACCTTGAACATAGTATGCCTTGCATAACAAGTTAGAGCTACAAATGAATGTTAAATTTCTTAAAATACCATTATCATAGAAAATACAGGTTTTTATTTTTGCACTGTTTCAACCTTCTTGCTTATTCACACATCAAAAATCGTGGCTTTACGTCATGATTTTTAATGATGAGCTGTTAGGAAACCTGCCTATCAGTCATATTACGTAAGGAAACTGCTTTAAAAGTTCTAACTGTCATTCAGTTATTTGGAAATATTTTCAAAACTGCAGTTTAAGTATTGCTAGCACATTAAAATTAGTTCATACATGTATAATCTGGGTCAACCAGTCACATATGAGAAAAGTTAAAAGCTCTTGTTCTCTTGTTAGATTCGTAAATTTTTTATTAGCAACCCTCATATTGATTTTATTAGGAAGAGTAAAATCATAATTATACAGCTTTGAAGTGAAAAAAGTACTGATATATATATATATAAGCAACTGAAGGATAGTGTCACTTATAACTGAAGCATAGTGTCACTAGTAACTGAAGGATAGTAACACTTGTAACTGAAAGATAGTGTCACTAGTAACTGAAGGATAGTGTAACATACAACTGAAGCATAATGTTACTAGTAACTGAAGGATAGTGTTACTTATAACTGAAGCATAGTGTCACTAGTATCTGAAGGATAGTGTCACTAGTAACTGAAGGATAGTGTAACATATAACTGAAGCATAGTGCCACTAGTATCTGAAGGATAGTGTCACTAGTAACTGAAGGATAGTGTAACATACAACTGAAGCATAATGTTACTAGTAACTGAAGGATAGTGTCACTTATAACTGAAGCATAGTGTCACTAATAATTGAAAGATAGTGTCACTAGTAACTGAAGCATAGTGTCACTAATAACTTAAGGATAGTGTCACTGGTAACTGAAAGATAGTGTCACTAGCAACTGAAGGATAATCTCATTAATAACCGAAGGATAGTGTCACTAGTAACTGAAGGATAGTGTCACTAGTAACTGAAGAATAGTGTTGCATGGATCAGATTTATAGACATTTCCATCACCAATAGTACATGGTGTTTTTGGGACATTTTTCAGCAGATTATATTTTATAATTTCGATGTTGAGAGTTAAAATGATATTACCACTGTTTCGCAACACTCATTAAATAAATAACAATGTTGGTTATAGTAAAACACCAATTAAATTTCATTTGTGGACATTTAAATTGGCCTGCTCAATCATGGTTTTGCCACCACTTGTTGTCATATACCGACTTCTCACTTAATACTGAAACCAATTTATATTTGTATAAAGCATTTCAGTGAATATTAAAACACAACCAAACAAGCAGATTATGCCTCTACATTAAAATGAAGAAGAGTGTTGCTTGGATTATGTCAGGTCAGATTAAAACCTTTTTCAACACCCTTCAAACATGTTATGATTAGTTGCTGACAGTTCTGTGTCTGCAGGTAGACCTTGAGTGAATTACATGCAATAAATTTCTAATCATCAATAGAAAGTAAATTTGTTTGTAACAGATGATACCTTGTTACATCAGATGATATATTTCCTCAACAACCCTCATATAGTTTGTGAGCTGTATCTATGACTAGTTGCTGGAAGGCCTCTTCCTATTGGACCTCAAGTTGATTATTCTGTGCGTAAGTTCACTTGGGGTCCAATAAGCACAGGCCTTTCAGCGGTTGGTCACAGAAACAGCCTGGTGATTTGAAGTGAATTTACGTACAGTAACTTAGTTTTTAATTACCGATATCCGTGCTGCAACAGGATTTAAATTTATTTATTACAAATGATATGAGTTTTTTTGGGGGTGTCGGGGAGCACTAGCTATTATGTCAGATTGACAGCAAATACGACATGACACATGCTCTTTCCGCTTGATGCAGTACGTATATCCTTCGATAATTTGTTGCATTTCCTGCTGTAGAATGTACTATCTATGTTGTATCTCCAGTATGTCTGGATATATGTCCGTACTTAAGTGCATGCCTTGTACTCCCTTAATAAACAATGTTAACAGGCACTTAAAACTGACTACTGATTTAAGATACTGACACAATGAATTATTGTTATGATAAGTAAACCTTGACCTCTTAGGGCATCAAGATGCTATGTGCCTTCAGGTTTCATATATGCGTAACACCTTGATGCTCCAAGGATTGAGTTCTACTATTTTTTATAAAATTATTTTTTTTGTTTTATTTGCCTTAATTGTATTAAACTCCAAAGAATATTTCTAAAAAATATATATGATATAATTTTATATAAAAAAAAATTATATATATATATATTTATGAAGATAATTATTTGTGAATAACCAAGACATAAATGTACAAACCAGACTACGGCGAGTGCACCTAGCTACAATGCAAACCATAGATACAATATCAAGGCCTCTGCCAAACCAATAAATTTGGTGTCGACCATTACTTATATACTATGGAATTACATACAACACATCTGGACAGGGTGTACAAATTTACATACATGAACTGATAGCTTTATATGAGTAGGATCCAGTTAAGGATTCATGACACCTCAAATGCTATTTAAAGGACAGATTTATAAACCCATTGGATCATATAGATACAGTGAATTCATATATATTTAATTTCATAAAGGGAGATAATTAAATTCACAACAATGGAACATTTCAAATATGTACATTATTATTACCAACACCATGTGTTCTCATTTGAATGAACCAGTTTCAATCAATTTCACGCAAAAAATAGATTCAGGATGTAAACAGGAAGTAGCCTCGGTTTGTCTTGAGCCGATGGCACATTCAATGCTTTGAACATTGTCAGAAGCAGTTTTTATTGAATGAGTCATTTAAACAGACAAGCCAATAGCAGTATTATTCTCGCTAAACTATAAATGAATATATGTAAATTTGCGTACAACAACTTTCAACTCTGTCTCCTATCATAGTATTATCAATTCATTTAAAAAACATATGCATCTTATGGAAGATATTTAAAATGGAATATAAAACTTATCGACGAAATCCAATTTTAAGTGAACACAAACAAACTGCACAATTTCATTGCATGTATTGAATGAAACAACACGTTTGCTGTTCTTTGTTGACTCTGACGTCACCGTGCGTCGGCTAACATCAAAGAGATATTGTATGGGCGAAACATACATGATTTCAAGTCCTTGAAAGTGACATGTTTATGTCGTTTCTTTTTGAAAATTGAAACATGTTTTTGGATTGTGAAGTTAGTAATATGGAGGAAATATATCAAATTAATGGATAAGATATATAAACGGGACAACTATTTTTTCAAATGTTATGGCTAATGCAAACAATTCCAGTCCGACATCAAAATAAAATCAGTCCAGGTTTTGTCACTTTCCTAATTAATGTCATTAATATTATAATTAAAGTCGCTGTTAAAAAACTCGAACAAACAGGTAATACTGCGCATTTTTATTAAATATTTTAAAGACTCAAGCAATTTTCTGTCCAAAAGTCCTATCTTTGACCACTTGTAAAAAATAAACATCATGAGCAAACAATTTAACGCATTACGGCAAGCGTTTTGATGAACCGATATGGGTTGCTGATCACACATGGAAGGCCTGTTACGTAGCGATAGACTCTTCCGAAAAACTCCCCTACATATCTATAATGGCATAGTCAAAATTGACCTCCTTTTGCACAGCGGGTGACAAAACAATCAAATGTTATTGCCGCAAGGCATATTTCACAGCTTAGTAAAGCATGATAATGGTAATTTATACGTCTGATAGAAAATATCTGGATCGATTTTTTATTAAATTTTTAAACGAAAACCGGTTTTGAACAGTAGAAATCGGTCCAAAAACCGAAAAAGTGGTGATTTTAGAAGCCCTGATATATATATATATATATGTGTTTATATATCTGTCCTTTATATATCTGTCCTGGTGTCGTTGACATCATTGTTGTCGTCGTCGTTAAAGTTTTATGTTTAGCTCAGCTTTTTCTCTGTTTCTGAACAAACAGCTCATGTTATGGTGGCTAATCTTCATAAACACATTCATATCATGTTATACAAACAATGTATATAGCTAGGTTACATAAATTTCCATACTTTGGACTTTAAAACCTTAGGTTAAAGTTTTTTGTTAAGCTCTGGTTTGAATTTTTTTTTTTTTTTTTATAAATCAATTTTATTTTTCAGTAATACTATTCTGTAAGCTGATCACCATCAACTAAAAAAAAGTTTACATCACTGACCTTGACTTATTAAATGGACTTTCACGCCCGAGCCCAACCAAGACCCATTTATTTTATTTATTTTTTTTTTCAAATCAAACACTCTGCCCCTTTTTCAACTTTGTTACCAACCCATCAAGTTTAAAAAATTTACTTCACTGACTTTGACCTACATAATAGATTTGGAAAAAAAGATGAGCGTCTGCTACCCACTTGCAGTGCTCTTGTTATAAATCAGGTTGGAAGTATTATTTCTAAATTTGGGAGCCATAAAAAAAACTGGAATTTTGCATTATATTGGATCATCTATATCGGGAGTGTAGTGTATTTAAAATTCTAAAATTTGTGTGGTTTCGGGTAAGAATATAATCACTGTCGATCTCTGGGGAGGGATAGGTATCCTTTGAATGAGTGTCATGTTCAACATATCATTTTTTGTCTTCTTCATCATTGTGGTTAAATTACCAACCTCTGTGTGGTTCCAGGGAGCCATATGAGTGATGGCAAGAATAGGTTCACTGTGACTCATGCATGTCGTAAGAAGCGACAATTTGAGTAATACGATAGAAGTTCTGTGGGTATCAAGGTTCTAGGTTCATTCTGCATATTCATTTGTTGATATGATTTTTTGTGGCACCAGATTTTCTGGGATCTCATTAGTATCATAGGATGTTAGTAGTTGGAAAAATCAGCTCATTTCATATGCACCCTCTAACTGCTCGAAAGAAAGTAGTTCTTGATTTTTATGTATCTGTCGGATGAAAGTAACTTTTCAATGTACGTAAAATAAACTAATGACATTAAACGTGTTTGAGTCTTTACTTTTGATATTTGAGGTCTACACATGATTGCTAGTTACTACGAAGTCTGAAATGTAGGAGTGTCTATACTTATTAGCATATCGCTTAGCAACAATTAAAACAGTCCCTGAAGCAAATGTAATATTACAACTTTCTGCCTGTCATCAGTCGTGGTTGATTTCAAATTGATGTTAGATTCAGAAATGTTAAACCTTATTACTGAAAAGTTCTGTAATATGCTGTAATAGGCCCTACGTTGTAAAGATTCAGATCAGTTCATTAGCTCTACTGGCCAAAGGCCAGAAGTGCTTATGCGATGGCGCGTTGTCTGTCGTCCGTCGTCTGTCGTCTGATGTCTGTCGTCTGTCGTCAGCACTTTCTCTGAAACCACTAGGCCAATTAAACTGAAACTTCACATATGTGTTTCTATTGCATAGGAGACTATACAGAAGATTTTTTTTTTTCGATCTGAAATTCAAGATGGCTGCCGTTACTAAAAATAGTCCAAAACTTAAAAAATCTTCTTCTCATGAACGGCCCAACAGATTTTCAAAATGTTTATGTAGTAATGATGACCAACTATAGTTCTGTTAGATTTGTTCAAATGGTGTCCTTAGGGTTAAATATGACCCCGCCCCAAGGGTTCAATTACGGTACACATGTCATTATAATATTATTATTTTATTTTTTTTTTAAAATGGAAATGATTATGCCTATATTTTCACAAAAGCATTGTTAGGTGAAAGAGGTTAAGATTTGTAAAAATGACTGTGTTCCACTGTCTTAAGGAGTCAGGAGGTGCCCCAAAAGGGAAAAATTGGGAATTACTAAATTCGTTTTCTTAAGAACCGGTATGTCAGATTTGTTCATATTTTGCATAAATTATCCCTATGTGTAGGGGTTTGATTGCAGATAAGAATTTAGGGGCTAAAATTTATAGGGGCCCTGTAAGGGGACTTAGAATTTTATATAGGGATACTGTCGGAAAACAGAAAATTCCCTTTTTTTCCATTTATTTTGAAACCACTAGGCCAATTAAACTGAAACTTCACATGGGTGTTTCTATTGCATAGGAGACTATACAAAAGATTTATTTTTTCTATCTAAAATTCAAGATGGCTGATGTTTCTATTGCATAGTAGAATTTCAAAAAGTGCTATGGCCACTATGAGTCAGTAGAGCGTCCTCAGGCCCTCTTGGGCCTCTTATTTTAAAGTACATAATAAAGTTTCCTCTTTCGTCGAACTGATTTTAATTGTAGTGTGTTATTGAGGGCATTTTACTATAACCAAAACAATGCAGTTGTTAAGGGTTTTCCCAGCATTTAATTTCAACAAATATATACCATAGTATAAAATCATCACTTGAAATGGTTTATTGTGTTATAAAATATAGAATTTGTTTGAAGGAAAAAATATAAAAATTCAAAAATTGTTCACCTGGTTTAAAAGTCGGCACATAGGTTACTGCAGTCTCGTTTATTAGGGATGTAACATTTAACTAATACTGTCTACTGTTATGAAATTTATAGTTATTTCGAAATACACAGATACTTAATGAAAATATTCTTTATTACAGAATCAAACATCAAAAATACAAACTTATCAATTGTATTAACTTTGAAATATGACAAGATGTCCATTAAAAAAAATCCTTTACTATAATTTTATGGCAACAGTGTTTTTAATATAGAATAGAAACATATACTTGAAATGCACTATTTATGCATTGTTGGATACCCGCGGGAGTTAATTTTATACATGGTGACAGATGAAGAGTATTGCAGTTGATACAATGTACTAAGGATATCTGACGATGCCTTAATGAACACAAAACTTAAACTTTTTTCAACACAGGATGACATACCCATCCCGTACTCACCCAATCTAATTTCTTGTTACATGTATATCTATGTTTTTTATTTGAATTAGCTATGATTTTCTAACAAGAATTGCTTCATAAATTGTCAATACCAGTATTTCCCCCTGTGGTGAACGCATAACTATCAATCCATGGTTTGTGAGTTTGAATCCCATCCGGCCACAGTCTTCGTGATGATTGATATATGACATAACGTCTCATTGTCACGTCTTTTGCTGCTGATTCAAGCGGAGAATTTATCCTTTACTTGCTGAGATGGGTGTGCTCGATTACTGGTTAACCTTCCAGGATCCCAGGAGAGAGAAGTTAGGCTAACTGATCATCTTTTAGTCCTAGATGGCATAGCAATGACTCTAAATATTGAAATAAACAAATAAATGGCACTTTTCAGGACCTTATATCCTTTGATTTTGACTTTTTTTGCTATTTTGTTGTTTTTGTACATGTAGACTGAACCTGGAATCTTCCTTCCTGTTGGTGTTTAATAACCTTCGATGTGTTGATATAACGTAAAACCCCATTCATTCGTTCATTAAAAGTCTAAAGTCTGTTTGCCAGTGAACAGACATGATATTGATGTTCTGTGTTTCAATGTATAAAATTTTAGGTGCTCTGCATTCAAAGAACTGATGACCAAGTTCATTTTAAAACAAGTGTGTAAAGATACAATTCTTTGTATTTCAGTGTTTTCGAAGGGACAAACCACAACCGGACAGTACAGATTTCTCGCAAAGCATGGAGGTTATGTTTGGATGGTTACCCAGGCAACCATCATCTACAATAACAGGACACAGAAACCCCAGTGTGTTGTTTGTGTCCACTATGTATTAAGGTAAATTTCTTTTATTTTAACATTTTGCATATTTTTTGTGCCATCATGGGCTAACAGACAATCAGTCAATTTAACCACTCTTTCCTGGGATCCTGGAAGGTTAGTCAGTACTCAAGCACACCTATATCCGGAAGTAATTGATATCTTTCCCTCTTGAATCAACAGTGAGAGGTGCAATGTCGTATATCAGTTATCATGGAGATTGACTATTCATTATATGCCATAGATACAGACTTTTAGCAGGTGTAGAAAAAAATCTAATAATGCCATTCAAAAAATGTTTGTTTGCTGTGATCTGACCCAGTATTTTTCATGTGGGTAGGTACGTAGGTTGCTAATTTTCTTTTTTTGCCAGATTTCGATTTTACAGTCATTTTAAAGAAAAATGACAGAAATCATGAAAATAAAAATTTAAATGCTTTAAAAGTTTGGGTAGCTGCAATTTTGAGTGAGTAGGTAGGAGCATGGCAAATAAGTTTTTTTTTAAGGATGACCTAATATAACTGGATGTATTTACATGCATCATGTAAGTTGTTGAAAATTGCGTCCATACAAAAAAAAGTGTTTGTCATCGCTAACTACTGTCTGACACAGTTTACCATCTTAGTCCCAATAATCCTATCATGATGCTATCAAATTTTGTTGGCGTAGTACAGAATTTATATAAAGAACATTGTGAATTCAATCAATGGGCGGATCATGCCATATTATTTGAAAAGCAGCACTGAATGCAGTTGCTTTGGAGGATTGTTCTAGGACTGGTTAATCCAGCGTCAGAACAACATGATTACCATAGGCGGGTGGGGTATCCAGACATGTCTGCAGCTTGAAACATATTTTTGTGTGTGAAATAGCGTTTAAAGTGTTTTTTCACAAAGACATTATCATCATATTACTGAAAGATTGTGATGAGCTTGAATGAGAGGATACTTTAGGATTATTTATAGTTATTTATTAAAAAAAAATATTGTAGATTAGGATACAAAGATGGGTTGCCAAAATGACCTCATGTAGATTGGCTCTTGTTCGTTCAATCCCAAGGCAGGTCATAACATATTCTTGTATAATGGTACAAAAATTTCTTTGCTTGTTACCCAGCATTTAGAGGAAAGTTGTAAAACTGGTTGTGCTGGTTATGTAAGTTTAACCCTTTACTCCATAGATACCAATCACAGAAGGCCTTTGAAAACAGTGCAGGAAGAGTTCAGATTGCTCCTAACGAGCAATCGGAACACTTCCTGCACTGTTTTCCACTTTGTCAGTTAATATAAACATAATTCACACAATAATTCAAAAGCCTTCTATATGAGAGGTGTCCAAAGGCATCTATATGAAGTAAAGGGTTAAGGTGAATGGTTGGGGTATCTTGTCTTTGGTATGAGACCCAACTGTGACAGGGCTTAGAAAACTGTCTAAGGGAGACACTGACATGATGTGAATGCTAAATACCAAACAATCATTAGATCAGTCCATATGAAACACATATTTTTACATTGATTGTTAAACTTGGACAAATCATCAGTATTAAACATATGCCGATAAAGTGTCTTGCTCCACCACACAGAGCCATGGCACAAGGATACCAAACATAGGATCGAACCCACAATCGCCTTTGCTTTACCACTGAACCACACACTGACACATTTGTTAAGTTGCTTGTTTGTTAAGTTAACATGTTAACAGTTAGACAAGCTCTTTAAGCTGTAACATCTCTGTTAACAGTCACGTGGAGCAGCATGGTCGTATCCTGGCACAGGTTCAAATCCCAGTGGAGGTAAAGAAAGAGGAGCCGATAACCAGGATACAGTGCCAGATGCCTGTCATCCCGAAGGTAGTGAAACAACAGGAACAAAAGATGGCCGAATTGTTGCACGTTCCCATCTTCAGTACAGAGGACGTGTTCAGTGAGAAGACAGATGACATGGACAAGGAGTTCTACTTTCCACCGGGAGTAAGGAAAAGTAAGTGATAGCATATTCTAGAGGAATGTCAACAGAGGAACCACGTTCAACTGACTTTAATTATCCATGAGGCTCTAGTATAAAAATACTCTCACTGGTGTAGATCGTAGCAGCGGCGTAGTCATGTCAAATGTAATTTCTTCTATGTAACTGCTGTATGTAAGGTAGATAATTGACTCCAGATGATAAAAATGAGAAGTGACAGTGCTACAGGCAAATAAAGAAAAGTGAAAATTATGTTGAATGAAAAAGGGTTCAATTACTGTGAAATATGAAAAAATAATGTATGCCATCGAGAGCTAACAAGTGATCAGTTAACCTAACCACTCTTTCCTGGGATCTTGGAAGGTTAACCAATACTCAAGCCCACCCATCCCCGCAAGTAACTGAAAACTTTACCACTTGAATCAATGGTGAGAGATGAATGACAATGAGATGCAATGTCATATATCAATCATCACGTAGATTGTGACCAGACAGGGATTTGAGAATTTCGGGGCCCAACATTTAAAACTCTTCAACTGAGGGTCAATATGAGTTTCTTCCAATTAACACATATTTGCATACTAAATCAAATTAAGATGACTGATATGCAAAACACTCAAAATAAAATATAAACAAATTTACGAGAATGGTGATGGGGCATTAAGTTACCATTACCTTAGTCCGTACATTCCTCCATCCATCTTGGGGGGAAAAAATGGTTTCTAATCAATATCTTCTGAAAAGATCTATTTATTTGATTAATATTTTGTGTATACCTGTATAATTATAAAATACTGGTCAAGTTTGCCCATGTTGGTCAAATTTTACAGAAGTTATGGCCCCTTTTTGAAAAATTGGTTCTGATCTATAGCTCGGACATTCGTGTCGACAGACATATTTCTAGGGGGAGGGGAGGTTTATAGATTTTTTAACAAAACAACACACAGTCATCCTGACAGTAGATGGGTTGTCAGGACAGAGGTTTGTGGAAACACAATTTACACTTTTATTATCCGTGGTTAATTATCAGTTATCGGACATAAGAAACCTTGCAATGGATTTGGATGTTCCCTCATGAAATAGAATGTTTATTTCAGCTCTGAAGAATTCAAAGGAACCTGACCTTTCACATTTGGCACCCAGAGACGGAAATGTTTGCATACCATTGGGAAGGCCACGACTCTATAGCATGAAAGAAGGTAAATGATACATAAATACTGAAACGTATTCTATGGATGTCGTTAATGGCGGAAGAAATAACGGCAAACTGTTTTAACTGAAATGCTAGTAAGTGGAGGGCAAAAAGTGACAAAATATATATGTATATATGTAAATGCTAGAAATGGAAGAAGAAATAATTTTGAAATATTTTTTATAATAAACAGTAAATGAAGCAGTTAAAAATATTGAAATAATTTAGTTTAAATGCTAATAAATGAAATTATGTTGAATTTTTACTTAGTGGATCTCAATAGAGGAAGCGGAAGTCTAATGGATAGAGTGTTGGCCACTCGCGTCAGAGGTTGTGGGTTCGATCCCCTGGTCAACCTGATGCCTCTCATAAAACAACACTCAGTACTGGTTCTACCCAGGAAGCGGACTTGAGAGCAGTTTATTTAAGCTTTGAGCTTTCATCGCAATCAAGCTAAAAAACAAATTAGTATAAAATAAATGGAGGAAGAGTCAATGTTGAAATTTTTTTGTCTGTAATACTAGTCAATGGAGAAGGAAAAAATGCCAAATTGATTTATCCTAAATGCTTATAAATGAAATACTGTCAAAATGATATTAACTAAATGCTAGTAAATGGAGGAATAAATAATATCAACATTTTTTTAACTTAAATGGTATAACATGAAGGAAATGTCATTATTAGCTCTGTAAAAGGATTCCATGCAAATGTCATACTAAGCACAATAAAGAGACTTTAAAGAGATGTCATACAAAGCAAACCAAAGGGACTTTATGGAGATGTAATACTAAGCACAATAAAGGGACTTTATGGAAATGTCATACTAAGCACAATAAAGGGGCTTCATGGAGATGTCATAATAAGCACAATAAAGGGACATTATGGAGATGTCATACTAAGCATAGCAAATGGACTAAATGGAGATGTCATACTAAGCACAATAAAGGGACTTTATGGAGATGTCATACTAAGCACAATAAAGGGATTTTATGAAATTGTCATACTAAGCATAGCAAAGGGACTTTATAGAAATGTAATACTAAGCACAATAAAGGGACTTTATGGGATCTCATACTAAGCACTGTAAAAGGATTTCATGCAGATGTCATACTAAGCACAATAAAGGGACTTTATGGAGATCTCATACTAAGCACTGTAAAAGGATTTCATGCAGAATTCAAACTAAGCACAATAAAGGGACTTTATGTATATCTCATACTAAGCACTGTAAAAGGATTTCATGCAGATGTCATACTAAGCACAATAAAGGGACATTTTGGAAATGTCATACTAACCACAATAAAGGGACTTTATGGAAATATCATGCTAAGCACAACAAAGGGACTTTATAGAAATATCATACTAACCACAATAAAGGGACTTTATGGAGATGTCATTACTAACCACAATGAAGGGTCTTTATGGAAAGGTCATACTAAGCAAAATAAAGGGACTTTATGGAAATGTCATACTAACCACAATAAAGGGACGCATACTAAGCACAACAAAGGGACTTTATGGAGATGTCATACTAACCACAATAAAGGGTTTTTATGGAAATATAATATTTATCATAATAAAGGGACTTATTTGCAATATTGTACTTACCACAATAAAGGGACTTTATAGAAATATCCTTATAACCACAATGAAGTGACTTTATGGAAATATCATACTAACCACAATTAAGGGGCTTTATGGAAATGTCATACTAACCACAATAAAGGGGCATTATTGAGACGCATACTAAGCACAACAAAGAGACTTTATGGAGATGTCATACTAACCACAATAAAGGGACTTTATGGAAATAACATATTTATTATAATAAAGGGACTTATTTGCAATATTGTACTTACCACAATAAAGGGACTTTATAGAAATATCATACTAACCACAATGAAGCGACTTTATGGAAATATCATACTAACCACAATTAAGGGACTTTATGGAAGTGTCATACTAACCACAATAAAGGGGCATTATTGAGACGCATACTAAGCACAACAAAGAGACTTTATGGAGATGGCATACTAACCAAAATAAAGGGACTTTATGGAAATATCATACTTATCGTAATAAAGGGACTTATTTGCAATATCATACTTACCACAATAAAGGGACTTTATGGAAATATCATACTAACCACAATTAAGGGACTTTATGGAAATGTCATACTAACCACAATAAAAGGGCATTATTGAGACGCAAACTAAGCACAACAAAAGGACTTTATGGAGATGTCATACTTATCACAATAAAGGGACTTATTTGAAATGTCATACCACAATAAAAGGACTTTATAGAAATATCATACTTACCACAATAAAGGGACTTTATAGAGATTTCAAACTAACCACAATAAAGGGACTTTATGCAGTAAAGGGACTTAATGGAAATGTTGTACTAACCACAATAAAGGGACTTTATGGAGATGTCATACTAAGCACACTAAAGGGACTTTATGGAGATGTCATACTAAGCATAGCAAAGGGACTTTATGGAAATGTCATACTAACTACAATAAAGGAACTTTATTGAGATTTCATACTAAGAACAGTAAAGTGATTTGATGGAGATTTCATTACTAAGCAAAATAAAGGGACTTTATGAAGATGTCATACTTACCACAATAAAGGGACTTTATGGAAGTATCATACTAACTACAACAAAGGGACTTTATGGAAATATCATTCTCAGCACAATAAAGGGATTTTATGGAAATATCATACTCGGCACAATAAAGTGACTTTATGCATATGTCATACTTACCTAAATAAAGGGACTTTATGGAAATGTCATACTAAGCACAATAAAGGGACTTTATGGAGATGTCATACTTACCACAATAAAGGGACTTTATGCAGATGTCTTAATAACCACAATAAAGAGACTTTATGGAGATGTCATATTAACCACAATAAAGGGACTTTATGCAGATGTCTTAATAACCACAATAAAGGGACTTTATGGGAATATCATACTAACCACAATAAAGGGACTTTATGGAAATATCATACTCGGCACAATAAAGGAACTTTATGCAGATGTCATACTAACCACAATAAAGGGACTTTATGGAAATGTCATACTTTGTTCATATTATAAACTTTTAACATCTGATATTTCTGTTTCCCATTTTCAGTGGAAAGTTTTGGCACTAACCTAAATCTATATGATGATTATGCCAACATTGATCGTTACGAGTTCAAGACAGAAATGCCAGTGATGAGGAATGGTAAACATGTGGTGGTGACAAAGGATAGTAAACACAAGATGAGAGATACAACACAAAGTGGATATAGCACCGGCAACAGCAGCCCAAATACATCACCACCACACTTACTGGTAATATTATAAAAACTTGACTTCATCAATACTAGTTAGTAACTATTTTATAAAAAAAAAATATTTCATTCAAACAAATATGTCAAATAAAATCTACACTCCTCATTGTATTTTATAACATGATTTAGTAAAAGTCGTGTATATTGCCATAAATGCATGATGACCCAACCTGAATAAAAGACATATTAAAAACAATGTGTCACAGTATTTAATTGTGAATACATGTGTAAAATTGAATTTTAATTGGTTTCATTTGTTACATAGTTTTGCTTAATTTTTTATCGACTGTGTATTCAAAATCAAAAACAAAGCATCCCAGAAAGTTGGAAATAGGTAACAGACCTAGGGTCGGATGGTCATGGGTTCGATCCTCCGCCACGGCTATGTGTGGTGTTTTGAGCAAGACATTTTATCCGCATTATTATGCTAAGTATCGGTACTTGTGCTACCCAGAAAGACCTCAAGTGAAGTTATTTTAAGTTGTAAAAACTTGTTTCACAATCAAGGTAAAATAAATAAAGGTAAACAAAAAAAAAATCTATGGATTAAAGAAATTCAGATGGCAATTATTTTCAAAAAAAAAGAAAAAGAATGGGGATAAAATTTAGGGTTTCTGTGATGAAACTACATTTTGTATAAATGTAATATTGTATTTTACCTCATGCAATATTTTAGTGCTCAACTTTATATAAATGGATAATCATCTAAAACTCATTACGGCGAATGATTGATAGTCAGACCTGTTACCAGCTAAGGCCCACAATCAACAAATTACAGATCAATGTTCATTATCCTTAACCTTTAAAACCTTATCTTGTTCTAACCAGGAAGATATCAGGCAAGATTTATGTAAGTGGTTAAAAATTGTTTCACAGTCTACGTAAAAGTAATAAGTTTATTTTAAAGCACTTTATCCATGAGTTGTTTTCAGTACAGGTTCTATATAGACAGATGTTCATTGTGACTTTAAGAAATTGCTTCATAATCAATGTGAAATAAATTAGTTTATTTTAAGACACTCCGGCAGATATTGAGCGTTAAAGTTGTAAGAACTTGCTTCATAATCGATGTAAAAATAAATGAGTAAATTCTGTCATTATTATTCAGGGGTCAACACCTGGACAAAGTCCAAATGGCTATCTTAGCACAATAAATCCACTGGACATCAGCGCCATGGAGAGCATGTTCACGACCATCAACACGGAGAATGAGGAAGAAACAGAGGTCAGTGGTTCTTAGTCTGCTGAAAATAGCGTAGGGTCTGATCTGTAGTCACTGAAATATACCCCATTTGACATTTTTATCTCACCTGTGATCGCCATGTGTCAATTGTCCATCCACCATTAACTTTTGTTTCAAATGACTACTCCTAAAATCGCGTAACAGATTTTTCACCAAATAAAATATTTTGTGAAATATCTCTCAAGTTTGTTCAAATAATGACCCTAGGGTCAATTGCCCCTGCCCTAGAGGCTTATCGGCAATTTTTTTTAAATTTTGAAAATCTTCTACTCCAAAAGTGAAGATTTCTTTGCTGATAATTTTTTTAATATTTCATGAAAATTCACAAAACAAAAATGCGTATTGTCTTTGCATAGAGAGGAATCATCGATGCTATCAAGTGACCATGCAAAACTGGTATATTTTTGCAAACAGTGCAACATAGCATATTTTTGTAAATTGCACCACTCCATACCATAATCTTTTCAACTGAGCAAAATATGTCACTTCAGTTATTGCAAAAAAAACAAGAGTTTTGCATGGCCATTTCATAGCATTCATGGTTTATCTCTAAACAGATAGTTTAGGCTGGGTTGGTCCTTGATATGTGAATTAAATATCCATAATGGATCAGCAGTGGCCCAAAAAGGGATAAAATTGTGATGTTTCAAAAAATCTCCTTCTTAAGAACACACCAAAATTTATTATTATTTGATATAGATGATCCCAGTGAATAGGACTTTTCAAGTTTGTTCAACTAAAAGGGCTTAGATACATAGGGGCACAGTGAGGGGACATTGATTTTGACTTAGGAATACCATGGGGAAATGTAGATTGGCAGAGTCTCACATGATTTTGTTTTTCCAACTTGTTTAATAAATTCAATAATAGATAAGCACTCATGTAAGATCCTCTATTTGTGAAACTGTTTTGTGTATTTTGTGTGTGTATTTAGTACACTGTTTTGTGTATTTTAGGACATTGACTTTACACTACGTGCTCCCTTTATTCCCATGACGGCTGATGAAGACTTCAACCTGATTCAGCCATCTAATGAGCTGCTTCTGAACATGGGAGCCGACTTTAATCCTGGGTAAGTACAGGTAGTACTATTGTGTAATTGATCTGAGGTGGGCTGTCAATTAAACATAATCCAATCAGCGATATTGGTTGCTGCTCTACCATTTTCCTTGGACAAACAATGTCTAAGTAAATACTACATTGTGTATACTTAAACAAATAAAGTGGCTAGTGGGCCGTGCGATAGTTGCTCTCACGTCAGGTCAGTTTCAAAAGAATTACTGCTTGAAGCAATTGATGCACTGAAAATGATGTTTCCCACTTTATTACAAGATACAGTTGAAATTCTTATCAATATCACTTGAGACAATATTCTTAAAGTTTCTATATATTTGGCTGTTCCCAACTTTTCTCTTTCTGTGTATATGTAAATAAATTCCTTTTATCTTGATATTTTCTGTGTCAAATTTTTTAACATCTCGATCCCAGTTACACTTCCCGAGATAATTCAATATTAGTCAATATTGCCAGCTGAAGGTGAAAAGGTATAAATTTGGCAGAATATACAGAATATATTGATGTACTGAGTGTTTTGCGTGATAAGTGTTTTCCCTCTCTTATTACAGGATATATGGATAATCAGATGTTTTCTTCTCTTTATTACGGAATATATGGCTTTACTGAGAATGCTTTCCCTTTTTATTACAGAATATATTGCTGTACTGATGTTTTTTCTTTTTATTACAACATATATGGCTTTACTGAGAGTGTTTTCCCTTTTTATTACAATATATATGATTGTACTAAGGGCTTTTCCAGAATTAAATGTATGGGGGGGGGGGGGGGGGGGGGTCGGACGGCAGTATAATTTAAATTTTATGCCTGGTGGGTGTTTTCATAAAAAAAATGATGCCTTGTGGGGTAAAAGCTTATTAAAATTTTATGCCTTGCCGGTATTTCCGTCTCTGAACCGATTTTTTTCTTCAACACCGTTTTTCTTCTCGAAATTTTATAGATTTTTTCCCTAGATTTTTCCTCCCGTCGTATACAAAAACATAAAATTGTCCTTCCCCATGTACCGCACCGAGTCAACATCCCGCAGCGTCTAGATTTCGGCGAGCGTCTTATCTTTATCGCAGCAGAAACTCCAGGTCTTTTAAATTTACCTTGATTTGCCACTGACACGCGTGTTGTAACGATTGTAATACACAACGTCCAGACATCATGACCAAGTGAACGTTTTACGCGACTACACAGTTGGACACTCGATACACTGGTGTTGTTTATGTTAGTGATTGTCTTCAATTAACTTTTCGTCTCAAACTGATTGATCTTTTTTTGTTAAGACCGCTATAATGTAATTACATCACCCGACAACAACATATGATTTAATTTGTTTGTTTGAAACAAAGTATAATTTACTACCTTCGGACTTCCCGAAAAGTGACAAGAAACATACTCTTGGTCGTGAATAAATTATTTACACGGAAATGTACGAGCTAGTCAGATGGCGGAATACACTCGTAGCAGGCCGTAACCACGTCTACTTTATTAAATTGATGCCGAGATGCCGTGTCACAAAATTATCTCCTCAAGTAAATTTTACGAACTACATATCAATATTTGACGTATCGGATATGTTACCAAATACTCCAACACGGATATGAATATACAGACGTGTATATTATTAAATTCCGCAAAACTTACGATTCAACTCTACGGCGGCATTGCTATAATTATATGCATATCCGCGCTGTTTGACACTAATTTATTCGGCACAAAAAGAAACACCAAGAAATGCAAAGTCTATTGTGACAAAAAATCTAAATTAGGACATTGCGTTAGCAGTGAAAATAAAATCCACATTCTCAGATATGTCACCCCCACACCCTTTACGCCTCATTCTTACCCCAGTGTCTGAAAAAATCATGGCGAAAAGCAGATATTTCTTAACGGTCGTACAAAAACATAAATTGGACTGTGAAATTGTCTTTGAGCATCCATAACCGGATTGTTTGCCATCGGGTGTGCGAAATGAGGTCAAATAAGATTAAACCTTTATCGATAGTAGGGAGTAAATAACATGTGTCATAATAATGTTTGTTTCACTGTCAGAGTGACGTCATCGGACATTGGCACAAGGCGTTAATGAAAGGGACAGCGTGTTCATTCTGTGCATAAATTTAGGCATGTGTAGCATAACTCTCTTTACGGATCGTATCAATTTAATAGTAATTCTTTTTTAAGAAATTAGTATACTGAAATTAAACATTTTAGAAGACAATTAGTTACAAACAAACACTAACCTTTAATTATTAATATGTTGTGGTTTTTTTTCTCGTTTGTTATCTGTAGTGCCCCTTTATTTAATTCTCGACCTGAGATAATTTGTGACGTAATATCGGCGTAAGATCAAAAGTGTAACGTCGGCGTACTTCAAAGAAAGTAGGCAACCGTCCAGACTACTAATTTTGGAAGCGTTTTAATAAGAAAACATTAGAAAGGGGATTTTAGCCTCTTTTTTTATTTTTATTTTGTGCATGGTGGTATTTTATCTAATTAAAATTTTATGCATGGTGGTATATATCACAATTAAATTTTATGCTCTGTGGGTAAAAAAAATAAGTGTCGTCCGACCCCCCCATACATTTAATTCTGGAAAAGCCCTAAGGGTGTTTTCTCTCTTTATTACAGAATGTATGGCTGTACTGATGTTTTCTTCTTTTTATTACAAAATATATGGCTTTACTGAGAGTGTTGTCCTCTTTATTGCAAGATATATTATTGTACTGAGAGTGTTTTCTCTCTTTATTACAGAATATATGGCTGTACTGATGTTTTTATGCTTCCCCAAAGGGGGGAAGCATATAGTCGCCGCTTCGTCCATGGGTCCGTCCGTGCGTCACAAATTCTTGTCCGGGCTATTTCTCTACAACCTCTGCTTGGAATTTTATGAAACTTGCTAGGATGCATCATTACCAAGTGCAGATGCGCATATTGTCTTTGTGTTCCGGTTCAATGATTTTTCACGGAGTTATGGCCCTTTCATTCTGTTTGTGACCAAATTCTTGTCCAGGTTATATCTCTACAATCTCTGGTTGGAATTTTATGAAACTTGCTAGGATGCATCATTATCAAGTGCAGATAAGCATACTGTCTTTGTGTTCCGGTTTGATGATTTTTCACGGAGTTACAGCCCTTTAATTGTGTTTGTGACCAAATTCTTGTTCGGGTTATTTCTCTACAACCTTAGGTTGGAATTTTATGAAACTTGCTAGGATGCATCATTATCAAGTGCAGATGTGCATACTGTCTTTCTGTTCTGGTTCATTGATTTTTCACAGAGTTATGGCCCTTTGATTCTATTTGTGACCAAATTTTTGTCCGTGCTATTTCTCTACAATCCCATGTTGGAATGTTATGAAACTTGCTAGGATGCATCATTACCAAGTGCAGATGTGCATATTGTCTATGTGTTCCGGTTTGATGATTTTTCACGGAGTTACAGCCCTTTAATTGTGTTTGTGACCAAATTCTTGTTCGGGTTATTTCTCTACAACCTTAGGTTGGAATTTTATGAAACTTGCTAGGATGCATCATTATCAAGTGCAGATGTGCATTCTGTCTTTCTGTTCTGGTTCATTGATTTTTCACAGAGTTATGGCCGTTTGATTCTATTTGTGACCAAATTTTTGTCCGTGCTATTTCTCTACAATCCCATGTTGGAATGTTATGAAACTTGCTAGGATGCATCATTACCAAGTGCAGATGTGCATATTGTCTATGTGTTCCGGTTCGGTGATTTTTCACGGAGTTATGGCCCTTTGATTGAGTCTGTGACCAAATTATTGTCCTCGCTATTTCTCTACAACCCCATGTTGGAATATTGTGAAACTTGCTAGGATGCATCATTACCAAGTGCAGATGCGCATATTGTCTTTGTGTTCCGGTATGATGATTTTTCACAGAGCTATGGCTCTTTGATTCTGTCTGTGATTATTGTCTCCGCTATTTCTCTACAACCCCATGTTTGAATTTTATGAAACTTGCTTGGATGCATCATTACCAAATGCAGATGCGCATATTGTCTGTGTTTTGGTTCGATGATTTTTCATGGAGTTATTGCCCTTTCATTGAGTCTGTGACTTAATTATTGTCCACGCTTTTTCTCTACAACCTCACGTTGCAATTTTATGAAACTTGCTATGTTTGTGTTTTGGTTCGATGATTTTTCACAGAGT
This sequence comes from Panopea generosa, assembly GCA_029582155.1. Lineage (NCBI taxonomy): Eukaryota > Metazoa > Mollusca > Bivalvia > Adapedonta > Hiatellidae > Panopea > Panopea generosa. The sequence continues at coordinate 65,290,798 of CM055897.1, forward strand.
TATGACCCTTTGATTCAGTCTGTGACCAAATTCTTTTCCACTCTTTTTCTCTACAGCCTGTGGTTGGAATTTTATGAAACTTGCTAGGATGCATCATTACCAAGTGGAGATGCGCATATTGTCATCATGACGCTTTTTCCCTACAACCTCTGGTTTTAATTCTGTAAAACTAGCTAGGATCTGCGCATATTGTCATTATGTTAAATGATTTGCGAATTAGTTCTGTGAAGTGCAGAGCCACATACCAAGTAGCCCTTACAGAGGCAAACACTCACTTCGGGAGCATCCATCGGTTCCACCGATATTTTCTTGTCTTCTTTTTATAACAAAATATATGGCTTTACTGAGAGTGTTTTCCCTATTTATTATAGAATATATGGCTGTACTGAGATTATTTTCCATCTTTATAACAGAATATATCGCTGTCCTGAGAGTGTTTTCCTTCTTTATTACAGAATATATCGCTGTCCTGAGAGTGTTTTCCCTCTTTATTACAGAATATATGGATGAACTGAGATTATTTTCCATCTTTATAACAGAATATATCGCTGTCCTGAGAGTGTTTTCCCTCTTTATTACAGAATATATGGATGAACTGAGAGTGTTTTCCCACTTTATTGCAATATCTATGATTGTGCTGAGAGTGTTTTCCCTCTTTATTACAGAATATATGGATGAACTGAGATTATTTTCCCTCTTTATTGCAATATCTATGATTGTACTGAGAGTGTTTTCTCTCTTTATTACAGAATATATGGATGAACTGATGTTTTCTTCTTTTTATTGCAGAATTTATGGCTTTACTGAGAGTGTTTTTTCTCTTTATTGCAGAATTTATGGCTGTACTGAGGTTATTTTCCCTCTTTATTGTAGAATATATGGCTGTACTGAGAGTGTTTTCAAGCTCAAAGACGAGCTATATGATGGCCCTCCCACTGAGAAATCCAAGACTCCATTGGAGATGATAGGAGGCAGCACTGTTAAGGCAAGCATTGAGCAGCCTGAGGACATGATGAACTTAAAACTCAAAAGACCACTAAACAAAAGCTGTCTGGAAAAGGGACCTCCTGTGAAGATTAGGAAGTATGGTCCTGCTGTTTCTTTGGGCAACTGTCTTCATGTACAAGGTGAGGTTTACATTACCGATGTGGTTTGGAAACCTATACATTGTTTTGTCTTTAAATATTTTATTTCTCATTATACATACAGTCAAACCAGTCTAAAGAAGCCAGTCAAGGGAAGGAGCAAAAGAGGACTTTTTAGATAGGTTGTTGCTTAATACATGTTAATTTGCTCTAAAAGCATAGAAACGGGAAATAGTAAATGTGGCTGCTTAAGACAAATGGCTGCTCAATACCACGTGCACAGGTCTGACTGTGCATACATGTAAATAGCAACACATTGTACATAATAAAATAAGGGAGATTAGTGTAGATATCATACTAGCATGTTAAGATATATAACTTTTGTATTAACAAGTGTATTCAAGCTATGTTTACATATTTTAACAATGAATATTGTAATCGTTTTTATAATTAAGCATTGTCACAATTGGTTCTATGAATATTAAATACCTTTTTGTATAAATTGAGAAATAAGTTGGTGTATGTAGACAGTAGAGAAAAGAGAGTAGATGAGAGAAGGAAATGGAGGTTAGGATAAAGAGGAGGAGTACTTGACACTCCAAGTCTGAAATCAGTTTGTTGACATCAGTAATTCAGTTGTAATTTGTCCCATTTGCTGTTATGTTGTCCAAGTTTATCTTTTGCTGTTGCTATTATTCTTTCTAAAATTTTAATACATTTTAAATATTTGATAAAGTTAATAAACTTAAGAATTGTTTTCGATTACACAGAGATTTATACATGTGTTTCATCCATACCAGATTATAAGAAGCTTGCATGAGTTTGAGAAAGATTCTATCGGAACCAAAAGAACCATGAACAATTGTTTTTCTTGAAAATTTGAATAATTATTTTAATTTAATTCATTATATTTTTATCACGATTGTTTTTAAAACGTTATATGATTTTTGGCATACATGTATGTATAAAATGTTAAGTGACAGATGATTCCAATGTCACAGCGCGAGAATTTTATCTCGGCCCTAGTGGGAGATAGAAATATCTGTACCCAGTAAAAATGCAGGTATCCTTATCTGGTTTTCAAGAAAAGGATATATCTGACAGTTCCAATGTCAGCTATTTCTATCTCACCAACTTAGGTCAAGATACAAAACCATGTGATATCATGCTGTTCTAAGATTTTTCGACATTTTTAAAATATAAAAAAAAATATCAAGATATAAAGAATACCATGTTACTACTTGTTCAGGTGAGGCTTAGATAAAAGCAACCATTTTTTATGCTGAATCTGATGAAGTTGATAATAATAGACACTTACATGGTATTCGCTTTATCATGTCAATATTTCTAGTTCATCTTTTTTATGAAATGGAAAGTCAGCATCAAACTTTTGTTACAGTCTCTAGACACTTTGTCCTGGTGAAAACATGTAATTATACATAATGACATCATGTGCCTGATAAACTTGCATTGACATGATAAACCTATGTTTTTCAACATGTTTATATAACACAATAAAACTAAACATGTATGTATATATATATATATATATATATATATATATATATATATATATATATATATAAAGATATAGATCCAATAGAGATTTTTCAACATACTTATATAGTAAAATAAATGCTAAAGTAGACATTTTTCAGCATGTTTGTATAGCATAATAATATATAACATTTTTATATAAAGTCAAACCTGTAACAGGAAGAAGCAAAAGAGGCCTTTTAAGACAGGTCATTGCTTAATACAGGTTAATATTCTTTGAAAGCACAGAAATGGGAAATAGAAAATGTGGCTGCTTAGATCAAGTGGCTTAATAGAGGTGACCGCTTACGCAGGTTTAACTGTAGTCTTGGTATATAAAAAAGTTCAAAAGAATCTCAAATTTTGTTCACATTTTTATAGCAAGAAGCCAAAGTAGAAATATTCCACCAATGATTGATTTAAAATTGTTGTTTCAGAGAAGCCCACCACCACCAAGGACAGCAGCGTGCTGATGAACCTTTTGTTGAAAGGAGAGGACAAAGACAACGGTTACTCTGCAGTAACTATACCTGTAAGTCATGTTATCTTTTTGAAAAAAATAAAAAGAATAAAAAACTATATACATGTACGCTGTAAAATCCCATTTGATTAAATATGCATGTGTAAAAGGAATAATACATGTTTTTGGAGATGAAATGAAACAAATAAATTTTATAACAACAAGAGGCCCAAGAGGGCCTGAGCACGCTCTACTGACTCATAGTTGCCATAGCACTTTTTGAAATTCTACTATGCAATAGAAACATCGGGGCGGGGTCATTTTTAACTCTAGGGTCACCATTTGAACAAATCTAACAAAACTATAGTTGGTCATCATTACTACATAAACATTTTGAAAATGTTTGGACCATTCATGAGAAGAAGACTTTTTAAGTTTTGGACTATTTTTAGTAATGGTGGCCATCTTGAATTTTAGATAGAAAAAATAAATCTTTTGTATAGTCTCCTATGCAATAGAAACATCCATCCAAAATTATTTCCATCTAAAAAAAAAAAAAAAAAATAAAAAAATATTAAATTGACATGTGTCCCCATATTGAACTCTCGGGGCAGGGACATTTTTTACCGTAGGGACACCATTTGAACAAATCTAACAGAACTATAGTTGGTCATCATTACTACATAAACATTTTAAAAATCTGTTGGGCCATTCATGAGAAGAAGATTTTTTAGGTTTTGGATTATTTTTAGTAATGACGGCCATCTTGAATTTCTGATCGAAAAAAAAAAATCTTCTGTATAGTCTCCTATGCAATAGAAACACCCATGTGAAGTTTCAGTCTAATTGGCCTCGTGGTTTAAGAACAGATGAAAGAAAAAGAGAATTTTCTGTTTTCCCATAGTATCCCTATGTAAACTTCTAAGTCACCTTACAAGGCCCCTATAAATTTTAGCCCCTAAATTCTTATCTGCAATCAAACCCCTACACGTAGGGATAATTTATGCAAAATATGAACAAATCTGACATACCGGTTCTTAAGAAAACGATTTTAGTAATTCCCAATTTTTACCCTTTTGGGGCCCCTCCTGACCCCTTAAGACAGTGGAACCCAGGCATTTTTACAAATCTGAACCTCCTTCACTAAACAATGCTTCTGTGAACATATAGGTAAAAATCATTTCCATTTTAAAAAAAAAGAAATGAAAAATATTATGACATGTGTCCCCTAATTGAACCCTCGGGGCAGGGTCATATTTAACCGTAGGGACACCATTTGAACAAATCTAACAAAACTATAGTTGGTCATCATTACTACATAAACATTTTGAAAATCTGTTGGGCCGTTCATGAGAAGAAGATTTTTTAAGTTTTGGACTATTTTTAGTAAAGCGGCCATCTTGAATTTCAGATCGAGAAAAAAACCTTCTGTATAGTCTCCTATGCAATAAAAACACCCATGTGAAGTTTCAGTTTAATTGGCCCAGTGGTTTCAGAGAAAGTGCTGCTAACAGACGACAGACGACAGGCAATGCGCCATCGCATAAGCACTTCTGGCCTTTGGCCAGTAGAGCTAAAAATTATTAAAGCACCTCAATTATAGTGAGTCTTGGAAATGACAAATATAAGGAGCATGTGGTCCAGTGATAGAGTATGGGACAGGAGATTGGAAGATAGTCTGTTCTGTTCTCCACCATGGCTATGTATGATGTCATTGAGCAAGACACTTTATCTGCATAGGCTACGTACTGGTTTTACGCAGGAAGACTTTGAGTGTGATTTGTTTAAGTTTTAATCCAGTTTTACTCATGTTTTCTCTAAAAGTATCGGAATGTGAAAAAGCAAATGTGGCTGCTTAAGATGACTGACTGTTTAATAGAGGTGGCCGCTTACACAGGTTTGACTGTAAACGTATTTCCTAGTGTGTGTTTTCCCTGATTATACATGTATTGATAAAAACTAATAAAAATTAGTGCCGTAGCGGACACTTAAATGATGTGCAAGAACTTGTTTCACAATCAATGTAACGTAAATAAGTTTCCCATCTCGAAATGCATTCACAATTGCTTAGAAAGACTTCAAGCATGATTTGTCTAAGTTGTAAAAATTTGTTTTACAATCGATGTAAAGTAAATTAGTCAAATCTTAATATGCCTCTTTCAGAACATATCAGGAAAAAGCAATGATCATCAGTCAGAAATTCTACGTCACCTTCTGAAATCAGTGCCTGGTCTTGACTTCAGGATAGGGACACTGGCAGTCAACAGACATCTCCAAGACAGAGCTTCAGTTAGACTCAACGTCGATGACTAGTAGTCAGTGTCCAATGCTTGTAAAAAGAATTTTTGGAACTTTTCAAAAAGATTTTGTTGTTATGAGAAAAAGTGTTTATTTTGCTCATTTTCCTAAACTGTTTTTATGATATACCATAATGAAAAGTGTCAAGAACAAAGTGTAAAAAGGAGAACATTCTGGGATGTAGTGATTTTCTGTTTTAAGCAAGACACTGTGTTCCACATTACATAAGAAGACAAAAAGTGGAGTGGGTTAGCCAGGAATTTTGTATGCATACAATGTAGAAACTATCACAATGAAGGTTGGCTTAAATAGTGTTTAATTGAAGTGTTAAGTTAAAAATTAATTAAGAATCGTAGCTCTAGGAAAGATTGGAAAATAGATAAATATACTTTTTTACTCAGACATAAATGGCACTACAGAGTTCTTGGATGTTGCTGCAGAGACAGTTTGTACATACAAAAGATAGTTTTTGATAGTTTTTGTGTAGGTCATCATTTTGCATAATATTTTTGTTATGAACAAGTAAGTTGAATTGCGATACCTGCATATGTCAAGATGTTTTTATCCAGTCTTCTCAAAGTAGAAGAAAAAAAAGACGCAGGTGTTACTCTTTCGTCGGTGGTGTCAAAAATTCTGCATTTTTTTGTGATGAATTATGTTTGACATTATTTGCTATGTTTCTTGGATAATGTTTCCGCTAAATCAGCAATACTTGGTCAGCAGTTGTAAAGTCATTAATGAGTGGTACAACTCATACTATATGCTATTATTTTAGAATACCATGACCTTTACGTATTAATAATTTTTAATACTTTTTGTGATTTTGTGTTTATCTCCGTTTCTTAGGTACAGTTATGCCTGAGCCCACCATTCTTGGTTCATAGTTGTGTATTGAGTAGAACAGCTCAAAACCATTCACCACTATTCACAACTATTCCAGATGACCTGGCTGCTGTTTTACCAACATAAACTTAGTTATACTAGTTAAAAACATATACTAGTTAAAAACTTAAATCTAAGAAAAGCAACCAGGTGATCATGATTTTAGACTGGTTCCAGTAAAACTGCATATTATTTCATTGACATTGATTGTATAATATATAAATAACTAGTCAAAACTTAGTTAAGATTTTAAGTATTAAAGTAAGATGTTTGTGAAACAGAAGCCAGGATTCCTATGCATGATTAAGTTTACTTTGGTGTACATATCCCTCGTTAAAAGTTATTAGAAAAAAAAATCATGATAAGTAATTGCATCTGTTTAATGTTTTGATTTTGTATAGATAGCCAGATTGGATCATACTTTGAAATAAAGCAATACAGGCAAGACAGTGGACCCTGCAGAATTCTCATGTTTTGAAAGCATCCTTTTTCATGTGTAGTAACATTTAATAGATATATATACTAGTATATTTAGAATGTGTGTTATTCATGTACATAGTATGCATTGACATTGTTACATTGGTTTGGTTGTTTTTGTATGTAGTTTTGCATTATCACATAATTTGTTCCTTTTTTTCTTAATTGTTAGAGTGTGTTTACTGTAAACCAACTGTCAAAACTGATGAAAAAAAAGGCAAAAAAGGGGGAAAAAGTAAAAAAAAAAAAAAAAAATATATAAGAAAAATATAAAAAAAATATATATATATATAGTAATACTGAAAAAATGAATAGGAATGGCCAAGAGCATTGTAAATTGCAATTTGTTATAATTGTTGATGACACACTTCTGCTAACATGAGTGAAAAAAAGAAAAAATTTACATTGAATTGCTTGAACACGTCATCATGTCTGGTCACATGAGAAGATTTATTTTCGAAGGCATGGATGTTGCTTAGTTTTGTACTATTTAAGTCGGGCAAACTTTGAAATAAACATTTAAAGATTTTGAAACATGTCTTTTGATAATTTTTTCATCCAAGATAAGATACTGAATTGTTAAAAGACGAAAGATTTATTTGTTTACATTTTTGTTAAGCCATCCTCCTATTAACTTATTCCGTAGCGCGTCTGATTATAGATACAGGGGTTGTGGTTTTGATTCCCCGTGGTGATTGACATGTGACATTGAGTTTCACTTCCATTTGCCTCTCACACTGAATCAAGCGAGAATGTTATCATTTACCTGTAGAGATGGGATGTGCTTGAGTACTGGTTAACCTTCCAGGTTCCCAGGAAAGAGTGGTTAGGTTAACTGATTGTCTGATTGTCTATTAGCCCTTGATGGCATAAAAATTACTCTAAATGCAGTAAAACTTGTGTAAGCGGTCACCACTATTGAGCAGCCACATTTGTTATTTCCCATTTCTAAGCTTTCAAAGCATATTAACCTGTATAAGCAACAACCTGCCTTAAAAGATCACTTTCGCTCTTCCCTTGACTGGCTACTTAAGACAGATTTGACTATTAACAATAATAAGTTAATTATTTATACTTTAATAATAAAGAAAAAAAATACCAAAAAAGCCAGTGATTGGATTAATAAAATGTTGTTGAAGTTCAAAAATGTGCATGATAAAGCACATAGCATGATTTTGAAATTTATATAATATAAATCCATCCTATTAGGATATTGAGAGCCTCACAGATTTCAAAATGAGTTCTCTTGTTAAATAAAGACTTTATTATCATTATAATTACTATTAAGCTTCAAGTAATGAAGTTTTTTATGAAGGTTAACTAAAACCACACAAACAGGTCAATGTAGTAGAGAGAAAAGAAGTATATACCAAACTTGTAATTTTGATATACATAATATAAATTTAGAATTACATAATTATATTGTAATAGGATTTTTTTTATAACAGTTTATATTATAATCATTTTTATTGCTTGTTTTAGACAGTCAGGTTTGTGGCTTTATAAGAGGACTGGACAGCTACTCATCATGGTTGTACATATTTTATGCTGGTTCATCTTTGAATTATGAGAGACTTTATACTGCATGTGGTATAAAAGTAAAAATGAAAAAATATTTTTAAAGTGTTACAAAAGTCATTTTTCTTGTTAAAATATTACTCCCAAGTTCGACTTTTTCAATATTTTAATATGGAATTTAAAACATATTTGACCGGATCTGCTGTTTGAAACAGCTTTTATAGAAGTCACTTTATAAAGTTAATACCAATTTTGTAACAGTTTTATTAATATTCATATTAAAACATATTTTCTGAAATTATGGAATGTTCGTATGTTAGTTCTTTAATTTATTATTTGAAGGCATTATTTGTTGTCAATGATATTAAAAAACATACTATAAGCTCATATATTAAATATTTATCAATACAAGTACCTTTTTGTTTATACTTAGTTTAAATTTCTTGAAATAGTCAGACTAAAAGTTCTTTTTGCTTAAACTTTGTGAAACATTTGAACAGCTGGGCCCAGTAAGCTTAGTTACTAGCACATATGACTATCAATCCAGGGGTCATGAGTTTGAATCCCTGCCTGGTCTGTTATGATTGATATACAACATTGCATCTCATTGTCATTAGTCTCTCACTGCTTATTCAAGCGGGGAATTTATCAGATACTTGCGAAGATGGGTGTGCTGGAGTACTAGTTAACCTTCCAGGAAAGCGCGGTTGGGTTAGATCATCAGTTAGCCCTCAATAAAACAATGCTAAATATTCAAACAAATCAGACAAAAAACATTTAAAAAAATATACATATTTTATTCAAACTTGTACTTAGGGTCTGGTCCCCGTCATAAACAAAAGATATATTTATGTTCTGGGATGACATTTTGGAGCAAACCAAGACTTTTACTTTTTATATAGATCCTACAATCCGAAAAGCTCATTTCTTATGTAACAAGCGGTATCTCCCATTTTATTATGTGTTTATATGTATCTACAAAACATTGGAGTTTCTGTAGCAACAACAGAAATAATGTTTACCATGGATAATGTAGTTCCACAACTTTTACATTGGACAACATTGAATCTCAAGGAGATCTATGATAATAGGCCATCTTCTCCTGTGGTCAATTGTCACAATCAGTCAGGCAATCAAACTCCACTTGACCCTTATGAAGTTCTTTCTTATCCTGTTGTCAAAATTCAAATCTATTCATGGCCTATTTAAGTTGAGGTCAATTATACAAACTGGCGGTATCTACTTCTTTGGTTGTCAAAGGTCAAATCTATTCATGGCCTATTTAAGTCAAGGTCAATAATACCAACTGGCTGTATCTTCTTCTTTGGTTGCCAATGGCCAGTCTATTCATGCAATGAAATAATCTTTGACCAATGTTGAAGTTAAGGTCAATAATATAGAATGTCTGGATCTACTTCTCTGGTTGTCAAAGGTCAAATCTATTCATGCATTGAAATTACCTTTGACCCATACAAGTGACCTATTGAAAGTATTATACATTTAAGCTTTTAGTGTCATGCCTGAGGTCAATCTTCACTTGTTTCAGTTCCTTACTTATTTACATGAATGTTTTACCCAGTGTCATAAAAGTCAAGTCACAAAATTCTTATATATTCATTATCATCTAAATTTCCTGAAAAGTGTCATAGAATTTATTTACAGTTGCGGAACCTATTGAAATTATTATAAAAGTGTTATTTAAGTTTATAGTAACATTCTTCACTTGTTTCAATTCCTTTCTTATTTACATGCATGTTTTACCCAGTGCCATAAATATTCTTATTTATTCATTTTCTAAATTTTATGAAAAGTGCCATAGAACTTAATTAGTCATTTTTAAGTTACTAAACAGGTGGCTTTACATTAAAAAGCAAAACAAAACAACAACATTGGATTAGAATTCTACATTCAAACAATAATGCCGAAACATCCCCAAGTCAGCTGTACAGATGTCGGTAAGCCTAACACTCTTAAATTTGGTAGGTTTCATACTGGTATATATTTGTATTTACCAAAGTTTTAAGATTTTCAGAATAATTTTTAATGCATGATAACAAGGTTTCATAGATTTCAAGCAAAGAAATACTTAAAAGGGAAGAGTTTAGTGCAATAAATTTAAACCTTAAATTAAAGTTGAATTTTTTTATTTTAATTATTCTTTCTTTTTTTGAAAAAAAAAATATATTTAGTTTTCCAGTTTTTACATTTTTTGCTTAATACAAACCAATAAAGTGTGCATGCACAGTGAAAATAGGCAATTTTCCTACATTTTATGTGAATATATCATGGTTATAACAGTGAAGGCTCTCTTGCCATAGGGTAATATTTACACATATTACTCTGAGTGTACTAGACAACAATCAGAATAAATATCTTTGTATGGCAAGAATGCCTTCATTAAAAATATAAAAAACAATTTAAATGTGAAAAATAGAACAAATTTAGTCTCCCTAAGTACTTTCCTTAATTTTAACTGTTTTTGGAGTCTTTAGAAAAAACATGAAATTAAAAAATAAAATAAACATGTTTTTAAAGAATGAATAATGTTTAAAACAAATACACCAAAATTTGCTGAAAAACAAGTATTTAAAACTATTGCATTTTACAGAGCCGATATTTGTGCTTTGTGAACCTGGTCCTTTGTTTAATCTCAAAATATCAGGATTTGTAAATCTATCCAAGTTTGTCTTAGGGTCTTGGTATCAAACTTACACATTAAAAAATGAAATATCAAAAATAGTAAACAATCATTAAATCTGTACCGTACAACTTCCTACAGATAAAAATCCTCTGAAAAAGACTCTGCACAGACTTTTATGTGCCTATTTTCTTTAAAAATAAAAAATTGTATGACTCTCATTTTATTGTATCACTTTTTATTTGGATTCAAGAAGACAAAAAAAGTACATAACATATCTCGCTAAAACAAATCTTATAAATTGAATTGATACATTATAACCGGTAATATAAAGAAAACTGCATAATATATAATGTAAGTTTGTTTAAGGAGCAAGATGTATATTTTGCAGTAACTAGACATTTCCCTTTTCAAAGGATAGAAGTGTTCATATTATATAAATAGTATATGTATGTTAATATATATATAAAACATATATAAGAATATATTTAAACATATATATGTATATAAAAAATGTATAATGAAAAAAAAAAAAAAAATGAAAATAATTTTTGAAAAAAAAGGAAAAAACAAAGGTAACCATGAAACATACTTAGAATAGCATTGTATAAGTATACATATTTGTAAATAGTTTCCATCTTTTGTTGTTTTGTAGTTTTAAATGCCAGAATATGCCTTGTATCAATTTCTTTAATGACATAAAATATTTTGAATCTTCAGATTTCTTAGAGTTTTAGTTTTGCTTTTTTATTATTTTGCTTTTAGTTAATTTTTGTTTAAACCTGTATTAACTTGTTCAGTCAGTATTGTTGATACTGTAACATTCAATTGTACATGAAGATATATGGGTGTATGTGATACATCTAATTGTACGAGGTACATGATGTATTGATCATGGTACATCTAGTTGTAAATGATACACACGCTGGAACAGATACATCTAGTTGTACAATGTACACATGCTGGTCCATGGTACATCTAGTTGTACAAGTTACACATGCTGGTACATGGTACATCTAGTTGTACAAGGTACACATGCTGGTCCATGGTACATCTAGTTGTACATGGTACACATGCTTGTGCATGGTATATCTAGTTGTACAAGGTACACACGCTGGTACAGATACATCTAGTTGTACAAGGTATACATGCTGGTGCATGGTACATCTAGTTGTACAAGGTACACATGCTGGTCCATGGTACATCTAGTTGTACAAGGTACACATGCTGGTACATGACACATCTTGTTGTACAAAGTACATATGCAGGTCCATGGTACATCTAGTTGTACAAGGTACACATGCTAGTCCATGGTACATCTATTTGTACAAGGTACACATGCTGGTACATGGTACATCTAGTTGTACAAGGTACATATGCAGATACAAGGTACATCTAGTTGTACAAGGTACATCTAGTTGTAAATGATACACACGCTGGTACAGATACATCTAGTTGTACAAGGTACACATGCTGGTCCATGGTACATCTAGTTGTACAAGGTACATATGCAGATACAAGGTACATCTAGTTGTACAAGGTACACATGCAGGTACATGATACATCTAGTTGTACAAGGTACACATGCAGATACAAGGTACATCTAGTTGTACAAGGTACACATGCTGGTACATGGTACATCTAGTTGTACAAGGTACATATGCAGGTACATGGTACATCTAGTTGTACAAGGTACACATGCTGGTACATGGTACATCTGGTTGTACAAGGTACACATGCTGGTACATGGTACATTTAGTTGTACAAGGTACATATGCTGGTACATGGTACAGCTAGTTGTACAAGGTACATATGCAGGTACATGATACATATAGTTGTACTAGGTACATATGTAGGTACATGGAACATCTAGTTGTACAAGGTACACATGCTGGTACATGTACGAAAAAATAGTAACATCTAAGATGTTTCATTAACATGTAAGTTATTTTGAATTTTTAAAAGGGATATACTTAACAAGACTTTCAACAGCTCACATGAGGATATTAGTGAAACACTGAATTAACGTATTTCGTGACTTTTTATTTGCAACTTCAAATTGAATAAGCCATAGTGAAACAGGCCCCAGATATTTAACACGTGTCACAAGTTGAGAAAGAGGTGCAATCTGTCACAGTATTTTGACAGCTGTGACATATCACTACTACATATTAGTGCGTAGTGCGATTCCTAATATCATCAGGGTAAGAGTCATTGTATATTTCAAACCGGCAACTGTCATTGTAGAATATCGCATTACAGCATAGTATGCTTCATATCTCAAGATGACATATACCAGTATATCCAATTGTATGAAAGTAAAGTATCTCCGCATATTCAATTGTATCAAACCCCCTCGATGGCATCAAAATGAAGCTAAATATTCAATCTATCAATCAATTGTATTAAAGTATATGTCGACATATTCAGTTGTAATAAAATAAGATCTCTTGAGTATATTCATGTGTAATAGTATAAGGTCATTTTACAGTGTTTTGTACGAGTTCAATATATTCTTATATTGTACAACACTGTAAAATTAACTTTTTATTCTTTACTTCGATCTGAAAAAAAATTATTAAAAGAGTAAAGAAAAAACAAGATCCTTTTAAATAAATAAACCGTGAGTTCAAAGAGGCAGACGAAGGAAGATATTTGAATTTTCTCAATGTCTTGATTGTCATGAGGAACATTTTAATCGCCATATCGAATTTTGAACTATACAATATAAAATTTATTGGATCCAATAAACTTCTTCATATTATACAGTCACGTGGTAACATCTAGAGTACGTGATTGGCTATACACTTACAGGTATAGAATAAAATAAAAATATCTGTTTATTCAGGTGTTATCTCCGTAGGCCATTATAAACTATTCCTAGATTTTCATTCAAACTTGTTTCCAAATGGAGTCAGACAGGGGTTGCAATTTTTTTTTATTCAAATATTAAGCAGAAGTGTCATAAAAGGTGTGAAATGAGAGAATTGAAGAGCAAAAGGTGTTGTTTTGGCAAATTACGGTTCATTGTGCAAAGAAAAAAATATATCCTGTATGCATGTTTTTAACAATGAAATATGTCAGGGCAGGGTATATATATTTTTTTTCAACAATAAATTATGTTAAGATGGGGAAAAAAAAAGGGAAAATTGGGATGAAAATCTAGGAATTCATTTATTATGGCTTATATTCATTTGTGATCAAATAAAATATCTCTGTATATTTATGTGTAATAAAATAAAAAATATCTTTCTTCTGTAACAGTTGCAATAATATAGTTACTATTAGCATTGTTTTGTTATTTGGAACCCCCTTTTATCTCACCTTTTCATGAAAAGAAAATATGAAATTTGTTGGTGAAACAAAAAGAAATTGAGTGTTACTCTTCTGTTAATGTCAACATTAAATCTTTGCGATTTTTTATAATAGCTTCATTTACTTTCTTTTAAACTATTTTGGGTAGAGCCATAAAACTTGGTCCATCATTGTGTTATGAATGTTATACCCATAAAGCAATATATAAGGCAAGACATTTAAAATTTCTTAATTTTTTTTTCAGGAGTATTACCGTTAAAACTTTATGATCTTTAACACACATTTTTTATATACACATGCTTTTATCTTATGTTTTGTGAATACACATTGTGTAATAAAATTTATTATTGTCTTGAGAAATAATGACTTATGTTTGTTATTTTCTTGCCATTTCATTTTTTTGTATTTGTTCCTGTGTTAGCTCTACGTGACAACCAGACATGACAACCAAACATGACAACCAAACTTCAGTTATACTTCAACATTGTTTTTTTCCACTCATTTCACTCAACTATATGTTTTATTCATTTGATTTAAACAAAATTGTTTTTAGCTCACCGGGAGAGGAGAGCTATTGCCATGTCGTCTACCACTCTTGTCTGTACAGTCTCAAATCCATGAAAGGGGATATACTGGACGACAACGACGCTGGGGTCATGGCAATAGCTCTTCTTTGACTTCGTCCCGGCGAGCTGAAAATGTTTTTTTCTACATTCAATTGTATTAACTGTAACCTACTTTGGTAAGTTCTGATCTTTTCCATAAAATAAGATAGGATGATGTTTACTGAAATATGTTCTGGATCATAGATTCCTCATGGAGATCATATTCATCAATGCCTTGGATTATGATTCTCCAAAATATGAAAACAAAATATAACTTCTATTATCCCACCAACACACCAACAATCAGTATAACAGTACTGTGTACAGCAATTAATTAGTACAATGGCACTGTGTTCATCAATTAATAAATCAGTTTAACAAGACTGTGTACAACAATTTATTAATCAGTATAACAGTAATGTTCAACAATTAATCAGCATTACAGTACTCTGTATAACAATCAATTAATCAGAATAACAGTACTTTGTTCAACAATTGATTAATCAGTATAATACTGTGTACAACAATTGATTAATCAGTATAATACTGTGTACAACAATTAATTAATCAGTATAACAATACTGTGTACAACAATTAATTAGTACAATGGCACTGTGTTCAACAATTAATCAGTATAATAGTACTGTGTACAACAATTAATTAGTATAACAGTACTGTGTACAACAATTAATTAATCAGTATAACAATACTGTGTACAACAATTAATTTATCAGTATAACAGTAGTGTTCAACAATTTATCTGTATAACAGTACTCTGTACAACAATTAATTAATCAGTATAACACTAGTGTTCAACAATCAACCAGTACAACAGTACTGTGTTCAACAATTAATCAGTTCAACAGTACTGTGTTCAACAATTAATCAGTACAATGGTACTGTGTTCAACAATAAATCAGTATAACAGTACTGAGTTCAACAATAAATCAGCACAACAGTACTGTGTTCAACAATTAATAGGTACAATGGTACTGTGTTCAAAAATAAATCAGTATAACAGTACTATGTTCAACAATAAATCAGTATAACAGTACTTTGTTCAACAACCAATCAGTATAACAGTACTCTGTATAACAGTACTCTGTACAACAATTAATCAATATAACAGTACTGTGTTCAACAATTAATCAGTATAACAGTACTCTGTACAACACTTAATCAGTATAACAGTACTCTGTACAATAATTAATCAGTATAGCAGTACTGTGTTCAACAATTAATCAGTATAACAGTACTCTGAATAACAATTTATCAGTATAACAGTACTCTGTATAACAATTAATCAGTATAACAGTACTGTGTTCAACAATTAATCAGTATAACTACTGTGTTCAACAAGGACTAAAATTACAATATCTTCTGAATGGTGTGTTGTTAATCAATGCTTATTTATATTAGCTAGCAGCTAATTTTTACTGTCAGGGATAGTCTAAATGACATTTATTGTGACATTTATTGATGTTCAGTTGTCCAATATATAAATAGGGTTTACTTCTGGGCCCAACCCTGTACAACTATTTATCAAGAGATCAAGAAAACAGATGACTAGGTAGTTCACTATGTTTTGGGTAGCTTGTCTGGGTGCCAGGGCTCTGTACACTAACAGAAGCTATATGTATTGCTCTCTTAGTACATTCCAGCAGTTCCAAATCTGCCCGTGTAGCTACAAAAAATGACAATGCTCCAATAAATGAGTCCCCAGCACCCTGAAATATACAACAAGATATGTGAATGTCTTACAAGTCCTTGGTATCCGTGTCATAAATATTACTGGGAAATAAATATAACTGATGTTACAGACAATAATATCTCTTATGGTATATCAACGTTTAACATTGACAACTATATCCTTCATGGCACACCATAGTTTAACACACAAGTTTATTTCTAGCCAGGCTCAGTTAGCTCAGCCAGTAGCACATCTGACTATGATTCCAGGTGTCATGAGTGCGAATCTCCAACCGGCCACAGTTTTCGTGATGATTGATAATTATACAACATTGCGCCTCATCGTCATTCGTCTCTCACTGCTGAGTTATTTTTCGAGCTTGGTGTGCTCGGTTACTTGTTTACCAGGAATGAGTGACTGAGTAAACTGATCATCTGTTAGTTCTTGATGGCATAAAAATGACTCTAAATACATGTAATTCATCAAACAAACAAATCTTTTAAATTTTATTATTTAAGCTTTTAAGTAACATTTTCTGTTTTAAAACAAAGTTTACAGGCCAATAAAAATAAACAATGATGAAAACAAAGCTAAAAAGTGGGAGTTCTTTTTAATGTCTGAATTGCTGTTTCACAGCTCTACAAACATGTAGCTATTAAACAATATATTAGTAGACATTTAAAACAAACAAAATTATATTCCACAAATGGGAAAGTTCCAATACAGTTAACCCATTATTATATATTTTATTAAAATTCTTTTCTGGTATTTGCAGCACTATTGGCTAAACTCGTCCAACATGTAACTTTTTTTAAAAATATTTCTCTAATCAAATAATGTTTTCCATTTTTACCTGAAATTACAGAACTAAATAACAATATGTTTTATGTTAAACTTACTGTTGTATCAATTGCCTTAACTACAGGTGCTGGCACATGTACAAGTTCTTGGCTTCCACCCTCTGCAACAACACAACCCATCTCTCCCAGCGTGATTATAACATTACAGCAACCTAACTCTAGCAATACCGTTGCTGCAAGTTTAGCATCTTCAACAGTTTTTATCACTTTTCCCGTCAATATTTCTGCCTGAAATGGAGAACGAATGTCTTATACATGTTTTGTTTGTACTATAGGTGGATGTTCTGGTTGGGTCTACCAGTCATGTTATAATTAAAGTTGTATTTTTACAAATATTTGCAGGTTGGGGTGGATGGAAATTTTCTGCCATGTCCAGGTGGTCTCTGGCACTGTCTCACAGTAAGATTATTTACCTATCACTGTTGATAGATTGAATTTTTAGTGTCATTTTATGCTATCGAGGGCTAACAGATGATCAGTTAACCGAACCACTGTTTCCTGGGATCCTGGAAGGTTAACCAGTATTTGAGCACGCCCATCTCTACAAGTAACTGATAACTTTCCCACTTCAATCAGCAGTGAGAGATGAATGATAATGAAATGCAATGTTGTATATTAATCATCACGGAAACTGTGGCCTGGCGGGATTGAACTCACTACCCCTGGATTGATATTCAAACGCACTAACAAATGAGATAATTGGGACTGGCCTTTCACTGTTGAAGGCCTGGATGGGAGTTAGGCTTGGTCTAAAAATTTAATGTGAGAGAATTTGCTAGTTCTCTGCAAAAAATAAATGGTTCTAATCAGATTTATTCAGAGGTCTTTCTCCACCAATAAAACTAGATGCCAAATGTAATAACCTGTTAGGTGGAGAAATTTGGCTGTACATTCAATAATAAAAACAAATGTTACAAAATAATTCAATCATGCTTGTTGTTTAATTCATCTAATACTTATTTTAGCAGGTAAACTTCATTTAATTTATACATATCTTTAATACTGGAGCAGTGGTCTATGTAGTGGAGCATCCACCTCCACCTGCACATCCCTGGCCAGGTCATACCAAAGACTTGAACAAGAGTTGTCAGAAGACCAACAAAGCTCGCCTCTGGGTGTTTAAGTCCAAAAAGGGCCACAACTGTGCCAAAATGCAATCCAGAGTTATGGTTCTTATCTCTGTGTGTTCCATTGATGATGGTAAAGACACATGCAAAGTTTCATTCATATCCAATGAGTGGTTGCATCAATATCTGAAACTTGTACGCAAAAGTTTAACCTGGGTGTCTACAAACGACGATGCCGACAACGCCGGGGTCATGACAATAGCTCTCCTTGGACTTCGTCCCGGCGAGCTAAAAATGATACTAGAGCCGTCATCACTTAGATGAATGTTCTAGGTCCGGTCGGCCCTGTGTCAGTATAATATGACTATGTGGGGTATCACACCATGTGTCTGCGGCATGATACTCCAGTGTGGCAGCATTAAGAATACTGTCTCAAGTAAACACCATCACGATATGACTTTAAAATTGTTGAAAGTGACGCTAAATAACAACAATAACAACAAAATCAATGAAATGCTTGTGAACATGGATTTAGTAAAAATTGTCTCATGTAATTGTTAATACAAGCTAACTTTGATTACTTCATGACAATAGAATTCACAGAACAGAAAACTCCTATCCCACTCATAGCTATATAACACTGACCTCAGATTCATTTGGACAAAAAATATCAGAAAATCTGTAAAATTCTTCATCTAATTTTGCCGCTGGAGCTGGATTTAGTATGGTTTTCACTGAAAAAATACAAAAGGAAATAGACAATGTCAATAGCAACCTAATATTGTCTCCTAGTTTTATCACATTTTACATGGAGATGTCTCTCAAATGTGGATTTTGGAAGAACCCTTGTGTATACTTAAAGATTTATTTTTCAAGGACCATTGTGTAAATTTAGAATTTTAGATGTTAATTTACACTTAAGCAGGGCTGTAGTGAAGTGGATAGAGTGTTGGTCGCTCAAGCCAGAGATTGCGGCTCTATCCCAAGCTTGACCTAATGTCTCTCAAAAACAATGCTCAGTACTGGTTCTACCAAGGAATAATATTGAGGAATATTTATGAAGGGTGATCCAGAAATAACCGGACTGCCCCTGTTTCTTTTTCATTTTACGGATTCTTACATGAAAATTTCAGCAAGTACACCTCTATTCATGCCAAATCTATAATTAGAACAATTTTCATTTCAGAAAAAGGAATTGTCATTTTATTTTTTACTATAGCAACCCAATGACGTTAAAGTGGGGCTCGTGTCTTTTTATGCTTTAAAGTGTAAAATTTAAGTTAAATTGATCAACTTCTAAATGTGATATTTTGGCATTAAAATGCATGATTATTAACCCGACGTCTTCAACTTCATATAACAAAATCTCAACGTCATTCCTGTTTCTGTTAGTAAACAACAAGGCATTAACAAATAATACCGGTTGTTTATTATGGCATCATTTGAGTCACAAGAAATGTCCGCAATTATCAAATTTTGTTTTCAGCTATAACATTCGCCAACCAAAACGTATGAGATGATACAGGCATCTACGGGAAAGAACTGTCACAGACGCAGGTTTTTTAATGGCATCAGAGGTTCCAAGACGGAAGAGTGTTACTAGAAGATTGGAAGGGGCAGAATCGTAAGACCACTATGGACGCGACATTAGTGACTACAATTAAGGACGTTGTATACAGCGATGTTTGTATGGTACAGGCTACAGCTATGGTACTGTTCAGCGAGTTCTTACAGAACAATTAAACATGAAAAAGGTCAGCTGATATGTTTGATCAGTGGATCGCTCAGCACAAGAAATGTATTACACTCAAAGGAGATTACATAGAGAAATTACTGATATACTTATTGTGACTGAGTTACACGACATCACCCGACGTTGCTTTGTGTTTGATGATGCTCCCCGCATGTCTGTTACAGGCAGTGTGTTTATGTATGTAGCTTCATTGTTACTTGTGCAAATGTCTTGATATTTTCTGGTATCGTGTATTAAAGATTGAACATCATGTGGAATGTTTTTCATTAATGTAACACATAACATACAGAAGTAATAGACTCAATCTGGTTATTTCTGGATCACCCTCGTATGTAATAAGTAATAACATCATGGTAATATTTCCAATGCCAGTTTCGAAATATATGTATATATGTATATATATACATTAAGCATTAAGCATTGGTAGCAAAGCTCATTTATTTACTATTTCTAACAACATATATGTGAGAAATTACACCAGACGACCACACCTCCATGTTTTCTTGCCATCTTCAGAGCTGCCAGTGTGATACTATGCTCAACCTCTAGCTGACACACAACGACCTTTGACCCTGCAATTACTGATTCTGCATTGGCAAGGTCTGTCTCATTGAGAAGGAGATTTGCTCCAGGAACTATCACAATGGAATTCTGACCTGAGATGGATATTAATAGAAACCAATTAGCAAACAAACTTTTGTTTCTACTGTTTATACATTGTAATATTAGATTAGCATGACCGAAATGTAGTGTAGTAAAATTTGGGAGAGGTTTTGGAACTTGATTAAAGAATAGAAAAACAAAAATTTGGGCGAAGGTAGGGAAAATTCTGTGTTTAACTGACTAATTGACTTTTAACAACATACCACTGTCATCAACACATATAGGAGCAGCCCCAGTGTTGGCCTCATCTGTGGTGTATACATGACCTGTAACAGATATGAGAGTAATTTATTATGCATTCATCAAAACCACTGAGAGTGATTTTTATTAGCCATGTATCATGTTTGGGTATTAAATAAGATTTACTGGTATATCATAAAATCTCAGCAGCAGTTTGGCGTAAATTTAATCATTTTTTGCAAGGTCATTATTGTAGTTAAATTATCAACCTTTGTGTAGTTCTATGAGTGATAGCAAGAATAGGTTTGTTTATTTGAATATTTAGTGTCAACAGACAATCAGTTATCCTAACTACTCATTCCTGGGATACTGGAACATTAACCAGTACTTCAGTACACTCATCTCTGCAAGTAACTGATAAATTTCTCACTTGAATAATCATGGAGACCGTGGTCGGGTGAAGATTCAAACTCACGACCCTTGGATTGACAGTCAGATATGCTGCCAACTGAGCCAACCAGCCATAGGACCACTGTAGCTTTATGCATGTTATAAGAGATGACAAAATTGAATCTTGGATATAATTTGTAACGAGGTTCTAAATTCATTCTGCACATTCATTTATTGATGTTTATCCAATCTGTTAATTTGTTGGTCTTGTACATGGAGAGCAAGCCTAGAATCTTCTTCCCTGTTGGCGTCAAATAACCTTTAAGTGGAAGTACGCAATAAAATCCTATCATTTATTCACTAATACACAATGTAAAAAATATTTTCACACATAATATACATAAGTAACTATTTCGAAACATTATACATGTATAATATGAATTTGACACGTTGGGAATTTAAGGCAGAAATATTATTTGTAACATGAGAAATGCTGAAAATGACAGCTAATGTAAAATCAGATTTAATCTATTTTACAATTATTTTGGATGAGTTTGTTAATAAATGCTTTGTGAAGGATTTATGCATAAATACTGGTACAGAAAAGTTATTAACCGGTATGACCCCCAACACATTTACGTATAACATGCATATGAAACAAGAAGTCATATTCATCTCTGTGAAGGATCTTTCAAATGCCTCATTATATTACAATATTGATTAATTACCTGTAGAAATGCCATTGTCTTTAAAGTTCTGGATAAAGTTGTCCCCAAATGTGTCTTTTCCTACCTTTTAAAATAACAAAAGATGCGTAAAACTGGTATATTATTATAAACATATATAACGTCTGTTAAAAACCAGAACCTGGTATCTACGTTTTTTGAAATTGTTCAGGAACGTGAAAAAACGTTGTCAAATGTTTAAAAATCCATATTTACACAAAATTCTTAGCAATTTGACTCATCAATACATGATTTAGTAATATACATATGTTTCAAATTATTTGTTCTTCAAATGATGACATATAAGACTATTTAGGTTTTGGCAGAATAAATTTAGTTAAAAAGCAGTATTTATGAATAGGTTAAACATCTTATCTACCGATAAGAGGTTCTGGTTTTGAGCAAAATGAAAAGTGTTCTTTATTTCAGCCAACCATACCCTGGTATCTATAGATGCATGTATTTAGCATATGTGAATAATAGACATTTCTGAAAATATTTTATGCCAGAACCTAGTAAATAACTATACCAGTCTTTAGCTTTAAGGACATGATAACAAATTGTATATAAATGGAGAGGCAGAATGTTGTATTAACCAAAACAATATTTTGGCATTAACAAAAGCAAGAGTTAAGTACTGTTTTTTTTTTGCTATATAAGAGTATACATGAATACGATGGTATGGCAGTACAACTTGATAACCAAAATCTAATAAGATAAAGACATAACACTGTAAATTGCCATATGCTGTTCTGGTTGTAACATAAGTCGCAGGAATACTGATACTTTTTAAAACAAAACATGTTATCTGGTGGGTTGATAACATTTATAATCATGATAAAGTCATATAGATGCATTAGCAATTAAGAGTTTTTTTTATCACACACAATGTGATTATATTTCTCGTAATCTACAGACATGCAATTCAGGTATATAAGGCTGTGATTATGTTTTCTTTTAATGATGAAAGAAACATTTACACAATTTTTATACACACATTTGACATACTATTAAATAGCATTACTATCAGACCTAAAATCGTGCCTTTTTGCAATTCATGGTTCTGATATCATTATAATCATTTTTCCTATACACCCTGGATATTTCTAGTTTCAAACAGTTTAAATACTAAGACATTGAGTTGAGAATTTTTAAGTACATGAACACTGAATATTTAAATGAATGTTTCATATCACCGTTCATTTGTCTTGTCTTCTACCATTACATGTATATAGATCTATGCTGTTACATGGGACATGTTTAAGTTTTAGTACTCGTTGAATTTGGATGGTATTCCACCATTCTTTCACAAAGCAATCTTGTCCTTTTTCTTGGCACTTGATATTTGTAATTTTGCTTTGTACAAATACAGCAGTTGTTCTTTTGACTATTTACTACGCATCATCTTCACTTTCTGATATTCCCTTAATTCGTCAAAATCATATTTGAAGTGGCACGTATCTGGATCATCTTTAATGATTCGCTCCACTATTTGCTGGTTTATTTTGTTTTTGCCCATTTTCCGTGTTGTTGTTCTGGGTGTTTTATATCTGACATTCTTTGAAATCCATATGTTTCGGGGTCACTATGTAGTAAGGACTTTTTTTTGCAGTGTCATAGATATCACAGTGTCCCACTAGCTTGTTAAAAAGATATTTGATTTTGACTTTTTTACTTCAATAGCTGCGTACATACAATTGCATATCATGTGCATTATGCCCACTCTCAAGACATTGATGGTCATTTATTTTGATGTTAGGTATTGTTTTTACAGAAATATAGATACGTGTGACCATGATCTGATTTCTGTTTTGCCTAGGTTATACACCTGAGTATAGAATTACGTGTTAAACTGAAGATTCCAAACTTGAAAGATTGAAATGTTTGATTTCTGATCAAAGATAATATGCTACCCTTTTGTCACCTGTACCATGTATAGGCAAGATATAACAACACCATTTGTTTATGCAATACATCACATTTACTAGTGAACATGGTGTGTACACAACTGATTGTAAGGTACAGGTGTGAACTTTGCTTCTCTGCCTTGCAATCTTGCTATCCTTGTGTTTTTGTTCGGGGCAAATGTTACAGCATCACTATCATTATTTGGGATGTACCAGTTGGTATGTACACTTAATTAAAATTTGAAATGTATTTTAATATTTTTTTTGTAGGCATTCGCTTTGGATTTTAGTGTTTCTTACTATCACTTTTATCTCCAAGTTCACTTTCCATTGTCTTTCTAGCAGTTTTGTTTACTTCTGTGATATACTTCTCTTTTATGGTTGTTGTATTGTTACATTAGTTTTCCTCTGTGACAGCACTTACATTATACAACTTCTCTTTTATGGTTATTGTATCATCAAGTTTGTTTTCCTCTGTGACAGCCTTTAATTACCCGTCTTCTCTTTCATGGTTGTTGCATCGTTACATTTATTTTCCTCTGAGGCAGTACTTACATTTTCCGATTTCTTTTTTATGACTGTTGTATCATCACGTTCGTTTTCCTCTGTGATAGCACTTACATAACCTGACTTCTTTTTAATAGCTGCAATATCGTTACACTCATTTTACTCTGTGACAACACTTACAATGTCCTTCTTCTCTTTTATGGTTGTTATATCGTTACACTCATTTCCTCTGTGACAACACTTACAATATCCAACTTCTCGTTTATGGTTGTTATAGCGTTACACTTATTTTCCTCTGTGACAGCACTAACAATATCCAACAACTCGTTTATGGTTGTTATATCATTACACTCATTTTCCTCTGTTACAACACTTATAATATCCATCTTCTCTTTTATTGTTATTTTATCGTTACACTCATTTTCCTCGTAACAGCATTTACAATATCCAACTTCTCTTTAAGGGTTGTTATATCATTACACTCATTTTCCTCCGTGACAGCACTTACACAATCCAACTTCTCTTTTAGGGTTGTTATATCATTACACTCATTTTCCTCTCTGACGACACTTGCAATATCCAACTTATCTTTTATGGTTGTTATATCATTACACTCATTTTTCTCTGTGACAATACTTGCAATATCAAACTTCTCTTTTATGGTTGTTATATTGGTACACTCATTTTCCTGTATGACAACACTGACAATATCCAAACTTCTCTTTTATGTTTGTTATATCGTTTCACTCATTTTCCTTGGTTACATCAATTAAAATATCAAACATTTCTTTTATGGTTGTTATTTCGTTACGTTCATTTTTTTTTGTTACAGCAATTATTTCATTTCCAGATATTTTTTCATTTTCAACCAAAAACTGTTCTATCTGTGTGGCAAAGGTATAAAGGTCGTTATCATTATCATATGGCTACATCTAGAAAATTATTTACTGATGATAATTCTGTATTTTAAACTAACCATTTATCATGTTACTATAATTTGAGTAAATGCACGATAACCACAAAAAGTGTTACGGTGACCATAGTAATAATTGATATAATTATTCAGTATTAGTACAATTTTAATTAATGAATTAACTAATTGGTTGACATATATAGGAATAATTATTGAAATTTTGGTATTTATTTATAATATCTATTTTTAGTACAATAAATACTTATCTAATTGCATTTATGTATAATATTGAGTGATGCATAAAATTACATACCTTTAAAATTCATAATTTTGTGTCACTTTTTTAATTTTTCTAGATTGTGTTCATACTATTGCTTATCATCAACACAATAACAATTAGATGAAATCTGATATACCAGGTTATCAACACCAATTTGCACCTCTTTGGTCAAATACTTGCTTTTAAAATGTTTCATTTACAAATGTTTACCACACCAGGCATTGTCACTATTTCTCACACAGCCATACAATTGTATTGTTTAATACCAGGGTATGGCTGAATATTGTTTGCATTTATTTACTAGTAGACATGTGTATCCCCAGATGCTAGGTTTTGGCAAAATGGTACAGATGATTATAGTTGTCACATGTTAAAGCTGTAACCTGTCATAGTCATATACTTTGTTCTGGCTCTAGGGATTTTACCGATTTCTTCCTGGTAGTTAAAAACCAAAATATTGTATGCACAGGTGATATACTCTGGCATGCAAATGAGTTGCATAAATGACAAATATACATAGTATCTTCATCTACAAGATTTTGGCAGGTGAAAATCAGATTGATTTTAGATACAAGGTTTGATCTGTAATCAATATCTTCAAAACTAATTAAGATATAAGGCTGAAATTTTGAGACAAAATGTGTTTACAAGATATACTAATAATTTGAAAACCCTATTTTCGGAAATTTGGGTAGATACCAGGTTCTGGTTTTTAATAGACGCGATTAATATCTGAGGTTTAAACAATTTCCATCATCTGAGGTTTAAACAATCCCCCTCATCTGAGGTTTAAACAATCTCCCTCATATGAGGTTTAGTTTTAAACAATTTCCCTCATCTGAGGTTTAAATAATCTCCCTCATATGAGATTTAGTTTTAAACAATTTCCCTCATCTGAGGTTTAAACAATCCCCCTCATCTGAGGTTTATCAATCTTCCTCATTTTAGGTTTAAACAATCTCAATTATTATTAATGGGTGTTCCTTGAGGTGCCATTATTTTCTTAATACTAATATTAACATCCGTGCCACTGAGAATGACTTTTTGTGCCGCATCTGAATATCTGTAGCTTGTTTGGTTACTTAACATATTGAGGATTTTGTCCAATAGAATAATTAAAAGATTGTTCATGTTTATAAAATCAACAAATTGACCATATGTTTCGAAACTACTGAAATAATGCTTGTGCTATATAAATCCACTTGTTCTGGATTAGTAATTGCTTATAGTAATACATGTATCTGAATTTATGTTTTATTACAGGTTTTCACAAAATAAAAGTGCACAAAACAATTATACACCTAACCTTTGCAACCATGGCTGTATTGGCACCTAACCGAGCCGACATCACACACTGGTTGGCACCTTTGCCACCGAATCCCATAGAGAACTTGGTTCCCTGTATTGTTTCCCCTGGTTTAGGTAGTCTTGATACATAACTATAAATAAACAAGAAATATAGTCAAAACTGTGTTAGTGGTCACCTCTATTAAGCAACTACTTGTATTATATAGCCACATTTTCAATTTACCAATTTTATAATTTTAGTTTTAATTAACCTGTATTAAGCAGCCATTTGCTTTAAGGGGTCATTTTTACTCTTTTCCTTGAATGGCTGCTTAAGCCAGGTTTGACTGTATATTCATTTAAACAGGTTGGGAGTGATTTTTTGTCTCAATTTAATTAATAAATACCAAAAATGATCATCATGCACTTTACTGATTATTGTCCTTATAATTTGGATTTACTACATAAAATGCAAAGCTACTTTCCAACTTAACCAAACATATAAAAAAACTTCATATTTTCATCAAAAATGCCATTTCTATCAAAACCTTGAGATGCCAACATCATACAATGACTAATACCGACATCATACAATGACTAAAAGAAAATAAGGTAAGCATAATGTTATTATTGGAAAATTGTTTGGTTTTTTTCCGTTCCTTATGGAGTTGACATCAAAAATAAATGGTAAAAAGATGATCTGTGAAGAATGTTCCTTGTTTTTACTGTAAAACTAACTGAATTTATATTTGTTATAACCAGTAATAAGTTATCAATTATAATAATAAACCACCTGTCAAGCTTCAATAATACTTAATACTTCAACTTGATTTCAGAAAAATGAACTGTACCAGTCAAAATTTGAATACAAAACATTCAAATATATTGGTCAGTGTAGTATTCATATTGTATCATCAGACCTTGATTAATCAATACTTATGACGTTGTACACAAATTACCAAATATACACAAATTATTTTAGCTGATTTGCCGATATTGAACTGTCCAAAGTTAAAAATAGCAACAATATCAGGTTATGGATGTATTGAATTTATATTTCAAATATGTGTGAAATTAGTAAAGCTGAGTGGAGAGCTTGATTTGTGGCCCGAAAGTGTGACGAAAAGACCAACATTTTTTTTTAATTCAAGAGAATATACTGGTAACTCACCAAATACTAGTCATACTTCACGTACCCATATTTCACCGTGTCGATGTTAATTTATCTATGGCACACCTAGGGGAATGAGACATATTTTCAAATTCCCATCCTTAAGAATGACACATTTCGTCAACTCCCCCAGAGTGGTAGTTTATTCTATTCAAGAATCTTATTCCTGCATATAGGAATTTTGTTTTTGTCTAATTATCAGGGTGTTCCTGCCACCTGTCTGAACCCACACCCCGTGATGGAGAAAATTTTAATAGATGCATAATGCTCATTTATCAATTCACGAAGACTTACAAAAGTAAGATCATAAATAAAACTCTTCTTCAAAGAAAACCATAAATAAACACTGGCAACTTGATCGAAGTTCAATTTCTTGGCCCAGGAGAGCTAACAAGACATTTCAGATTTACAATGATGCTGAATCTGCGGATGGTAACTACCAAATAAATATATTAACACATACCTTATGAGGTCAATGTTACACGATCCGACAACTGTCACATCCATTGTAAGTGTAGAACACTCTATAATAATATGTGACTGGAAAATATTTGAGTTGCTCTAATTTTCCTCGGAAGTACACCACTCGCTGGTTCTCTAAAAGTTACAGCTACAGGAAACCACTCTAAAAATCGTAATGGGTCCAAAACGAAAACAGAATATTTCTTCAAGATCTTCAGATAGCGATAATTTGGAAACGTTTTCACCGGTCAGAGGTATCAATTAAATCAATTGTGTATACATATATATCATCGTTAAAGGTATATTGCTGCAGAACATCATTATGTTATAGTTGAAATTGTATTATTTTGTACTTAGCACAGTTCGCCCCAAACTTGCAGATCATTGGGACAGAGCGTGTGTCTGTATTTTCAGAGTACATGTGTTTTTGTGTATTGGTATAAAGAGTGTTTATGTATTGACATGAAGAGAGTGTTTGTGTATTGGCATGAAGAGTGTGTTTGTGTGTTGACATGAATAGTGTGTTTGTGTATTGGCATGAAGAGAGTGTTTGTGTATTGATATGAAGAGTGTGTTTGTGTATTGACATGAAAAGAGTGTTTGTGTATTGCATAAGAAGTATGTTTGTGTAATGACATGGGTGTCAGTGTATTGACATGAAGAGAGTGTTTGTGTTTTGCATAAGTAGTATGTTTGTGTATTGTCATGTGTGTCTGTGTATTGGCATGAAAAGAGTGTTTGTGTATTGGCCTGAAGAGATTTTTTATGTATTGACATGAAGGGAGTGTTTGTGTATTGACGTGAATAGTGTGTTTGTGTATTGACATGAAGAGTGTGTTTGTGAATTGATATTAAGTATGTGTGTTTGTGTATTGACATGAAGTATGTGTGTTTGTGTATTGACATGAAGTGTGTGTGTTTGTATATTGGCATTAAGAGTGTGTTTGTATATTAACATGAAGTGTGTGTGTTGGCATGAAGAGAGTGTTGTATATTGGCATGAAGAGTGTGTTTGTGTATTGTATAAGGAGTGTGTGTGTGTGTGTGTGTGTGTATTGACATTGTGTGTTTGTGTATTGACATGAAGAGAGTGTTTGTGTATTGACATGAAGAGAGTATTTGTGTATTGGCATGAACAGAGTGTTTGTTTATTGACATGAAGAGAGTGTTTGTGTATTGTCATGAAGAGAGTATTTGTGTATTGGCATGAACAGAGTGTTTGTTTATTGACATGAAGAGAGTGTTTGTGTATTGTCATGAAGAGAGTATTTGTGTATTGATATAAAAAGAGTGTTTGTGTATTGACATGAAAATAGGGTTTGTGTGTTACATAAGGAGTATATTTGTGTATTGACATGTGTGTTTGTGTATTGATATGAAAAGAGTGTTTGTGTATTGACATGAAGAGTGTGTTTGTGTATTGATATGATGAGAGTGTTTGTGTATTGATATGAAGAGAGTGTTTGTGTATTGGCATGAACAGAGTGTTTGTGTATTGGCATTAAGAGTATGTTTGTGTATTGACACGAGGAGAATGTTTGTGTATTGACATGAAAAGAGTATTTCTGTACCGGCATGAAGAGAGTTTGTGTTTTGGCTTGAAGAGTGTTTGTGTATTGGCATGAAGAAAGTGTTTGTGTATTTGCATGAAGAGTGTGTTTTTGTATTGACATGAAGAGAATGTTTGTGTATTGACATGAATTATGTGTGGTTGTGTATTGACATGTGTGTCAGTAAATTGAACAGAGTGTTTGTGTATTGGCATTAAGAGTATGTTTGTGTATTGACACGAGGAGAATGTTTGTGTATTGACATGAAAAGAGTATTTCTGTACCGGCATGAAGAGAGTTTGTGTTTTGGCTTGAAGAGTGTTTGTGTATTGGCATGAAGAAAGTGTTTGTGTATTGACATGAATAGTGTGTTTGTGTATTGATATGAAGAGAGTGTTTGTGTATTGACATGAAGAGTTTGTTTGTGTATTGACATGAAAAGAGTGTTTGTGTTTTGCATAAGGAGTATGTTTGTATTTTAACATGTGTGTCTGTGTATTGACATGAAGAGAGTGTTTGTGTATTGACATGTGTGTCTGTGTATTGACATGAAGAGAGTGTTTGTGTATTGGATAAGGTGTATGTTTGTGTTTTGACATGTGTGTCTGTGTATTGGCATGAAGAGAGGGTTTGTGTATTGACATGAAGAGAGTGTTTGTGTATTGAGATGATTAGAGTGTTTGTGTATTGGCATGAACAGAGTGTTTGTGTATTGGCATGAACAGAGTGTTTGTGTATTGACAGGAAGAGAGTGTTTGTGTTTTGGCATGAAGATAGTGTTTGTGTATTGGCATGAACAGAGTGTTTGTGTATTAATATGAAGAGAGTGTTTGTGTACTGGCATGAAGAGATTGTTTGTGTATTGGCATGAAGAGAGTGTTTGAGTATTGGCATGAATAGAGTGTTTGTATATTGATATGAAGAGAGTGTTTGTGTATTGACATGAAGAGAGTGTTTGTGTATTGACATGAAGGGAGTGTTTGTGTATTGGCATGAATAGAGTGTTGGTGTATTAATATGAAGAGAGTGTTTGTGTATTGGCATTAAGAGTGTGTTTGTGTATTGACATGAAGAGAGTATTTGTGTATTGACATGAAGAGAGTATTTGTGTATTGATATGAAGAGAGTGTTTGTGTATTGATACGAAGAGAGTGTTTGTGTATTGGCATGAACAGAGTGTTTGTGTATTGACATGAAGAGAGTGTTTGTGTATTGATACGAAGAGAGTGTTTGTGTATTGGCATGAAGAGAGTATTTGTGTATTGATATGAAGAGAGTGTTTGTGTATTGTCATGAAGAGAGTGTTTGTGTATTGATATGAAGAGAGTGTTTGTGTATTGGCATGAACAGAGTGTTTGTGTATTGATACGAAGAGAGTGTTTGTGTATTGACATGAAGAGAGTGTTTGTGTATTGACATGAAGAGAGTGTTTGTGTATTGGCATGAACAGAGTGTTTGTGTATTGACATGAAGAGAGTGTTTGTGTATTGACATGAAAGGAGTGTTTGTGTATTGATATGAAGAGAGTGTTTGTGTATTGGCATGAAGAGAGTGTTTGTGTATTGATACGAAGAGAGTGTTTGTGTATTGATATGAAGAGAGTGGTTGTGTATTGTCATGAACAGAGTGTTTGTGTATTGACATGAAGGGAGTGTTTGTGTATTGGCATGAAGAGAGTGTTTGTGTATTAATATGAAGAGAGTGTTTGTGTATTGGCATTAAGAGTGTGTTTGTGTATTGACATGAAGAGAGTATTTGTGTATTGACATGAAGAGAGTATTTGTGTATTGATATGAAGAGAGTGTTTGTGTATTTGTTTGAAGTTTGTGGTGGTGTATTTGCATGAACAGTGTGTTTTGTATTGTCATGAAGAGAGTATTTGTGTATTGACATGAAGACAGTGTTTGTGTATTGGCATGAACAGAGTGTTTGTGTATTGATACGAAGAGAGTGTTTGTGTATTGTCATGAAGAGAGTATTTGTGTATTGATATGAAGAGAGTGTTTGTGTATTGGCATGAACAGAGTGTTTGTGTATTGATACGAAGAGAGTGTTTGTGTATTGTCATGAAGAGAGTATTTGTGTATTGATATGAAGAGAGTGTTTGTGTATTGGCATGAACAGAGTGTTTGTGTATTGATACGAAGAGAGTGTTTGTGTATTGTCATGAAGAGAGTATTTGTGTATTGATATGAAGAGAGTGTTTGTGTATTGGCATGAACAGAGTGTTTGTGTATTGATACGAAGAGAGTGTTTGTGTATTGGCATGAACAGAGTGTTTGTGTATTGTTGTGAAGAGAGTGTTTGTGTATTGGCATGAAGAGAGTGTTTGTGTATTGATACGAAGAGAGTGTTTGTGTATTGATATGAAGAGAGTGTTTGTGTATTGTCATGAACAGAGTGTTTGTGTATTGACATGAAGAGAGTGTTTGTGTATTGGCATGAACAGAGTGTTTGTGTATTGGCATGAAGATATTGTTTTTGTATTGACATGAAGAGTGTGTTTGTGTATTGATATGAAGAGAGTGTTTGTTTATTGCATAAGGGGTATGTTTGTATATTGACATGAAGAGAGTGTTTGTGTATTGCATAATGAGTATGTTTGTGTATTTGCATGAAGAGTGTGTTTGTGTATTGGCATGAAGAGTGTGTTTGTGTTTTGGCACGAAGAGTGTGTTTGTGTATTGGCATGAATATGGTGTTTGTGTATTTGTTTGAAGTTTGTGGTGGTGAATTTGCATTAAGAGTGTGTTTTGGTATTGATTTGAAAAGTGTGTTTGTGTAGTGGCATGAGGAGCGTGTTTGTTGAGGTTGTTGTAATTCAATGTATACACACACTTGCATTATCTTCTGTTAAAGGAGAGGGAGCTAGACCAGCTTTGCCCCACAATGATATAATCTTCTGTTACAGGAGAGGGAGCTAGACCAGCTTTGCCCCATTATGATATAATCTTCTGTTACAGGAGAGGGAGCTAGACCAGCTTTGTCCCACTATGATATAATCTTCTGTTACAAGAGAGGGAGCTAGACCAGCTTTGCCCCACTATGATATAATCTTCTGTTACAGGAGAGGGAGCTAGACCAGTTTTGCCCCACTATGATATAATCTTCTGTTACAGGAGAGGGAGCTAGACCAGCTTTGCCCCACTATGATATAATTTTCTGTTACAGGAGAGGGAGCTAGACCAGCTTTGCCCCACTATGATATAATCTTCTGTTACAGGAGAGGGAGCTAGACCAGCTTTAGCCTGATTAAATAAGGCATGAATGGACAGCTTTTTTATTATTTTGATATCTGATCTGCTGTCCATAACGCTGTCGCGGGAGACGCAAAATAAAAATCTTTAAAAGGCTCCCTAGAGAAGTGTAATATGTCGCACTAGACCAGCTTTGCCCCACAATGATATAATCTTCTGTTACAGGAGAGGGAGCTTGACCAGCTTTGTCCCACTATGATATAATCTTCTGTTACAAGAGAGGGAGCTAGACCAGCTTTGCCCCACTATGATATAATCTTCTATTACAGGAGAGGGAGCTAGACCAGCTTTGCCCCACTATGATATAATCTTCTGTTACAGGAGAGGGAGCTAGACCAGCTTTGCCCCACTATGATATAATCTTCTGTTACAGGAGAGGGAGCTAGACCAGCTTTGCCCCACTATGATATAATCTTCCTTTACAGGAGAGGGAGCTAGACCAGCTTTGCCCCACTATGATATAATCTTCTATTACAGGAGAGGGAGCTAGACCAGCTTTGCCCCACTATGATATAATCTTCTGCTTTATCTCCTATTGTAGTTCAGGAGTCTTCTGCCTTATCCAAACAGGGCAATCTGACAGGGAGTGCAAGGAAACTCAAGGATGGTGCTGCTGACTTACATAATCTTATGCAGAAGTGGAATGTACTAAATGTCGATGGAGCAAACGTTGTCAACGACATCGCAAACATAAAGTTAGAATGCATGTAAGTACAGCTGGTATATGATAGAGATGTTGTATTTAGAATTAGAATTTTTTTTATTTAGCTTTTTTATCCTCCAAGTTGCTTTAAGTTTGTTGTATTCTACTATTTTAAGGGAACCATATCTTAAAAGTAATACAAATGGAGCCACTGCTGGACTAGTACAATTCCCCATTTACAGGTCACTACTTTGGTGTTATCTCACATTGTAATAAATATTGTTTTTCCTAATTCTGTGCGCTTTACAAATTAAAAGTTGCTCGGATGAAATTAGAAACAATTTATTTACCTGAATCAAAAATATTTTATGTAAGAAACAAGTATTAACAGAAATTTATTCAATTTTAGACTTGGTCAACCTGATGAATCTTCTGAAGCAGTTGAGATGCTGCCTGAAACCTTGTCACCTTTGTGCGACAAATTGTCAGGACTTTTACACAGAATGGTAGGTTCGTAATCAATAAACAAAAAGATTGAATGTACGATGCATCATTTTCTGATGAAAGTCCTATAAATCATGGGCATAGTAAACTATTATCACATAAATATTAGTTTGTGTTATTGCAAACTTTGAAATGGGTCCTAAAATATTTTCTGCAAACAATTAATTTGTAAATTTATATTCATGAAGAAGAAATTTTCACTAAGAAGAATTGTTACACGCTCTGGACGAGAGTTTAACTATAATAAAATGCCATACCTGAGTACATGTATTATAGTGTGTTGTTGCCTTTGAACGTGGGAAATATGATAATAGCTGACAGATTTAGTGCTGTAGTATCAGAATTGCTGTGATTCTCTTCTAAACATGTATTATATACATTGAATATTCATTTTCATAAAATGAATTTTATATCAGGAAAAATCGATGTAAATGCAAAAAAATAGAAATAATCAAAATGGATACAAAATAACTTGTTTATAAATATCTCATTTATAAATAGAATACGATTTAGAACTTCAAATCTGCCAAAATTAGTGTTGAACATTGAAAGGAAATATTTATTTTAAAAAATATATCATTTACATGCTACTACACGACCTTCACATTGTCATTCTGACTATTTCTAAGATGAAATAAATTCAAAAATATGTAACCAACATGGTGGATCAAATCAAAATGAAAATGAAGTGACATGACTCATTTCATATGTTACAAAATGTGCTGCAATTTTAAGCGGGAAATCTATTTTAGGCTATAAAGCTTACATAGGAAAACCCATTTTCAATACATTATTTTGGCATAAATAGATACCCTTACATCAATAAGGGCTCAATGAGTATATATAGGCATGATATATTGTGTGGGGGAGAGGGGGAATGCTTTTCGTCCATTGAAATTTTTTAAAAATCCTGTTATACTTCCTTTAAAATAGAGATAACTTTTCATGTCATAGGCCGAGAACCTTAATTGTGGTCCTCTTACATATATTATAAGATAATCACATTCATGTTTAAGCATTAAAAACATTGATAAACTCTTTAAATTTATTTTGAACCAGGGTAAGATAGTTAATCGACTTACAGGATTGACGGAGATGTCAAACGGAATATCTAAACTAGAACAACATAACCAGCCAGACAACAAAGACATTATTATCTTTCAAACTTGGGATGTCACAAAATTTGGTAAGATTTAAAAAAAATTTTTTTTATTATAGTCGCATAATAAGGTACACATAGAACTACATGTACTTTTATCTATCAATGGGTATACTAAAAATGAAAGAAACTATGACTTCTGCATCAATTTCAATAATATTGACCATTTAGGATTAGAAATATTGAAAAACTAGAATATTGATTAAAACAGTATTTGTATACAAACTGAGACACTTAATCAATGGCAAAGTTAGATTTTATTGTTATTCAAATCAACCACCAAAGTTTTGAAACAACAAAGTTTAAATAATTACCAAGGGGTCATCTGTAGCCAAGTAGTCTAAAGCGCTGTCTCAAGATCACTTACCACTCACCACTAAGGTCGTAGGATCGAGCCCTGTTTGTTCCAAAAACTTTATGTCAGAAAGTTTCCAGCTACTTGCAGAAGGATGGTGGTTTTACTCAGTCTGAATCAATCTGAGGTCTTCCTCCTCCAGTAAAACTGGATATGCCATATATAACCTGAAATGTGTTGAAAATGGCGTTAAACTCCATTCAAAAAAAAAATATAATAATTACCTCTTTCCTATCAAACTGGCATATACATATAAATTATGGTAACACAATTTTGACATATTTGATCAAAATATACAAACAAGTAATGTCATTGTGATATTGCTATTTTGGTAATGCTATTCTTAAAACAGTTCAGGTGTCTGTTTCACAAACATTTTCTTAAGATTTACTTAAATACTTAAAACTTAACTGAAAAAAATTGATTGGTTACTTTAATATTTTTTAAGCAATGTCAGTGAACCATAAATTATGGAGATTTTCCAGAGCCAGTCTAAAATCATGGTCACTTTGATTCTTTTCTTTTATTAGCTCGCTGGGATGAAATCCAAGGAGAGCTATTGCCATGACCCCGGCGTCGTCGTTGGCGTTGTCGTCTGTAGACACCCAGGTTAAACTTTTGCGTATAAGTTTAAGATATCTATGCAACCACTCATTGGATGTGAATGAAACTTCGCATGTGTGTTCACCATCATCAATGGAACACACACAGACAAGAACCATAACTCTGGATTGGATTTTGGCACAGTTATGGCCCTTTTTGGACTTGGACACTCAGAGGCAAGCTTTATTGTCTTCTGACAACTCTTGTTGAAGTATATACTTAAATAATTGATGTTTGTGAAACAGGAGCCTGTTCCATTTAATTCTTTCATTATTCCCCCACCCCTCCTCCCTCATTCAACCCGCATGAAAATCAGTACATTGAGGTATGAAGTATAATATGAAGGGAAACTAAGCATTCTTCCTACAACTTGTACAGGGAACGTCTACAGCAGTGTCTTTATTTTTGTTTTTTAAAATTATAATCTCTAAACCCATTATTTGATTACATTCTGTTCTATATTTTCAGAATCGGTTTTCAAAGAAGTAACAGACATGTACCAAAAGGAATTGAAATTGAAACAATCCATTGCAGAAAATGTTTGTCATGCCAAACAGCGAGACATGATAATGTTTTACACGGCTGCCTGGTTACATCAGCCATACATAGACTTTACTGCAGAAATGATCTTGGAAAGTGTGTTACTGGAAACGAAACACAAAACTTAAAATAAATGCCATATTTCAGTCATTTGTTGTGTTATTTTGATTTATAAATGATGTTGTTTCTCAAATTTTATAAGCCATTTAGAGGTATTGTGTTTACAAACTACCATTCAGTAAAATCCTATGGTATTTTCATCTCACCTGAGCCAAGAGTTTTGAAGTATTTAAACATTTCTGATTCCAATGCATTCATCTGTCTGTTTGTCTTCCACGACTTTCCACCTAGTTATAATAAAACATTTTAGCTTACCTGAGCAAAGTTCAAGGTGTGCTTTTCAGATCATCTTATTTTTCCATCTATTCATCCATTCATTCATTTTTAGGTATTGTACACACTACCACATACAATTTTCATTTGATCATCACTTAACTTACATAGCAGTTATATAATAACATAATACAGTCAAACCTATCTTAAGCAGCCAGTCAAGGGAAGGAGCAATTGTGGCCTTTTAAGACAGGTTGCTGCTTAATACAGGTTAATTTGTTCTGAAAACATAGAAATGGGAAATAGCAAATGTGACTGCTTATGACAAGTGCCTGCTTAATAGAGGTGGCCGCTTACACAGGTTTGACTGCATGTGAAACAAGTTCTGACTAAATCAGATAGTTAATGCCAGAGTTATGACCCTTAAATAATAAAAAATTCACTCTTTTGACTTTGTGTGCCATCTAACACACATAGTTTTATTTGATCTTCACCAAACTTCCACAGTAGTTGTACATTCGCAATATATAGTGTACTATCTTTTACCGCAAAACGGCATTATTGATGTAGAGTTTTTGCCCAGGAGTCGAAGTAACATTTTTTAGCTCACCTGACTGAACCTAATGCCTACGTGAGTTATATTCTAATCACTTTCCATCAGTCTTCCTTCCGTCCATCTGTCTGTCTGTCCAGATATATAGACTCATAAGAGATATATTACAGTTTAGTTTTAAAATTTAAAACAAAAAACATTTTTTGTTTTTCATAAGAATAAACAAGAGGACCCGAATCACGTTACATCCTCCGTCTGTCATTCTTCCGTTTACCTTTTTCTTGTAGATGCGACAGCACCTTCGTTTTTCGTTGAATCTTAACCAAACTTGTATAGCAGTTATAAATCCACAAGATCTCGGACGAGTTTTTGAACCAGTATGATTTGACCACAAATGCACCCGCCACAGGGCTTATAAGCACATTTTAAGCGAAACTTTAAAAAACATTTTCTTTATATGTTCAAGGCCTAGACCAAATATATTTTACTTATAGCATTGCATTAATGTCCCCTAAAAGGATTTGCTGAAGTCGAGTCACTGGGGTCAAATCTGGGACCGCCACAGGGAACACTGTTTTACATGGTTGTATAAGGAAAATGTTGAGTAAGCACTTTCATTTTTTCTTCGAAAAAAAACCCACAAGATCATGGACAAGTTTTTGAACCAACGTGAATCGATCACAAATGCCCCCATCACAGACCTTATAAGTAAAACTGTTTAAGCGAAACTTAAAAAAAAGCTCTGAAAGTTTAAGGCCTAGACCTTCGATATGTTCTGTGTAGCATTGCATGGCGGTTTATCTAAACGATTTGCTGAAGAGGAACTTTCCTCTGAAATGTTCATCTGTCCAAGTGTTGCCAATAGAGTGATTCAAGCCCTCTTCGGCCTCTTACTTTGTAAATTCGCTAAATGTGTGCTTATATATAAGACCCTGGCGAAGACCCGTATGACAGTCTAAAATCTAGTCCCAGGGACCCAGCTTTCACAAACCTTTTAGGAGACCACTATGTAAACTATCTATTAAGCTTTCAGAGATTTTTTTTTTTTTTTAAATTCGTTTAAAATCTTTTTATAATCCCTGTAACGGGAGTATTTGTGGTCGAGTCAATCTGGTTCAAATATTTATTCAAGATCTTGTGGTTATATAACTGATGTGTAAGGCGTAATATTTCATTTGCACGAAAATGTTAATGTTTTCCCTATATAACTCTATAAAACAGTGAATCTGTGGTGGCTCCAAATTTGACGCCAGCGAGTGGACTTCAACAAAATTTCAGGGGACATCCATGCAATGCTACATGTAAAGTATCGATGGTCTAGGCCTTGGACTTTCAAAGGAAATTTTGTTTTAAAGTTCCCCTTGAAATGTGCTTTTAAATAAGCCTTGTGGCGGGGGCATTTGTAGTCGAATCTGGCTGGTTCAAAAACTTTTCCGAGGTCTTGTAAACGGCGCCACATGGTCGTACTGTCAACATCGCCAGGATAAAAACTACATGTATAGTATAGTGGACATGTAACACAAACACAGACAGAGATGCATCAGTTCTATTAATAAGTTCAAAGCTTTATATTTACAATGGAGTAAATTCTTAGCAATTTAGCAATTAATGTTGTACTTTGTAAAAAGGTTGAGGGCCTCATGGAAGATTGAATTTATTATAAATAAGTAATGGTGCACCGTTAATAAATCATCGGTCCATCGCTAAAATATAGCACAGCATCAATAAAAATATAGCGGTGCATCGTTAAAATATAGCGGTGGACCGATGAAATATAGCGGTGCACCCATATTATATAGTATTATTATAGGAAAGTGCGGAAAGGTTCTATGAAACTAGAATTACAAGAATTAGCTATAAACATTTTTGAGATTGCATGCACCAATTCTATACATTTGTAGAATAGATTCCTAGACATCTCAGTGACAGGGCAGATTATTTATCAGGTGTTGTTAAGGTGGATGATCGGGGAATTTCAGTAGATATTCAGAGTATGATTCAGGAATAGTAGGGGGAGTTTAGAAATAGATTAGTTTGCATCAGAACACAATGCAAAATTTCCTATATTCTACTCAAGATTTTGGTGATTCAATTCGAGCGGGGTAGATGCTTTTACACATGATTGGAGTGGTTAATTTGGGCTTTCTGTACCTCCAATTATCCTGGTATCTAGGGTGAGAGCTGTAGAGCTCGAGGGATTTTGGTTGTAACAGAATGGAAACTTGCACAGTTTTGGCCTATTGAGTTTGGTTAATGGAAAATTTTCAGAAATGTGATGTTGACTGGATGTATTTATCTACTCAAAAGAATAGTTACACAGCATGTAAGAACGGTTCTGGGATGTTCGTTAATGAAAATCTTATATTTCACATGCTGGCATTACACATAAAATTTGACAGTTGAATGGGAATTACAGATTGAGTTACCTCCCTTAAGATAAGATTTTATCTTTAATTTTTTAAAAATTATTATTATATTAATTTTCTAAAAATGTTATGTAAGTCATTGTTTAAGATTTTTGGTTAGAATATAAGACAAGTGGGTTTTTAAAAAAGTATTTCTGTATTTACGAGTTGATTAATGTATAGGATAAATAATACAATGTGCTGGTTAGGTACAAATTTCTATGATAAAATGTTTACTTACTAGATAGGCACTGAAGGCGTATGTGAACATGTTAAAGTACTGGTTAGGTACTTAAGGTGTATGCCAACATGTAATCAGTGCTGGTTAGGCGTGAAAGATGTATAAAAATATGTTAAAGTCCTGGTAAGGTACTAAAGGCGTATGCCAACATGTAAGAAGTGTTGGTTAGGCGTGAAATATGCATACAAACATGTTAACATACTGGTAAGTTACTTAAGGCGTATGTCAACATGTATTAAGTGCTGGTTAGGCGTGAAAGGTGTATGATACCATGTTAAAGTACTGGTTAGGTGCTAAAGGCGTATGCCAACATGTATGAAGTGCTAGTTATGCGTGAAAGGTGTATGCTACCATGTTAAAGTAATGATTATTTACTTAAAGCGTATGCCAACATGCATGAAGTGCTAGTTATGCGTGAAAGGTGTATGATACCATGTTAAAGTAATGATTATTTACTTAAAGCGTATGCCAACATGTATGAAGTGCTAGTTATGCGTGAAAGGTGTATGCTACCATGTTAAAGTAATGATTATTTACTTAACGCGTATGACAACATGCATGAAGTGCTGGTTAGGTATTTGATGAGTACATCAACATGTAAGAAATGTTTGTTAAGTGCTAAAGTTTTAAGGCGTTTATTAAAACATTTATTACTAGTCATGGTACTATAAGTGTATACATGTAAGATAAAATGCTGGTTAGGTACTGAATACGTATGTAACATGGTGACGTATAGTTAGGTATTTAAGAAGTAATCTAAATGTGTAAGAGGAGCTGGTTACGTGCGAAAAAGGTATTCTAACAAGTTTGAAGACGTATTCATACAAATTAAAGTACTGGTTAGATAATGAATGTGTAAGTAAACATGATAATGTACTTGTTAGATATTTAAGGAGTAAGCCAACATACAAGAATTGGATGGGTAGGTACGAAATATACGTGTTATATATTCAACATGTGTTTATAAGAGATTTACATTTGTTTTTTCAGAGTCACACTGATGCTATAGAAAGGCTACCTGATGTCTTGTTGGACAAGATATCCTTGCTTCCGGAGTAACTCAAGGAATCCAGAAAAAAAATAGCACCTGTTCGAATTATAAACGTGGTTTCAAGAGGTGGAGAAGTTGGGCTTTGAGTAATGGACTAAATAGTAATGATACCTTGCCTGCCAAGGCATTTCTTATAGCTGTGTACTTGGCTTCTGTAACACATACAGTCAACTCCCCAGTCCTATAGTGAATGCATTTTATAGTATTAAATGATTCCATGGAATGTTTGATTTTAAATCACCTACAGATTCTAGGCTTGTAATGAACATTTTAGAGGCAGCAAAACGTAAACTATCAAAACCTAAAAAGAGCCAATGACAATTGAACTGTTAACAAAAATGTATAATGCTATGTTTCAAGATTGACATGTTAAGAATCAGAGGACAATATGTGCATGCGTATTGGCTTATTCTGGGTTTATAAGGAGTGAACAAGTGTTGAAGCTTAGGAGAAGTGATATTGTGATTAATAGTGTTTATATGAGTGTGTTCATTAATTCTAAGATTGATCAATATCGTGATGGTGCTTGGATACTAATAGCTAGAACGTGTACATTATTATGTCCTGTGTCTAATATCAAAAGTTATTTTGTATGGGCTAATATACAGTGTGACTCAGATATGTATATATTTAGTAATTTGAGTGCAACCAAGAACGGTTTCAAGTTTAGGAACATGGTTAACACTTATCTTACAGTAATTTCAGAATGCTTTTTTTGGCTGCGTTTAGGCCGCATGTTCCCGGTATAAACCGTTATTGTTTGCATTCATTGAGATCAGGCGGGGCGACAGCAGCTGCAGATAGAGACATCATTGATAGATGGTTTAAACGTCATGGGAGATGGTTCAGTGAGTCGGCAAAAGACGGATACGTTAAGTTTTCTCTATATATAAATGTTGAAACGAACCGTTCTTTTATATTCAGTCGGTTGGTTGTACCACTGCTTATGCCAAAAAATAATAATTTTGGAGTTTGTGTTATTTTTGTAGTATAAGTACTATCGGAGGTGTTTCGAGAAAGGAAATGAAATTTTCTTGCTTTGATTGAAGAGAATTAGATGAAAATTGATTTCCCTTTGATAGGTTAAGCTCCGATAGGGGTAGCTTTGGGCACGAGCTAGTCGTGCTGTTTTAGCGGGAGAAAAACCATTCAACTTTGGTTAGACCGACGAGGCAGACGTGAACATTATTGTTATTATTTATATATTTACATAAATATCTATATATTATATGAGTCAAGTGTATCAAGATGTTTTGTGTTTTTTTTGGTTTTTGAGTAACTGTCGTGTTAACAGATGAGCAATAATATGTATATTAGATGTACTTGATAAATTCTATGAAGTTAGATTTTTTGTGAAATAATACTGATAACAAGTTGAAAAGGAAAATTGCTAAACGAAAGCAGTTGTGATTGATTCTATTTGTAATACATTAGTTGTTATTATGTTATATCTGTTAACATTAATATAAAGTAACATTGAATAGAAAAAATACGGTAAAGTCGGTCGGTTGTACCATTGCTTATACCAAAAAATAATTTTTGAGTTTGTGTTATTTTTGCAGTATAAGTACTATCGAAGGTGTTTTGCAGAAGGGAAATTTATTTACAACAAATCGCATGAGTGACGCATACATGCTATATTTATAATTCATTCCTTTTTTAACAAACATTAACTGTAATTAGAGATTAGATATTTTTTTCTTATTTCATAAATGCCTTCCATTTGTAGAATATTGTAAAAAAAACCTTTAGATCAGTTTCACCAGGGTATCGAAACGATAGAAGAAGATAACATTAATCTGATTATCAAACGTTAGGACATTTAAAGAACACTTGATATTTATTTTCTAATGCACGAGAGTTTTTTGGTTGTTTACCAACACAGACCGAACTTATTTTCACGGTTTTTTTATAATGACCAGTTTTATTTTTTAATTTTTGACTTGAGCACCAAAAACAGGCCATTGCTTTTTATGAATAATGTAGAAACGGCAAGTCAACACAGTATGCATACCTCTCTGGATTTAATAAATACATGTAGTTTTAGTCGCCACAACGGGGCGATTCCTCAATTATACCATGCCAGTATTGTTTCATGTAATCTGTCAATCACCGTTTAAATTGTTTGATAAGTATATGTGTATCTCCGATTTCTTGAGACACTCATATAAAACTATAATCTAAAAATATATCTAAAAAGGAATGTTTAACGTTTGCAGCCTATCAACTTCATATAGCCTGATCAAATTAGGCGTGGATGGACAGCTTTTTTTATTAACTTTCCTGAGCGAAGCTCGATGTGAGCTATTCTGATCGCCAATCCGTCGTCCGTCTGTGAACCTTTTGCTATTGTGCACTCTAGCACCTGCATCTTTAATTTGATCCTCACCAAATTCACACAATCATAATGTCTCAGATACATTCATAAACTGGTAAAATCGGCCTTTGAATGATAAAAAAAGTACTTTTTGACCTTGTGTGTATTCTATTATCTGCATTTTTAATTTGATCCTCAACAAACTTATACAATTATATAACCATAATTTGTTGGATAAGTTCTTGAACTGGTAAACAATTAATGTCGGAGCTATGGCTCTAGCACTTTCTCAGACAAGTTTTTGAATTGGCTAAATCGGATAATTTTTGTCAGAGTTATGGCCCTTGAGTCATAAAAATATGCAATTTGATCTTATGCGCACTATAACACTCGCATTTTATCTTCGCCAATCTTACACAGTTAGATATATAACCATAATGTCTTAGATAGGCA
This sequence comes from Panopea generosa, assembly GCA_029582155.1. Lineage (NCBI taxonomy): Eukaryota > Metazoa > Mollusca > Bivalvia > Adapedonta > Hiatellidae > Panopea > Panopea generosa. The sequence goes on from CM055897.1 coordinate 65,335,431, forward strand.
CTTGAAGTGTTAAATAAATGCGAAGGTGTGTGCACTCTAGCACCTGCAGTTTTCATTTGATATTCACCATACTTGCATGTGCTAGTTAAACATATCTATAATATCCCAAATGGTCAAGTTTCAATGTCTGACATATGACCTTACGTTATCAAAAGTTACCATATTTGGTATTGTCTCCTCTACCACAGATGAGCGCTTTAGGATCAATCTGGCCCTCTACCTTTTTGAATATCCAATCTGCCGGGAGACGCAAAATAAAAAAAAATTAAAAGTTGGAGACGTGCAATATGTCGTGCAATATTTTGCATATGTAAAAGTTTACATCAATACGTTATGCAATTTGTATGATGTGTTTTGCATAAATGAATTAGCCAACGTTCACCTAACGCAACACTGTCATTACCGGAACTGTAAACAACTAAAAAAAATATTTACAAAATGCAGGTTGAACTTTTTAATCGTACCTGAATATTCACATCCCTATACATCTGAGGCATAGCCTAGACATGAGAATAGGTTTTACCATGAAGTTATTAGAGAGTTTAAAAATATGTAAGGCAAAATATTTCCAAACGGTCGATGATATTCCAAATGACAAATATAGCTTTTTCACCCTGCTGTTCTGTGTGACGGCCTCCACTAGATCGCATGAGTTACTTTGCTACAACAAGGAGAGTGGTATACGGGATGGCACCATGTGCTGAACAACTAATTACAGACTCTGTGGTTTGCGGTTTTTGAGTCGCCACCGATACGACATATCATCAAGAGACGACACTTAATGATGATAAAAAATGTTAGCAGTGCATCAGCGATGGTCGCCCATCTGCTCTCACAAAGCGATTGCAACATTGTCGTTTGTCTATTTCTTCGCAGCGCATATGTTTTCTTTGAAATTCTTGTCTTTTTGCAGAATAACTGAATGCAAAAGTAATATCACGAACTTTATACACAATGTTTCGCGCGGATGGCTCGTTTGCAGCAGTTACAATATCCAGGTATAGACACTGTACTTTGCAAAGCGTGTAAGCTGCAGTATCAAGGTATAGGCACTGCACTTTCTAGGCGGCAATATCAAGGTATAGGCACTGCACTTTACAAAGCGTGTAAGCTGCAGTATCAATGTATAGGCACTGCAATTTCTTGGCGGCAATATCAAGGTATAGGCACTGCACTTTACAAAGCGTGTAAGCTGCAGTATCAATGTATAACCACTGCACTTTCTAGGCGGCAATATCAAGGTATAGGCACTGTAATTTACAAAGCGTGTAAGCTGCAGTATCAAGGTATAGGCAGTGCACTTTCTAGGCGGCAATATCAAGGTATAGGCACTGCACTTTACAAAGCGTGTAAGCAGCAGTATCAATGTATAACCACTGCACTTTCTAGGCGGCAATAGCAAGGTATAGGCACTGCACTTCACAAAGCGTGTAAGCTGCAGTATCAAGGTATAGGCACTGCACTTTCTAGGCGGCAATATCAAGGTATAGGTACTGCACTTCACAAAGCGTGTAAGCTGCAGTATCAATGTATAACCACTGCACTTTCTAGGCGGCAATATCAAGGCATAGGTACTGCACTTTCTAGGCGGCAATATCAAGGTATAGGCACTGCACTTTACAGAGCATGTAAGCTGAAATATCAAGCAAACTGGACTATTTCAGATATTTCACAAGAGTTATCCGATAATTGCCGCTGCGCGATTTGGTGATTTTGGAATGAATCCAATTACTTCCCTTAGACCGCGAGAAAACAGACAGGTATTTTTCCGCTCTGACACTAAGATTAAGTAGGCGTGACGTGTTATTTATGCCCTCGTGTATAATATATTTATTAGATCCGATAAGCATGTTTTAGTGTGGACATAATGATGTATAGTATAAAAAATAAACTTATGTATTTTACTTAAACGCTAAAATCATTTTATTAAATTTAATGTGCAAAAATAAAAAAAATATAATAAAAATTTGATATAGTTTAATTCATTGTCAGTCAACAGATTAATACCGCATATGTTGTTATTACTCTTATTTATATGTGAAATAAAAAAATGTGTATTTGATTCAAGCAAATAAAGAATGATTATATTGCATTATAGTAACAAAATATAAAACACAGGTTATTATTTTGTATTCTTTTATTTTTCTACATATAATAATAATAATAATGATAATAACAATAATAATAATTATGTTTGGTTATCTCATTGATATCAAGCAACATATATACACATAGTGTTAATTCATGAAAAAGAAGAAGAATATTTTATTGATTTTAACTATACATAGTTTCTCATCAAATTACAATGTTGTAATAACATGTAAATAAATAATACACGCGAATCTTTCACAAATAGTACATTAACTGAGCTTTGACTAAACACCTATGATATTATTATTTTATCCGTACAACTGGCAATTTCATTTATATACGAGTGTGGTCCTGAAGTATTTGAATTGATTTTTCGAGCTTCCTCACTTTTGTTTTCACGCCTAACGTTTTAAGTGTTTCCTTTAGTTCTTTGCCGGACATTAGTTCTATGTAATTTGGTCCCGTAGGTGTGTTCAATTTTAAATACTTCATTTTCATAATTTATTTGTCTCCGTTAATTTTTTTTTATGTTTCACTTTTTCCTGTTGTCCGATATTCAAAGTCGCGTTTTGTGTAGTTTTGTTTTTCTCGTTCACAGTAATGGCCAAATAAACATTCCAGTCTCTTTCGACTGGTTAATTCGTATACGGTATGATTGATCTTATTCGATCGTTTGTGCTGTATGGTTTTGAGTTCGTCATTTATCTTCTCTATACCCTGTCCACTGAACTGACCCAATCCTGCTTCTTTGTTTACAAATTTTGGGACATGGTATAAGAGACTGCATATAAGGTGTTATCTTATCATGACCTAATATACCTTTACTCGACAGTGAAGAAAATCATGTAACCCACTTCTGAATTTCATTTAACATGTCCTGTTTGGTTATTTCACTGGTTGTACTAATTTCGTTGAGTATATGTCGGAACTGACCCCATAAATTTATCACATCTTCGTGTGTATCGTTTGTAATAACGAAGAACAATTGATTAGGTAAATGTTTCAATAATAATTTGTAGCTACCACCAGTTTACGATGTCCATTGAATTTCCCCAGATAGTCCAAGCGCGGATCCAGATGGGGGGGGGGGGGGGGGGGGTTGGGACCCCCCTGGAAAATCCTAAAAATGCCCCCCCCCCCCCCTGAAAAAAGGACCTCCCTAAGAAGGTACTGACCTCATATTTCAGACCCTCTTATTTTGATCGATCAATACAAATAAGCGGTATTTAATATCTCATTATACGAGGGCCCATCAATAATTTCTTGAACTATTTTCGCTATTTCATAACGTGATCACATAGTGTAATGAAATTTTGAATGATCAAAGATAAATCAGTTTCAAATTAATTCAGCATGCGCCATATATTGATGATGTCACACCAGTGACCAATGACGTCATATCAATATTCTGACGTCATACCAAGTACTTTTATACACCGACACTATAAAACATCGGCGTTCTATATAATTATGATCAGTTTAACTTTCAGTTTGAGAAGTTAACGCCGCATAGGGCGGGAATTACAATATGGATTCAGAAAATGTGACAGCATTTAAATGGGAGTCGATGCGAAAGGCCTTTGCAAATGCTGCGAAAAACGGTTGGGATGCATTCAGGTTCCAAGTACTAATGAGGGAAACGGTTATACGCAAAAACCCATTACCGCAGACAGCTATATATAACACGAGATAAAATTCATTCCCCCGATGACGCAATCTCGAAATGCTTGTTTCCAAACGATACAGAAATCAAGCAAAGAATTGCTCCCGTGAAGGTTGTCGGAGATGGCAACTGCTTCTTTCGCTCCATTTCAAATTCTGTTTTTGGCACAGAAAACCATCATGTTGAGTGTCGGGTTCGGTGTGTGTATGAGTTACTCAAAAACTATATGAAATACACAAGCAATGACACATATGTAGAAATGTCGAGCAAATTGTCCGAATTCCAATACATTTTTGAAACCTCCATCTCTGATGGTGCTAGAGTCCCCAATAATATCCCAAAATCGTTGAAGAATGAGATCATGAATTAGGCCAAAGACGGACAGTACTCGTCCCTGTTGCACATGTATGCCAGCGCAAATGCCTTTAGCCGCCCAGTAGTGACAATATTTCCACAAGTACAAAATGTTGCTATCAACAGGCAAGTGCACAACCAGACTATTCGTCCCTTAGGCGGAGACATATCTGAATTTGGCCCACCATTGTACATCATGTGGACACATACTTCGAATCTACAAGTAGAAATGTGGCAACCAAATCATTTTGTTTCTTGTCATATGATTGATGACACAAAACAGTCTTCCAAAAGGGTGTCATCTGAGCAACCCCCTTTAAAGAAGCAGAAAATTTCTGATTTCTTCAAATGTGAATCACATGACAATCAAACGCTCAATACTGAGTCTGAAAGTCATGACCGAACCGATGACCAAGCAGAACATCCACAAGTTTCAAACCCTGAAACTGCAGATGAACATGATGACACAGGTGCAGACCAATTCCGTAGATCATCGAAATATGACCTGGGCGATATTTTGAATGGGACCGTGCCACTGTCTTTGCTCTCACAAACAGACAAGATTTCGTATGTAGAAAGCAGCCCTGATCCGGAAACACTTAAGCATTTGCCATTTAAGACAAGGCTGGTTGCTGGCAAAACTAAGGAAAAGAAACTATATTTTCAGACTAGTTGGTTGGAAAATCATAAATGGCTGGCATACAGTAGTGTCTTAAATGGTGGTCTTTGTAAATTGTGTGTGTTGTTTCCTCAGTCAGATATCAGGTGTTATGACTCGTTTGTAAAGAAGCCGTTCACAAATTTCAAAAAGGCTACTGGAAAAAATGGATCTTTATTGATACTTCAAAATTCTGAGTACCATAAAAACGCTTGTATTTCATATCAGACACTGACGGCAAGCCTCAAGAGCCCAGAAAGCACTATTCAATATAAGATCAGCGCACAAAATAAACATGTGTATGACACAAACTTAAAACTGCTGACAATGATTGTAGAATCAATCATTCTGTGTGGAAAGCAGAACTTGCCTTTTAGGGGCCACAGAGACGATTCAACAAGTACATCTTCCAATAAGGGAAATTTCAAGGCAATTCTGAACTTACTTGCTAATCATGACAAGGAGCTGGCACAGCATCTAGAACATACACATAAAAATGCAACATAGACCAGCAAGACAATCCAAAATCAATTGATATGTATTATTGGACAATACATCAGAAAACAAATATTAGAAGGCCCAAAAGGCAAGGAATTCTACTCGATCATAGCAGATGAAGTGACAGACAAGTTTGCGAATCAGGAGGTCCAGGCTTTATGTTTACGATTTATAGATGAAAGTTAAAGCGAACCATGTATCCGGGGAGAATTTTTTTACTTTGTTCACCTAGAACGTACTACTGGAGAAATGATTTCAAGAAAAATTATTGAAGTGTTGACACAAAACGATCTTCCAGTAGAGAAAATAAGGGGTCAGGCGTATGACGGGGCCGCAGCGATGGCATCAGAAAAGAAGGGGTGTCAAGCTCTGATAAAGGAAATGAATAAACTTGCTCTTTACACACACTGCAAGAATCATGTTCTTAACTTGAGCATAGCACATGCATGTAAACTGCCCGTTGTCAGAAACATGATTGATGGAATTAATTCCACATTCATTTTCTTCGATGCGTCGCCCAAAAGACAACGCTATTTTGAGCGTGTACTTGTACACCACGGCACCGAGTCAAAGAGAAAGAATATCTTGGGTCTGTGTAAAACAAGATGGGTAGAGCGGCATACATGCTACGACGTATTTTACGACATGTATGCCGTGGTTATTGAGTGTCTCCAGTACATGATAGATCCCTCAATGGACGAGAACACAGAAAATGACTGGTCGTGGGATGCTCAGACTAAAATAACCGCACAAGGTCTGTTGATCATACTTTGATGTCATTTTAATTTCTCGTGACATTCATTTGCATTAGAGCTATTCTGGAGACAGTCAAGCCTCTAACGTCAAAGCTTCAGAAACGCGATTTAGACGTGTACAAGGCACGCAATCTCGTTACTGACAGAGTCTCAAGTCCTCCAGAGTACTTCAAACTTACAGTTGCAATCCCGTTCTTGGATCACTTATCTAATGAACTAAATGACAGATTTCAGAAAGACGACCATGTTGCTTATACTCTGGGCTGTTTAATCCCCGAACAAATGATGAACCTGTCACAGACGGAAATGCAAAAGCTTTCATCTGATTTGCTCTTCTGGAATTCCGACTTACAAAGCTCTTCCTCAAATGATCTACTGGCGCAATTATCAGAATGGAAGAGGGCTTGTAAAAAGCTTGTTGAAAAGGGGATTACACCAGACAGTCTTCTGGATACGTACAGAATTACGGACGAAGATATCTTTCCAGATGTTAAAACCCTTCTGCACATAGGCTGTACTCTACCTGTCAGTTTATGTGAGGCCGAACGCTCATTTTCTGGATTTCGTCGCATTAAAAGCTACATGCGAAGCACTATGAATGAGGACAGGTTATCAGCACTAGCGCTAATGCATTTGCACCATGCGAAGTACATTGACGCAAAGATAATCTGCCAAACGTTCATAGGACAAAATAAAAGACGAATGTTCCAATCGAGTATATTGTATGATTAGATATTGATGATTTTACCTCTTCAGTAAAGGTCAAGCGGTGTGAACTTCATGTCTTTGGTCGTAACCATACTGTTGTGCTGCACACACTGACATACTCAGTCACAGAACATGTAACAATGTCATAAAATGTATGGAAAAACATAAAAAAAAAAGTTCTAAATGTGGAGGCCTCCTCGTGGCTAAAACTGGAAACGTTGACTATAACTCTACTTGTAAAGTTAGAACGGCTAACATCCACACAATCAGATGAATTAGTAACTGTATAAAGGCACCTTGCTGTTTGTTATAGTAAGGGTTCGATCGGAACCCCCCCACCCCCCCCCCCCCCTGGGAAAATGGCTGGATCCGCGCCTGGATACCTTGTCCCTCCAGAGGTGGACAGGAACACCGCACTCTCTTATTTTCAACACTAACTCGTCAGCATGACGCGGTTTTTCATTTAACACTTGCAGTTTAGAATCATGTTGTTGACAATTGTCGATGATGTTTTTTAATAGAACATTAATCTTAACATTAAATGTAACTCATCGGGTATGACTTTAGATGGGTCTATGTTAACTAACGGCGGTTTTTTAGAACCATATCTATTGACACATGCATTTTTACACAACAATTCGTGGGTACGGACTATTTCTGGACTCTCGTAAAAGTCTGACGGTTTCGATGTGTCCGTTCTGTCCGATTTGTGTACGTGACACCACGGACATGCATAATTTGCAGTTGCTCCATTTAACCCGAGAAAAATATGTACAAATTTCATGTCGCCTCCAAAGTAAATGTCTAAATCATATTTGATATCATTTGAAACTAATGATATGCTTTTAATCAGCTCGTTAAATTCCGAGATAACAGGATTTGCACATACGCGTAAGTCTTCTTACGACTCTTTACATTTAAATATCCCAATAACCTTAATGTTGTTGGTAGCAGAATTGCATTTATCGATACCCGGAAAGCTGAGTGAAAGGGTCACGAAACTCGACACTCTACTGATTTTGGCACCGTCTCCCGAAAGTTTCACTTTAATTGGATTGTCGTTATGGAGGTTGCTGATTTGGATGTAAGTCGAAATCTCTTCCTTAATACTAACATACGCTCCCGGTATGTTACCTGGACTCCTTTCTATGTGAAATAATTTATTTAAATCAGAGCGTTGTTGAACGATTAAATGCTTTCTGGGTAGATCCTTCTCAAGCATAAACATTTCATAACAGGCCGCGTTACGTTTAGAAAATTTGTCTAATATGAATACTAAATCCTTAATTTGTTGTTTTCCTGTTCTTCTATGTCACTGTAGGAAGAGTTCAAATTTACAGCTACAACGTCACCCGTTTTTTGTCTCGCATTTTAAGGATTTGGGTAATAACCCAAATGTATCCGCAAACCACAACGCCTTTTCTGCTTCAGATTTGAATGAACGCAATAACTGTGATGTTATGATGGTGACCCAGCTTTGTATCCATTTCATGTATATAGTTCAGTAAATGAATTTTTTGATTTTCAAGTAGTTCATTTTGGTCACTATTTGATTTCATTTTCTCCTCGTTAAGCTTAACCTCATCACGAAGATTTACAAGATCACAGAGAAGATCTGTATTGGCTTTTGTAAGATAACTCACTTTTTCGCTTAAAAACTCATTCGTTTTGTTGACATAATGTTCATTAATCACAAGTTGGTTGTTTTCAGAAGTCAAGTCAGTCTGTTTTGATTGGAGATCTCGAATTGAATTATACAAATCTGATTGTTTCTTCAAAAGTTCTAACTTTTCTTGGCTAATTTCTCGACAGTTTTTGATAAATCGCGACAGTTAAAAAGTTCGTTCTCGTAGACAGCTACGTTAGCCAGTTCTTTCAAAAATATATCACGTTGTCTACCATTTCTGAATTTTGTTTTGAGTTGACTTTTAACGCGGTAACATAATGCCTTTAATCTACTCTCAAGACGTTCTGATGGTAACAACTGAAAGCCTACTAACTGTGAGTTTATGATGTCAATATAGGACAAGTTTGTTTCATTTTGTGCAAAATAAAGATTTCTTAAGAAGTTGTTGGCAATATGGATGGAAAGTACAACCGGTGAATGTACAGCAAACGACCTTTTTAGCGATTGAGAAACATTATTAACTGAAATTTTGTCTTTAAATTTTAAAGCTTCTATTTTGCATATATTGTCCGACATTTTGTGTTTAAAATGTTTCTATCACGCAAGAAAAAATAACACACTTTTCATAGATTGATGTTGCTTTCTTAAAGCTATTTCCGTTTCGTATATATATACATCTATTAAACAATCTGGGCGTAACTCTAAAGGGAAAACACACACGAGTGCCACGACCAGTGGCTTACAGCTTGTAGAACCAGTTACCACATAAACCGATCTTATTTAACATAGTATCGTTCTCAACAAGTACTGATTCATCTGTATTAAACAAAAAGCGGTAAATGTCCAACTCAAGATTAAACACAACTTTAGTTGATCTTATTGACAATCGCTGTTGAATCGCAGCTTCAAACGACAAGGCCGCGATCTCTAACCTGACAGGATCTACCAGTGGGTTGAGATTGTTATCGGTAGTTATGGAAGGCAGGTGGTTAGGTGGCTCCCATGTGGACTCATTTCTGTGAAAACCAGACCACTTAACCAAGAATCTTCTACCCTGCAGTGATAATGAATTGATACTTTTAAATGGTTCAATTTAAATTCATGTGCATGTGTTTGTAATGAAGCCTAAAACGGTATTCACTTTAAGTACCTCGTGTTATAATATCATAAGATTGTGTTGTTACAAGAGTGTAGGGCAAAACACCTCCCGGACAAAACACCTAACCTTCATTTTTGTATAGGCGGACAAAACACCTCCCACGAATCTAACAAGGCGGACAAAACCCCTCACGCAGATTTTACAAGGTGGACAAAATACTTCCCACGAATTTTACAAGGCGGACAAAACCCCTCACACAAATTTTACAAGGAGGACAAAACACCTCCAGTAAAATTTACAAATTGGACATAATACCTTATAGAATAAAAAATAACAGTTAGACAAAGTAAAGTTTAAATATTTTATTAAAGATCAGTATTTTTTTAATGTATGCCATCAATACATTTTGTAAACAATCAATATTTCTATTGTTCTTACAATATTCACAAAAGCACTGAAATAATTGATAATAACACATTGTTTTCAAATATATACAGCATTCACAAAGGCACTGGGAAATCGTTTTGTTACACACAAAACGTTATATTTAAACATTTGCTCCATAAGCATGTTCTTTGATTCTTTCAAATTGTAAGCAGTGACAGAGTGGAAAACATTGTGTTTCTATGGAGTAAAATGTTAATGCAGTCTTATGCATTGTCCCATAGAGTAAAGGAGGTATGTACATAATTATGCACATATTCTTTGACTCTTCCAAATGGAAAATATTAATTAATTAATTCTCATTTATAACATTTACTTTCAAAAACAGTACAGGAAGGGCTGCAAGAGTTGTTACGAGCAATCTAAACAGTACAGGAAGGGCTGCAAGAGTTGTTACGAGCAATCTAAACAGTACAGGAAGGGCTGCAAGAGTTGTTACGAGCAATCTAAACAGTACAGGAAGGGCTGCAAGAGTTGTTACGAGCAATCTAAACAGTACAGGAAGGGCTGCAAGAGTTGTTACGAGCAATCTAAACAGTACAGGAAGGGCTGCAAGAGTTGTTACGAACAATCTAAACAGTACATGAAGGGCCGCAAGAGTTGTTACGAGCAATCTAAACAGTACAGGAAGGGCTGCAAGAGTTGTTACGAGCAATCTAAACAGTACAGGAAGGGCCGCAAGAGTTGTTACGAGCAATCTAAACAGTACAGGAAGGGCCGCAAGAGTTGTTACGAGCAATCTAAACAGTACAGGAAGGGCTGCAAGAGTTGTTACGAGCAATCTAAACAGTACAGGAAGGGCCGCAAGAGTTGTTACGAGCAATCTAAACAGTACAGGAAGGGCCGCAAGAGTTGTTACGAGCAATCTAAACTCATTAATGCGATAGTTATGCTTCACACCCGATGGCTCACCTAAGTGTAAAATGAATGTTAAATGTATTTTGTTCTACTTTCAGGTTGATTCTGCAGCTGGCATGGTCAATACCATGAAGAGAGCGGTACGTCATGCAAAATGAGGAACTGCACCACCTGAGCCAGCATCCATTAAGGACATCCCACATCCACTACCAGAAAACTACACTACCATGCGTCAAGACAGGTCTTTCTCATCTACGACAACTGCTCATCACGACAACGGGTACTGGTATTCGCCAACGACGATGGTTTGGACCTGATTGGTGTGCCGACACATGGTTCATGGGCGGAACCCACTCCACAGCTCCTGCCCAGTTTCCCCAACTGTTCTGCATTCGTGCGCCGCTCGGAGAGATATGTGTGTCCGCAGCCTACGCCCTGCTGCCGTCCAAACTACAGGAGGTGTATGAAGAATGCTTCACTGCTATCTTAGACGCATGCCTAGTGAAAGACATCCGTTCAAACCCTAGCCGCGTTGTTGTCGACTACGAAGTTGCTATCCATAATGCAGTTAGATCGGTGATATCCACAAACATCAACATACAGGTCAGTTAATAAAATAATGATAATTTTTCCACAGAAATAAAAATAATATATCCATGGTACACTATCAATAGTGAAATTGTTTTCATAATGGAAGGTATATTATATATAATTATATTACATTGTATATATTAATGTATATAAATTCCCATGACCTTTTGGATCCGGAGTCCGCCACATAATGTCATTTCTTGTATATATTTCAGGATTGCTTCTGCCATCTAACCCAGTCAACGTGGAGACGAGTCCAGGCAGAGGGGCTGCAGACTATCTACAAGGCTGGCGAGGGCGTCAAAAACTTCTTCGGAATGCTTGATGCCCTGGCATTACTTCCAGTAGAGAGAGTCAAGGACGGGATGCGAGTTATGAAGAAAGTCATGCCAGACAACCTCAGCGGTTTGACAGAATACTTTGACAGTAACTAAGTTTCCGGACAATACAGAACAGTAGCCGGTGATGGTAGTACCATACGCTTTCGTCGAACAGCTCCAAGGTTTTCGCCCCATGCATGGAACGCCCATGATGCCAACATGACGGATCAGCACCGTACTAAAAACATGTGTGAGTCTTGGAATAACGGATTTAAGCATCTGGTTGGACACAACAACCCGTAACTGTGGACTGTTATTGATTGCTTGAAGGCAGATGCAGCGCTGGTGCGGGAAACCGAACTGCACAGCTATCAACAGGGCCAGTCGGCACCAAAGAGGACGAGGAGAGCGACCGTTATTCACCAGCAGCGTTTGAAAACTCTGTGCCAGCAGTTTATCAGTGAGGATAAAACTCTGGCACAGTTCCTTAGACACGGTGGCCAGTTTGTCTGAGATGATCTGTCCGGGCTTCCCTCTGTTGGCCACCACGCTGACCTTGATCTCAGTCTTCACCTTCATTGCATCAATTATAGTAAGGTTTATGTCCACAATGAAAATTTCACGGGAGGTATTTTGTCCTCCTTGTAAAATTTGCGTGAGGGGTTTTGTCCGCCTTGTAAAATTCGTGGGAGGTTTTGTCCGCCTTGTAAAATCTGCGTGAGGGGTTTTGTCCGCCCTGTAAAATTCGTGGGATGTGTTTTGTCCGCATATACAAAAATCAGGGTGAGGTGTTTTGTCCGGGAGGTGTTTTGTCTCTAAAACTTAACGTAAGTAAATCAAAACATGTTATTGATAAAGAAATTGCATGATTGGTAAAAGCATAAATTTCTAGAAAAATGCTAACATTTCGTTTTATAAATAAAACCTGATCTTAAATCTGTTGATAAAATTTGAATTTGTTGATTTGAATTAATCCTAATCCAATTGCTAATTTTAAAAACTGAACAACAAACTTGTGTTGAAATATAATTACCCATTTACCTTCTAACAGACTGATAATGGTCTATCATGACAATTAAACAGTTTAAGATGACAGAGTTGTAGTTGAGTTAAACGTATGATTTATTTTTAAAATACATACTATTACACGCTTTCATTGTAGCAGACAATATTATTACCCCAACGGAATTACAAATTATGCCTCCGGGGCAGCGGTAGGAGGCAATTAAGATCATAAATGTTTTAACTCTCGTTTATCCCATTTTGAAGACATGTTTAAGATAACAGAGTTGTAGTTTAGTTAAACTTATAAGTACACACTATAACACGCTTATTATTTGAACACATAAATCATAAATATTAATTATATAAACTTTATTTAAAACAGGCAGAATGACAATGATAAAACATGTAGTATGTCAGTCATCTCAGAGACTGGTGCCGATTTGGGATTCGATTTCACAACCACAGAGTTAATACTCGGACACACTACTGTCTAAGCTAACGAGACAAGTGCACTGATATTTAAATGATATTTTAAACTTTAATTTGTTTTTTCCAAATAACATTATTACAGTTATTTAATTAAATAACCTTGTATTTAAAAGACTGATACATAATGACAATGAGACACAATTTAGTAATTAATCATCACAGAGACTGGTGCCGGGCGGGGATTCGAATTCACGACCCAAGTGCTGATACTGGGACTCATTACTATCTGAGATAACGGGACCATTGCACTGATGTCCAAATGGTATTTTATACATGATGTTGTGGTTTTTTTTAAATAAAATTATTACGGTTATATAATTATATATAATCTATTTGAAACAGATATCTTTATATTAGAGCATGTGTTTTTAATAAAGCCAAAAAACGGTATTTGACCATAATATATTTTTAACACAAATTCTTTAAGTGCCTCTTGTTGTACTGTCATAAGATTATGGTGTTACAACAGATTAAAATTTGTCAAACTTGAAATATAATTACTAAATTACATTCTAGCAATTTGTTTTTAAAATACATACTATTACACGCTTACATTCTAGCAGACAATATTTTTACCCCAATAAACTTACAAAGTATGCCTCCGGTGCAGGGGTAGGGGGCAATTAAGGTCATAAACACTGGTTTATCCCATTTTGAAGACATGTTTTAAGATAACAGAATTGTAGTTTAGTTACAGAATGACAATAATACACACTGTCGTATGCCAATCATCTTATAAACAGGTTTATATTTGCGCATGTGTTTTTGATAAAGCCTAAAACGATATTTGACCATAATTGATATTTTGATTTTTAACAAATTATTTTTAAGTACCTCGTGTACTTATATCATAAATTTGTGTTGTTACAACAGATGTGTCTCATACCACATACGTAATAAATTTATAATCAATTTATCTGAATATCGAAGTTCCATCAAATAGCTATTTTAAAAAAATAAAAAAAGATTAACAACAAACTTGTGTTAAAATATAATAACTCAATCACATTTTAGCAGACTATATTATCACAGGCATATATGTGATTAAGTCACTGATATCATTACCTCAATAAAATTACAAATTTTGCCTTCGGGGCAGGGGTAGGCGGCAATTAAGGTCATAAATGTTTTAATTTTTAAACGCTTACTTATCCCTTTTTGAACACATGTTTAATATAACAGAGTTGTAGTTTAGTTTATGATATATTTTTGTAAGTAAACAGTATTACATGCTTGTTATTTGTACACATAAATGATCAATATTAATTAAACGAAGTATTGTCGATTATATATTAGAAATATTTTTGTATAACATCGTAACCAATATAATCTTTCAAATAACAGCTCTGTTGTTTTTTAAAATCGATTTATTTCATCAATGATATAATCGAAAAGACACGCACCTGCATGGTATCACGATCATGATATGACTATAAAACATAAAATTGCACAAAATGAAACATGTTAAAATATTCATTTCAAAATGGATAATTAATCTGTATGAAGTAATTTCAGTACAATTATATGTCATTAAATAATTATAATGTTTATTTACTTACCTCATCAGTCGTTTTCTTTTTGATCATCCTTTCCACGGAGTATGAATCTAATAACACAGTCACTGCACTAAATTTAACCTTATTTAAAACATTTTTTAACAAAGATTCACAATCATTTAACAATTTGTAATCAATGTCCTTGCGAACACGAAGAGACTTTGAGAATGCCTTGATTAGTCATGACATGACATATAAGTTTTTATTTGCCCTCGCGCTTTGAACCAGTCATTTTGGAGAGCAGGATAAGATGATTTTTAAAAACATAAAAAATGATTACGCATTTCTGTGATGATTAATGAGTGATGGATGAGGATGATTTCACATAAATAGACTTATTGACATTCTAACTTGAAGTTATTCTTTAGCTAGGGTGCATTATCATAATTATTTTCTTGGATTTGGTGCTTACTATTTGATAACTTTGATTATACCTATAATAAAATTAAATGTATAACCTGACTTTTGTTATAATGTGTAGATTAATTGACCAAACAAAAATATAGTGGTAGAGATTAACTGACCTATGACGGTTTGGTTGCATTGGAATATATAAATCATGGCTTATTTTAGAACATATTTTGATGGTTAAAGCTACTATCATGCTATATGTATATATGAACAGTATCAGCTGAATAAGGTATTATCCATCAGCATATCGCATTTTTTTTTATTAAAAACTGACCAGTCTCTGTTAATCGATCCATTTTGCATCAATAATGATACAGAATGGTTTAAGAGTGTGTTTAAACAAAATAAAGTTAAACTGTGAAAAATGTATAATAGGGCACCCGGCAGCTCGCGCATACCTTAAAAGCGCCAATAGTAAAAAATATTTAAAAAATCGAATATCATCTCAGATCAGATCTGAAATGAACTGATTAACAATAATTGGTCCCTAATATTTAGAATAAAAAATAGTCTTGTGTAACTCTATATTGAATATAAATTATTAGTTCAGTACTGAACTATTTCAGATATGAATAATTTTATTTTCATGCCGTAAAATACCAATCATTTCATTTACGTGGAGATTAGTTTTAAATGGAGTAATTAAAAACAATGATAAGCTCATTATGCTGTTTTAACATAATTATGTTGTATTTACATAATTATTAACCAATGAACTATTTAATCCCTTTACTCAATTAATATACCGCCCGAAAAGTGTTATTTTCCGCATTGTTTTCACGAAACGTGTGATGGTGTTTTGGTTTTTAAACAATAAAGTATCTCAACTATACATATTCTTTATTCATTTTTCTTTTCATGTCCACTGAATTATTTCATTACAAAGATATTAAAATATAAATTAGTGCGAAACATAGACAATTGAATAATGTTTACGATTACATAAGAAATATATTTTTATTTGAACGTTTTTTTAAGTATTTTAATTAAAAATATGAAATTAATATAAAGCTTTGCTTTACAATATTTATAAGTAAAATACAAAAAACGAAACAACACACTTAAAACTATACACAACTTACAATATCACCATGAGTTTACAGGTGTAACCCCACCATTGATTTTTGCTCTTTATTCTATAGTAAATAATAAAAGTTTGAAGGCTTGTCATTCATAGAGAGTCCCAAATGAAAGAAGTGAAACCTACATTTTACTGTTTGTCAACCTCTGCACTATCAAAATATGATGAGAAAAGTAGGGGTCATGTGTCATATAAGAGATTTTTTTCTGCTCAGTGTGTACACTGGTGACAAAGTGAAAGTAGACTTCCGAAATCATGAATTCATACCCCAATTTCCAAGCATCATTTTTTTTTTTCTAAATTCACAATTCAAACATGACAATGCTATCAAAACGTTCAAAATACATCAATAATGCCATTCAAATAAAAAAATGAGCATTAAAATAAGGAAAATGCATTTTTAAAGAAGAAGAATTGAGGATTATTTATAACCGCCATTATGCGACTACCCCACGGAAGCACTTCCTTTTTGCAATGGTGGCACTATGCCTACACACATTCGGCGCTGACCGGCAACAGTTGCATGAGGTTCAATAATACGCTATATTGGGTACAATAGTACCCTGTATTGGTTACACGGAAAATAAATCAGAATTACATTTTATCTCATTTTCAAATCAAAATGTAAGCAAGATGCAATTAACATATTTTTTATATTTAAATATCATTGTAAAGATAATTTCATTTGCAATTAACGTATACGTTGTTATAGGTTAGCAAAAATCACAACTAAGGTTTATAAGACATTAAAAGTGGCCGAAAACGTGTTTTGATTATTTTTTATATAAAACATATAAGGAGCATATACATGTATGCTGTTATAAAATTAAACAATGAAGCAAAAAGGCATAAACTTATTTAAATTTTAATTTTATCATAATAAAGGTTATATTTTTAACTTAATGACTAGACGTTGAAATAGGTTGGCAATTAAATAATGAAAAGGTTAAAACGATAAAATTAAATTTCTCCTATATGTTTCTATGTAAACCAAATATGACGGTTTAGCCAGGTAAGTTTTTTCTCGATAAGCCAGCGGGATGTCTGAAATAACCCCACATGCTCATTCTCCATGTACATTGTTTGGCTCTCAGTCGTCATCTAATTGTTTGACTCTCAGTCTCCATAAACATTGTTTTACTCTCAGACACCATCTACATTGTCAGACACTCAGTCTCCATCTACAATGTTTGCCTCTCAGTCTCGATATACGTTGTTTGACTCTCAGTCTCCATCTACATTGTTTGACTCTCCGTCTACATCTGCATTGTTTGGCTATCAATCTCCATCTACATAGGTTGGAGCTAAGTCTACATCAGTCTACATATACATAGTTTGGCTATCAGTCTCCATGTACATTGTTTGTCTCTCAGTCTCCATGTACATTGTTTGTCTCTCAGTCTCCGTCTTTATTGTTTGGCTCTCAATCTTTATCTATATTGTTTGGTTCTCAGTCTACATCTACATAGTTTGGCTATCAGTCTTCATCTACATTGTTTGGCTTTCAGTCTACATCTACAGAGTTTGGCTATCAGTCTTCATCTACATTGTTTGGCTATCAGTCTACATCTACAGAGTTTGGCTATCAGTCTTCATCTACATTGTTTGGCTCTCAGACTCCATCTACAGAGTTTAGCTATCAGTCTTCATCTACATTGTTTGGCTATCAGTCTTCATCTACATTGTTTGACTCTCAGTCTCCATAAACATTGTTTGGCTCTCAGACTCCATCAACAATTATACCCACAAATAAATTCTTACACAAATGCCATTTCGTAAATTCAAGTTTATGTCAATTCTGCAATATGCATGTAGAAACAGTACAGCATTTATTTTGGGACTGTGCTCATGTACAACATTTCTGGACAAAAACAAATGATTTCTTATCACAAAACGGTATTAATGCAGCTTTTAATTTTAAAAATATGTCATTGGGCATCCATGACGACAACACAAAACAAAAAACAATAATAAATTTTGTTATTTTTTTAGCAAAATATTTCATTTTTAAATGTAAAATGCAAAGCGATATACCATGCTTTGACAACTATTTTAGATATTTAAAAGAATGTAAAAATATAGAACAAATCTTAGCCCTAGCGAGATCCAAACTGGAAACGCATAATAGAAAATGGCACTCAATAAATTTGAATAATCCAATATAGCAACCTTATATAATTAACATCAATATGTATTAATCTTATAATGAACATAAGTAATCATCATCATCATCTCCCTCCCTCTCTCTCTCTCTCTCTCTCTCTCTCTCTCACACACACATTTTCACAACACTGCTTATAGTACTCATGTTTATAAATGTGTATTGTTATATAATAACTTGATAATGTGAAAATGAAAAAATAAACGGGCTGCCATTTGGTAACTCAAAAAAAAAAAAGACATTAAAAAACTTCTTGCCAATTGGTCAAGGAGAATTTTAACTCAAATAGGCAAAATATTAGTTATAAAAAGTTTAGCATTATCAAAATTAAACCATCTAATTATGGCATTGCCAAGTCCAACTTGTGCAATGATCAGAGAATTAAAATCACTATTCTTTAAATTTTTATGGGACGGTAAACCAGAAAAAACAAAACGTGCAGTTATATACCAGTCATATGAAAAAGGTGGTTTAAAAATGTTTGACATTGATGTTTTCTTTGGCTCCTTGAAATTGACATGGTTAAGATGGCTTTTTCAGTCAAACAAACCATATTTATCTATTTTTAAAACTATGTACCCCTATATTATAAATTTTTCTTCATTTGGAGCAGATTTCATTTCTCGACATGTTAATAGAATAGATAACCCTTTCTGGAACGATATATTTAATATTTATAAAATATTTTCAACAAATATCATACCTAGAAACTGGAATAACTTTCAGTCCACTCCATTATGGCACAACCCTCATATTAAGGTCGGAGGATCTAGTATTTTACAGAAACATTGGTTTAAAAAAGGA
This sequence comes from Panopea generosa, assembly GCA_029582155.1. Lineage (NCBI taxonomy): Eukaryota > Metazoa > Mollusca > Bivalvia > Adapedonta > Hiatellidae > Panopea > Panopea generosa. The sequence continues at coordinate 65,354,604 of CM055897.1, forward strand.
ATATATTTTATAAATGATCTCATGGATACAAATGGCAATTTCTTCACATACAGAGAATTCACTGAAAACATAGTGTTAACACTAACTTTATCGAATTTGAAAGACTCGAAGCATCAGTCAGACACTACTTAGATAAGTTATCTTTTCAACATTTATCATGCATTTGCCTTAACTCTTTAATACCATATACAATGTCAACAATCCTGAAAGATAAAAGGGCTGTAGAACAATTTACCAACATTTCATGAATAAAGATTATATTCCAACTTCTAAAACAAAATGGGAGAATGATTTAAATATTCGAATTAATCTGAGAGATAGTAAGTATTACGCTCTTCCTTTCAATGTCACTAAAGACACAAATTTACAATGGTTCCAATTTAGAATTATTCACAGAATTCTTGGAACAAACTCATTGCTTAAAAAAATGAAGATTAAAGAATCCGATGTATGTTCCTTTTGTCAAAGAGAAACAGAAACTATTAAACATATATTTATTGACTGCATAGCAACGCAACAATTTTTTCAAAGTTTTAAAAATTATCTGAATGAAAAGTGCAATACAATAAATACAGACTGGTCATCTTCAGACATAATCTTTGGCAGTATGAAATTCGAATCTGTTTTGAATAGGCTGCTATATACTGCTAAACACTTCATATACTGTCAAAAAGTAGGGATAATTTATGCCAAATATGAACAAATCTGATTTACCGGTTCTTAAAGGCCCATCGCCGGTAGCTGCTACACACAGCATTATAGGCGGGGCTTATCACAAGCAGCCGACAAGTTTACATCAGTGATTTGATAATACTCATGTCCAACATAAGCTGTAACTACCTGCATAGCCATAGAGATACTGCCTGTTGCAAGTTGTTCTAAACAACAATGTTTATTGTATGCGCAGGTTCCTCAGTATTATGGATTGAAATAAAGGTTTCCCCAGATTTACTACAGCAAACACAGCACTCAAATATATTGCAATGGACATCTTATCTGCATGCATAAAAAACAAAATTGCTTATTAGGTTCTATGGATTAGTACATTATTTACCTAGAGAGAATAAAAGTTATTTATGAAAAATAGTTTATCTTATTTATTATGGACTTATATCAAACGGGCAAACATGATGTAATTATTTGTAAATAAATTGCTTGAACAAAAGTAAAGGGCAAACAATTATTTGTGAGACAAAACATACAAAGATTGAAAAATAAAGAAACCCCTTTGACATTATAGAATGACCAATTCCATTTAGGTTCACAATTTCCCTGGCAAAACTTATAAATTGAAGAAAATCGTGGAAATACTTTGAAGGTTTCGAGGGAACAGTTTTGTATATTATTTCATTTATTTGATTATAATGAGTATGATTTTGATGATCATTTAGTTACACCAGACTGGTCAATTAATGTTGATGAAAATAACTATAGTTAGACACAGAACATAAAGGAATATTTATTGTCAGATGGCAATCAGGACAAAAATTGAGGCACAGATGGGGAAAATGATGACGTGATTATGATGCTGATGATGACGATGAAAATAAATACATTCCTGTAGAACAGTTATGGGTATTGTTTTCATGTCCGTTTATTTCAACATCAGTTTTGGCTAGGTGAATTTTCATTTCCTAATCAAAGAAACAGTCATTTACCAAAACGTAGATACAGAAAATACTGGGATATGTTTTCAAATATAGGAGTTTGGTTCCTACTTCATTATGTAAGAAAAAAAGCAAAGAATATTAAACCAACCAAGATCTTAATTATGCCAAGTTGTGTTTTAAACCCAGTACATGGTTCATACACAAACATCCAAGGCCACCTAGATAGCACTAAGCGTTTTTAATTGTAGGCTGTGACATAAGAACTGTATAAACAATAAAATGACATTCATTTGCTAAAACACAAAACTAAAAGTTATTTCCAAAAGGAATCTATTGTGAATTATGAGATTCAAAACAATGATCAACCAAGGTAAGTATAAATGGTAACTTATTTGCATCCAAATAAAAAAGTAAGTATACATGTATTTGAGATAAGCCATAAACTACAATGTATAGTCATTTGTTTATATATGAAAACGGCAGAAATATTATGAAAATTGATCTTCCTAAACATGTAATTCACAAACTGAAAGTCAAACACATTATTCTACTCATAGATATCAAACACTGTATGGCTCCTCACAAGTGGGTTATACACATCTCCAAGCAAGTATTGCTGTTTACACCACGTGACAAGTGTCAAACGGGGTTCAAAATTCAAATATTTAGCAAATTTTCCTTGATTTTTCAATTTTGTAAGGACTACTTCTACTTTGTTTCAGGGAGTTTTTGTGAATAATGGGCATTTTTATAAAGAAAAATATGTCCCTACAAATGCACTTCTTTTTGAAAATAATGACAAATTTGTTTCTATGTTTTACAGATAAACATCTCCCAATTCAACATTGTTGCAAAAAAGAGCCACCATTTGAAATTAGGCTCCTCCCATTTCTTTTTATAGAAAAGTTTGGCGTTTAAGAAAACGATTTTTGTAATTCTCAATTTTCACCCTTTTTGGACCCCTCAAGACCCCTTAAGATAGTGGAACCCAGTCATTTTTTACAAATTTGAACCTCCTTGGCCAAACAATGCTTGTGTGAAAATATAGGCAAAATCAGTTCCTTTTCTACAAAAAAAGAAGTTAATGTTTATTATAATGACATATGTCCCCTAATTGAACTCTCCGGGTGGGATCATTTTTAACCCCGGGGATATCATTTTGAACAAATCTAATAGAACTATAGTTGGTTATCATTACTACATAAATATTTTCACATTCTGTTGATTGGTTCATAAGAAGAAGAATTTTAAAGTTTTTGGACTATTTTTTAGTAACGGCGGCCATCTTGAATTTCAGATCGAAAAAAATCTTTTATATAGTCTCCTATGCAATAGAAACAACCATGTGAAGTTTCAGTTTAAATTGCATAGTGGTTTCAAAGAAAGTGCTGCTAACGGACGACAGACGATGGACGACAGACGACGGACGACGTACCATCGCATAAGTCCTTCTGGCCTTTGGTCAGTAGAGCTAAAAACAATCACCTGTCACCTAATGACAAGTGTAACAGTCTATGACCGTCTTCCCAAGATTCATCCTTACATTTTACATGTGGAAATAAAAGAAGTAACAAAACAAAAGTTGGGGAACATGAACTTTTTATTTGTTTTTAGTAGAATGATTAAATGCATTTCAATAAGTATATTTTTAAGATATTACTATTTAGAATTACCATTTGAAAGAGGAGCTTAGAAAGCGATTGAGAGATAGAGAAATTTAGCTAGTTGGCTCGTTAAGTGGAGATCAGTGGAGGTTACCTTTAGCGTATGTGAAACAAAGTGCAGAATACACGTTTATTCTAGTTTATATAGCCACCGGAGACAAAGTATCACAGAAAAAGCATGCAATATGAAATTTACCTACGAAAATATAGTTAAACTAATTCATAATCTATATTGTACTTTTATAACACATTTTTATAATTAATAATAAATAATATAGGCAAATTTAGATGTATTAAGATTGCAGAACTCTATTATTATAATTAACTAAAAATCATTCCTTATAATACGTGTACTGGTAGTCTAGTAGTCTACATGGTCTAGTGAACAGTATAGTTTCTCTGTAAGTCCTTGCGTAATGACATTGACAAAATTTTCTGACAAAAAAGACACGTAATGTTTCTTGGTACAAACCGGGGTTTCAACGAACTAAACATCTATTTTAATGCCATGATATAGACTATCCGCAGGGCTCCTCTGTTCGGGATCTAGTTACCTAGACACCGCGGGAAGTTTAATTGCTCCGTGAAAATCACCGAGAGAACCCCGAATCAAGTTTTAACACATTCAAGATGGCGGAAAGTAAAGAAAACTAGCTTTTACCAATATATCCCCATTATTTTATAATTAACCCGCAATCAGCGCATGCGGATTGTTCAAAATAGACAAGTTTGATGCTTGATTGTTATCGTATTTGTCAAAACCGCGCAAAATTGACACACTTCCCGTAAAACGGAAAGCTTTGGTGATCAAGGAGGGAAGAGACGGGCCGGCCGAATTTGAAGATTTTTTTTTGTTGTGGTAGTTCGAGCGGATGTTCTGATCTAACAAATGGTTATTTTTAATAATTAAGGTCAACAATTATTGAAAATATAATCATTAAAATGGCAGACGCTAACACGAGACGTCGCGTAAAATTGTACATGTTGAATGAGGAACGGCAGTGGGATGACAGAGGAACGGGTCATGTGTCGTCGGCTTATGTAGAAAGATTGAAAGGGATGTCGCTGTTAGTCCGTTCGGAAACTGATGGTATGTTGTATGAAAAAAAGGTTTTCATTTCCACTTTTGTATTGTTCATTTAAGAAACATTGTTTATTTAAACAAAATTCAATTCATGTTCATTTGGCTATAAATTAAATCGGGAGCCACAAACAGGTAGTCGGTGTGTTACATTGTGTATATAGGAGTCCGTGTATATCACCTGTAAGGAGAGAAATATATGTCATTGTTCTGGATACCTGTCAGTAGAGCATTCGCCCTGTCACCAAAAGGTCCTGGGTTCGTGTCTGAGACTGAATGTATTTTTTTTTTTGTTCTTGTATGTTGCTACCCAAACGAGGACTTTGACTTGCATATATGTTCTGACAAATATTCACGTGATTTTCTGCTCTCTATGGAAATTTGGTGACAAATTTATGCCAAATTTGCAAGTTCATTGTGTAGGTGGTAACTAATATGGAGAGAAATGTGTATAAGTACTCTGGCTATCTCGGTCTTAAGAGCATTTGCAGTCTACGAATGGTACTGAGTTCCACTCCCAGACTGGTTGCATATTTTCTTGTCCTGTCCTGTTTCATATGAAATGAATTGTAGAAGAACGGGAAAAATAACTCAAAATACAAATATTGCCTTTTTCGTACTAAACAATATTACAACATGGTTGTGAAGATGACCTTACACTAACCAATGTGGTGATAGTAATTGTTGTATAAAAACATATAATGTCAATTTTATATAGTTCAGTAACTTTAACATTTAACACATGACCAGTGTCTGTGGTTTTTTTTACTTTTAGGGGAAAGGGTTTGGTGCCTTTTGAAGGGGGAAAATGAGCGTTTGTGAGAATTTTAATAGGTCGTAAAATAAAAAAAAAAAGAAATCATCATTTAGTATGTATATCTGAAACAGTTAACAGGTCAACATCCCAGTTCTTCATTATCTTAAACTGTTAAACTGGCATTAAAAACTACTTAAAAAATAAACAAAATATAGGGGAATTTTTCTGACATTAGTGGGGGAAACATACTGTTTGCTGAATTTCGCCTAATATTTGCGGTAAAAAACACACTGAGTGTTTCATTTACAATTTTCCATGTAAGATTCCCAAGGTTAGCTGCACTACACAATCTGAGTCCTAAAATGCAATTGTGACTATTTCATTTACAGTAAGTGCACCACTAACTTTAAATCTATGATCATTGCTGCAATAACATTAATTTTGTTGATGTTTATATATCATTTGTGTACATTTTTCAAAGAACAAACAGTTTGGGGTAAACATAAAAAATAACAGCTCAAGCCTCTGTTCCATGTAAAACATAAAAAAGACCTTAAGATGGCATTAGCCGGCACGCTCAACTCTATACCTGTATAATATAAAAAATATGCCAAATGCTTTGTAATGAAAAGTGTCCTTGGAGACTCAACAAGAAATTGCTCATGATAAAGTTACCGTTGATGAATTTTCAATGTCAAATTTACAATTGATATTTACAGCAATTTTAGCTAATGACTTCGGATCATTTCATTTTTACAGTTTTCAGATTGTTTATTTTTCAACCTAAAAACAATTTCATGTGCCTGGAATTTCAACTCACATTTACTAATACAGACTCATATTTTATGAGTGAGCCCTCATGGAAACTGCACAATGGTAAATATTGAGAGAAAAAACCATCAAAGGTGACTTTTTTCCCTGACAATTTTAAATGATCAGGATATACATGTTGGGAGTTTCCTGCGTCCGATGGATGCACATCTCTCAGAATTGTGCGTCTGTTGCCAGATTTGTGCATTCAGAGTGCAGGGGTAAATGAAACACTGCTATGACAAACGCAATGTTTACCAGAAGTCGTCCTTTCAGAAACTAAAAACAATTTTTTGGCAAACAATTTTAACTCGGTATCGACTTACGCATGAGCTTGGTATTTTTGTTACTGAAGCAATATGATCGAATGATACGGTGTCACTGGCCAGGAAATCTAACATCAGCGATAGTTCATCAGGGGTCATTGAGAAGTTGATATTATTAAAGTGTTTGATAAAAACAATTTTGTTTGAGACATGCAATAACGGAAGCTAATGTGCCCATTTTTTTCTACAACGCGTTCCTGTAAAGTATGGGACGAGTTGTCTTTGGCTGATCTGTCCGTAATTTGTAAGATCCTCTGTCTAATTACATTTTATCTTTGCAATACTTTTTGCTGCCATCAGAGTGAATAGTTTCAAAGCTCTGATAATAAAGTTACCATAGTTTCTTCCATTATTAATTTTCTTCAAAGCAGGATGTTGGCGAATAAAATAAGAAAAAGTAAACAAATAAACTGTTGTTGATTTTAAAAAGAAATTTGTAACTACTTTAAAGGCTTAATTGTGTTTGAAAAGAACGTCAGATCTATACATGTTAATGTTGTCCCAACAAAATCTTGACTGCCAGAACGAGTTGCACAACACCTTAATTAAGTCAACTCCAAATTTTATTTTTTGCTCACCTAAGTCGAAGGCTTGGGTGGAAAAAATTAATAACATTATATTAATTCAAGTCTTTCGATGTGTGGGTGGGTGGGGTGGAAGTTGATTATATCGTATTGAATTTTAAGATTTCAGAAAAGTAAATGTTCCATTATGTCTATAAGCAAAAGTTCATAACTTGCTTTTGTAATGTATGAGTAGGAATATTTAATTGTATTATGTTTCTTTTTAAGGTTCAATCTTGCTGGAGTCAAAGATACCACCAGATACTGCATACCAAAAGCAACAGGTACTGTGATTCATTTGAATTAATTATTATTTTAGGTTTACAGTGTCCGTCTAGGTGGAATGATTACTAAAAAAGTATCCAAGCTAAGTTAGTAAAATTTTGCATGTGGATAGAGGGCAATAAGGAGATAATGTAGGTCATTTCATTTTTCAAACTTTACAAAAAATTTGGTTGCTTGTTTTTTGGGAGAATTTTTCATACATCTAGGAGATAAAAAATACACTGGATGTGAAGTACTACTGTAATGTCAGTTAATTTATGGTTAGAACAACTTAAGTGGTATGCTTTATCTTCCATTTTGCTATGTTAAGTGTCAATCCAGGGGTTGTGAGTTTGAATCCCCGCCTGGCAACAATCTCTGTGATGATTTATATATGACACTGTTTTTCATTATCATTCGTCTCTCACTGCTGATTCAAATATAGAAGTTCTCAGTAACTTGCGGAGATTGGGTGTGCTTAAGTACTGGTTAACCTTTCAGGATCCTGGGAAACAGCAGTTAGGTTAACTGATCATCTGTTAGCCCTTGAAGGAATAAAATGACACTAAATAATCAATCAGTCATTCATAGGATTAGTCATTTCAAGATTTGAAAATAATTGAAAGATGAAATAAGGTGAGCAACATGGGCGAACCTTTCGGTATTTGGTTTGCATTAGAACTGCCTTTTATTTATTCTATCATCTAGGTATTTTAAACAAAGAATGAATGGTTTCAAAAAAATCTCATATTTCAATATATCTATCCCTTCAGTCTATTGACCAGGTCAGTTTGATTGTTTGAATATAATCAAGGTTGTAAAATTATAGAAAATGGTACTGGTTTGTGCTGAAATGCCAAAAATTAACCACTTATGCCAGGACTTTTATACTCCTAAGAACTAGTTTTTTTTCTATTAACAATGAAAACAGTTAATGCTTTAATATTACAGTTAAACATGATACTACTTGTATTGTAGGAAACACTGATTGTATGGTCTGAGGGAGAGAACTATGACTTGGCACTTAGTTTCCAAGAGAAGGCAGGTTGTGATGAAATATGGGAAAAGATATGTAATGTAAGTAGTCACACAAGGACATTTTCAGTGCTCAACATTATTCATATTTATAGTCGTGTATAATGAAATTTGATTGATTTGGCACATGGAGATTTCTTTTTTTTTTTATCTCCTGCATATTATTCATTAATAGATATTATTAAAAGAAAAAAAATAGTGGAATAATGACTGAAAAAGATTTTCCATCCTTCAACAACATTATGTGACTCTGAAAATTTTATATAACAATACACTTAACCCTATGCCTCATAGAGACGACTTTTCACGCCTGTATCGAGAGCCTCTCAGAGACGACTTTTCACGACGGTATCGATAGCCTCTCAGAGACGACTTTCCACGCCTCTATCGATAACCTCATGATCACGACAATTCACGCCCGTGTATTTCAATCGCAAAAATAACACACATCAACTTCATTTTCCACGACAGGAAGTTTACATTTGTGTAAAATAACATTATGTGACTCTGAAAATTTTATATAACAATACACTTAACCCTATGCCTCATAGAGACGACTTTTCACGCCTGTATCGAGAGCCTCTCAGAGACGACTTTTCACGCCTGTATCGATAGCCTCTCAGAGACGACTTTCCACGCCTCTATCGATAGCCTCATGATCACGACAATTCACGCCCGTGTATTTCAATCGCAAAAATAACACACATCAACTTCATTTTCCGCGACAGGAAGTTTACATTTGTGTAAAATAACATTTCCCCAAGTAAAATTACCCATGACATCATAGTGTTACTATTTAAAGTTTTTATAAAAATAGCGTCCAATCGAACATACGGGTCAAGCGTGATCAAGCAAGGTCATCGCCCAGTCGCATTATGTAAAGTGCTAGAATTTTCCATGATTTGCGCGGGAATCTAAAAATAAATCGGGGTCTAATACAATTTTCTGAAAACAGAAGCAGTCTATTTTCGTGTTTTTGGAAATGTGCATCCCGCGTGACCTTTGGCAGAAAATAAAACTATGTTTACACGCAGCTGACTTTCGGCACACTTTTGAAGTTGTTGTGTTTTCACAGCTGACACAAATTCATGGGTATATCGCGGTGTCATACTGACCAAACAGGGGGCAATAAATCACTGATAACGGTAAGATTTTGCCAATTAAGAAAGATCAAATAAGAATCCCGCTGTGTTTGAAAGATCGAACAACTTTTTTTCAATCGGGTATTTAATTAGAAACATTACCGCATACTCGCAAATAGATTTATAAATTATCGCTTCACAAGCAGATTGATTGTATTTTCAAAATAAATAAAATTCTTATCGTATTAAAATGAAAATATGTTTTCTTGCTAGTATGGTAATTGATGGGATAATTTTTAATAAAGATTCATATATTTCCGTAGCATACGCATAAACAACAACCATAATGCATGTATTTATTAAATCCTGCACATGTTTTATACACGACGTCTACACGATTGCTATAAAATTACCCTAAATTTGGAACCGTGTGTTAAGTTTTAAATGTCACATTTCAGTGACGTCACGTCAGCGTGTACAAATAAAATATCAAAACTATGAAAGGAAATAGGTCATACATGTCAAATGATGAAACGGACATTGAAAATTGCATCAGACTTTTTTTATAGGCAACTTTGTTTATGGAATTTTACAGTCACATGAGGTCACCAATAAACACTAGATTTGTGTTGTGTTTTTATTATGTAGATCTAGTTTGCATATACATTTAAATTTTATGTTTATTTCATTTAAAAAAAAAAATAAAACAAACATGTAGATATAGATCTAGTTTTGATTGCTGTACATGTTTCTTTTTTTTATTTCTGGAAATGAAATAAACAAAAAAAGTAAATTTTATGCATAAATTTTTACTTCCTCTCATTTTCTGTTCCTATATTTCATTTAATATTTGCCTTACAATTTTAAACTTTACACTGTGACAAAGAGAATTAATTTCTCTACAAAGTTTCCATATACCAAAAAAGCATCAAATGAAGTCTTAATGTTGGAAATATGTGTTAAAGTAGCAAGGTGTCAAATTATCAACATGTTCCTAATACCTTCATGGGGACAGTGTAATCTGGCTATCATTACCTGAGCATGACAGATACTGAGATAAGGAGTACACAGTATTGGTTAGCATGGTTGATATGATAATACCTATATGAGGCAAAGGGTTAAAACATGAAAATGAAATTTATTTTTTTAATCGCCATTATCAATAACGAAAGATTTTAAAGGTTACTGATCTGGCAGTTAAATGAATTTTTAGTGTTTTTTGTGGGCATTGCTATTTGAAATGTGTTATGATCATCTTAAACTGTTCAAAATAAAACTTGATCATCTGTGAGTGTCGATCGCAAAAAAAAAAGGTCATGTTATTTCTCACAGGTTCTGTCTTATATGCGCTTACTTTATGTATTCAAACATATTTGTGCTTATGGCCATCCTTAAAAAATATTTGTTTGCTGAGCTCTGACCCAGTATTTTTCATGTGGCTAGGTAGGTTAGCTAATATTTTTTTGCCAAATTTTGATTTTGCGTAGTCATTTTAAAGAAAAATGGACAGAAACCACGAAAAAAAAATTAAATGTTTAGAAAGTCAATAAAAAAAGTTAGCTGTAATTTTGAGTGAATAGGTAGGAGCTCGGCAAACAATATATTTTTTAAGGATGGTATAACTGATACAGATATAGGGTAAGAAGTTAGCATTTACTGTATGTCTGTCAAAACTCTGTTAAGCATCTGGTTAACACAGACTTTTCACCTTGTTCGTAATTAAAATGCATCTTTCATAAACAGTTGCTGGGACACAGGGCATATTGTTGGAAAAAACTCTTTGTAACATTTGAAATTTTATGGGACCATGGCAAGTTGGTGTCCTGGTCACTGGTGGAAATGTTTTTTGCCAAATAGGCCACATATCTACGCAAATAAATTTCATGTTTCAGACTGGGATTTAATTATTGCTTCTGTTGTTGCAGTATGGGGGAAAAAATCAAAAAAAAATCAAATTACATTTCAGGTTCAGGGAAAAGATCCGTCTTGTGAAATCACCCAGGATATCATTGAAGAATCTGAAGATGAACGCTTTGATGAGATACCGGAAGTGGCAATGCCAATAGAGCTGCCTGCTTGTGAAATAGGTAAACTGGAAGAGATCTCAGAACTGTTCAGCAGTGTGCTACCTACACCTGCACGCCGCGAAAAACTAGCTGTTGCCATTGAGCAGGAAACTTACATAAAAAAGTTGCTAGACGTGTTTCACATGTGTGAGGACCTAGAAAACATTGGAGGCCTACATCATCTATACGATATATTCAAAACTGTGTTCTTATTAAACAAAAATGCACTGTTCGAAATCCTATTTCAAGAGGACACTATATTTGACGTGGTGGGAGTGTTGGAGTATGACCCAGTACTACCACAACCTGCCAGGCACAGGGACTATTTGCAAAAAACTGCTAGTTTTAAGGAAGTGATTCCCTTCACCAATCAGGAACTTAAGCACAAAATTCACCAGACTTACAGAGTGCAGTACATACAGGATGTGATACTACCCACTCCATCAGTGTTTGAAGAAAACATGCTGTCAACATTGACTTCATTTATATTTTTTAACAAAGTGGAAATAGTAGGCATGGTGCAGGTCAGTATTCTGGCACTATAATGTCACTTTTAGATACTTTTAAAAGCACTTTTCTGTCATGTAAAATTTTTGGTAGCATAAAAACTGTTGGTTTCATATCATTGAATGTTTCAGTATCAGTTGTTGGCCCATCTGATTTTAACGAAGCTGTTTTCCATACTGGTGTTCTTTCAGTGTAGTTGGCTCCAGTCTGATAAGTTTGGGAGAGACATTGTGATAACATCCTGCAAACTGTGAAATTTTCTTGTTCCATCTGTAGTTATGGGAATAAATAAATACATGTCCAGATTGTAGTGCAGGTCAAATAAATATACTGTATTCGTAAGTGGTAATAACAAAATATTTGTAACTTTGTTCCATAACAATGATTGATAAAAATATTTTAAAGGGACACACAGCAATTTAGACAACTTAGGACTTTTTAACCTTATTAAACAGAGGCCGACATTCTGTGGCTTCTCAATTAAAAATGTTTTTTTTCTGAATTGAGGCAAAAAAGTCCCAAAATGGAGGGAAAAAAATATATTTTTTTATTTTTCTTACATAAATAGAGGATAAAAAACAACTAGGTATGAAGTATTATTGATATATCTGATGAATATTGGTTAGAACATGATGTTAACACTGTTATGCTTTATTTTCCAGTTTGCTTGAGCCTTAAAAAAATTCCAAATTTCCTTTCAATCATGCTGTTTTTTCCCCAATCTCAAAGGCTTGGGCCTCTTTTTCCTAATTTAAAAAAGGCTCTGAACTTGGGAAAAGTACTGTAGCTTTATTGTTGGGGGTAAAATTCATGCTTTTTAAAAAAAAAAATCTACGTTCTTTTGGAACATTTTGCAAATATGAAGATTTCAAGGTTGATTTGGGTGTAAAATAGATGATTTTTGCTGGGGGAAGATGCTGAATATAGGACTGGGGGTTACACATAATGGTAAAACCTCCTTTATTTGCCAAGCAAACACAGTTGATTAACTGATTGATTGCACAGTCTCCATATTGGCATTCAAGTAACGTGTTAGATAGAAATATTCCAGTGAGATTAGGGCGAAAGTAGAAAAATGTGTTAAGATTTTGAATAAAGAAAGATTTTGAATAAAGAAAACCTTGTGATTTGCTAACGATTTTTACGGTACTGCTAAAAGTTTACTACCATGTCACATTTATTTTTCAAAGCAGTATTGATTTTAAACAGCAGTTGATGCCCATGTATTAATTATTAAAACAACATGTTTGTCATAGGAACATCTTTGTTTTCAAATAAAAAGGAATATAGAGAATCCTCTGTGGCTGAGTGTTCTAAAGCGCCGTTTTAAGATCATTTACCTCTCATCACTGAAGTCACAGGTTCGAGTTCTGCTTGCCAGTTACTTGCAGAAGGATAGTGGTTCTACTTGGGTTCATTCTAAGGTCTTCCTCAAATAAAACTGAATATGCCATAAAATTTATATAATCTGAAATGTGTTGAAAATGGAGTTGAACCACATTTAAAAAAAAAAAGGAATTAGAGATTTTTTTTCGTGATTCAATGACTAGGCAGAGCTATCATTTCTCTTGATTTCTGGTTAACTGGCACTAATTTAAAGTAATTTCTTGAAGCCTTTTACACACATACATCCACGTCTAATAAAAAGAACTTTTCTAAAGAAATGAATCGTTAAGATATCCTCCCTGTTAGATGTAAATGTTTGTTCTTTTCATTTACAAGTATGATTAAATAAAAGACAATGAATTAGTAACTTTAAAACAAAAAGATGAACACTTACCTTGCTACACTACAACATGTTGTTAATTCTATAAACGACTCTATTTGTTCGTGCATACGTCTGTCTGACAAACATTTGTTTCATGATGTATTTAATGATTAGTTAGTTTATACTAATTTATTTTAGCTCAGTTGCGATGAAAGCTTATATGAATTGTTCTCCAGTCTGCTTCCTGGGTAGAACCAGTACTGAGTGTTGAATATAAGAGGCATCGAGTCGAGCTGGGGATCAAACCCTCAACCTCTGGTGCGAGTGGCCAACACTCTATCCATTAGACCTCACCCCGCTTGAATATTAATTAGTTGATGTGTAGCTGTAAAGTTATTTAAAATACAGGTTAAGTTTGATCTTTGTCAATATTAGTCAAATTTTATTGATTTCATTTTGATTTCAAATTGATCCATAATCAGTGACAGGTTTAGCCGTACTAAAAAAAATTTCATCTTAGATGCGAAGGTCGTCAAACAGTATTTAAGTGCTGTCGATTTTAAGAACGAGTTTCATTTCATGTTTACCACTCGTATTTAAATATTGATTTTTTCCATGTTTTAGTGGATTTGACATAGAAACCATTCAGATTTTATTTATTAATGATAAAGAAATGCTTCTTATCCGTTTTAATAAGAAGACATTTATAGCGGTTTGTTTCTGGATATACTCCCTTTAAAAATATATAGCAGGGACATTAATGTCCTTTGGACACAATTCTAAGAGTTCTTTGGAAAACAATTTCTAGTTTAAATTTAGTTTTGAAAAACAGCCTAAGTGAATCATTTAAAGAGGACCCGGTCCTGTTCCAGGGTTTTGGCAAATCAAATTATAGCTAGTCTTGTTTCATAATGCAATAACAGTTTGGCCTGTCTCTTGAATGAACGTTACATCAATACATAAATAGATCATCTTGTGCACTCACGGCTGCGCTTAAAAAAATTGTAAGGATGTCCCAAAGCTAATGAATGTGAAGGTGATATGAACCATCTCTTAAAAAGAATTAAATCTTCATTGTTGATATTAATGACTTTCTTTCAGGAGGATGAGAAATTTTTATTACAATTGTTTGCCCATCTTACAAGTGAGAAGCGTGATGATGCATCCAGGCGTGACCTTGTATTCTTCCTGAAGGAGTTCTGCACATTCTCACAAAACCTGCAACCTCAAAGTAGAGAAACTTTTTTTAAGGTATGTTGGAGATGTTGTTCTTTAGATCCAACATGGTGATGATTGAAAAGCGCTGTTAACAAATTCAGATGTTACTAATAAATGTTTACTATTTTTCTTAAAAATGCTTTTAAATATTACTATTAAGGTACTCACATTTAGGAGGCTATTTGTGTTTATATATTGTTCAAGGTTTTCAAATTGATACAAATCTTTTGTAAGATACAGATTGGGCTTAAATTAAAATATTGGTTGTTTGCTGCTTTCAGCCGACCCACAACAACAATCCTGCAATGAATATATTTTGGGATTTTTATATTAAATTTTGTTTTTAACTCTACTGGTCAAAGGCCAGCAGGGCTTATGTCATGGTAAATTGTCCGTCATCCGTCCGTTAACCTTTTTCATATAGACAGGATAGTACATTTATTTGTCATTGAATCTTAACCAAAAAACATTTTCTCTGAAAGTTCCCTGTCTAGATTTTAGATATTTTACATGTAGCATTGCATGGTGGTCTCCTAAAAGATTTTTAAGACCCACCTCTAAATAGTTTGGGTAGGAAGTTACAAATGATTTTTTAAGGGTGGCCTATTTCTTGTTAATTGTTATTATCCTTCCTATTTATTTAAGAAAATTGTGTGTTATTCTTTGATTTAGCTTTGATGTTATAAGTTTTGCTAATGAGAAAAAAATGGCTAAAATTTAAAAGTCAATGTATAAGTAAGTACCATATCTAGTATTAACCTGCGACTCATTTTGGTAAATAGTAAAACTGTCTTTCTTTGCTATTCACATGAATATAACTACCATTTCAGACATTATCAGGGTTAGGTGTCATACCAGCTGTAGAATTCATCTTTGGCCTAGATGACTACAAGATGAAATCAGCGGCTATTGACATATTCTCGTACATCGTAGAGTTCAGTCCGTCCATGGTCAGAGAATTCATTCTCAAGGAAGGCCAGAATCAAGATGATGTAAGTTTGTGTATTACTTTAAAGGCCCAACATTTTCTGCCAGGGCAGACAGTTATGTAGGAGTGGCTAATGAACAACAGCTGTTTTCTTTACCTGTCAGTTATAGGACAGTGTTCTTAAATTCACCATTACTCGGCTGATGAAATGTGTATAAACACAGGTCCATGTGTACTTGTGGATAATTTAGGGTGCATGACCTCTTTCTCTGATTTGAATCATGTATAGAATTATATAAAATCTGCCCCAGAGCCATGTTGCAGCTTTCATATTTCTATTAGTGCTTTAAGTCTTGTCTTGTCCTTTGAAGTAGGAAGATGAATTGATTTTATTTATATACAAGCGATGTTATGTTTATGGATACACACACATACAATCATGTAATAATGATAAGGTTTGCTTTCAATATTTACATTTGAAAGATTTTGAAATAAAGTCACAAATTTAAACATAATCATACCAGGCCTTCTAAAATTTCAAAATGCAAATCGGTCCAGGTTATTTACTACCGTAAGAATCACACTTATTTTTAAAAAAATCACTAAAATTGCCTTACATTATGCCTTTACATGTATGCATACCCCACCCACCATGTCGGTTGCATCATGTATTTTCTCCGTTTATTTATTAATAGGGAAAGATTTCAAGTTTATTTGTGTATTATTTATAAAATACTTTATCACAATGTGTACATTTTAATGACTGACAATATGTTTCCGCTTATCTGAATAATTTTCATTATATTAAAAATGTTCGATCGAACCGGAAGTGTTGCATATTCCGGAAGCTGCGTGAAATAATCACCGTGGAAACCAATGTAATGGTTCAACCACCAAAATAAATCATTCAGAACCTGTCCCACATCAAAGCAAAATCGGTCAGGGTTTTATCACTTGCATTAATTAATGTCATTAATTTTATAATTAAAGTTATTTTTTTAAAAAAAATGAAGCAAACAAGTAACACTGCACGTTTTAGCAAATATTTGAATGACGCAAACAATATTCAGTCCGACCGTCCCATCTTTGACTGGCGGTATATCAAAGAAATTACAGGCGCAAACACAGTCTTTTGATGAACCGACATAATGCTATGGGTCGCTGATCATACACCGAAGGCGTGCTACATAGCCATAGACTTTTCCGATAAACTCCCCTAATACCGTCAGTGGTTTAGTTGAAATTTACATCATTTCGCACAGCAGGTGACAAAACAAATGGATTATTGGGTCAAATGATATTGCCGCAAGGCGTATTTCACAGGTCAGTATGACATTGTAAGAGCAATTTATGAGATTTTATACGACCTATAGAAAATATCTGGACCGATTTTTTATTAAACTTTGAAACGAAAATCTGTCGAAAAACCGGCAATTTTAGAAGGCCTGAATCATACATGTCACGTGCATGGCCCAGATCCGTAGGTCAAGATCATATTTAGAGGTTCAAGAACTGAAATGTGTTCAATATTTCATGTACAGTATTTCATTCCGCTCAATACCTTCTAAATCATCTGACAGAATTTGAAATACCTAGACCACAAACATTCACCATGTGACTTGTAACTCATAAGACCAGGGTCGTAGCTCAAAGATCAAGGCCACATTTAGAAATACAAGGTCAGAGACGGGTATACTATTTGGAGAGTTTCATGTTCTCTTCACATCTTTTAAACCACTTGACAGATTTTTTAATAATATGACACAAATGTTGCACCCAAGACACTGGTCGTCAGTTCAAATGTCAAGGTCATACTTTGAGGTTGGATTTTAGAAATACAATATTTGTAAACCATTATTGAAAACTACTTAACAGATTATAAAAATGTGTCAAATGCTCACCATAATGAAACAATAAATCTGCCAACCTTAATCTTTGAAAGACTCCATTTGAAACACAGATTTGGTCGATAATCATCACACATACAATTGAAATGCGAATTATGATAAGGAATTCTTCTCAAGATTTAAATTTAATTAATATCTACCTTTCACTGTTGATCGATAAGTACAAATGGCTGGTATAAACAATGTTTTCTGTAATTTCAGGATGACTTATTCATCAACCTTGTCATTGAACAAATGATAAATGACTCAGACCCAGGTCAGTTCTTTATTTATTTTTTTTTATTTTTGAGCTACTTGTTCTTTCGATAGCACAGATTTTTCTGGAACATAGAAAAAATAATTAAATAGTATGAATCTAGATGAAACTGTAACAACATTTGACCCCCAAAAAAGTACAGTCAGACCTATGTAAGTGGTCACCTTTATTAAGCAGCCGCCTGTCTTAAGCAACCATGTTTTCTATATCCAATTTCTATGCTTTCATTGTAAATTAACCTGTATTAAGCAACAACCTGTCTTAAAAGACCAATTTTGCTCCTTCCCTTGACTGACTGCTTAAAACAGGTTTGACTATGATTTATTGATTAAATCAATAACCCTCAGTATTGTACAATCACTTAGCTTATTTTGGTCTAAATAATAGTTTCACTGTTATGGTTTTTAAATATCAATACCTATAATCCTTGAATTCAGGAAGAAGACGGAAAAAAAACGATGGTCTTTGAATACAGTTTTGTGCATTAAACATAAATATGATTATAATATTATAGACATAATATATAAATACTAAGTCTTGTTTTAATGTCTGATTCACAAGTATGGTTGACACTAATGTGTCTCTTACACAGTTATCTTCTTATTTAAGGCAGGTTTTTGATATTAGATACAGTGCGATAAAAATCTAGGAAAATTTATACACCATGTTAAATTATTTACAATAGCAGATATCTTCCTTTCCAGAGTTGGGTGGTGCTGTACAGCTGATGGGTGTTTTACGCCTGTTGATAGATCCAGAAAATATGCTGGCCACAACAATGGTAAGATGCCTCGTTATATTCCAACAAATAAATTTCAGATTATATATATATTTATATACATATGAGCCATAATATGGAGTCTGGGAATTTGCGTTACATCACACAAATTCTACATAATTAATATAAGCTGCAGAAGTATATAATAATAATTTAAAGTAATTTGCAGAACCTTTTAAAAACAAATAATTCTCTTAATTGTCACGTAAGGTGCTTTTTTAACGACTTAAAACTTCTCTTAAATCATTATTTTATTGTTATTTCTTGGTTTCATGGTGCTGATTTCCTCTTACTTGAATTGATTCACCCCTGTTTTTTTATTTGCAACGTAAATATGAGAATTTGACTTAATATTTTTCTGTAATGTGGCGTAACCAATCGTGTCCTCAGAGTTACATCATGACAAAATGTGTTGTAGCTTACAACCTTGATATCGACGATCTCGTACACATGTTGTTTTTACGTGATCAACAGTGCACAATGAAAATGACGTTAACATGGCATTCTAGAAACCACCACTTAAATATGGTATACAGCCAACATCGATTACGATTACGAGAAACGTGTCCTCTTTTGTTATGTCACGGTATCTGAACATAATGGAAAATTACCAAGTAATTCGCCCGCGTAACCTTTTAACCTTGAGTCTGTTTATGACATCAATACCAGTCAGTTCTACGGCTAGCAGCGAGAAGGATGGTTGAGGAATCAACTCAATAAATAGCAGACGACAATGTACTCGTGGTCAGTTTTCGGAAAAAAAGTTACGACGACAACATTGTTTTGATTCATCCTCCGGTCTCTTAAATGCATTTAAAATGCTTGGAAGCATTACCAAAATGATATGTGATGTATGAAAGTACAATAATGAATAATTAATTCTATGTAACAAGGTTTTGTTCAGTTCTGCCTGACCGACAACAGGAATCTCATGGTTAACAGTGATTGACATGCTGTACCCTTGAAAATGAAATGGGTTTAAACAATTAAGATGTCTGGAAGTACGAGGGAACAATATGAACTTTGAAATATATATTTGATTTATTATTTACTCTCAAATTGTTTGTGTATAACAAGTGAAATTGGGACACAATTTTCACCATGTCAGGTGTTACACCTGTGCCCGATTTATTCATGAATACAAAAATCCAGTTCAATTAAATGTTTATGATTGGTCAGACATTGTTAACAGAAATGTCCTGTGATTGTTTTTGCATGAAGACAGTAGTTGAAACACCTGAATCAAATTGTATAGATACATTGAGTCTACAGTGATGTAACTTAGTGTCTTTTATTTGGGTCTATATTGGTGTCCTGTTACACAATTTCTGCAGTTTTGTGTTGTCCTGTTACACATTTTGCGTCCAGTTACATCGTACTTGGTGTCTCATTACATCATTCTTCCACTTGGCACTAATTGCTAAATATTGAACTAAATAACCAGTTTTACATTTGAAACAATTAAACTAAACAAGTAGACTTAATAGATGCAAGAAACTAATTTGACCATAAATAAATGAATTTATAGTATAGTGTCTAGTGTTACTAACAGTGAAATTTAAAAATCACATTCCTTTATACATAAATCTAGAAACTGTTAATATTTTTAACAATATAATAACATTAAATAGTGTAGTAACCTAATAAAGCATAAAATTTAACAAGTATTAAATTTTTAAATAGAGGACACCAAAGGGTTTGTGATGTAACACAAATCCCGGACTCCATATTATGGCTCACATAGAAGCTACTGTGTTGGTTGGTCTGTCTGTCAATGACTTACGGAACAGACTACTTCCAGTTTTATTAAGCGGGACGGTAGTGTAATGGATAGGTTGTTGGCTGCTCATGCAGAGGTTGCGGGTTTGATCCCCACCTTGACCCGATGCCTCTCATAAAACCACTCAGTACTGGTTCTACCAAGGAACCAGACTCCGGAGCAGTTCATATAAGCTCTGAGTTTCCATCACAATTGAGCTAAAATTAATTGGTATAAACTAAACTGACAATGTAACAAGTCCAGTATATCACCATGGAATAGATTTAATTTTATAAATGAAATGATCTTTAAAACCTTTTTTACGTCCCTTTCAGAAAACAGAGAAGACCGAGTTTTTAAGCTTTTTCTACAAGCATAGTATGCACGTGTTAACTGCACCCTTGTTTGCCGTCACTGCAGAGGATAAACCAAGTAAAGGTAGATATGAGATGAAGCTGTTTCTTGATGATCCCTGCCAGATGATTGAAAGGGAACTTTATGTTAAGGGAGAACTGAAAGGAATTAAATTGTGATGTATAGTCGTATGAATGCAGTAAGTTTTTCATGACATGTAGGATATATCGGTGCACCTTTCGTGTGGTTACCACGGACACTTAAGTATGATAGTCGAACATAGACACAACACTCGATGATGGAGTTGTAATCACAGTGTCAAGATAAAGATTGCAGTAAATTTTGCAAAATGTACACATTTGCATAACAAATAATTACAAATATAACATGAACAGCCAGAGAGTCCTGTCCCATTAGATATTATTTAGTACTGACAGTTTATAATAATTTATTAATATTGAGAACATAAATAACAGTTTTAAGATATTTACACCCAGAAGTTCATAAGCAATTGTCTATCTATGAAATCTAGTTTGGACCATGAAAATGTTTTTTTTGTCTAAATTGTTTATCTGGCTCTGTTAGCTCAGTTAATAGCGCATCTGACTATCAATCCAAGGGGTCGAGTTTGAAACCCAATCTGACCAGTCTTGATGGTGATTGATATTTGATATTGTGTGACACTGTTGTTTGTCTTAGCTCTCAACACTGATTCAAGTGGAAAAGTTATCAGTTACTTGCGGAGATGGATGTGCTCAAGTGCTGGTTAACCTTCCAGGATCCCAGGAAACAGTGGTTAGGTTAACAGATCATTTGTTAGTACTAGATGGCAGAAAAATTATGCTTAATATTCAAACATTCAAATATATGCAAAAATGTTATGCAGATTTTTATGTAAATCTATAAAAAAAAGAGAGGAATGTGTGTTAGGGTTGTGCATGTTATCACTGAGAATTATGCTTGTATCAGAATTGTTATAAACTGTAGCTACTGCACTATTGCGTCTAATGAAAAAGTAACATGGTTGACAAATATTTTTCTTTCAGATGATTTTCAGACAGCACAGCTGTTAAGTTTGATCCTGGAATTGTTGTCATTTTGTGTTGAGCACCACACCTACCACATTAAGAACTACATTATCAGTAAAGACTTGCTACGCAGAGTTCTTGTTTTACTCAGGTCCCGACATTCATTTCTTCTACTCTGTAAGTATTATATATATATACTACACCTTGTATTTTAAGTTGGAGAATCTTGACTTTGATGGTATTAACCCATTACTTCATATAGACGCCTTCGGACACCTCTAATATACAAGGGTTTGGACACCTAATATAGAAGGCTTTTGAATTATTTGGTGAATTATGTTTATATCAACTGACAGAGTGGAAAACAGTGCAGGAAGTGTTCAGATTGCTTATTACGAGCAATCTGAACTCTTCCTGCACTGTTTTCATAGGCCTTCTGTGATTGGTGCGGGGAAACGCGTATCTGTGAAGTAAAGGGTTAAAGAGAAGCATTTTCATGGTGTTTGTAACTCTCCAGAGCTATAGATGTAATAATTTTAAAGTAAATGTAATATGTGCTATAATCATTAAAAATTCCTTCAATTACTGATTGGCAGCTGAAGTTTATCTTGGCGGGAATGTTCGTAGTGTAATTTTCCTGATTTGTTTAAATATAATAGTCTCCACAGAAACCAGTCTGAGTCAAATTGTGGTACTCGACAAATAAATGTGTTTTTCATTCATTTTGGAAGTTAATATGGCTGTCATGATAAATTCTGCTTTCTGTTTGAGTGAAATTAGAATTTTAATTGCAAAGCCAATGTTTTTGTGCTGATCGGAAAAGTAATATAGATGCCATTGTTAATACTTTGCACCTTAATTAAATGCAAACCAGGGGTCCTTCTTGTCCAAATTACTGTCACCTAAAACCATCTACATCTCAATGTTGTAGTCATGGGTTAGGGTCCTGTTAGGTAAAAACATGTGAGCAAAGTGCCAGTTACTTGCGGGAAGGACAGGGATTCATTGTGAGATCTTACTCTGCCACTAAAACTGACCATGCCATATACTGTGAAATCATTGATTTTCGTGGGGTACTAATTTATGTGGGAAGCCTAGACAACGAAATCAAATACCCACAAACTTTACGCAATAGTATAATGCTGTCAATATAGATTACCTGTATTCATATGCCTGTGTGCATTGCATTCTGGTGAATAATCCATCTTTTATGTATATATTTTCTTTTGTCATATTGCATCAATATTTACATTGATGATTTTATAAATAGTGTAAGAATTTTTTATTACTCATATCATCTTTAATTCTACGTCCATCCGCTCATAGAGTTGTGTGTGTGTGTGTGTAGCGAGATGTGTTATAATTTACCCTACTGCGCGTGTATTTCAATTAAATGTCAGAGTTGCAAAAAATAGATTGTCACCTTTCAGCAAAATGCTATCGAGTGTGACGTATAGACCTACGGTAAACATTGTAAAAAAAAGTGTAAAACATTGTAAAAGGACAGTATGCGTGCGTACAAAGAAAACTAAAACACAAGTTTCTAGTGAAGTAATATCTTTTATTTAGTGGTATTTTTTTTATTCTATTCTATAATTGTTTCTGTTTATGATCAAATATATGGTGATACATTTTTAATGAATAAAACAAACATATCTCTTGAGAGACGCAGCACATTGGTTTACTGTCCATTTTAACAGTTAGTGACGTGGCGCTATTGTTATTTACACCAGGCCTGCATTCTGAAACCCTTTCTGGATAAGATGGCATACTTCTCCTTTCATCACATGGTGTTTGCATAACAATTAGTTCTATTTCGTACTTGTACATATGTGTTCTAATTGGCATGTGTCATTTCTTACTGGCACAGCGGAGTGCTATAAATCCTGACACGCGGCGTGTGTATTACAGCAAAGGTTAATAACTGGAACGCACTATGCGATGTCGAAAGTGTAAAAAAAAATTATTTTTTTTTTAAATTGGTTTTCAACGAATTTAAGTCCCCACGAATATGTCTTTGAAGTAGAAACCACGAAAATAAATGATTTCACAGTATAACATGTTATATGTCAAAAATGGCTTTAAACCCCATTATCAAATATTCTAACAAATCATGCACCACAGTATTATACCTCATCAAAACATCAACTGTTTTGGACATAGTTTAAAAAAAAATCACCTGATTCATACTTGGGTTTTTACAAACATTGCAAACATGTTTTTTACTTCTGTTACATGTATACCAAAACTAACATGTTTACTTACTATGTTGCAGGTGCCTTGAGGTTTATGAGAAAGATCATTGGCCTGAAGGAGGAGTTTTACAATCGTTACATCACAAAGGGAAATCTCTTCAAACCAGTCGTGGAGGCTTTCAAAGGCAACGGCGACAAGTACAATCTCCTCAACTCGGCAATGATAGAATTGTTCGAGTTTATCAGATCAGTAAGTTTTGGAAAAAAAATATTTTAAATTGGTATTTCAAAGTTTTAATATCTGAAATTGGGTCATCTTTAACTTCACATTTCAATGTTTTAATACTGAATTTGGATCATCTTTTAATACTTTGCATTTCAATGTATTATTAGCAGAAATTTGGTCATAATGATTGTATTATAAATATACCGAGTTCCAAAAGTTTTGTCGGTATTTTCATGCAAGTTTAACTATAATACAAGAAAATATTTCGAAATTTGTTTTATTCAACTACATTTGTCTTAGTATTAAGAGCAACATCAAAAGAATTTGGATTTATTCTATAGTTTGGTTGAAAGTTATTGCCCCTTTGTGTTAAACAGCATTTTGTCAAGTAAAAGCACTATTTGTTTAGTTAAACAACTGAAACTGTGTAAATGATGAGATAAAACACCTCAAAATGTTAAACTTGTAAAATAAATGCATAACATGGCATGACTGTACATGCATTCCCTCTTGAAAGTTATGAAGTTGGTAAATTACCTCCCTTTACATTGAAAAAAAGAACAATTTAGAATGGCTGATATCACCAGAATGAAAGTTGGTATATTATATTTTATCACCGATTTTGTTTGTTACAAACCCAAATCCAATTTCAGACTGTGTCTTCAAAATATCATTTCCATATCCAGGCACACATCTGGCTTTAAATGTACCATCTATTTTTACTGACAAAACTTTTGGTTTACGATTGAGCTGTCATAGTTAATCACTATGTGATGTTTTCATTTCAGGAAGACATAATATTATTATGCACACATATAGTAGAAACACATATCAAAGACCTAGAACACGTGGAGTATGTGAACACATTTAAAACCTTAAAAATGCGCTATGAACAATTGCAGGATCGATTAAAAGACAAACCTGGCTTAGATGGGTAAGTGGTGTCCTAGTAACTAATGATCACTTGGCTCAGTTGATCAGCATGACCATCCGACCACAGTATTAGTGATGATTGATATATGACATTACGTCTTATTGTCACATTTTTCACCGCTGATTTTAGTGGGAACATTATCCATTACTTGCTGAGATGGGTGTGTCACTAGATGGCATAGCAATGACTCTAAATATTGAAATAAATGGCACCTCTCAGGACCTTGAGTCCTTCGATTATTTGTTTGAATTTCGTGGTATGTGTCATCGAAGGCTATCAGACGTTCAGTAAACCTAACAACTCTTTTCTGGAATCCTGGACGGTAAACCCTTACTCCTAGTACACCTTTCCCCTGGAATGATAGGGTATGTGTGGCTAGGTGGGGATTTGAACTTGCAACCCCTGGAATAATTAAACTCAACTATTATGGTTTTAATTCTTTCTGTAGAAGATTGCATTTTATGTCTTTAATTGGAATTCTAGTGATAGAGCATCCACCTTGCAAGAGTGAGTTTGGATTTGATTGACTGGGAAATCGTATTTAAGAAATAGTACTTTATAATGTAAATATTAAGAGTTTCTTTATTTGGCACTTGACATTAAAGGAGGACTGTTCCTGGTTGGCTTGTGTTGGTACTGTGAAGATTGGGATGATTTTATACCTTGACTTGTCTGTGGTATAGTATGTCTGGAAAATTACTGAGAGACAATTAACACCAAAAACTAAAATGGAATAGGGGTCTAGAACAAGGTACTGATTTTCAAATGCCGTCTGCAGTTTTCCTGCGCAAGTCAGTTATGAATGATTGTTGCCAGAATACCATTTTATTGGTGGAAATCGTTTCTAAATATTTTATCATTTCAGAAACACTGCCTCATTATTACGTAATAATCGGTTTCGACGTGACCAGCGAATGTTGGAAGAAGAGGAGGAGATGTATTTTGATCAGGAAGATGATGTTGATGATGGTGAAAATATAGTGCCAATGTCTGATGTACTCAAAAGTAAATTAGATGCAGATTTAGATCAGATTGGTAGGATGATAGAAAATAGAAGAGGTAAGCAGGTCGCATGACTTTTGACAAGAACTAATTCATTTGTTTGGAAGTGGTTCAAATTAACGCGGTTTCAAGACTATTTCTTATTGTTGGCTAAAATGGCGGGAGCTTGCATCAAGTACTGTTATAGTAACAAATTAAACAAGAAGAATAATCATTTGGATAACTACATTCAATGAATTTGTCATTAAGCAAATTATATGTATCTTTTCGTATGTCATTATCTAGGGCATAAGTTTGATTTGACAATTTATTTATATCATATCACTGCATGCAGATGTACACACAAGATCTCCCACCTCGCTTGACCACTTTCGACATCTTGGGACTGGTTCCCAGACCTACCTGTTGTCAGAGTAGGGCAGGGAACCCAACTTACCATTTTATAGAATAGGTATTCACTATAATGAAAACAGTTAGTGCCACTTTGTAATTTCTTGTGCAATTGATGACTTTGGCAACCACCAGAGGAAGCCCTGTGCTCTTTTCAGCACTGCTGCTTAACTTCTCAACATATTTTTACCTTGCTAGTACAAAGTTCAGTTGTGCATGTTGTCTGTAAACTCATCAGTCAAATGACATTGCTACAGTAAGGCTACAGGCTACGCGAGGGCATTCTGATTAATAACGGGCATATTTTAAGTTAGTGAATTGAAATGCAAGTGTATTGATATATTTAGTAGAAATGCTTCTTTGAACTTCCACACTTAATATCTTGATTGGGGTATTGATGTAGACAATAGATAGGGTGTTGGCTGCTCATCGTGGTTTCAGTTCCCATCTTGCATCAGTAATGACAGATAAGGGAATGATCTTGAGACGGCACAAGGGTCACTTAAATACTATTTTAAGTTGTATTATGATTTATATTTTTACTGCTGTGTTATAATATATTTGTTCATATGTACTCTTCTTTTATATCTTCATTTCAATCAGTTGTTAAAAATGTTGCTGTTTATCAATACCACACAAATTGGGGGGAAATTGTGTATACATTGTATACTATGTATATAAATTTATTTTTCGGTTTGGTTTAAAAAAAATTTTTTTATAATTTTCAGTGAAGGAGCAAAACGAACTTAAGGATTCACCTGCCAGGTTTATAAACAAGGCAAACTCTCCCATCAATATATCTTTAAAAACCAGCCCCCTTACCAGTCCAGTTAATTCCCCAGAAAGACCCAACAGTCCAGGAAGTCCAGGGTCACCAGGGCGGACAGGGGCTCCTTGTCCAACACCAGTATGTTCCCCGGTGACACCAACACAAAACAGAGATGACAAGGCCAGTAATCCATTACAGGGGAAAAGAGTAAGTGAATCTTCTGAAGTAAGACTGACGTTTGAATTAAAATTGGCTATACTTTTACAATTTGTTCAACTGTTTTAAATAAAGATCCTGAAACATTTTTTGACAAAACAACTGGTTTGATACGTTATTACTTGTTAATTCAATTTGATCTTAATTGTTTAAATATGTTGTATTCTAAATTTCGAATTGTTCAGGATAGGAGAAAATCTATGTTCAATTTCGCTAAGGCCAATTTTCTGTAAAATAAACATTAATTAATGTTGGGCTATTTAAACACCCCGTGATTGGTATATGAGGATTGGGATGGGCCATCCCTGAATACATAAGATTAAATATTGAAAGTGTAAGATTATTTGAAAATCAAAACAACGAACTGATTATAATATTACTTGTTTCAGCCTGGATTAATTGGTCTAGTTGATTATCCGGACGAAGATTCGGACGAGGAGGATGAAGAGACGTCTGATGCGATTGGACCATCTCCAAAACGTGCGCGTCTAGCCACTTAGTATTAAGTAATTCCATAGCCTTCATTAGTTATAGACAGAATATGACGAGGTGTCCGTAAGTGTACACTCGATACTTCAAACCCAACCACCTGCAGCAGAGTGCTGGCCATGACGTTATTGCAGAAGTATATTTATATATTGTGAAAACAGACCAAGTGCTTGTCAGGGCTGAAAAATAAATTGCCAAAGGTTGGTGTTTGTCAAGGGAGATGGCAGAGCTATGTGCTGTGAAATAGTTCAAGATAGAAATCAGGGTTTCTTATGATGTTTGAATCTTGGAAATCTGTGTGTTTGAAATAATTATTATGACAACACGGAAAAAGATTTGTGACCAGAGGAGTGAAGCGGAGTGAACGTTAAGGACCATGTGTAGGTAGTGACAGTTGGGTTATTCAGGAAAAAAAGACCTACCTGCCACTAGAAAAAAAATAGTGATATTTTATTTTTAAACTGATTGATGTATGAACGTATGTTGGTGGCAATAACTGCAGTTTTAATTGTCAGTTGAACACTATACATTTTTTTCTATGGGCAATGAATGTTAGATATCAGGGCAATTGTTTTTGAGCGGTGATATAAATGGAGAAAATAAAATGAATTGTATTTTTATGTCATATTTTTTGTTTACTTAATTTGCATCTATGTTCCTGTAGGGGGGAAAATCAAAATGCTTCATTTTAATTATTTTTTTTTTGTCTCCATGTTCATTATTATTATAGGAATATTTGTTTAATTTATTTATTTGAAAAGTTAATCATTTTATGAAAGATAATTGGGTTATTATACATTTTTAAAGCTGCAATATTCAATGGAAATAAATTACTTATTCTGCAATGTGGTTCTAGTTTTGGTACTAGTTGGGATATTGTGCAAACAAATTACATTTTATCGCTGCGTTTGGTTACCTTAATGTTGTTTTTCTTTTAGAAATAACAACTGGTTTGATTGACAAATGGTCACACAGACAGGTGCCACTGTTTTATCCTTTTGGTTAACTAATGATATAAGTAGAATAAATTGCTGCTTGGGTGGTGTTGACAAACAGAAGTAATTGTAAAACACTAGATGATGTTAACTGGTAGTAGCCATGTATCATCGATTGGTTCGAAAGCTGTGTTAGTTATCCAAAAATTTCACTTAGTTAAATCGTTGCCTAGTGGTTGAGTGTTTACTCCTGATCCAGGTCTGATCCTCACAGTTGGAAACATGATCTAGTGGTATGGTCGAACACAGGTTGTGACTTTGATCCTTACAGATGGTGGGACATGTGGTCTTGTGGTAGAGTGTCTGACACTAGATCTTCCCGATGTGAGTTCAATCCTCGCAGATGTTGGGACACATGGTCCAGTGTTAGTATCTGACACTACATCAGTCCACTGTGGGTTCAATCCTCACAGATGATTGGACACATTGTCCAGTGGTAATGTCTTACATTGGATCAATCCACTGTGGGTTCAATCTTCACAGATGATTGGACACATTATGCAGTGGTAGTGTCTGACACTAGATCAGCCCACCATGGGTTCAATCGTCACTGATGTTCGGACACATGGTCCAGTGTTAGTGTTTGACACTAGATCAGCCCACCATGGGTTCAATCGTCACTAATGTTTGGACACATGGTCCAGTGTTAGTGTCTGACACTAGATAAGCCCACCATGGGTTCAATCGTCACTGATGTTGTGACACATGGTCCAGTGTTAGTGTCTGACACTAGGTCAGCCCACCATGGGTTCAGTCGTCACTGATGTTGGGACACATGGTCCAGTGTTAGTGTCTGACACTAGATCAGCCCACCATGGGTTCAATCGTCACTGATGTTGGGACACATGGTCCAGTGTTAGTGTCTGACACTAGATCAGCCCACCATGGGTTCAATCGTCACTGATGTTGGGACACATGGTCCAGTGTTAGTGTCTGACACTAGATCAGCCCACCATGGGTTCGATCGTCACTGATGTTGGGACACATGGTCCAGTGTTAGTGTCTGACACTAGATCAGCCCACCATGGGTTCGATCGTCACTGATGTTGGGACACATGGTCCAGTGTTAGTGTCTGACACTAGATCAGCCCACCGTGGGTTCGATGTTACTGATGTTGGGACACATGGTCCAGCGGAAGTGTCTGGCACTAGATCAGTCCACTGTGGGTTCAATCTTCACAGATGATTGGACACATTATGCAGTGGTAGTGTCTGACACTAGATCAGCCCACCGTGGGTTCAATCGTCACTGATGTTGGGACACATGGTCCAGTGTTAGTGTCTGACACTAGATCAGCCCACCATGGGTTCAATCGTCACTGATGTTGGGACACATGGTCCAGTGGTAGTGTTTGACACTAGATCAGCCTACTGTGGGTTCAATCCTCACAGATGTTGGGACACATGGTCCAGTGATAGTGTCTGACACTAGATCAGTCCACTGTGGGTTCAATTCTCACAGATGTTGGGACACATGGTTCAGTGGTAGTGTCTGACACTAGATCAGCCATTCATGGGTTCAATACTCACTGATGTTGGGACACATGGTCCAGTGGTAGTACCTGACACTAGATCAGTCCACTGTGGGTTCAATCTTCACTGATGTTTGGACACATAGTCCAGTGGTAGTGTCTGACACTAGATTTTCCCACTGTGGGTTTGATCTTTACAGATATTGGGACACATAGTCCAGTGGTAATGCCTGACACTAGATCAGCCCGTTGTAGTTTCAATCCTCACAGATGGTGGAAAGAGTCGATTTTTAGGTAAATAGGGTCAGAGTTAAGTCACTTTAAAGATAGAAAAATGTTTCCTTTTTTATGAAATTGTGTGTAATTTTGGATTGGATTTTTTTATAAAAACAATTCTGTGGTCAGAAAAGGCAATTTCTGCATTATTTGTTAACAGCAAAGGACATACAGTTTTAATCCAAACCTAACAAAATTGGTCTGTTACGATCATAAAATGTACAGGTCCAATAGGGCCTCTTGTTAATATTCACATTTCTACTCTTTTAAAAATGTGATTTGCCATTGGGAACAAATTTAAAAGATGGACCATGGCGTAAGTCTGTAAGATTGATTGAATTGTGGAAAATTAAATATGAATGATTACATGTACAATGTTAAAAATAAAAGTAAAAATAATGGTAAGAGTTAATAAAATCATGTCAGATTGGCAAAGAGAAATCTGCCTTGGAATTTTTTTTTTTTTTTTTGTTATTATTTGGTTCAATATGAAAATCACCTGTAAATACCTTCAGGTCTTATACAATACCAAGTGGTCAATTGAGAAGATCATGGTAGTGGTCAGTCAAAGATATCATGTAAGTGGTCAACTGGACAGATCATGTAAGTGGTCAATCGAGAAGATCATGGTAGTGGTCAGTCGAAGAGATCATGTAAGTGGTCAATTGGACAGATCATGTAAGTAGTCAATCGAGAAGATCATGGTAGTGGTCAGTCAAAGAGATCATGTTAGTGGTCATTCGAGAAGGCCATGGTAATGATCAATCAATGAGATCTTGTAAGTGGTTAATCGAGAAGATCATGGTAGTAGTCAGTCCAGGAGATCATGTTAGTGGTCAATCAAGAAGATCATGGTAGTGGTCAGTTGAGGAGATCATGTTAGTGGTCAATCGGACGGATCATAGTTGTATTAGTTCAAATGGTATCTTGTCTGGCTGCTATTTGATGAAATATATTCTTCAATAGAGCAAGTGCAGTACCTCTTGTCATATGTGTTGTGATTTGGCTGCCTGTGTGGGATATGAATAAAGATTGCTCTTTAATTGCTCCGAATTTATAATTTGTAAGATTTTGACAACTGCAGACGGTGGTGCATGTCATATATGCAGTCTCATCTATCACAAGGATCTTACTATAATTATCCTTGGCAATTGATCTCATATATAATATAAAGCAACTTGCCTCGTTTATTTTTATAGAAATAATAAGTTTTTACCCATCAAATAATGGATATACACATTTCACGTCTGAAAAATATTCATTAAACATGACAAATAGTGTGAACATTAAAAAGGTAATATATTACTTGAAATTTTCAGATTTGTTTGGGATAATGTAATCATTTTGTCCATTGCATATCTACACATCAACCTATTTAGCCATTTAAAAAATGCTTTATAATATTTATACTTCCACTAGAGAGGATGTTTTAGTTTGTCTTGTTTGAATTATAACGATTAATCGTGCTGGTTGCTCCTGACATCTTTGTAGTAACAGATTGATGAAAACTAATTCTTATGGACTTTGAAATCCTGCACCTCTTTTATACAAATATTGTAAATGTATTTACCTTGAAAGGGACTAGGGGTGATATTTTATTGAAAATGTCTTTGTAAATGGAATTTAATCTCCATTTCTATTATGTTATTCTCTTTAATCTGTTCTCATTTGTCACAAACTCAATGACATCATCTCAATGAGTGGCTGTCTTTTTTATAATTTAGAAAATAATTTTTGTCCCTTTAGCTGTTCATCATTGAAATAGAGTGTCCTCCATGGTCAAGTGATCTTGGGGCACAGACTCACTGCTGAGGTCATGAGTTTGAGTCATGCTCTGCCAAGGGAAGGGAGGCAGTTTGTCGGTTCCTTTTTAAAGGACGACGGTTTTACTTGGATTCATTCCGAGGTCTTTCTCCACCATTGAAACTTAATGCCATATATAACTTGTAATGGAATGAAAATGGAGTAAAACCTCATTGAAAAAAATCAGTGAAATAAATGAATTAACTTGCTTCTGTTATTAAAAAACTCTTCCATAAATTCTCAAAAATGGTCATTAAAGTATAGCAAGTCAAAATTGACATTAACATTGACCAAAGACATATATTTCACCCAGGCCTTTTATGAAAAAAAAAGGTAGTATGGGCTTCAAGAAATAGTTAAATATAAAGTTAATGTGTAGATCCCTTTAGTACTTCCTTCAGTAATACATTTCCTATGTTTTATAATAGAAGTGCAGTATAGTTGGTAGAGCCAGTGAAAAGTTGTAACAAATTTAGACCAAGTTTGAATTTTATTTTTGTAGAGTTCAAACTGGTATAATGTTTCTTTACTTTACTTTTCTAAATGTTACTGCAGAGATGGCTTATCTAAGATTAATGAGTAAACACAATGTTGTTTCATCTCGGGTTCATTCATTTTTCAATTGACAATGAAAGCTGTAAAAAAAAAAAACTAAGTGAGTAATATTAATATTGTCAGTATATGAATGGAAGTGTTTATCGAGATTTCCGTTCATTTCTACGAATACCTTGCAATGAAATATGCATTAAAAAACATTCGACCAAAGTTATTTCAGAAAAAAAAAATGTATGTGTATTTAAGACATAATTGAAAACCAAGAGGTCGGGGCCATCTGCATTAAGTGACCAATATGATAGTGGTTGTGAATTTTGTTTATAAATGTTTTCTTGTCCCACCGATTTATTGCAACAATATTAGCAACCACTCTGTCTGATATTCATGTTGATCTACACTGCTTGTTACTCGCCGGCACCCTAATGTCATGTACAGTAATATATATAAAATGGAAAGAAAAAAACTCTTAAAAAACTAGTGGGTTTAGATTAATGTTAATGGTATATCTTACTGAGGGTATTGTGGTAAACATCTCAATTTGGATTGATTGAACATATTCTACTATAAATGCTTTTATATATTTGTCATTATTCACACAGAATAGGATGTTCATGTTGTAGATATGTTTGTTTAAATAATCCTAAACAAGTTTCTTTTCTTTCATTTTATTATCAACCAAATAAATGATAGTGCTATGTTTGAAAGGATATGACTATTTTAGCTGAGTCTACACCTTTCTGTGTTATTGCAGTAGTTTCAAACTAATATACTTTTCTGCATTATATTTTAGCATTTGTATCAATATCGGATCCACTTGTGGGAATGTATAATGTTTATTGTTTCTATTGATGATATCCCCAGTTTGAACCCAGGTCAGGTCACATGAAAGACACAGAAATGGTACTAGAAGTTTGCTTGTTTGGCACTCAGCATTTAGAGGATAACTTGTGCGACTCGTTGTGGTGTCTCTGGTATAATACTTAAGTAACACCACTGATAATACTGTCTTAAGCAGACGCTGTCATGACCTAGCGGAGTTATTGTTGCGATCAAGGTTACACACTTGATGCAGGATTTAAAATTGAGAAATCATGCTCTCTGATGGTATTTCATTGGTCTACTTTCGTATTTACATAATTATGTTGTTGGCCAGGCAAAAAACAGCCGGTTGTCAATTCAGATTAGAGGTGAAATTTCCTCTGGTATAATTTTAAAAACTCAAAAGTATCTTTTTCAACATGGGAACTGAGCTATTTTTTTGTAAATAAACTGTTTTTTTAATACTTAATAGGGTTTCATGTGTTCTGGTAATAGCAGTGCTAACAAATAATCTTGCATTGTTTACAGGTACGCTATTGAAGCACTTTCTGTTTGGTTTGCATTTGACATCAGCTGCAATTAATTAGATACCTGTTTATAAGTTCAAGAAAAATCATGTCCATTTTTCATGTCATCACTTCACATCATTGTCAATTGTGATATTCATTCATTCATTTATTCATTCATTCATTTAATGAATCAGTCAATCAACTAAACGCCACCATAAACAGATTGTGTTGTGCATGTATTTGTCAGTTTCACAAATGTTTTTAAATTAAAAAAAAAAATGCAGTTTTATTTGTAACTTTGGTTTTGATTAAATGGATAATTACTAAGATGGTTCTCTTTAGAAATGCTGTGTGAATATCGTGAATTGTTTGTCATATTTTTATGTTGATCATTCATGACTGACTGCTCAAGTTTTTTTGTTTTTATTGTTTGAATGTGTATGGTATTGTAACATGTTATAGACATAAGCAAATGTTCCAGTTAAAAAAACTCCTCAGTATCACAGTGGATATAGATACATGTATGCATGTAAGGTATCAAACTATTAGGTGGTCCTCAACATCTGCTATTAATTGTGCTTTACCATGGAAAACAATAAATTTAATCAAAAATAAAGTTATATCTCAGCACCTCATCATACATAACAACATGCCAGATGTGGTTTCTTTTGAGAAATGGCATTTGTACAACTTCATATATCTCATTCAAATACAGTTGCAATGCAATTAAACTATAGCAATATGCTGTATAATATAACTGAGATGAAGCTTGTGACATGTGGGGCTGGTACCTACATGGTTTGCTGTAAGATACGAGAGCCAGCCCAGATAAATGAACCCTCTTGTTTTCTATTGAATTTTCATTCCCCGCCATTCAAAAAATGGTAAAAGGGCATTAAGTGTTACCTTTGTCCGTTTTGTTTGTGCATCTGTCAAATTGTTTCTGCTAATATCTTCTGAAATGGTCAATTTATTTAATTAGTATATGGTATTTATCTGTTTATATAGTACATGTACAGGTGAACTTCAATATTTGTCAACCTCTGTCAAATTTTACATGAGTTGTGTTTTTTTGTTTGTTTTTTTTTTCGTTAAAATTGGAGACAATAAATAATGTCTGAATGGTAATATGTATTGAATGAATATTTGGCGTTTAGCTGTATAATTATAAAATACAGGTTAAGTTTGATATTTGTCAGCTTTGTTCAAATTTTACACAAGTTGTGGCTTTTTTATTATTTATTTTTTGGTAAAAAAGTTAAGTAAGATATTTGTCAATGTCAATCAAATTATACAGGAAATATGTCACTTATATTTATACATTTACGAGCGTAAAATGGGGGCATCCGTGTTGTATCCTAAGGACACATTCTTAGTTCAAAGCAACTGCTTTAAATCTACATTTTATTGTCTACACTCTTTGTTTCCAGGTTAATGGAATATTGTACTGGAATGGTTATTCTTGGTTATCACTTGGCAATAATTAATTTTCATATGCCACTACAGTATTTAGGTCACGGACTCCTAATCTGTTAAACTGCTGTATTTAAACATAAGATCTGTCGTAGTTCTTGTTTATACACATTTGTTTTATTTTAATCTTTTTCTAATTGATTTTTCAGCATTGACAGAAACATTTCTCATCATTATAAAGATAAGCAGAGTTTTTTCTTCATATTTCATTGCTCACAGTGTTATGTGACGGGTAATACAGGGTCCTGCAGTTTTATAAGGCAGAACGTTTTTATGATGTGTATGATTTTCCATGATTTATGTATGGGTACATGGGTGTATTGTAGCACTGGGTCACTGCCATTTATATAAGAAAACTCTGGTGTGTTTACCAATGGATATCTTTACAAGAAGTTCTGTACATTACACCTGTGGATCTCTATATAAGGAGATGTTTGATGTGTTACACCAGTTGGTATCTATCTGTATGAAGAGAAATTTGGTACGGTTTATTTAAATCTGTTAACACTAGTGGGTGTTTATTTAAGGAGAGGCGTGTATCAGGCTTCTGCTTCACCAACATATTTAAATATATACTTGGGGGCATAAATCAAAGGAAAGCATCCAAGTGACCATGATTTTAGACTAGCTTAAGAAAAACTGCATTTGGTTTCATTGAGACTGAATAAAGAATATTAACATATGGTAACCAGTTAAACTCAAGTTCCAAGTTTTTGTTTTTAAGTAAAACTTAGAAAGTATTGGTGGAAGAAGAGCCTGGTGTATTACACAAGTGGCTGTCTCTATATAAGGAGATATATATATATGGTGTATTACATCAGTGGGTCTTTATATAAGGAGAAATATTTTATATTACACCAGTGGGTCTCTCTTGTTCTTGCTCTTTCTGTCTCTCTCTCTCTCTCTATAAGGAGAAATAAAGTCTGTTACACCATTGGGTCTCTCTCTCTATAAGGACAAAACAGATGTATTATTTTAAGTTGTATCAGTAATTCTCAAACTGATGTGCCAAAACTTCGGTGTTATACATGCCTGTCAGAGGATCCCCACCTGTTACATAAGGAGACAACTTTTCTATTCTTCTCCACAATCAATCCAAGATCAACAGTACTCTGTACCAGTGAATCTCCCCCACCAATTATATGGTAGGAGACTATCCGTGTATTTTACCAGCGCTATGTGTCTTGTTACTACTACAATATTTCTGGTGCCAAAAGCAGCTTGTCACACTACCTGATCAGACAATAGTTAAATGTTATTTAACGTGTACAGTAATACATTTATTAGGAGATCAAATGTTATATATTCTGTACAGTGTAATATATTAGCGGTTCTACACATATTTTGTTTTCAAAAGTAGAATCGGTTGTCTTATTGTACAGAGTATGACTTTATCATGTAAAATAATCACCAAAGTAATAAATCTAAATTAAAATATATGAAATGCAAATATTTGTTGTATATTTGTTTTTAGCTCTACTGGCTAAAGGCCAGAAGGGCTTATGCGATGGTGCATTGTGTGTAGTCTGTCATACATCTTCTGTTGTACGTTGTCTGTCGTCCATTAGCAGCACTTTCTCTAAAACCCCTAGGCCAATTTAACTCAAACTTCACATGGATGTTTCTTTTCCATAGGAGACAGAAGATTTTTTTTTCCAGTCTGAATTTCAAGATGGCCACTGTTACTAAATAGTCCAAAACTTAAAAAGTATTTTTCTCCTGAACAGCCCAACAGATTTTGAAAATATTTATGTAGTAATGATAACCTACTATAGTTCATTTAGATTTGTACAACTGGTGTTCCTGGGATTAAAAATGACCCGTCTTGGTTCAATTAGGGGACACGTCATAATAAACTTTTTTTCTTTTTTTTTTTAAATTAACTGATTTTGCCTCTATATTCACAGAAGTAATTGTTTTATTCAAGGAAGTTCAGATTTTTAAAAATGACCGGGTTCCTATGTCTTTAAAATTATAAAAATCGTTTTCTTAAGAACCAGTGAGTCAAATTTGTTCATATTTGGCAAA
This sequence comes from Panopea generosa, assembly GCA_029582155.1. Lineage (NCBI taxonomy): Eukaryota > Metazoa > Mollusca > Bivalvia > Adapedonta > Hiatellidae > Panopea > Panopea generosa. Next base: position 65,392,456 of record CM055897.1, read on the forward strand.
AATTATCTCATGTGTAAGGATTTAAACGAAGATAAGAATGAATGGGCTAATAGTTATAGGGGCCTGAAAGGGGACTTAGCATTTTAAAAATGCATTTTACACGGGGAAGGGGGTGGGGGGGAAGGAAAATTCTCATTTTTTCATCCAGATGGGCAAAATTATTATTCAATTTGAGTTCTGAAGCATCATCTAGTCATAGAAAATAAGATTTAGTTTAATAAAGACTTCCATAGGGGGTCAGGGTGGGTCGAAAAAGGGTTAAAATAGAAAATCTTTGATATAGATTATCCCAATGAGTATGGGTTTAAAGTATGTACAAATCAAGGAGCTTGTATTTATAGGGGCCCTGTAAAGGGACTTTAAGTTTTATTTAAGAATGCTTTGGGAAAACAAAAAATAATAATTTAATTTTTTCATCCATTTATGTTTTTTTTTATTCAGCTTGAGTTCTGAAGCATCTTTCAGTCATAACAAATGATATTTTGTTCGATAAAAGGAGTGATTTCCAAAAGGGGCCAGGTGGGGTCACAAAATGGTTAAAATAGAACATTTTCAAAAATCTTATTCTCAACAACCAGTCATGTCAAATTTGTTCATATTTGATATAATAAATTGTCCCTGTGATTAAAAGTTTTAAGTTTGTACCAGTTAAGGGGTATAGAGGCCCTGGGGAACTTCGTGTTTTACATAGGAATACTATGAAAATCTCATTTTTTTTGTCCATTTGAGTAAATACAGTAGAACTTTGATCACTCGAACTCGCTGGGACTGGACACAATAGTTCGAGTCAGCGGTAGTTTGAGTCAAGCCTGGTACAACAATCATCGTATATGTACATGGTGTACAAGTATGTTTGTGATCGTGTTATTGAATCTCATGTGTACGTTTGAACAGGTGTAATAGATGATTTAAATGATGTTTATTTCTTGTTTATGTAAAAAATCCAATAAACCAGAAAAGATAATTTCCAAATATAATTAATTGTATTACACTATAATTATTTAATTTACCTTTTATCTTCATAAATTTATATACTCATGTATAAATAGCTGTATTTAGCTTTCGGTGTGTGTGAGAATGTAAATGACATGAAATCACACTCCGGTTTTACCAGGTCCTTCACCAAGTTGCTCGGCAATTATCAAAGAGGCTGACTTAGTTATCCCCCGGTTACCGGGTCCATCACTAAGTTGCTTAGTTGTTTCTTATTCAGTTAAATGTGTTGTTAAATGCGACATTGTGCAATGAGACTGAACTTCCCATGTCTAAGATTTATAGGGTAAAATTGTATGTGACACTCTTTACTATTCAATGTTTGCCATATAAATTGGTTTTATTTTGATTTCATCTTAAATTACAAATAAACACCAAATTAAGAATCAAATTAATGCAACATGCGGTATATGCAATTAAAGCAAACATGTAACCAATTATAAACACACTTGCCAAATGATCAAAAACAAACTTCTCGCTCTTTAAGACAGTGTGAATATTATGACGTGTAGAAATTACTTCACACCTTTGAATGCGTGAACAAACATAGCAAACTTCTCCGATTTTCTTTCATCTTTGATCAGCTGTTCGACCAAAAGGTGCGAAAAACACAGGTAAGTGTGTTGGTGGGACTTAATTTCTAGTTCGACTGTTCCACCTATCAGTGTTCTAGCCATCGGTGGTAGAACAATAGAAATTAAATAGGAATTTTGCAGGGACCGGGTTAGTTGTTCAAGCAATCAGTGGTGTTCCAGCCAACTGAGTTCAAGCTATCAAAGTTCTACTGTATGTTGTTCAATTTGATATCTAAAGCATTGTCTAGTAACAGTAAATTTGATTCTGTTCAATTAAGAGGATTTAATTTCGATAAGGGTGCAGGGGTGGGGGGTGGCAATATGGTTAAAATTGGGGAATTTTAATAAATCTTCATCTCAGTACCCTTTCAGTCAAACTAGTTCATATTATAATATAAATTAACATTACATCAGCAAGGGATTGATGATTCTGTAAATCAAGGGACTGGAATAAATAGGAAACCTGCAATGTGACTTTTATTTTAACATAGAAATAATATGAGGAAAACTGAAAATTTTCAATTTTGCACCTATGTGTACAAAAAACTTTTGTTTTAAATCTAAAGCATTTCTTCTCATAACAAATCCCTGAGTGGTTATTGAAGTTTTGACAAATCTAGGAGCTGGGATGTATAAGGGTCCTGTACAGGGACTATATATTTTTTATGTCCCCTCCCCCCAAATTTTTCATGTCTGGCCTGTAACTTTGTTATGCATAGATTGATTTAATTGACACCTGCTACAAATGATTAACGTAACATGACGACTTGTCAAGCATTAGACCCACTGTCGAGCGTTAGACCCACGTCTGTACCTCAAAAGTCGGGTCAGACTTGGAGTTTGTTTGACAACCCTTTGAGTCTGTGTAAGATTTCGTGTCCGGTAAGTTACTTTGTCACCTATGGATAAATTTCAAAAACACTTCGTGTCCGGCCTGTAACTTTGTCATGCAAAGATGGATTTTATAAATACTTGCTACAAATGATCAACATAATATGACGATGTGTCACATGTAACAACCAGACTCCTACTTCAAAGGTCAAGGTCACACTTTAACTTTGACAACACTTTTAATCTGTTTGAAATTTTGTGTCTGGTCTGTATGTTGTTGTTGTATGCTGTTTAACATCGCTTTCAACAACTTTTCAGTCATATCGTGACAGTGTCTACTTGAAACAGTATTCTGAGTGCTGTCACACTGGAGTATCATGCTGCAGACACATGGTATGATACCCCACCCAGTCACATTATACTAACACCAGGCCGACCAGTCCTAGAACTCTCCTCTAAATGCTGAGCGTAAAGCTAGGCTGCTTCTAGTACAATTTTTAAAGTCTTTGGTATGAGTCTGGTATGTAACTATGGATAAATTTCAAAAACACTTGGCTCAATTTATTAGCACGACATGACAATGTGTCGCATGTAAGACCCACACCCATACCTAAACGGTTAAGGTCACACTGAGTTTTTTGACAACTCTTTGAGTCTGTGAGATTTCGTGTCTGGTCTCTAACTGGTCACTTATGGATAAATTTTAAAACATTTGGCTCAATTCATCAGCATGACTTGATGTGTCGCGCGTAACATCCAAACTACCACTTCAAAGGTCAAGGTCACAATTTAACTTTGACTACACTTTCAGTCTGTTTGAAATTTTGTGTCCGGTCTGTAACTTTGTCACTTATGGATAAATTTCAAAAACACTTGGCTTAGTTGATCAACATGACATGATGAAATGCCACTTGTAAGACTCGGAACCTTTCCTCAAAGGTCAAGGTCTCACTTTCAATTTGTTATTTTGTGTCTGGTCTGTAACTTTGTCTAACTTAGCTCATTTGATCAGGATGGCATGATGTGTCGCACGTAAGACCCAAACCTGTACCCCAAGGTCAAGGTCACACTTTGAGTTTGTTTGACAATACTTTGAGATTGTTCGAGATTTCAAGTCCGGTCTAACTTAATCATACATGGATGGATTTTGATCAACAAGAAATGACGTGTCGCTTTCAGACCCAGAACCTTACCTCATAAGTCAAGGTCACACTTTTAGTTTGTTGATATTTCATGGCTGATCTGCAACTTTGTCTTAAAAAAGCTTCCAACAAGTACAACATGTCATGATGATGTGTCACCTGTATTAACCTGTAGAAATACCCAGACCTTTACATCAGATGTCAAGGTTACACAAAGTTCCAAGTCACACTGTAATGTATAAAAAACTGAAATTGCGTGTCTAGTCTGAAATGTCAGTCCATTACTCTTGATATTCATGGATACATTGTTATTTTCACAGACCATTTGAGGGGATTGTGACACCAGTGACATTTCTTGTTTTTAATCTTTTTTTTGTTTTTGTACATGTAGAGTGAACCTGTAATCTTCCTTCCTATTGGCGTTGAATAACCTACCTTCTTCAATCTTCATTTCTATGATACCTTAATGGAGCCACTACCCTAAAAGGGCCACGACATCAGCATCAACATCTTTCTTATTATTTCCTGCAACGTGACAAAGACCTGGTCCAGCTGTCTGTTATAGCTGGCGACTTGTCAACTAAGGCTTTTGTTGTTGATTATCAGTTTTTTGTATTGGGTAGAATACTTGAAAGCTGTATTGCCATGTCTATGAATGAATGAATGAATAAATAGGGTTTTATGGGATACCAACACATTGTAGGTTATTCGGCGCCAACAGGAAGGAAGATTCGAGGTTCACTTAACATGATTATACAAAAAACAACAAAATTGATTAACATTCAGATTAAAAAAATATACCAAAAATGAATATGCAGAATGAACCTAGAACCTTGATGCCGGCAGAGTTTCAGCAAATTCTGTTGTATTACTCAAATTGTTGCTTCCTATGAGGTGCATGAGCCACAGTGATCCTATTATTGCCATCACTCATATGGCTCCCTGGAACTACACGGGTTGATAATTTAACCACAATAGTGAATGTGACACAAAAGTTCAGATAGAAAATTTCGAGACTCTCTGCGAAAAAAGTTATCCCAAAGGACAGAATGCTTTATCCGAACTGAAAAGGCCATGAATGATTCATTTTCTTGCATACCAAGCATATTAAATAATTATTTTAACTTATTTTATCATTATATTTATTACAACAGTCGCTTTTAAGGCATTAAATTATATGATTTATGTCATATATTTTATACGTTACATGATAAATGAGTCTGAACGTTATAAAGCGGGAATTTTATCTTGGCCCTGGAGTGAGATAGAAATATCGAACTCTGGTAAAAATGCAGATATCCTTATCCTGTGTGCAAGAAATTTTCGCTCTAGGGCTGAGATAAAATTGTAAATGTAATGTGTAATATTTCTGACAAATAACATAATGTTAGGTGTTAAAAGCAATTGTATTAAAAATAAAACTTATTACCGGTAGATTAATAATTAATTATTGTGTTTGGTATTACAAGAAAAATAACCATTCATGGCTTTTTTTTATTAATATAGAAAATTCTGTCCATTGAAACAACTTTTTAGCAGAACAGATATCCCTCAGAACAGAAATTTTTATTTAAACCTCAAAGCCATGTAGGACTCTTATTTTCTGACGCAGGCACAGCACCATACAATGATATTTTATCATTTTTAATGACAGATATGTGTCATCAGAAATAATTCTGCATGGTCTTATAGGTGTCCTACCCATTTACGCAACTAATTGAACAAATTAGGAAACTCGAAGCCAAAGAGTGACAGAAAAGTTAACGTCTTTCAAAAAAGGAGAAACAAAAAAAAATATTACTTAGGTAATCAAAACCTGTTGATGGGAAATCCATCTAAGCTTGCATACTTTCCTTACATCTGGAATGTTTGTTTATTTGAGTATTTTAAATCATGTTGATCCCACTGAGGACTAACAGACAATCAGCTAACCTAACCACTTTATCTGGGGTCATGGAAGGTTAACAAGTACTCAAGCACCCCCATTTCCACAAGTAGCTGATAACTGAATGACATTGAGAGGCAATTTTGTATATCAATCACTATGGCAACTGGCCAGGTGGGGATTCAAACTCGGGGGACCCCTGGGTTGATGGTCAGATGCGCTAACGATTGGCCAAATGGACTCCAATTTGGGAACTCCAGGCAAATCCAGAAATGACGGTGATACTCCACAGAAATGGTCAGAATATTGTCAACATCTAGACCTAGTCTTCATAAAAAAAACGCCCGGCAACAGTCTCTGTGATGATTGATATACGACATTGGGTCTGGTTATCATTTATCTCTCCTTGCTGATTCAAGTGAGAGTTATCAGTTACTTGCGAAGATGGGTGTGCCCAAGTACTGGTTAACCTTTCAGGATCCCAGGAAACAGTGGTTAGGTTAACTGATCATCTGTTAGCCCTCAATGGCATAAAATGATGCTAAATATTTAATCAATCATAAAGAAATAATTCTAAAGCTGGAAATGTTTTAAAAACAAAACAACTAACTCCTGGCAGTATCTTTATTACAGAGAATTATCACAGACTGGAAGTACAGATTTACAACTATAAACAGAATAACTATTGCAGGTAACTAGTACCAGTCTATATAATCATAAATGTCAGACATATAACCAGTCTGAACTAAACGCAACTATACAAACCAAATTATTAAACAGATGATATCTAACATTATATATATATAAAAAGATTTCTAAAATGGGATTTACATTGTGAAATATTATATAAATGACATGATCAATATATATAGATGAAATGTACATTTTTCTATTACCTAAATAAATTCTGGAACGCTTAAACGTTGCAAAAATATGGAAATAACGTGGTAAAATCGGGTAATAAAAAACTTAGTGGGTTTTTTTTTTTCATTTAGAATAAAACATTTTCAATAAAAGAGTATTTTAAACTAAAGAAATAAGATGCTTTGAAATTTATCACTGCTTAAATTAATTTAAATGTACCATACATTCATGAACACCAATTCTATTAAAATGTCGGTCAATTTCATTTGTGCTTAGCTGCCTATTGTTTTGTTGACAACACTATATTTGTATTTGGCACTTTCTTTCCAAATATACGAATGTATATAACCAAATATATAAAAATCTTTCTCTCTGTATTAATAAATTTCTGTAACCAATAAATAAAAACCAGAGAAATAACTTTTTTTTTCACACAATAATTTATCTTTTAAACTTTGGTACTACAGTTTTATTTCTCCTTTTTTGCAAAATAATGTATGTTCATATAAAAGATGCCATTTGCAAACAAGATGCACATTGTTTGGCTCTAAGTCAGAATATTCTTATTTACACTCCTTCTTTATAATGGAAAAGTCTAAAAACAAAAATGGAGCAGTCTATATTTGAAAGTTTGCAGCAGACGAGACTAACTTTAATCTTCTGTATTAGTACTTGCTAGAGTGACGTTAATGAAGCATCAATATATACCTCATACCCAACTACTACAATATATGAGTTTATCTAAACTGCCAGAATCTTTTTTTTGTATTTATTTACTAGAGAGAAAATAAAGAAGTGTATTTTGCATTTACAACATTCATTTTGATTATTACTTACAAAATAATTCAAACTTTCATGTTTTAAAGTACACTTACAACACTGCGTGGCGAATTGAACAGAATCTGATGCTAGTTTATCTATAAACATAACAAACTGATTATTCAGCTCATTTTAGCCAGGCTACATGCCAAAGGAATTGCCCTGCTTATGTTGGCGTTATATAGCTTTGAGGTCTTGATCATTGCCAAAATGATCATATGTGCCAGTGACTAAAGTCATCACATTTAATTTTTTTCATTTATTTTATATATATCGCAATAATTTTTAAGAATGTTGCATTAAATAAACCAAACGTAAATAATATCAGTTAAAATTGGAAGGTGTACAAATTTTTACTGTTCGACTTATTACATTTAGCACTTTGGCTTACTTGACGAGATTCGAATTTACTTCCTTTGTTCATTTAGCTTAAGATGCACAATTGTCCCTGATTCATTGTATAGCAACAGCAAATCTTGTTTATATTTTGGTCACCTTTGGTACAAGTCATCTGCTTGCAGCACTTTAAAGCATGTGAGAGTTTAAAAAATTGTGTTGACAGGCGATACAAAAATATCACAAAACTTAAATTTAATATATTTGCCTTGGTTTTAATCTGAGAGAATCATAACATTAAACTGTGCTTTGTTTTAAACTTATTTATTTTACATCGATTGTGAAACAAGTTCTTATAACTTAGTACAAATCACACTCAAAGTTTTCCTAGGTAGAATCAGTACTAAGCATATATGGATCAAGTGTCTTGGTTGAAGCCTACACACAGCTGTGGTAGAGGATCAAACCCACAACCTCTGGATTCAAGGTCTGATGCTCTACCACTGGACCATGCACTCCACACTGTGCATTGAAAAAAATATGAGAAACATTCTAAAACAAATGAAGGTAACTAGTGTCTAATTAGGATTAATTACATGATAAAAATTACTATAAAGCCATGACAATGATTAATGGTAAAAAAGACATATTCAAGTAAAAATATTGGTCTAAAAATGACTATTTCTACATTCACTTTAACACACACAATTCTCTGTTGGAATATCATGGTTTGACCTATGAATAACTTAACAAATTAAAGCTTAGTGAACTGGGCTGCGTTTCTCAAAAAATACTTCATAAAAAATTGATATGAACGTAATCTAACAAACAATTATTTATCATAATTTCAATATTCTTCCAAATGAACCTAAAATTGGCTCAAATCATGCAGAAAATGATAAACTTTCTGGAAATACAATTCATTTATATGTTAATCCATATTTGAACATACAAAAGAAATTGTCAAATTGACTTATGAACAATTTTTTGTGATTTTTTATTGTGAAATGCAGCCAAGATGTATACTGATATATGTATAACCAAGGAATAGCCAACATGCTGTTAAACCATCATAAAGAAGTTTTTGCTTGAGTGTACAAACAGACGGACTATAAACCATAGCAATACACACAAGCATACTGACAACATCACATTGGAGAGAGTGCCCGTAGCCAATTCTGTAAAATGTTTTACTTAAAATTGATAATTAATTAGTATTGTCAGTAATTAATAAATAAATGTCATGATTTATTTTTTATAGAAATACGCCACAAAAAATATTCCAATATCAAAAAGTATAAAAAATAATTCTCACTAAAAAATGAGTACATACTGCCAATATTGGATTGAAAATTGTATGACGGGCTTCATCGAAGCTAACAAAACGGATATGTCCAATAATGAAACAACAGTCATATACACAGAGTACATAAATATTATAAAGTTATTATTAACCAATGAGCACAGATAACCTAATATGAGATGACCAAAAACCAGTCACTGAATGAATTAACAAAACTTGGGGTCTCATTTTCAAAATACAGTCAAACCTTTGTTAGTGGTCACCTCTATTAAGCAACCACTTGTCTTAAAAAACCACATTTTCTATTTACCATTTTAATAATTTAAGTATTAATCAATCTGTGTTAAACACAGCCACCTGCATTAAGAGGTCAGATTTGCTCTTTCCCCTGAATGGTTGCTTAAGACAGGTTTGACTGTAGATCATTTTGTATAAACCTTTATTTATTTATCATGAAAATCTAATAAAAATGTAAGAGCAATTTTTATATAAAGAGCTTAAAAAAGTAACGTTATGTTGATAACTCGTATGTATGCATATTCTCGCTATGATTAACTATTTTATATCAATGCTCCATTATGTCGGCTAACCAAGCCTGTCTAAGAGTTTACTTGTCAGTTCATTAAATTATTTCAAACATGATGATTTTTTTAGATAAAATATTATATGATGCTTTTTATGCAGTCCAATTCTTTCACTTTCAAATGTTAAGAAACCCAACCATCCATCATGACGTTATTAATTGAATGATTAATTGTAACAAGTAATGGAGCCTACCGTGTAAATATGAATCATATACAAGGGAGATAATTATGACCGGAATATATTTTTATAAATTAATGACTAACAAAGCAGCTTGGTGCTTCCTTTTCTGTATCTCGTGATTATCTCAAATACGATACATATCGCGAATTAATTTTTACGTTTTGGTCAAATCTTATCATTTCTATAAACAATAAAAAATCTTTTCAAATTGAAATTGTCTTTTTGTTAGTTTTCAGTTGAAAACCAGTCTTCATATCAATTTTTTTCCACTTCCTGCTAGTTTGCAGTTGAAAACCAGTCTTCATGTAAAATGTTTTCTGCTTCCTGTTAGTTTTGACTTGAAACTCAGTTAGATTTCAAGACTTCTACTTTAATCAAAACATTATTAACAATTTAAAAAATAATCTAACAAATACATCAAATAGACTGTTAACAAAGTTATTACTATCAAAAAAAGTTTCAATTCTTATCTAAGTAAGACAAACTTTCAATAAACTTTGGGGTCAATCCTTCTTGTTGGAGACATGGATCTGGCTCTTGCTTTTAAGGCCTTTCTCTTCACTCGTTCCCGAGATTTGCGGATGTTTTGTGATTCTGAAGCACCGACGGTGGAGATGTATTCTTGGTAACCGCTGCAGAAGCCGTCCTCCATGTCCGCGAGCGCGTCCTCCAGACTTAGCGTTGTGAAGGTGTGGCTGTGATGAGCATTGATCAGTTTCTCCAGTCGTGTGATTATTTCGTAGTCAGGAATGGCAAGGGTGTTGATGTCCAGTCCCAGCATCCTCGCAACCACATTACGGAAGTCTACTAACTGTGGAAGAGAGATTAAAGTTAGCAAGTAGGAGTAATAACTTGTCTGATTAAATATAAAAATAGCTTCTACCTGTATACTGGCAAATTATTTTAGAAGACTCGAGGTCAAAGGAGTAAGCTAAGAGAAAATATATTAAAATGAATGTCACAACTGAAGTCGCATGCTCACAGTTACATGTACTGTACACATTATTATTTTCATTTTTTATGTATTCCAAATTCAATTTGAATCTCTTTAAAAGTGCAGACAGACTTGTCAAGATTGACTGGCTGTGTTGGTAAACGAAGTGTTTCATCTGCAAAAATGCTGAATGGTTTTGATCAATACTATCCGTGACAAAACAATGGTGGCCAAATTTAGAACAAATAGTTTTTGTGAAAAGAAACTTAATGAAACTTCACATTATGTAGGCCATGTTATTCATTCATAGAGGTTGTGGTCACCCCAAAAAATGCTGCATGCTTTTGAGTAGCACTGTCCATAACACTCTTAACCAGTTTTGAGCAACAATGCAAGCAAATTGAGTAAGCAAGTTATTCATCTATAAAGGTCAAAATTATGTCACCCCAAAAAATGCTGCATTACTTTGAGTAGTTAACAATAACACAACTCTGGAAACTTTGTGACTCAAAGCTAAACAGTTACTGAGAAACGGAGCTAAATGAAAAACACACACTACATTTTGTGGGTTGAAAAACGGAGCTAAACGGAAAAAAAAAACATTCTATTCATCAATAAAGGTCAATGTCACCGAAAAAAGTAACCTGCACTGTTTTCAGTAGAATTACCCATTTCACTACTATGGACCAAATCCAGGTCAAACAGTTTCTGAAAAACAGAGAACTCAATGCAAATACCTAATGCTAACCCAACTGACACTGCCAGAAAGTAACAAAGATGTCTTTTTTACTTCAAAAAGGCGAGACAAAAATATTTCTTATTTGTTTATCTAAATATAATATGATATATTATATCAATACATTTTTTGTTCAGTATAATAAAATAAGCATTACATTCTGTCGAGGGTGAGGAAAGTTACAATCAACCTCCATGTTATCTTAGTTTGCAGTAAATCGCTCAAGTTGCAAAATTGATGAGAATTTTCTGATTTCATGACGAGGGAAAATCTACCAATGATGTTTTACTGGTCTGTTTATACGTCACATCTTTAGATTTTTGTGATGCCACTTGTTCTGATAGAACTTGTCAATTATCAGTATTCAATTCAATCACCAAAAAGTTATTTACATGAACATTTTTATGCGCCCTTCTGACGGATAGAAAATGATATCACAACAAACAAAACATGGCAAGGTACAATTTAAAATAAATCTATATGCTGGCTGGTCAAGCAACCTGTCATGATCTAGGTCAAGCTAGTGCTTGAAGACTGAAACGGCATTGACTAAGTCAACTTTTGATTCATAGCAAAATCCAGAAACTCTCACCAGTTTTGTATTGCGTTGTATTACTGTCGCCCTCAAATGAATGTGATATTGATATACTGTTTCCGTAACTGTGATTTACTGTGAAAAGTGTTTTGTAAGGTACCATTTCAATGGTTACTTTAAATCTATGAACTCATAACCATTTCCAGTTTCAAATATTCACAAGGTGGCAATTGTTTCCTTACTTGTTTCTCTCTATTTTGTATTGTAGAGAAAGCTGACTTTGTTGTTCTTAGTTCACTGCTCAGTGCATGGACTGCATTGTCTGCTACAACCCGATCTTCCTGGGATGCTTGCTGTGATGTGCCATATTCTTCTTTCATCAAATGGATCTTTTTTGCCTGCTTCTTACGTAAGCGTTCCAACTCTTCCACCTGGGAATTCAACTCCTCTAGTTCCTTGCGCTGCTCTAATGTACGTACCTGTTTATGTTAAAAGTAGCATACATTTAGAAAATTACTGTCCCATTAAATTGAAAGTTTTTTGTTGTTTTATTTAAAGTCCAGAAACAAACTATCATGTATATTTCTATACCTTTGAATAAATTTAAACTAAAAATGTGCCCATAGGAAATGGATGCCCCTTCTATATGTTAGTAAATTTACCAAAAATTAAGTAAAAATGGGGAATTAACTGCAAATATTGAACTTGACATTTAATTTATAATTATACAGTGACACACTAAATATCAATTAAATATAAAGAACATTTAAGAAGGTTTTTGATGGAAATCAATTGGATGGATGGATGGATGGATGGATGGATGAACAGACGGATGCACAAGGGTTTCTCTTAATGCCTTCCTGTAAACGGCATAATTGTAAACACCATTTTCAGAGGACACTGGCAAAATATATTTAAAAATAATAATTCTATTTTCAAGACAATGGCATTTTGTCAAAGCACTTGTACTGGAAAATACAGATGAACTTTATCATTGCTGAATTGAGCCATTTCAATATTTCTTCAAAAGACAAACTATTATGTGGTGTTAAATACATCTGAAGAAAACCCTGCCTTTACCAACCAATGAGTAAAAGTGACATAGTGGTCTGTTATTACCACCGACTCTTCATACAGTTTGATTTACATTAAACAACAAGAAAAAAGTAAAAAAAAAACATGTCTGCTTAAGAGGTGACTGTCAAACACAGGTTTAAATGTAAGAAGCAATGATTGAAACAGGTGTATCTCATACCCTGAGTTCACTGGACCCTAGCAGTTGGGCCTTCAAATTTGTGATTTCTTGTCTAGCATCAGATAGCTGCATCCTTAACTTCTCCGCCAGCTTTACTGTCTTCCTGACCTTCATTGTCTCCGTCTCTCTTTCACGTTCGATCGATGTCTTTCCGAGTAATTTCTCCTCTAAGCTTGTGATCTTCTTCCGCAGTAAATCTATATGTAATTCTTTGCTTTCCAACTGTTCTTTAACTGATTTGACCTTGCGCTGAAGGTTGTATATATGTGTAGTACGATCAGCGAGCGCATCATGCTCCATCTTCACGAGCTGCTGGGCACGTGCCATGAGGGCATCCATCGTCATATCCATACCAAGGTCAACCGAAATTCTGTCCATCTTCATAACTTCACCGAGTTTTTGTAAGCATCTCATGTACTGTAATATATGTATAAATAATTTAATTTTTCCAGATTTTCCATTTCTCTGTAAGCTGGTTTTAAATTACATATTCATGTCTTCCTCCCCTGCTTGACTTAAAATTACCACATACATTAACATATATATCATGTAAAATAAGAAAATCCTGCATCATAAAAAAGTTTTCTGTTCTTGATTTTTTAATTCTTCCATGAATGTCTTTAATGAAACCAGTCATTTGTTAACACGGTCTACCACTTGACCATATGCTCCACTGACGTAAAATACCTTCATAAAAGCAACTTCTATATCACCAACAGAAACAATAATACAATAGCAGCAAAAATCACATACAAATCAGGAAAATTTACCATACTAAAAAACTGAATTATTCAAATTCAAACGGCTATGATGTACTTATGTCAAATATCAGAAATTTACAAGCTTTTAAACTTATTTATTTTACATCTATTGTAAAACACAAGTTTTCCTGGGTAGAAACAGTACTAAGCATACTCTTATGCAGATAAATTGTCTTGCCCAAGGACACTACACATAACCGTGGCAGAGGATCGAAGCCCCGATAACCAGATCCTGTACCCAATGTTCTACCACTGGAGCATGACAGTTACTGTGCTTCACCTAAAAAATTTAATACACTACAAACAATTGAAAGACTTGTATCTAGAAACAAAAGCATCAATTTTTTTAAAAAAATTAAAATGAGTACTAACAATTTCCTTATCAGATCTGAAGCCGTCTCTGAGTAAATCACCAGCTGCCAGTTCGCCCTCTGCTGACTGTAGTCGCTGATGCATATCCGATGATTCTATTTCTGCCTTCCTGGCCCTTGACGCTGCAGTCTTGTGAAGTTCGTATTGTGTCTCTAACTGTTCTGTCAACTGCCTCACTCTGTCCTCAAGGGTCTCATTTTTCTACAAAATTTCAGCATTCGATAATGTTGGTGAAATTAGTGTCTTGTTAGTTTAGTTATAGTAATTTATTTGAGCTCAACTGCAAATAAAGCTCAAAGCTTATTCAAACTGCTCTAGTGTCCACTTCCTGGGTATAACCAGTACCGAGTGTTTTATTTTTTTTTTTGAGATGTATCTAGCTGGGGATCCAACCCATAATCTCTACCGTGAGTGGCCAAAACTCTATCTGCTTCAATACCGCCCAACTTGCTCAGGGCCTTTCAATGACAAATTATATTATACCCATGCTGTCATGTTACAAAGTGTGGTAATGTATTTTGAGATGGAAAATGATACACATTACATACACCAGGAATATTGTTTTGTGTATTGTAAAATGTTGATTTTAGTAAAGTTTTGTTCGATTGTGAAACAAGTTATTACAACAGACAAATCACATTTGAAATCTTCCTGGGTCAAACCAGTACTAAGCATATGGGGATAATATGTCTTACTCAAAGATGCCATGGCAGAAGATCGAATCCACGACCCACCTTTCTTGGATACAATACTTTACCATTTGACCACACGCTACACTTTGATTAAAAACAAACTAAGTGATAATGCAAGGGTCATACGTTAATTATGATTATGGGTAACATGCCAACTCAGATCATCGAATACTCTTGGGTCATCCATGTAACACTCTCCATTCATGGATGGAGAGTATTGGAATTGACACCCAAGGTATCTGATGATGGCCAATTCAAAACTAATGAATTAAAAACATTGCGCTACTCACAATTCTTAAATCTCTGCTTGAGTAGACGAGAGATTCAATTCTGCGCCTGATCGACTCTTCAGACATGATAACACCACCATCAATTTCACCAAGAAGACTTGCAATATTCTCCATGAATACAGATAACTGGGTTTTTGAACTGTGTATACTGCTTGAAAAGGTACGCATTTCCATATCAAGTTTACCCAATCGACTGTCTCTAATTTCGATCTCGGACCTTTGTGCATCAATAGTTCTCTGGCATGAATCTAGACGTTCCTTCAATAATGAGACTTCCCGTTCCATTTCATGTCTGGCCGATCTCTCTATGTCCCTTTCCTGAAAGATATGAATATATCCAATAACAGATGGTGTCTACAACAAAAGAGTAGTTTAAGGATTTGTTTTAGAGTTTTATCTGGTAGTTAAAACTGACTGTTCATGATCAAGACATGTCATAAACACCTGATAAAAGGAAACAACGTTAACCAATATCCCTCACACCAACCCCCTGTTTTAAGCACCATTTTGTCTTGAGCACAACACTGTGTTTAGCACCACCTTGTCTTAAGCCCCACCCTATTTAAAGCAACACATTGTCTTAGGCAACAAAATGTCTGTAAGCATCACCCGTTCTTAAGCACTCCCATTTCTTAAACACTGCTCTGTCATAAACACCACCCTGTCTTAAGTACTAACCTGTTTTTAACACCATCTTATCTTAAATATAACACTTAATAGCAACACCTTTTCTTAGGCACAAACATGTTTCAGCATCTCCCTGTCTTAAACAGTATCATGTCTTAAGCAACCTTTATGTCTTAATCACCAACCTATTTTAAGCACTACCAGGTCTTAGCACCAACCTGTCTAATGCATCACCCTATCTTTAACACAAGCCTGTTTTTAACACCAAGCTGTCTGAAGCACCAAGCTGTCTTAAGCACCATCCTGTCATAAACACACAATCTCTGAAGTATCAAACTGTCTTAAGCACCATCCTGTCATAAAAACACAATCTCTGAAGTATCAAGCTGTCTTAAGCACCATCCTGTCATAAACACACAATCTCTGAAGTATCAAGCTGTCTTAAGCACCATCCTGTCATAAACACACAATCTCTGAAGTATCAAACTGTCTTAAGCACCATCCTGTCATAAACACACAATCTCTGAAGCATCAAACTGTCTTAAGCACCATCCTGTCATAAACACACAATCTCTGAAGCATCAAGCTATATTAAGCACCATCCTGTCATAAACACACAATCTCTGAAGCATCAAACTGTCTTAAGCACCATCCTGTCATAAACACACAATCTCTGAAGTATCAAGCTGTCTTAAGCACCATCCTGTCATAAACACACAATCTCTGAAGTATCAAGCTGTCTTAAGCACCATCCTGTCATAAACACACAATCTCTGAAGTATAAAGCTGTCTTAAGCACCATCCTGTCATAAACACACAATCTCTGAAGTATCAAGCTGTCTTAAGCACCATCCTGCCATAAACACACAATCTCTGACGTATCAAGCTGTATTAAGCACCAGCCTGTCATAAACACACAATCTCTTAAGCACCAAGCTGTCTTAAGCACCATCCTGTCATAAACACACAATCTCTGAAGTATCAAACTGTCTTAAGCACCATCCTGTCATAAACACACAATCTCTGAAGCACCAAGCTGTCTTAAGCACCATCATGTCATAAACACACAATCTCTGAAGCACCAAGCTGTCTTAAGCACCATCCTGTCATAAACACACAATCTCTGAAGTATCAAACTGTCTTAAGCACCATCCTGTCATAAACACACAATCTCTGAAGTATCAAGCTGTCTTAAGCACCATCCTGTCATAAACACACAATCTCTGAAGGATCAAGCTGTCTTAAGCACCATCCTGTCATAAACACACAATCTCTGAAGCATCAAACTGTCTTAAGCACCATCCTGTCATAAACACACAATCTCTGAAGCATCAAACTGTCTTAAGCACCATCCTGTCATAAACACACAATCTCTGAAGCATCAAGCTGTATTAAGCACCATCCTGTCATAAACACACAATCTCTGAAGCATCAAACTGTCTTAAGCACCATCCTGTCATAAACACACAATCTCTGAAGTATCAAGCTGTCTTAAGCACCATCCTGTCATAAACACACAATCTCTGAAGTATCAAGCTGTCTTAAGCACCATCCTGTCATAAACACACAATCTCTGAAGTATCAAGCTGTCTTAAGCACCATCCTGCCATAAACACACAATCTCTGACGTATCAAGCTGTATTAAGCACCAGCCTGTCATAAACACACAATCTCTTAAGCACCAAGCTGTCTTAAGCACCATCCTGTCATAAACACACAATCTCTGAAGTATCAAACTGTCTTAAGCACCATCCTGTCATAAACACACAATCTCTGAAGCACCAAGCTGTCTTAAGCACCATCATGTCATAAACACACAATCTCTGAAGCACCAAGCTGTCTTAAGCACCATCCTGTCATAAACACACAATCTCTGAAGTATCAAACTGTCTTAAGCACCATCCTGTCATAAACACACAATCTCTGAAGTATCAAGCTGTCTTAAGCACCATCCTGTCATAAACACACAATCTCTGAAGGATCAAGCTGTCTTAAGCACCATCCTGTCATAAACACACAATCTCTGAAGCATCAAACTGTCTTAAGCACCATCCTGTCATAAACACACAATCTCTGAAGCATCAAACTGTCTTAAGCACCATCCTGTCATAAACACACAATCTCTGAAGCATCAAGCTGTATTAAGCACCATCCTGTCATAAACACACAATCTCTGAAGCATCAAACTGTCTTAAGCACCATCCTGTCATAAACACACAATCTCTGAAGTATCAAGCTGTCTTAAGCACCATCCTGTCATAAACACACAATCTCTGAAGTATCAAGCTGTCTTAAGCACCATCCTGTCATAAACACACAATCTCTGAAGTATCAAGCTGTCTTAAGCACCATCCTGTCATAAACACACAATCTCTGAAGTATAAAGCTGTCTTAAGCACCATCCTGTCATAAACACACAATCTCTGAAGTATCAAGCTGTCTTAAGCACCATCCTGTCATAAACACACACTCTCTGACGTATCAAGCTGTATTAAGCACCATCCTGTCATAAACACACAATCTCTTAAGCACCAAGCTGTCTTAAGCACCATCCTGTCATAAACACACAATCTCTGAAGTATCAAACTGTCTTAAGCACCATCCTGTCATAAACACACAATCTCTGAAGCACCAAGCTGTCTTAAGCACCATCCTGTCATAAACACACAATCTCTGAAGCACCAAGCTGTCTTAAGCACCATCCTGTCATAAACACACAATCTCTGAAGTATCAAGCTGTCTTAAGCACCATCCTATTTTGAGCACAAACAACCCTGTCATAAGCACCACATTGTTTTAAGCACAAACCTGTTTTAAGTGCCACCCTGTGTAAAGCACCTGTCTAAAGCACAATTTTGTCTTCAGCCCTTTCCTGTCTTAAGCCACACCTTAGGCACCATCCTGTCTTAATCACTGACTTTCTTAAGCACCAACCCATCTTAAGTTACACCATAAGCACCAACCTGTCCGTAACACCATATTGTCTAAAACCTAGCCTGCTTTAAGTACTACCTTGTCTTAAGTACCAATCTGTCTTAAGTACCATCTTGCCTTAAATTTTATGACTGTAAAACAGGTGGCTGCTTAAAATAAATGACTGCAAAGACAGATTCACTTGTCAGACTGTACCATGATAATTTGCTATCAAGAAGAAATCAATTATATTTACATATTTTATATATTTATAATATCATTGTAAAAAAATATCAACACTTAAAAATCAAACTATAAATTTCTTTTCACAGACTAATTTTGTTGTCATAAAATATACATCAGTGAATATAGAGAAACTATAAAAACACCAGCATTTGATATAATGCATAAGCTTAGGCGTAACAGTGCATAGCTGCAAGCATGATAATTATAAAGAATGTCTCTCATAATTCTAACATGATTCTGACTTTGAAAATTGGACAGTTTGTTAATTCGTAATAAATATATACCTGAAAGAAAAGCAGTTATGAGTAAAACAGCAAAGCAGAGCAAAAACATAACTGGCTTCTCCTGTACATGTCGTGTAAGTACATGTCGTGTAAGTACATGTCGTGTAAGTACATGTCGTGTCAGTACATGTCGTGTAAGTACATGTCGTGTAAGTACATGTCGTGTAAGTACATGTCATGTAAGTACATGTTGTGCAAGTTCTAAACAGCAAAATCTAACATTACCTATGTAGTCTGGCATCACAATGAATCATGTAACAATACCATCAACCTTGGGTCAATTTCTCGATATGTTTTAAGCTGGAGTTTTCCTGAACTTAAAAATTTCAATTTCTCTAAATGATTTCTTGACTATAACACATTTAATGACCACACAGATTTAAAGTCAGAACAAATCTTTACACATAAGTAAAGGATAACATAAAAAATGATTAATGTAAATGAAGCATTTCAAAAAAATCTGAATGGAGGAAAATTTCATGTTTAGTGATACTGGAGCCTGAAAATAGAGTGATTAACCCTAAGGTGGAGTTTTACTGTAGTTTTAGTATAGTGTTTTTTTTTATTTGTTATTGATTACAAGAATCCCTCATATATTTGAGGTTCGGATAAATTTTTTAATCTTACGGAATAATGTTTTGGTGGGAACAAGGTTCTATCGAGTTACAGTGAAAACGATTACTATCCCATCAGACAGAATTTTCTATCTGAACCACAACAGATTTTTTTTCTTGCAGACCAAACACAATGAATGATTATTCCAATTCATCATAATTTTTTCATTGCTTTTGAATATGTAAAATCAAATTTATAATTTATGTCAAGTCACAGCGCGAAGAGGGTAGGAAAGGCACATATGCAAGAATGTGTTCCCAACATGTACAACCAGACCATGCACTGTATAACTGTTAGACTTATAATGATACAAACCTATATCTGAAGTTGTGTTTTGTTATCAAAACTGTTAGATTGATGAATTTCTATAGTATATGTAGTCATGCTAGGTTAGCTCAGTCGGTAGCATGTCCAACTATCGAGGGCTTACAGATGATCAGTAAATCTAACCACGGACTCTTTCCTGGGATCCTTAAAGGTTAACTAGTACCAAAACACACCCATCTAATCAAATAACTGATAACTTTCCCACATGGATCAGCGGTGAGAGATAAATGATAAGTATACTCATAATAAGGCGCAATGGTGTATATCAATCATCAGGGTCAAGTAGGGATACAAATTCACGACCCCATGATTAATCAATTAGATGTGTTACCCACTGAGCTAACCAGGTCCAGCAAGTATGTTGAGTAATGTGATGCCATGCTAATCCAAGCATTTTATGAGTGCATGACTTGTATCTCAACCCTAGGGTGAGATGGAATTAAATCACACTGAGTAAAATGCCACATGTCCATATTAGGTGTTTCCTAACACTGTTAAAAATATCAGAATAAACAAAAGTGAACGCAAAATAGTGAGAAGTCACATAACAGAGGAGTTAAGTCACATACACAAGAGTGCAAAAATGTGGGCAGTGAACCCGAACATACCCGGGAGTGACTACGGTCTCTGTGCCGTGACGGAGATTTTTTCAGACATGATCTCAAGGGTCGCGAGGTGTCAGAATCGCTACTGTCATAACGATGATGGTCCCTGCTCCTCTTTGTAATGACACAAACAAACATCCAATACAAAAACAATTCAAATAACAAATGTGCAAGTGTGTATTTATTTCTTTTTAAATTTACATGCAATATGTGTATCTTGCTTTCATTTGGTTTCATGTTCATTTCTATGCATGAGAGTTTCATACACATATATCCATGTGTGTGTCTTTTAGATTTAATATGTATATTTCAATGTATGTGTGTTCCATGATTTAACAATGCATTTCCATGCATACGTGACCAATGACTTAATAAAGCATGCTGCATGTGGGTTCAATGACTTAACAACGCATTTCAATGCATGTGTGACCAATGACTTAATAAAGCATGCTGCATGTGGGATCAATGACTTAACAATGCATTCCCATGCATGTGTGACCAATGACTTAATAAAGCATGTTGCATGTGGGTTCAATGACTTAACAATGCATCCCCATGCATGTGAGACCAATGACTTAATAAAGCATGTTGCATGTGGGATCAATGACTTAACAATGCATTCCCATGCATGTGAGACCAATGACTTAATAAAGCATGTTGCATGTGGGATCAATGACTTAACAATGCATTCCCATGCATGTGTGACCAATGACTTAATAATGCATGTCCATGCATGTGGCATCAATGTTTTACATGTACATGCAAAGTTCAGTGGACATCTGTTCAATGGTTAACACAAACATTTGCATGCAGGGGCATTCCGTGGCATTCTGCTATACGGCCCGGGCGTATAACTCAGAGTTGAATGTTGAAAATAAAAAAAGGTATATATAGAGTAAGAGGGTTGCGCTTTAGGAAACAGAAAACCTGTATAATTTTTGACATATGAATGACTTCACAATATGTGTAAAGCCGCTAAATTCTATTCATTTGCAGTTCTATTAAAGAAAAATATATCGGGGAAGGACTCCTAACCCCCAGCAAGTATGAGGGGGTCAACCTCTACCACACTGCATGCATGTCCAATGGTTTAATAATGCATTTTCATGCATGTGCATTAGTGGTTCCATGCAGAGTGTGTGTTTAATAATTTACCAGTATATTTCCAAGCACCTGTGTTCACTGATTATTCTTTAATATGAACATTATCTTGTTTAATATGCTTTGATATATATGTACAAATGTGTGGAAAAAATAAAACAAATTATTGATTGATTTGATTGTTACATTAAGTGTACAAAATCAAAAAAAAAAAATCAAATAAACTGTGAAACAATCAGGTGACATTTATGATATATCAAAAACAAATATTTCTCAATATACTGTACAGTAAATACAATAGGAAGAATTGATGAGGCAGTCCTATTTACTTTTTCAAAAAACACATTTCCAAAAATGTACTCCCAAGCTAAATCTTTATAAACTAATTTATGAATCATATGATAATGATTAAAATAAATTGAGAAAAAAACAAGGGTATTTCGCTCCCTTTATGCAAAACAAAAACAAAATCATATATATATAACTTGTCACACAAGCTAATTTTTTCTTCTTCTATTTTTCTGAATGGTGTTTAACGCCATTTTCAACACACTTCAGTTTAAATGTGGCATATCCAGTTTTATTGGTGAAGGAAGACCTCAGACTGAGTAGAACCATCATACTTCCACAAGTAACTGGCAAACGTTCCCACATATACAGATACGTTTTTGGAGCGAGCGAGACTCAAACCTATGACCTTAGCGGTGAAAGGTAAGTGATCTTTGAGATGGCGCATTAGACCACTCAGCCAAAGGGCACCCCATGCTCATTTTCAAGAACTTAAAATCTGAGATAAGTTACTGAGTAGTTCCTGTGAAGCGTGAAACTCATACAAAAGTACAAAACAGAAAGTTTAACTGAAATAGTGTTAAATAAATAATTTGTTATCAGTTTGGTGACAATTCAATTTAAACTTCTGGTACTTAATTGTAAATACAAAATAAAAGCTAATGAAAAGGGGACAGGATGATGGATACACAATATTCACAAAAGCTCACCTTGACCACTGACTTTAGTGTAGGTGTGCTTGAGTAAATTTGATTAAAAAACCCATGCAATATCAAAAATACACAAAATTTAAAAACAGCACAATTGATACAACACATGGTCAACAAAGAGGAGCAGGTACACATATTTAATGGCGAAAAAAAATTAACGTCAAGAAAACTCGATGATAAAAGCTGCTGTTGATATTCCAAATGATATAAAATAAAATCAATTGTCTTAATCAAGACTGAGAAATCCACTGAACATGCATTTAAAATTGGACACACTGAAGGTTTAGACATTTAAAGCATTATTGGTTCATTATTATTATTAAGAACTATGTACATGTATCATGGCAAGTATTATGATTTAGACAGAGTAAATGAAAAACTATCACGCCTTTGAAAAAATAATAAATTGGTATAACGGAGCAAAATTAAGATGCCAATCATGTGTCACGCATTTGTATAAGGTAAAATTGAGTAAGTTATATCTGAAGAAGAGAAATTGAAGTATCATGCATTTGAAGTAGGGCAAATTGAAGTATCATGCATTTGAAAAAGGGCAAACTGAAGTATCATGCATTTGAAGAAGGGCAAATTGAAGTATCATGAATCTGAAATAGGGCAAATTTTATTATCATGCATTTGAAGTAGGGCAAGTTTCTTAACAGAACAAATAATTCCAATAATAAAAGCAGCAGCACTTTGCAAAAAGATTTTACATTCACTGAGATGTTTTTTTCAATAGAATAATAAAGTAAAATTTAAGAGTATAGTAAATAAAGCCGGTTAGCAGAAAAAGATCTATACAGGCAATTCTAGGACTAGCAACAAACATGCACATGCCAACAAAAACGGATTACACACTCCATCCCTGACAGGAAGATGGTAGGCCACACCCTTAATAGTGAGGTGGTAGGAGAAATTATTAACTGAGGTAATATCCAACATTAATAATCTCATTCCAAAATTTAAAACATTTACTACCACCCTATCAGGTATAGGATTTCTATTTTATCACGCCAGGCACTAAAGGTTTGAGATTTTATCAATGATGATATAATTATAGTATCAAATTAACACTCTGTCTTTTCAGAATTTTTTCTTTTCAATCTCTTGCAAACACAGGCATGTAGCATTTTATTTCAAGTTTACTGGCAAAATCAGCAAAATATTAACAACTGGTTAAATAATTTCCAAGATACAAGCAGACACCTATTTTGCGCCCGCTTGAAATAAAATGTGAAGTAAAAACCATGCAGTGGACGTGCAGTTTTAAAACCAATCAAATGCTGGTTTTGAGTGAATACTTGACATTTTCATCTTGAAAATGGCAGCAAACATACTTATTGTCATCTGCTTTCCTGACATATTATTCACTCATAACCATCGCTATATCCTAAGAATAAAATGTCCAACTTACAGATACCAATGCATCAAATTCTGATGTATATCTCGTTTTCATTTGTTGTTCTTTACCCATCTCGGAGACTAGACGCATGATGGTTTCCCGGCTAGCTTTTGTCTCCAACTCGGAATTGTTCAATGTCTCAGAGAGTGTTAGTAACTTGCCCTTCAGCAGTGCAGTTTCTTCCATGATCTCCGCCAACTGTACGAAAAATAATCATCATCATCATTATGTATTATGTTACATGTAATTAAAACTTTTAATTATTTTACATCAGTCGTAAAACCAGATCTTATAATTTATACAAGTCATGCTCTCTCAAGTCTTTCTTGTCATTGATCTACATTTATACACATTTCATAAGCCGTGTAAAGTGTATTTTTAGAAACATGGTAACATAACTGACAGGTAAAGACAACAGCTGTTGCACATTTATTGTACTGATAATTATAAGTATTTGGTATAACATGGTCACAGACCACTACTTTCCCACACAAGAGACAAGACGCGCCACCATTACATATAACTGCTTCTATATGCAAGAGACAGACAAATCACATCCATTTACAGACATACCCTATCTATAAGTGCTACAGTATAATACTAACCCTTGCTGTAACTTCCTCTATGGAGGGGACACCACCTGTGAGACTTTCAATCCTGAGTATACTGCCAAATTGAGCAAAGTTCTCCCTCATCTTTCTGTCCAGACTCTCCACCCTCGCCTGTGCTTCTTCTCTCTCCACCAATGTTTGTCTGAAAGAAGTATGAAAAAAAATCAAGTGAAAAACCCTGATAATTAAAACAACTTTGACCTTTATTTATTTTAGTTTGATTGTGAAGAAAGCTGAAATATTTTATGAACTGCTCTGGAGTCTTAGAACCTGTACTAAGTGTTATTTTTTAAAAGGCATCACATCAAACTGGGGATCGAACCTGCAATTAATTAGATGAGCAATCATTACTCTATCCGCTGCACTATCACCCAACTCAGCACTGACCTTGTCAAACTCAGTGTGCTAGGTGCTAATGTTGGGGGGTTGTGGGTTCTAATCTCAAGAATAGCAAAAAATGGCTAAAATTTTCAAAGATTCAGCAGTTCAAGAGAGTGTCATATGATCTCATTTTCTTTAAAATTAACTTTTACTATACTTAAATGGTATTTTTATATATACACAACATTCTGCAATGTACACTCATACTTGATAGCATACATGTTTCTATCCATTCAAGCTGCTCCGATAAACAGCAAGAGTTACCTACCAACTCACTAACTGACATATTTGAAATAAAGGAAGGGAATGGGTTCAAAATCTTTTTTATCACATTATAGGTTATAATTATCATATGGCATATCCGGTTTTATTGGCTGAAGAAGACATAAGAATGAATCAAAGTAGAACCACCATCTCTACAAGTAACTGGCAAACTTTCTCACAAAAGTGTTTTGACCAACAAAGAGGGAAGAACAAAACAGCAGTAAATGCATCATAAAAGTTCTGTTTCAGCTTTACTGGTAAGTGTGATAAATAAATGCTGTGGGAAAAGCTCTACACTGGAAAGGAGATCTCTTCTTGAAAGTTATTTACCTCTGTCGTGATTCCAGTTCAACGATCCTCTCTTGGGATGCTTTGTTCTCCTTTTGCAGGGCAGCCACAGTGAACTCGCTTCGCCCTGCCACAGATTCAAATGCCCCAGCTCTACCCTCCAAGTCAGTTATCTGATGTCTAAGGGAATCAACAAGACCTTGGAGACGTGCTTCGTTCTCATAGCTAGTTTCATTCATCAGTTTCATCTCCTTGATTTTCACATCCCGGATCTCAACTTCATTTTCAAATTCCCTGATCTGTAAAAAACCAAGTACATGTATACCTATTTACTTTACATTGATTGTGACAAGTTTTTTTTAACAAATCTTTCTTGCTGTTTTCCTGGGAAGAACCAGTACTAAGTACATGTATTATGCAAATAAAGTGTCTTGACTGTGGCATGGAATTTAATCGATGACCCTTCAGTCCTGGATCTGACACTCTTCCACAAACTTATGCACTCAATATTGAAAGTATAGTTATATTATTCATAACTTTGAGGTCAAGGTCAAATAAATAATGGTACTATTGAGTTTTATCCAAGCACACATTCATAATTATCAACATTTCTCTACAACAATCTACCAAGTTCAAGGATAATCAGTTAATTATTGACACAAAGTAGGCTAAGGGTAATGTTGTAACCAACAATATAAGGACATTTATTTGAATAAATATTATAAGCAATGGTAGTACATTTATTAAAGAAAAAAGCAGAATACTTAAAACATGGGCATTTATTTAATGAAATAATTATGGTATGCAAAAACTGTTCTGGTTGTTCATTTATTCCAACATACCTTGACCTGTTGTTTTTCAGTTTTGACTTGCAGGGCTGCCAATTCACTACGTGCTGCCTCCAAATTTTGTCTTTCACCCATGTACAGATTGTCCACCTGTAATTAAATACAATTATGAGTTAAACATATATAATATATATGGCAAACTAGTTTCGATGGTGGAGGAAATACAACTCTAAAGCACCAGAATGAGAGTAAAACCACTGACCTCACACAAAATGTAAGTCAAGCTTCTTATTTGAAATACTCTGAAATGAGCTGGGTTCCTACCCATAATGTCAGCAATGAGAGACTTGTAGCAGTCCATTAGACCTATCAACCTGGAGGACCCAAAGAGTTGCAATGACCCAAAGAGTTGAGATGACCTAAATGTTGAGATGACCCAAAGAGTTGCAATGACCCAAAGAGTTTCGATGACCCAAAGGGTTGAGATGAGCCAAAGAGCTGAGATGACCAAAAGGGTTGATATGACCCAAAGAGCTGAGATGACCCAAAGAGCTGAAATAGATGACCCAAAGAGTTGATATGAAGAGCTGAGATGAGCCAAAGAGCTGAAATGACCCAAAGGGTTGACATGACCCAAATGGTTGAGATGACCCAAAGAGCTGAGATGACCCAAAGGGCTGAGATGACCTTAAGTGTTAAGATGAAGAGCTGAGATGAGCCAAAGAGCTGAGATGACCCAAAGGGCTGAGATGACCCAAAGGGCTGAGATGAGCCATAGAACTGAGATGACCCAAAGGGCTGAGATGACCCAAAGGGCTGTGATGACCCAAAGAGCTGAAATGAGCCAAAGGGCTGAGATGACCCAAAGAGCTGAGATGACCAAGAGGGCTGAGATGAGCCAAAGAGTTAAGATGACACAAAGAGCTGAGATGAACAAAAAGAGCTGAGATGACCCAAAGAGCTGAGATCAGCCAAATAGCTGAGATGACCCAAAGAGCTGAATTGAGTCAAAGAGCTGAGATGAGCCGAAGAGCTAAGATGACCCAAAGGGCTGAGATGAGCCAAAGAGCTGAGATGAGTCAAAGAGCTGAGATGACCCAAAGAGCTGAGATGACCCAAAGGGCTGAGGTGAGATGAGCTTGAATCTTAATCTCTAGCAGAGTAAGTCATTATATTTTTATATATCGATACATCCAAAAGTGGCATCTATAAACGTTTCTTAGACATAATTGACATGATGCTCATAAAATTGTACATTTGACATTCTTATCAGAATTATGAGAGACAACATATAGACATACATTTATTTATTAATACATATTTGTTTTTTATTAAATTCATAAAGATTTAACAATAAGAAGCACTCCTACTCATTAATATGGCATTTGTTGTACAACAAGCTTCATATTTTTAGGGTTTTTATTTTGGCCATCTCAACATCACTTAACTATCATTGCTTAGGTTAGAGGTTCGAGTCTAACTAATTAAAAAAGAACTGTGAGAAAGTTTGTCAGTTACTTGCGTAAGGATGGTGGCTCTACCCAGATTCATTCTGAGGTCTTTCTAAATTTTATAATACACAACCTGTTATGTGTGGAAAATAGTTTTAAACCCAAATCATACCTTTGATACTATTATTGATCGATCTCTAGATCAGATTATCGGATTAATCAAATTTGATTAAATAAAATACTTAATACTTTTATAATACTTGTTGTAAACAAAATAGTTCTTTTCAATCATGGCCAAACAAACTACATTACTTCTACAATGTTTGAACTGGAATTATCAAATTCCAGTTAAAAGTATAAAATCTATTCAAAACTGCTGATATTTAGATTTTACAATAATCCATGCTTTTAAATGATTACGAGACATGCAAAAAAAATTATTATGTGTTAACAACACACAGAGAACAAAGGCTTTGAATAATGGTAGAGTGAGATAATATTGTATTAAAATTAAACTTATTTCACAAAACAAAAACGGAAAGAAAAGAAAAGAAAAATACACAAAAAAACATGGCCAACAACAACAATACCAAGTTTGGTGAAAAGTTTAACAGGACTGCAGGCACATTCATGAAATTGTATTTCCGCAAATTTTAACAGTAAACAGATGTAAATTGTTTTGATGGCACTTTTTCTGCTTAATAAGACACAAAATTATTTGCCTTCAGTTTTTCTTTCACCATCTCCATTCATCCATATCATGCTTAGAAATACTGAATATATCTACTGACAATGTGCATGTACATACAGTAATTAACTGACTTACCTGTGGCTGCACAGAAATTAATTAAATAGTTAATAGGATAATAGGGGCTCTTATTATACATTACATATATAAACTATATGAATACTAGACAAGGGTATTCTTGCATGCCAGACAAGGATTTCTGCAATTTTTTACCAGGTACAGATCCCACAACACTTCCACGCATTCATCCAACCCTCCTAGCGCTATGATGCAATCTCATATGACATATTAATTCATATATACATGTAACATGATATTCTTATGCTACTGTAAAAAAAGACTGGAAAAAAATATTTAAAAAATCACACATTTAGTGTTGTTTGCAAGAAAAGCATCTGTCAATGTTTTTTTTCGGTGAGGATGGAAAACTCCATCCCTCGGGTTAACTGTCTTGGCAGTAACTCTAGGACAGTTATCCTTCGGGATGAAATTTTCAAGCTGCACCTCAAACATATGAAAGATACTTACAGTTTATCCCGTGTCTGACATTTCCTAATTCAGTTCTGTTATACCCTAATCTAAAAGCATGGAAATCCCATCTGTCACACAATTCATAGCACTTTAATGTGTTAACCAAACTGTGACATGTTTCACTTTCCTATGGAGCAAATGACCAATCAGAATGCTGGTATGTCACTGCTATGTAATGGTCACTGACAGGAAGAACTAACACTGTCTCAACAGTCTCAGACAAGGACATTAACATTTTGTTATCTGATTATTACTAACCTTTTGGAAATGATACAATATCGTGCATTTGTTTTTTGAACAGACAGATCTCGAATCAAATTAGAATTGTACATGACTCAAACACATAATCACTAATACCTTGAATAAACGTTGCAAACATAGAAACAGTAACAACTAGTTTATACTAATTTATTTTAGCTTACACTTGAGTTTGTTAATCCTGGGTAGTTACCATAACCAAGAGATGTTTTTCAGCTCAAGTATGGGGTCAAACCAATGACCTCTTGTGTAAGCGGCAACTACTACACTACTGTCCCACAACATCAATAATAGTAACAACGGTGACTAGCAATTTTTATATCTAAATTTTTTTAAAAATGTAACTAACAAATTGAACATCATTTTCTGCTAGTAAAAATAGTAATATGGCTGAAAATTAACTCACCCGAACTAAATCTACCTGACTTCTCTTTGGAGGAACACTCTCCATACTGAAATTATATAGTTTTTACGTTAATGGCTGAAAACCTTCAAACAGTCATGGGCTGAAGTCTAGGGCTTGAGCCCAGCTCAGTACCATGGCTTTAAATGAGATGGATTGCCAGTTACTTGCAGAAGAACACTGGCTCCTGTTTCTCCAACACACTTAAGCATATACTTAAGTACTTAAAACTGTAATTCAAAGAAAATGATCCCAGTGATCGTGACTTTAGACTGGTTCCAGTACAAATGCATATGGTGTCATTGACATTTAGTTGAAAAAACAATAAAAAAACAGTCAAAAGTAAGTTTACTTAAGTTGAAATTAAGTATTTAAGTAAAACTTAAGAAAGCGTTGATGAAACAGATTCCTGTTTCTTCTGGGGTCTTCTTCTATAAATAAAACTGGATGCCATATATAACTGGCAAGTGGTGAAAATGGCAAAAATTTCAGCCCTCCCTCTCTCCCTCCACCTTGTAATAAATTTACCATGGGACCCACAACTTCTTCAGATAGGATAAATACCCTCCCTACAACTGAATGGGTTTTTATGGTTACCAAGGGGAATAAGTCTTATTTTGATTAACACATTTAATCTTCAATATTTTTTTATATTTATTGCATTATCGCAAAGTGAATTTGAAAGTAATTTAATAATGCAAAATCAACTAGATTTCAAGTTTGTTTGAACATTAACATGTCAATTTATATCAATCCAAGATGACAAAATCAATATAAAAGAAGGATTTTTTTTGTATAAATATATTTAAAATTACAGGTGAAGAAATAGAGTTAATACAGCTGTTGTTCTCAATTACTGAAAAATAATTCACAAGTCGCTGGCAACTCTTTTCTTTCTCGAATATCAAGGGAATTGTTTTTCAGAAACAAAAAAACAACAACTGAATAAACTATTTATTATATTTCGTATATCAAAATTTAAACTGTCATTCATTTTTCATTGAATTACCACTTCCCTTGATATACATAGATTTATACTTCTCCTCAATTAATACAGGTCATACAATGACTTCAGTCCGCTCCAGCACAGATCTAGGAGTGAAATTGAACTTAAATGCATTTTGCCTAAACTTTTAATATACCACCTGTGGAAAGACTACATACAAAAATATTATTTGAACACTGTTAACTCGCTAAATTTCTGCAAAAAAATTTGGATCCTTCAATATTAATCATAATGGATTGTTAGTGCAGATTCACTGATAGTCTGTTAGCTCTAGTTGGCATAAAATTGATGCTCAATATTCAATAAAATCTACTGAATATGATATAGATAAAGTTAATGGTATGTTTTTTGTGTAAATAATATTTTGGAAAAAAGTGGAAAATATATATACAATCACCTGACTAATTGTTGTATCATGGAATCTTTCTTTTGAAGTTCATCTTTGAATGCTCTCACCTGCTCTTGTAACTAAAAAGTAAAAAAAAAAATCATTATAATATATTGTGATATTGAGCTCAGTTAGACAAATAGGACTGTAATTTCAATCACCTTCAGGTTCAAACACCCACAAACAAATGTCATTGCCAAGGAAATATTAAAAAAAGCATTATTAACAAAAAGAGTCAATTATAACATTTCAGATCTATTAAACCCAGAAATATTAGGCCATTATAAATTCATTGCTAGATTATCATCCATTTTTTCTTAAAAAAGGGGAGCAGGGGAGGATTTTTATTTTTTTTATTTTTATGTAAATAAAATGGGTCAGGGTGGTATGAAAATAAGGGGGCGGATGAGGATTATTATCTAGCAATTAATTAATTATGAAACATTTTGTAAAAAAATCATTATTTTACAACATTGTGTAAACCCATTACCCAGCAACTGTATAAGTTACAAGATGTGAACAAAATTAGAAATAATTTTTTAGCTAAATTTTTGGATAAAGCTATATTTCTGATGCTTACTGCATGTACCTCAATATTATATGTAAATAAAATGATATCTCTAAATTGAGGACGAAATGTTTAAACCCACTGCTCAACCTGTTAAAGAATATTTAATCTTGTGCTTAAACAAAAACAATTGAACAGCGGTCCATTATCCCCAATACCTTTGAAGTTAGATTCGCTTTTTCACCCGTTTACTTGTGTAAATAATTAATACTCTTTTAGTCACTAATTTATGTAGTAAATGAAATACATGTACATGTCCACAGAACATTTGTACAATAAACATGAATAAAATCATTAATGTGGTAAAATAGTTGTATGCTTGCAAGTTCATGATCATATTGTGCGCACAGTCGTAGTGGTACTGAATAAGTAATATTTATTTTCAGTAGCAGTCTACCAGTGTTTTATTTATCTAATATTTTAGTTCAAACGTTGGATCGACAATGAATTAGAACTAGGTATTGTGGGTAATATAATCCAAGGTGAAGAGAGCCCATGACAACCAACAAAAGCAAATACTTCATGCTTCCTGTTAGACACATAAGAATTTATGTAAATGATTTTTTCTGTTAATGTGGACAGCAACTTAAGTGTCCAATAATTTCCCCAGGTAATTATTTGCAGCCACAGGCACTGGTCACAAACACTTTTTGAGTATATATGGTCATATAGTATCTATATTGTAGTACAATATACATGTAAGTAACACAATATAGATATGCCCATATACATTTGTATACTAAATATTATTATAGTACCATATAGATACTACTGGTATATGACCATATATACTAAAAATGAGTTTAATTGTGACCTGCACCTGTGTTTGCAACAGAAATAACTGCCATGATGCTAATTTTTTTATATCAATAAGTCACAAAATATGTCGCAATTTTAAGTGTGAAATTTATTTTAATCTAACCTAGGCGCATCACTGAAGTTAGGAAATTCCTTTTCAATTTATTGTTTGGTATGTTTATTTAGATATCTTTTTTGTAATACCAGGTCAGTAAGTATATATATATAGGCATGACATCTAGGGAAAAAAATGTTTTTAACCAATTTTAAAAGTTTGAAAAACCCTGATAATTCCCTCTTAAAATTTTGCTTAATCTATTATGTAATGTTGCTGATTTTTCTTCAAAACAGTATCTGGTTCTCAGCGGCTATCAATTCTATGACTGTCTTTTATTTCATTTCAAGAAATGGGTAGTGATGCCAATGAAATTACCGTATATATTTTTGGTTCAAAGTGAGATATTTTTAAAAACACAGTGTTCGGTACATAATATGCTCAAACTCATATTACCTGTAAATCAGATATATATTTAAAAAAATAGATACATTCTCTAATGGTGATATTACATATTATTATATTTTATTGATTGTTATATTGGGAATCTGTGGGGTTAAGCGAATTGAAACTTCAACCTTCTCTCATGGTCTCATGTCCCACTCTTTTTCTCTTGTCTTTTTTTAATGGGGTTTAACGCCATTTTCAATACATTTCAGGTTACATGTCCAGTTTTATTGGTGGAGGAAGACCTCAGAATGAATCTCAAATAACTGACAATCTTTCTTGCAAATAGTTTTTGGAGCAAGCAGGGCTCGAACCTGTGACCTTAGCGGGTATTGATCTTGAGACAATGTTTTAGACCACTCAGCCATGTACGACCCTTCTCATGTAACGTAAAAACAACAACAGCCGACTTTTAGTAATTTTAACAAAAATGTTTTTTCATGCAGAGAGGATTCAGGAATGCTAGATTGTTTTTAACAAAAAGTAAATAAGCCAACTTAATGGGAATGTTTTACATTAGATGAAAACGAGCTGTAAAATGTAGCACATAACAACACAATAATTCATGCTCAAGTGAGGGAATATTTTATGAATCACTCCCGAAGATTAAAATATCAATATGTAATATAGTTGTCACTTAAAGAAAAATCTATATTTAAAAATTGAACTTGCATGTATTTGTCACATTCTATTAACACTTGATTCTTATCAGGAAAGAACAGCACAACTGTACAATTTTTAAAAAATTATTTAAAATAAAATTGCTGCCTATAAATATTGAAAGAAATTTTTTTTATGTGATCTCTGCTGTTTTAAATTGTCTTTTTATTTTAATTAAAATCTGCATACAAATGTGCGGAATATCAAAACTACATCCAAGGAACCTACCAATATACAGTCATGTACATTATAAGAAATTGTCATGAGTTTAGACATAATTACAATAGGTAAGATTTTATTAGACTTTAGGTCATTATAAATTATGAAAATAAAAAGGGTCAGGGTGGCATGAAAATTAGGGGGCAAACAGGGATGATAACTAGCAACTTATTTATTGTGGCCTTAGTCACTTTAGATTAAAATCTAATTCTACAACCTGTTTTTTTGTTTTATGCAACTTCATTCTTGCTTCACGCAATAAGTTATTGATTCAATTGTATCATCATTTGTTTAACAATATTTATCATGGTTGCCATGGTAATGATTAATGGCAATCACAGGAGAAACTGTAACTCTGCGATTGATGCTGGTTATACGCAGAAAAAAATCTATAATGTCACCTGACTGATCAAGGTATAACGGTGATGTTATTTCACAACATATGCTGATATGTATTTGACCGGCATGATCTTTAAGGGGATTAATTGACAGTTGTTTTTCATGAACTAATGAATTCTGAGTTATGGATATTTAAATAACATTTCCTTTTGATATTTAACATTTGTACATATGTATAAATTGGCATGCACTTTATCTTATATAAGGTGAGAAATAATATAAAACAATGTACAATACAGTCAAACTTGTCTTAAGCAGCCAGTCAAGGGAAGAAATGTGGCATTTTAAGACAGGTTGTTGCTTGACACAGGTAAATTTGCCCTGAAAGCATAGAAATGGGAAATATTAAATATGGTTGTTTACAACAAATGGCTGCTTAATAGAGGTGACCACTTACACGTTTTACTGTATTTAATTAATTCTAAATTTCCCCGATTGTCCATTTGCTGTTAGCCCAGTAGGTACCACCATCTGACTAACAATCCAGGGGTCATGAGTTAAAATCCCTGCCCGGCCACAGTCTTTGTGATGACTGATATACTACATTGTGTCTCCTTATCATTCGTCTTTCACTGCCGATTAAGTGGAAAAATTATCAGTTAATTGCGGAGATGAGTGTTCTCAAGTACTGGTTAAACTTCCAGGTTCCAAGGATAGGGTGGTTAGGTTAAGTGATCGTCTGTTAACCTTCAGTGACATAAAATGACCCTCAATCAATCTAATTTACCAACCCATTTTTTAAACAATAACTTTTATGTTGATTTACAATATTATCACTACATTCAAATATCAATTAGTACTTCTAAAATAAAGGAAATGTATATTTATAAGATGAGTTTCTTTTTTACAGAGATGTTACTGATTTCAGGAACACTTGGTGGAAACATCATGTTGAAATCATGTTTGTAGTATTTAACTTGAACATATTATGAGAAACATCTTTCCCATTGTTAAGAAATAACTTTGTTTCTTGTTGGCTGACTGTCAATAACTTTTACTGCCAACCTAAATTATTTTTTTCCAATTCAATTATTTTTGTTCATCCTCATGATTTCTTTATCATGGCGACTGAATCATACGTAATGACATATGTGTATTTTGAATACTCTTATTTGTATGTTGCGTGACATCTTTGGCCCAGAATACTGCTCTTAGTAGGCACTGTCCTGATATGACTGACAAACAATACAATGAATCTTTAATGTATCTTTCTTAACAATATAACATTGTACCTTCTAAGTACAACCTATGATCGGCTTGCTTTGAATGTTATACTAGAACCTCAGGAAGAAAAAAAATCCTCCAGACTTTTACAGGAGGTTACTTTAGATGTTGTTGGACTGATGGTTTAGCCTAATTGCTGTACATCAAAAATACATATGTATTCATAATTTCCATCCTTTAAAAACAATAGTGTAATACGAGCTGCATATTATGCCAGAAGCGACTATAAGTATTGTTGGACTGATGCTTAAGCCTAAATTGATATTCGTCAAAAAATATGCATCGTCATAATTTCCATGCATCAATTAGAAATCTTAGACGTGCATCAAAACAAGAGCTAGGCTACTCACCAATCTTTACAATCATATAAGGTAAAAATAATGATGAAAACATTGGAATCTGATTATTATAGTAGGTGGGCCACTATGTTCGAAAATATCAGGACTCTCCTTAACATAGATGGGTATTTCATTTCAGTGTTGAATAGTCCTTACACAGTATAAGAAATGTTTGGCACAGATCTCGAGGATATATATAGGTACACGCATATATTGTTAACCAATCTCCTTAAAATAAGAATATCATTACCAGTTCTGAAATATATTATTGTCAAAATTTAAATTTGTGAAATTTGTTGATTGTTGGACTCTCACAATTTCATTTAATATGACACTTTTTGTTTCTATTTTGTTTCTGTTATTCAGTTCATTGTATTATTGATAAATTATCAATTAAGTACATACCAACCATTGCTTAGTCAATGTTATTTTAATGTAAACATGAACCCTGAAACCAGTCACTGCTTGTATACCCGCCTTTTATGACCCAATTAACGACTCAATTAAAACACTTCTTACTTCTAATTGTCTCCGTGCCGAGTTCCCAGGTGATGGAGGTCTAGGCTGATACAGTGGACTTTCAGATCGGTGTCCATAAAGTCCAGTTGTTGGTGATCTTGATCGAGGCGACCTGGATCGTGGTGATCTTGAACGTGGAACATACCGCTCATCATCGGAGAAAACCACTCTTTTTGAACTCGTGGATTGATAACCGCTTCTATTAATTGCTGGGAGGCCATCCCTTTCTAGTTCTTGTAAATAACTTGCCATGTCAGTTTCTGGCAGTGTCACACTTATAATCCTCAGTATCTGAATCCCACTATCTTATTTGGTTATTGTGATCACTGGTAACTGTGATAAACGAGCAGTTTTCTCAATTGTCAACCTAGCAACATCTAAACAATGGAAGATCTCGCAAAATCGCGCATGTGCCCGTGAATCTACGAGTTTCCTTGCTGCAATTTGATTCGGTTGTGAGCAGGGAACCAATAGGTCAAAACCGAAAGAAGGAGAGCGAGTCGGTTTCAAAATGTATTTCGGATATAATTCAATGGGTGGTCGTATAAGACCTACACCACAAATGCAAACATTATGTCCGGCGGTAAATATTTATAAATTATCAAAAATAACTGTTTGAAAAAGACAGATTACTGCGATCACGAAACTCCTATTGGTGGGTGGGGTAAGGTCACAGAACGCGTAATCCCAACCGACTGATCCCTGGTATAATTTTGCTGAATGTTTATCTGATTTAGAGACAATTGAATCTAATTAAACATGAAAGCGTAAAAAATCAACAAATATTCCTCAGTGGTTGGTAATTTGTCATTTTGAGCCAATAAAAAGGAATTGACACAAACAGAATGCCTTTCATACCATATCGTGCATATGGGATTTATATATGGAACCAGCTAACAGAAAGCGTTGTTAGAGTTCCCCCACAAGATGCATTCAGGTTTGCGATAGCGTCAGCTCTATCCCTGTAGACTGTCAGTAGCAATGATTTTAACCTGTCTCTAAACCACATATGGAAGTATCAGAAGTTTCTAACTTCTGATGTTCTTTCTTCTTCTTCTGTTACTGCACAAAATCCCACTCTGGGGCAACGTTGTACAATTTGGTGTATGGCACAAGATGATTGTGAGTCTTGTGTCTGTACAAGATTAGGATTAAAACAAAAACGATGCTCTTGCTCTACAGTGCTTGTAAAACTCGTCAGTTTTGATAATTTTCACAGTAATATGAGGGGAAGACACAGAATTTCCTCTAATGCAAACAAATTCTAGTTAAAGACCCACCTTGGATATTAAAAGGAGATAATGGTGGTGGGATTGTTTCCCTTATTTATTAAATCACATTCAGGTCAGGGAGAGTATTTTTCATATTTAAAATAATTTAGTGATGTTAGAAAATTGAAATTTGGCATGTAACATGGTCTTGATTTTACTGATAGTTCCTGAAATTTTCAGAATAAAACATGATTCAAAATTTGTTACTTATTGTATATAATCTACAGTCAGTAACAGTTAAGGGATCTTGTAACATTATGTTTGGTGGTAACAGTATAATGCTCATTGCTTTCCCTATAAAGTTGGATGATTTTAGTATTACTTTCAATAAATACCACAATAATTGGCAGGTAAAAATTGGGTGCTTTATAAATACTACTAAGTGCGCTTTATAAGTAATAGCTAGTATTCATTTAGTAAAAATTTAACAATTACTAAACTCAAAGGGAGCAACCGCTGGGAGCAATCAGGGTTTCTTAATTGTTAAATTTTTTACTTTATGAACACTAACTGGCTAAGTGTTAAACGTCTTTTGTCTGAAAGTTTATGTAACTCTGGGCTGAGCTGTGATGAAAGCTGAGATGATTGATGTTTGAAAGCTGTCTGTTGCTAAGGCCGTTTCTAAGCATAGCTCAGGCCAGCTTTGTAGTTTGTACATGACTTGTTTAGAATTGAATCAAGGGCAAAGACTGTGTAATGTCATTCAAGCATGTGCAGTGATGACAAACTTCTTAATTAAGAACAAACTTAAATAATAATTTAATTATTTTGTAGGCTGTTTTAAAAAATAAGAGCAACAAAATTTTGAAAATTGAAGCAATTTCATTGGTTGTTAAATGAGGTTAAACACTATATACAATTTTATATTATATATACATAATAAATTTTATTCCTAATATATCATGCTTACATAATATACTTAATAAGCATATATTGCCATAAGAGTATCCATTTAAACATGCCGAAATCAGATAATAAAAAAGGGTTTCTTATCTTGGCCTACATACCTAGGTTAGACTAAGATCCACAGATATCCTACTTAAAATTGCAGCATATTTTGTGGCATATAAATAGAGTGACATACAAATGTAATTTTATTTCGATTTGATACATTATGCATAGTTGGTTATGTAAATTATTGTTGAATTTGTTAGAAAGAGTGAATGACGAAGTGATGGTTCCTCAATTCTGATTCAAGTGGGGAAAATATCAGTTATTAACAGAGATGGGTGTGCTCCAGTACTTGTTAACTTCCAGAATCCTCTGAAAGAGCGGTTAAGCTAACTGATGGTCTGTTAGCCCTCAATTAGATAAAAATGTGGCTAACTATTGAAACAAATAATTATTTTCGTTCAAAGGGAACTCAACTACAGCAAGCCAAGCCAGAGAAACTAGTGTATGAATCCAAAAAAGTTGAATCTTTGGTAACAAGTAATAAACATCAAGCTGAAGCCTTGCGGAGTGTAAGTTTTTCTTTTTTAACTTATTAGACTTCCGACTGGGGCTACTGGCAGTGAAATATACTTCATTTAGGACAATTCTTAATTTTTTGATTTACTAGTGATCTTTTGATAACATTCGAGCGCAGGCCTTCTAAAATTGCCGTTTTTTTCGTCGGTCCAGATATTTTCAAAGTTTAATAAAAAATCTGTCCAGATATTTTCTATCGGTCGTATAAATTCTCATAAATTGCTCTTACCATGCCATACTGACCTTTGAAATAAGCCTTGCGGCAATATTATTTGACCCAATAATCCGATTGTTTTGTCACCTGCTGTGCGAAATGATGTCAATTTTGACTAAACCATTAATGATATTAGGGGGAGTTTATCGGAAGAGTCTATCGCTATGTAGCACGCCTTCAATGTGTGATCAGCGACCCATAGCATTCTGTCGGTTCATCAAAAGATTGTGTTTGCGTCCGTAATTTCTTTGATATACTGCTTGCCAAAGCTGGGACGGTCGGACCGAATATTGTTTGCGTCATTTAAAATATTTGCTAAAACGTGCAGTGTTACTTGTTTGTTTCATTTGTTTTAAAAATAACTACATATACGAGCTGGTTTTGGTAATTGTATGTAGTGGCAAGCTACAGCACAACGCATATCAAAAATAAAAAAGTTGAATGAACCTTTACATTGGTTTCCACGGTGATTATTTCACGCAGCTTCCGGAACTAGCATCACTTCCGGTTCGATCGAGCGTTTTTAATATAATGAAAATTATTCAGTAAAGCGGAAACATAATGTCAGTCATTAAAATGTACACAGTGTGATAAAGTTTGTTATAAATAATACACAGATAAACTTGAAATAGTTCCCTATTAATGAATAAACGGAGAAAATACATATTGCAGCTGACATGGTGGGTGGGGTATGCATATGTCATATAGTGATTTTTTAAAAAATAAGTGCGATTCTTACGGTAGTAAAAAACCTGGACCGATTTGCATTTTGGAATTTTAGAAGGCCTGTGAATCGAGCGTAACAATCTGATCATCTGTTAGTCCTTGATGGCATGAAAATGATGCTAATTATATAAACAAAATAAATACAATAACATGGGATTGAAATTTAGCTTTGTATTTTTTATTTTGAAACTAGAATTAATTTCAAAATACATTAATAATACAATGTTCAAGTATTTTTAAATTGTAAAAAATAATAATTTGATTTTATTAAACTTGGTTTAGGCCATAATAAATTAATTGCTGGATTATCATCCCCACCTGCCCCTTAATATTCATGCCACCGCAACACTTTTCATTTTCATAAAAAAAAAATATAATAAAATCCTCCTTACCTCCCCTTTTTTTTTAAGAACAATTTGGCTGATAATCTAGCTATTAATTTATAATGGTCTTGATAGTGGATCAAACTTGAATTTACCTTGTCCCATTTACCGGAACAGCAAACTTTCTGAACTAAATATAGATATGGTTGCTTCAGTGTGTATGTTAAAAAATAAATGTGAATACACACAAGGTTCCTCAGTGGCCAAGTGGTCTAAGACGCTGTCTCAAGGTCACTTGCCTTTCATCGCTTAGGTCGTAGGTTCGAATCCCGCTAGCTCCAAAAACTTTGTGAGAAAATTTCCAGTTACTTGCAGAAGGACGGTGTTTCCACTCAGTTAGACTCAGTCTGAGGTCTTCCTCCACCAATAAAACTGGATATGCCATTTATAACCTGAAATGGCATTAAACCCCATTCAAAAAACAAAAGTTAACCAGTACACCATTCAAATTTTCTTCACATCTGTTAGATCTCAAGTTTCAACTAAAGCTATACCGATGCCCATGCAATAGCATAGTTGCCAGCCTGGTAATGTTTTACAGGATTCTGACTAGAAAAAAATATATAGCTATATCAGTAGACGCAAATAACTTCTTAGGAATATATGTTTACAAAATAAAAATAAATGTGGTATTTAGAGATTAATTAAAACTTAAACAAGAATATATTTCAGATCGAAACACTATAAAAGAAACATTTGCTGCTGTTAACTTGATGTTGTCTTTTTCAGTTGAAACTGAAAATCCCGACAAGAACACTAGCGATATGTGGTGTATGTTCTGCAGCATTTTATGGAGGTTTGCTGCAGTATCTGTGGACAAATAGAAAACAACAATAGAATATTGCTGTGTATAGTTCTTCTTACCATGTAAGTGCATGTACCTTTTGAGTTCACCTGTGCAAAGCTCAAGATGAGCTATTCTGATCGCTCTTTGTCAGTCCATCACCCATCTTCTTTCCTTAAAGTTTTGGTTACATACACTCCAGATTTGCATTTTCATCAGATCTTCACCATCTTACATAGTAGTTGTATATCCATTATATCTTGGAAAAGTTATTAAACTGGACAAATTGGATGATCATTGTCAGGTTTATGGCATTTGAGTTGTCAAAAATTATGCTATTTTGCTTTGTGTGAACCTCGGCACAATTATTTTTCATCTTATCTTTGCAAAACTTACACAGTAGTTAGTTATATAACTATAATATCTTGGACAAGTTTTAAAAACTGGCTCTATCAGATAATTGATGTTAAAGTTAAATATTCCAAAACTGCGCTATTTGAACTCTCTGGCACTCTTGTTTTTATTTGATCTTTACCAGTCTTACACA
This sequence comes from Panopea generosa, assembly GCA_029582155.1. NCBI lineage: Eukaryota > Metazoa > Mollusca > Bivalvia > Adapedonta > Hiatellidae > Panopea > Panopea generosa. The sequence continues at coordinate 65,434,401 of CM055897.1, forward strand.
GTAGTTATATACCGTAACCATAATATCTTGTAAAAGTGTTTTAACTTAAATCATAGTTGTGGCCGTTAATAGACAAAAATTATGTTAGTTAATATTGTGTTCACTCGAGCACTCGTCGTTGAGCACAGTAGCTGCAAATTTTCATTGGATCTTCGCCAGGCCCGATTAGCTCAGTTGGTTAAGCATCTGACTATCAATCCAGGGGTTGTGAGTTTGAATCCCCACCCAGCAACTGTCTCTGTGATGATTGATATATGACATTGTGTCTCATTATCATTGGTCTCACCCGCTGATTCAAGTGGGGAATTTATCAGTTACTTGCGGAGATGGGGTGTGCTCGAGTACTGGTTAACCTTTCAGGATCCCAGGAAACAGTGGTTAGGTTAATGGATCGTCTGTTAGCCCTCGATGGCATAACAATGACGCTAAATAATCAATTTACCAATTATTGGATCTTCAACAAACTTGTACAGTAGTAACCATAATATCTCAGACAAGATGTTGAACTGGCCAAATTAGATAATTAATGTTGGAATTAGGGCCCTTGAACCATCAAAAGTTGATGCATACACTCTAGCACTCACAGTTTTCATTGTGTTATTTTATGTGCATACTTGTCCATTTGCAGTTTTAATGGATCTTCACCAAACTTATACTGTAGGTACTGTTACTATTATATCTCAGACAATTTTTTTAACTTGCCAAATCAGATGTCAGAGTTATGTCCCGTGAATTGATGTTGGAAGTTATGGCCCTTCAATTGTCCAAAAAAATGAGTTAATTGACCTGGCAGCACAAGCAGTTTTCTTTTGATCGTCATGAAAATTACACATTAACCATCAAGTCTTGGACAAGTTTTTAGGCCAAAGTGGTGATATCCAAATTGTGGCTCTTGGATCATCATAAAATGTTATTTGACATTGTGTGAAATCTAGCACTCAAAGTTTTTATTGGATTTTCACCAAGCTTGCACAGTAGTTATATTACCATAATATCTTGTACAAATCAGATGATTAATGATGTAATTGTGGGCCTAGAATCTTCAAAGATGGTGTTATTTTACTTTATATTTATATTCAATGACCCGCACCAATAGTGTGACATATTGCATGTCTCTAAGCAGCCTTTTAAAGATTTTTTATTTTGCATCTCCCAAGCCTGAAAGCCAATCAGATATCCAAATAATAAAAAAAGCTGTCCATTCAGGCAACTGCACCAAGAACTGAAACTTTCGCAGTAGTTACCTTATACCTTCAGATCCTGAATAACATTTTGAAATGACCTAATTTATTAGTAAATGTCGGAGTTAAGTCCCTTTGTAAAATTATCCAAACGCTCTTAATTGGTTTCATGTATTCTCCTATAGCATACCACAGGTGAGCGATCTAAGACCATCACAGTCTTCTTGTTTTCTCAAATGTTTGATTTCATTCTTCTTACAATTGTGATTGTCAACATCATGTTCAGTTTTGAGGGAGAAAAACAAGTATGATTTTAGACATAACAGTATGTTTATTTCAAAGTGTGGTCTAGTGGTTTAGTGGCATGGGAGCCAAGATCAGAGTGTCACAGGTTTGATCTCTCGACTCTTTATTGGCATACACTTAGTACTGGCTCTACCAAGAAAGATATAGATTGAGATTTGTGTCAGTTACACAAATTATATTATTTGCAATATAAGTTAACTAAAATTTGTTAAGCAAACTATTTTCTATTTTGAGACCAAATTGAGTGAGATGACTGAAAATTAATTGTAAGTTTGTTCATGTTTTTTTAATACTACATTAATAAAATAAACATAAAATAGGTTATTTTCTTTTATTTCAGATTCTGTGCTAATTTGATAGGCTGGGATGACAGCGAGTTACGAAGATTATAAATGTTGCATTGAATTCTCGTATTATTTGCATTGTGTAAATAAATGGTATACCCGGTACTTGTTTTGAATCATTTTTGAAATAGTTGTATTAAAAGTATTTTGTTGAAATAAATGTTTTGTTTTGTATGTATACTGTCAGTTTTAATTTTTTTCAAAAACAATTTTCAAATTTTATAGAAATTATATTCCTGTTACTATTACTTTGTTAGTTTTGTATAGCTCTAATATCAAAGATAGGCAGATATACTGTTTTCAACTTATTGAACTCGATTTCAATTTAACAACATACATAACAATTTGGCTGTCTTTTTGCAAGTCCACCATTTACTTAAATGTTAATTTTTGCTGAAGTAGTCCAATCTGATGTTCTGTTTATTCCTGTTACAGTCAAACCTGTCTTAAGCGGCCTGTCAAGGGATTGAATAAAAATGGCCTTTTAAAACAGACTGTTGCTTAATACATGTTAATGTGAAAGCATAGAATTGGGAAATATCAAGTTTGGCTGTTAAAGAAAAGTGACTGCTCAAAAGAGGTGACTCGCAGCTTACACAGGTTTGACCGTATGTCATAAACTAGGATAAAGTTCTGCATAGAGTCTTCACTAACGCATACAATTGGTCTCAATAGTGCAACATAATCTATAGTCATTGCACAGGAGTAAAAGTGGATAACAAGTCTTGTAAGTGATTTTGCTCTAGCATCATTTTCCAACACTTTTCAGACTATATATGGCATTCAGTTTGATAGGTGTATAGGAATCTAAGTAGATCGATTGATTAGATATTTAGCAACATTTTTATGCCATCAATTGGATTGTGGAAGGTCAACTAGTTTGTGAGCACCCCCATCTCTGGAAGTAACTGATAACTTTCCCATTTCAGTTAACTGTGATAGACAAACGATAAAGAGACACAATGTCATATATTGATCATGACAAGAGACTGGCAAGATGAGGATTCAAACTCACGATCCTGAGATTGATAGTCAGACATGCTATCTAAGTAAAACAATTATTACTCGGCAAGTAACTGGCTAACTCCTCACATTTTTTTTTACCAAGTTGGGCTTACTGAGAACTGGGTGAAATCTAGATAGCATTGTCGGGAAATGGACAAACAGCAACTATATTATGCTTTCACCTCCCTTTTTATAGGGAGCATAATAAAATATATTTATACATAATGTTTTGCTATGATTTCACTGTATCTTCATGATCCAACGGGTTTCCATGTCTATCCTTTATATAGCGTGCGAGGGTCCTCAGTGGCCAGTTGTCTAAGGCACCGTCTCAAGATCACTTACCTCTCACCACTAAGGTCATAGGTTCGAGTCTTGCTCGCTCTAGAAACTTTATGATAAAGTTGCCAGTTACTTGTGGGAGGACAGTGGTTTACTCAGTCTGAGGTGTTCTTCCACCAGTAAAACAAGATATACCATATATAACCTGAAATGTGTTGAAAATGGCGTTAAATCCCATTAAAAAAAATAAATAAATAAGAGTGCAAGTACGGTAGTTGTGAATCCTTAACTGGATCCTACTCATATAAAGATATCTGTTCATGTATGTATTGTGATTATATGGAGGTGTTTAACCTGAATAACCTTTTCTTGTTCTAAGAAAGATTGTACACTTTAACTTTTGTGGGCAGAAGCATTATCATGAATAAGTTGTATGCCTTACAAACCTTTACTTGGGCGTTTATATTGATAAACTATTTTGACATATGTAAGTACTTTATCTTTGTAAAACTGGCCTGCAGTTGTTCTGCCCTCTTTGCAAGGAATTTGTACAACAGGACCTCTAGAATTGAAGAAAATGGCATATAAAACATTGGTGCTTCTTGTCCTCTTGCTATGACGGTCCTAGTCCAATTTTTACCAAGCCATTGTTTGTTATTGATGCACTGTTGGGGCTCAAAATAATAATAAAAAAAAATTTCTTTCCCAGTGGGTCAGAAATTTTCCTAGGATTACAATTTTTATATTTCTAAAGAAGTTTTTTAGCACTATTTAAATGCTTGGCCTTTTGGTCAGGTGTCTGCAAGTTGGGGATCCATCTAGCACAAAGCTTCTTTAATTTCAAAGTCAGAATATGATGTATGGTGCCTTCTGAAATGCTTAGACTATAAGCTTACTGGGAAACAGTATACCGTCCATCTTCTACCATAGCTCTAACAGCACCAATGTTTTCCTTTGTTGCTTCATCAACAGGCCTACCTTCTTGCAGGCTATGCTGACCTCCCTTAAATTTCTTAACCCACTCAAAAACAGTTCTTAATGCTACGGTAGAACTTTCATGCATATAGCACAATTCAGAATATATCTCTTTAGACGATAACTGCAAAGAAACTCTTGCTTTAATGTAAGCACTTATTTCTAATTTTTTTCATTATGACATTGAAATAAACCCACTGTACACGAGTGTATAATTTAACAATGAATATCTTGGTTGATTATAATCAGATTAAATTGAGATTTTGCAGGTGTATTCAATAAACAACCCCAAACAATTGCACAAGTTTTTCATGTTCTTATGCAACATTGTTTCTATGGAAGGCCATTAGTGACAGAAATTCATTGAATGCCCCTCGTACATGGCATTAAGTTAACAGTGCTTCGAACAACTGAAGATTCAGGGAAATATTGGTGTTGCACAGAAACACAAAAAACCTGTTTAGTCAACAATTTCTTTATTTGTAAATAGTTGCCCATATTTATGGGCATAAACATATACAACAGGTCAATATGAAATAAAATGATTTCAAATCATCATTTTTCTGCAAAAAATCAGGAGTTTATAATACAATAAACAATATAAACAAAAATACTATTTTTTTAATATCACATTTTTTAAAAATTTTGGTAGAAATCAGCAGTTCCCACTAACAATATTGGTAATCTAAAAAAATATGGCCATAATGCTTGGAAAATATACACACAGGGCCACTTATTAGTAGTCCAAAATTTCATCAAATTTGTTTTAAAAAATAAAGTAAAGGAGTAGTAACATGCACCAACTTTGAACATGTACACTCTGGTCCCGTTATAACGCGGATCTTGGGGTCCACAAAACGAAACCGCGTTATAAGCGGACCGCGTTATAGCGATAATTACCTCGAAAAAAAATCGATGTCGGTTTTTCACACCTATCGTGCTGTCCTACTATGAATGGTATTGTTTGCATTGTAATATGATACAACGCGTATTTAGTTACAACAGATACACTTAGATATGTATGAAATTAATACAAAAAAAGAAAAGAAAGAAAAACGTTTTCGTGTTTTGATAAAATTGGCAGCCATTTCCGTTTAACCCGGAAGGAGAAAAAACGGTGTCTATATAAAAAATAGCGCTTCAATTTAAACTCAACGCTGTTAGTATAAAATATTAAAAATATAAATCTGAAGTATTAACAACAATTAAATAGTAAAAATAAGTTTGTGTTTACGATCCGATAAGATACCCGCGATATATCAATACCTGTCAACCGCTTCGTTGCTTGATCACGTGATCACTCGATAATAACAAAGTTTGCATATGGCTTCCGTGTTTGGCGCGTGTCAGCATTTATTGAAGCACTCGGGATTATTACAAACTGTTAATTGTCAATGCTGGCATGAATCAATCCCTTAAACAATCCTTTAAACCACCATGAGGTAATGGTTATAATAGTTTGTTATAATCAAGGCTAATTGGTGAGTAGAAGATGAGCGATTATCAAATCAAAACATGGCGACGATCTATTGTTTGGTTGTCATTCGTGCATACTTTCAAGTTTTGTATCACGACCTTTCCCCCCCGCCGAAAAATTGGGAGCCAAGCAAAAACCGCGTTATAACGGAATTCGCGTTATATCGGACCGCGTTATAACGGGACCGCAGTGTATATGGAAAACTAGCTTTCACAAAAACGACGGATATTTTTTGTTCACATTTTTAAATCCTGGCATCAATTGGAAGCTACCATTGTGAATGATATAAACTTAATTCTAACACATAGATATATTTTAGTATTATATTTACTCAAGAGATCTGAAATACAACAAAGGAAGAAATATGAAAACACAACATATTTAGCACAAGTGCATATATTGTTTACTTAAGATATTACAGAATAATTTGGTACCTCCTGCCTTGGTGTCCAGTTTTTCATATCCAAGTAAGTCCACTCTAAACCCTTGAGTTTTTATATCACTTAGTGTGTTGCTACTTCATTTCTCTTGAGTAAATTGTAAACTATATAAATGCTGTTCCATTTAAACAAACATCCCACCTATGGACGGCAAAATAAGAAACTTCTAAGGTGGGAGGGTTTTTCAAAATGGGGGCCTGATAAAAATGAATTAAAAATATAAAGGGGGAGGGTCCAATTTCAAAGTGCCTTCCATGGGTGGGTTGTATGTTTAAATGGAATAGCCCTAAACTTAAATCCAACACATAGATATATTTTTGTGTTATATAATGTTAACAGTATAAACTTACTTCCAACACATAGATAAATTTAAGTGTTATATAATTATATATAATATAGGAATACTGGCAGCCTGATGTGATCTGAAACAGCCGGACGGAATATTTTGAGATACACGTTAAATATATTGGCTATTTTATTGTGACTGGTATCGACCTACCAGTTTCTACATTTGAAAAATAAATTAAAACAATGCATATTGTAAATACAAAATATCACAGACACACAAGTGTATAAAACATAGACGGATTTATACAATGAATAAAATCACACAAAAATAGACAATCTTTCATATGGTGGGTTCTAATATGAATAAAGTACTTGAATTGGAATCAATAGTATTCCTGCTTGGAATGTAGTATATAATCACAAGTGAATCACAAAAAAGTTCCAGCTTGGAATGTAGCAGCAAAATAAGTTTCAATGTAGCATAGAATCACAATTGTGCCAAAAAAGTAATTCCAATTTGAAATGTAGTAAACAATTGTAGTTGAGCCAAAATGTATTTCCAACCAGGAATGTAGTAAACAATTGTAGTTGAGCCAAAATGTAGTTCCAACCAGGAATGTAATAAACAATCGTAGTTGAGCCAAAATGTAGTTCCAACCAAGAATATTTGGTAGTTCACACTCACAGCTGAGCCACAAAGTGGTTTCCACATGATTGTTGTGTACATTCACAGCTTAGTCACAAAGTGGTTATGGAATTTTATACTTCATAAAGAATAAAATGACAATAAAATGTGTTTAATGTCGAGCAATACTGGTATAAAGATGTTCAGCCCTGTAGTCCAGGGTACTGGTAATACTGGTTCATTTTATTTTATACAAGAAGGCGTACAGACTACACCAACCATTACTATAAAACAATATTTACACATAGTTTTGGGGCTTTGGTCTTTATACAAAGGTTCAAGTACGACAGAGGGAAACATAAATAATTTTTCATCTTTATACAACAGTGGTACAGTACATATAAAAGCACTTGATCTTTACACAATACACCATCTTTATCAATATTTATTATACACCAGCTGTATCAAACAGACTGTACCCTGTCTTTGTACAACAAGAAAATGTTTATCTTCAATAAAACAAACTCAGTTTTGCTTATTCTTTATAACCATAGTAACAATATAAAACATGCAAAAGTGCTTAATCTTTATCCAACAGAATAAGAGCTAGCAAAATCAGGATAAAAAAAACAGGCCTTTGATTAATCTTTATAAAACAGTAAAAAAAAGGTGCACTATTATTGTCTTGCATAAATGCTATATAGTTATTGTATGAATTACTAAACACATACTTTTCTTTTGTGCACATCCTTTCTTATTGCTACACAGGAGCACACAGTAATGCGAAATGCATATCTAAAAACAAAATCATAAATTACAACTTCTATTCAACATGGTGAAAGGTAGCTTATATACAAGACAAACCTGCAGTAGTGTTAGCTTTTTTTACATGTGAAATTAAAATGCCTTATCAATGTTAAATTTCTATGTCATTTAAACAAACCCTGGAGCATACATAACTATAACTGTCACAAATCTCATGTTTACCATATATAACAAGTACACATGTGCCATCTCTGATGTGCAGATATTTTAATTATTTTTCTTAACATCGATTTATAATTCAACATCAGCTGTCACATATAATTTTCCACCATTCACACAGAAATCATGTCTCTGCCATTTGCACAACTGGTAATTTTTTGGTTCTGCCATTTGGTCAAAGTTTCCATTTCTGCCATTTTCACTAATTTTTTTCGGTGTCTACTCATCAGGTTGACAAAGCAATGCCACACCTCGCATTACCCAGAAATCTGGTTCACAATCGGATGGTAGGTCAACACTGGTCATGAAATTGGTAGAGTGTCCGGTGGATGAGAGTGTACCAGCCCTCTCTGATGTCCGGTACAAAGGACACTGGTATATAAAAACTGGCTTGTCCGAGTCGCTACTTTCCGATAAAGACGTAGATTTCTGAGATTCTAATTCTTCAAAAGTCGAATCTGTCCTACTCGGCTGTTTCTGTTAAAGGATATCAGAAACTTATTTTACATTATTCCACAATTAACTATTTAATACAGGCAGATGTTTTTACATAACAAAAATAAAACTTAAGAGTTTGATACATGTTGGCTGTTAATTGTTTCAAAGGAATTGTCCCACATGGTGCTTTTATCTCCCATTTTTATTTTGATCTTGCTGGTTAAGGTTGTTTTCAGTTACCATATACCCCCGAATTTATGCTCCTAAGAGTGATGCATTTCGCAAAAGAAGTGCATTTACTAAAGGGAGTATATCCGGAAAAAATGCTATTAACGTCTAAAAAAGTAAAATAGTTATTAAAATGGATAAAATATCATTATCATAAGTAATTAAAATTAAAATGGTTTCGTACGTCAAATCCACCAAAACATGACAAAATTGATATTTGAACTAGAGTAATAAACTTGAAACAAAATCCCCATTTTAAAAATAGGCAGCATTTAAATACTTTGTATTGTCATTCGGACTCTTTCTAAGACGCAGCAATTTTTCCTATGTTTAAATCTGTATAACTTATTAAATTGAAGTCAAAATGAAATCATATGACACATTTAATAGGTCACAAAACATGTGAAATAGCGGGAAATCTATTTTATTCTAATTAAGGCGTATAGCCCAAATTAGGAAATACTATTTCAATATATTATTTTGGCATGTTTAAATAAATTTCCTTTTGGTGAGTATATTATAGGCATGATAGATAGAAAAAAATGTTTTTAACTCATTCTAAAGGGATTATATTGGCAAGTAACACAAACACGCTGTTAATCCAGACTTTTCCTGTAACTATGCAGTGTGCAAAAAATAATGTTTATATATTGACATATAACCTTTATTTACTTGAAAGTTATCAAATTAACAGTAATTGAATATTGGCCAAAACTTTAATACGTCCCGCAATAAAGTATTGCGCAATGTTTACATTGAACTTCGTAAACTTCCTGAGCAAGCCTTGAAAACGAGATCGGGAACGAGTTATTCAAGATGTTATCCGATGATTGATCGGAAACCCGAAAGCAGTTCGTTGAAAATGGTAAATGTAAACAAAAACAAAAACGTGGCTTCAGAAACCCAATGTTTGTAATAAAGAGGTTATGCAATTAGGCACTTAAGATGCGTATATCTATAAGTTATAAGTGTAAATTCATGCTGGGTGTGTGTATTTAGGACAGGGAATTGACAGTAATATGCCAATATTATCCCTTTAAATTGAACAATTATGATAAAAACCATGCTAATGGCAGTAGGTCATTTATTCAACTTTAAAATGTTCGAGTCAGACTTGGATTAAAGACAAACTTCCAAAGCAGTCGTTTCATTTATCTGAAAATGTGTGTGGGATTCCCAGGGAATTTATTCGGGGGTATAACGGTATATAAATTGTTAGTATCCCATTTTATCTCAATGAGATATGGATAAGACATTCTCACCAAAGGTTACTTGCATAGACCAAGTTTTTTTAATTCTCTGCATGTTGACTTCTCATCAGTGAGATTACTTTTTTCTCTCATTTCTGCTCATAGAAGATACCTCTGGTTAAAAATTACATTTAGGGATGAAGCTCTGACCTCTCGGGTGAGATTTATCTATCACACATTGATACTCATGGTGGATTCTTATAATCTCACATACTGGACAAGGATATCTGTCATTTTACCAGTGCGAGATATTTCTATCTCGCCCTAGGGCTGAGATAAAATTCTTGTGATGTGACGTTGGAACTCGATGACGTGAGTATGGTGTAAGTTATAAGATCCGAAGTCTTAAAAGAGTTGTGGTAAAAAAGGTAAAAATGAATTTAATTACTCAAAGAGTTTTGTATGCAAGAAAATATTGTTAATGACTGTTTCAGTTTGGATAGAAATTCCATCTATTGCATTCTTTTATAATGCCTAACTTCAGCCCCAAAAACAGCCGACAAGAAGCCATATCTCTATTTGCATGTACATGTATATGTAGGTTACAAAACAGATGAAAGGAATTTTACTTTCACTAACCTGAACAGGTTTGAAGTGTATTTCGGGAAGTTTGGAGAATCTCTGTCCTGACAGCGAGTCCTGGAGACAACCGAGGTTCGGGTCCCATCTGGCACCGTCTATAAACAACCCAAACATTAACACGCCATCTTCTGGGGGCATGTTACTCTGAAAGAAGTAAATAAACACTTATGCATTAAAAATAGCCTGATTAAATAAGGCGTGGAAGAACAGTTTTTTTTCATTATTTGGATACTTGTTGTACTGTCCATATCTGGAGACTTGAAATAAAAATTTGTCAATAAAAGGCTTCTTAGAGACGTGCAATATGTCAAACTTCAGGCAGTTAATCAGGTTTTTATTCTCATGTAAGTTATATACTGCAGCTTGCATAACAGGTTTTGGAACTCTGTATGTTTTAGGTCAACCAATGAGAAACGTGTACAAGGTTACTGTAATTGATGACAACAGAAATGCTTGCTTTTACCCCGGTTACATCTTAGGTATTGTCTCAAGATCATCTTCTCACAGCTTTTTATAAACTTAATTAAACACGATATCAGTGGAACCGATGGATGCTCTCTGAACAAGTGCTTGACTGAGTAGTACTGCATTGTTTGTAAAGGGAAAGGGGGTGTAAAGGGAAGATAATGTTTGGAAGAGATGTTGGGTTCTTCACTCTTCACATTGACCTCTACTGCATTATTCATGTTCCAAGTCTCATTGCACTTCCATGTTCTTGAAGATCAAAACAATGATGTGTGGTAATGGACAGAATCAAAGGGCCATAACTGTGAAAAATCATAGAAATAAAACACATAGACAATAAACACACTCTTCACTTGGTTGTGATGCTTCCTGGCAAGTTTCATAAAATTCCAGCTACTAGATGAGAAATGGATAGGACAAGGATTTGGTAACGGTTGCAATCTAAGGGCCACAGCTCTGTTAACAAGAAAATATCTGGAACCAATGGATTATCCCCAAAGTGAGTATTTGACTGTATCATACGGTAATGATATTGAACAGGGAAAGTAACTGTGAGAGTTTTAAAGAGAAGTCAATACATTAATTTGTATTTCTTGATATAATACATTGTACAACACACTTTGAAATAGGTCATTATGATGCATCCTAGCAAGTTTCATAAGATTCCAACCTGAGGTTGTAGAGAAATAGCGTGGACAAGAATTTGGTCACAGACTCAATTAAAGGGTCATAACTCCATGAAAAATCATCGAACCAGAACACAAAGACAATATGTGCATCTCCACCTGGTAGTGATGCTTTATAGCAAGTTTCATAAAATTCCAATATGGGATTGTAAAGAAATAGTGTGGACAAGAATTTGGTCATAACTATGTGAAAAATCATCGAACCGGAACAAAAAGACAATATAAACATCTGCACTTAATAATAATGCACCCTAGCAAGTTTCATAAAATTCCAACCTGAGGTTGTAGAGAAATGGCATGGACAAGAATTTTGTCACAGACAGCCTCAAATTCCATGAAAAATCACGGAACTGGACAACATACGCATCTGCACTTGGTAATGATGCATCCTAGCAAGTTTTATAAAATTCCAACCTGAGATTGTAGAGAAATTGCACAGATAAGAATTTGGTCACAGACTCAATTAAAGTGCCATAACTCCATGAAAAATCATCGAACCAGAAAACAGAATTGTCTTTGTGTTCCAGTTTGATGCATCCTAGTGATGCATCCTAGCAAGTTTCATAAAATTCTAACATATGGTTGTAGAGAAATAGCGCCGACAAAAATTTGGTCACAGACAGAATCAAAGGGGCATAACTTTGTTAAAAATCATTGAACAGGAACAAAAAAGACAATATGCGCATCGCACTTGGTAATGATGCATTCTAGCAAGTTTCATAAAATTCCAACCAGAGGTTGTAGAGAAATAGCCCAGACCAGAACTTGGGAATGCACCTATGAATGGACTGAAGTGACCACTATATGCTTCCCCCCTTTGGGGGAGCATTAAAATCATCAAACGTAAACACTAAAAAAGTATGTATATCTCCACTGGGTAATAATGCATCATAGCAAGTTTCATACAATTCCAATCAATGGTTCTAGAGAAATAGCCTGGACAAGAATTTGGGGACAGACAGATACGGCTATGTAAAACAAGAATTTGGTTACAGACAGAATCAAAGGGCAATAACTCAGTAACCTGACGTTGTAGAGAAATAGCACGGAGAAAAATTTGGTCACAGACAGAATCAAAGGGCCATAACTTAATGAAAAATTATTGAACCAGAATACAAAGACAATATGTGCATCTGCTCTTGGTAATGATGCATCCTAGCAAGTTTCATAAAACTCCAACCTGAGGTTGTAGAGAAATAGCGTGGACAATAATTTGGTCACAGACTCAATTAAAGGGCCATAACTCCATGAAAAATCATTGAACCAGAACACAAAGACAATATGTGCATCTCCACTTGGTAGTGATGCATCCTAGTAAGTTTCATAAAATTCCAACCTGAGGTTGTAGAGAAATAGCACGGACAAGAATTTGGTCACAGACAATCAAAGGGTCATATAACTCCATTAAAAATCATTGAACCAAAACACAATGGCAATATGCACATCTGAACTTGGTAATGATGCATCCTAGCAAGTTTCATAAAATTCCAACCACAGGTTGTAGAGAAATAGCTCGGACAAGAACTTGGGGACGCACGCACGGATGCACACACGGACGAAGCAGCGACTACATGCTTCCCCCGTTAAGCGGGGCAATAATGTAGTGGATAGAATGTTGACAACTCATTCCAGATATTGCAGGTTCGATCCCTAACTGGACCCCTATTCCTTTTAAAAAAAACAACAACACTTAGTGCTAGTTCTACCTAAGAAGTAGACTCAACGATGGTTCATATAAGCTTTCAGCTTTCTTTGCAATCGAGCTAAAATAAATTGTTATAGACTAAATTCTCACAGTTCTGTCCGAAAAGATATTTCTGAGAGAAAAGTTGCCAGTTACCTGAAGAAGAACACGATGATTCTGCTCATAGTCAGACTGAGCTCCACCAATAAAACTGGAGGATATGCCATGTATAACATCTGATGCCATTGTGCTTACAACAAAAGACACTCCACTAAAAATTCAACAATTATCAAAATCACGTTATATAAAGTATGTATGGTATATTTATTTGTGAAATGTCTATTTACCTTAAATGCAGCATCCTTGACTACAAGTTTTTGTTTCAAGTCACTCAGAGATTCAACTGTGTCATTGACATTCTTCCGAATTTTAAACTCAAAGTGGAGCGAGTCTACTGGGATACTGAGCTTCCTTGCGTGATTCTGAAGCACCCCTGTCAAAAATCCTGAAATGAAACCCAAGACTGATATAACATCTCAATAATTACTTACCAATTGTCAGAGACGTAGCAGGGCATACTTAGTTACCCTGCTGAGAAACATTCGAAATCCAAGCCTAAAATAAAAAAGATGATAAAAACAATAGAAATTTAACAGGAGAGAAGGGGGATACAAATGGGTACTTAAAAGTTAAAGTATGAACTGTTCCATGCATGAAGCAACAGTGTGTCCTTTATGTAAAATATCAACCTAATTTAGGACGAGAAGCCATATCTGGGCTGATATTTCCCGCCACAGGTAAATATTTTGTTTACCGGTAAGTAACTTCCAAATTTGTCACACTGACCCTTGGTAGTAGTACAAACAAACTCTATAAACCAAGAAATGTGCCGAAGGTTATAATTGTCAACAAAACTTTTATGTGATGGTACACCAGAAAATCCCATTCATTAATTCATTCACTCACTCACTCACTCACTCACTCACTCACTCACTCACTCACTCACTCACTCACTCACTCTCACTCACTCACTCACCCACCCACCCACCCACCCACACACCCACTCACTCATTCATTCATTACACCTAAGAAGGTATAACTACAAAGAGATACTAATCCCCAAATATTTATGAAATTATTTACATTTTTTATAAAAACAGTGGTATCTTGCTAGTTTTAATGTTAGGCATCATTTTATGCCAGCGATCAATTAACCACTCTTTCCTGGGATCCTGGAATCAGCAATGAGAGATGAATGACAATGAGATGCAGTATCATATATCAATCATACAAAGACTGTGACTGGGGATTCAAACTCATAACCCCTGGATTCATAGTCAGATGCATTACTGTCAAAGCTAACTGACCCGGCTGCAGAAATATACAGTGTTCAGAGAAAAAAAAAGTCAAAATTGTAGTCTGCTCACTTCAAATTATAGTGTCATCATACCTTGAGGAAAGAAGAAGCCCGACAGCCAGTAACTGTATGGCTGGCTTCGTGGGATATCACTGAAGTCCACTTCTGCTGACGGTGTCTTCGACACAAGAACAGGTTTCATGAGTTTATCAACACTGTTAAGAATCATTTCTGCCCATTGAGCAAAGAAGTCCACTCGCATATACAGGTTGTTGACCCAAGATCCGAGCGGTTTACGAGATTCGTACGAGGCAGCCTACAGAAGAAAAAAGAAGCCAAAATTAATGCTTTATTTATTTCATGCAAAGTAGTTGGATATCAATATCTATGGAGCCTTCATCTTAATAAAAGTTTATTTATTCAGAAATCAATGTAAATTCAGGAGCAAGTCTATATCACAATCACCTGGAAGCTTGTATCATTTAAAATTTTCTGATAGAAAAGTATATTTAATTGGGTGTCATTCTGTTAGACATTGAACATTTAATTTATTATATTTGCTATCGCTTAACAACACGAATCCGCTGAGCTGTTTGCTGCAAACATCTGCTTATATTAGCAAACATTCTTGAAAGCTAATTTTTTAATTAAACATGATATGGAGTGCCAGCACCAAAGTAGTACATTTTCCACTTAATGCTTGTTCCATTGCTCATTACTGTTTATAGATACAAGTATGTTAAATATTTAACATTACTAAACACTATCCAGATAAAACATTGTTCTGAGGTCTTTATGTATTATCAGTGTTTAAAAACTACTCTGTGTGAAAAAGTATTGAAATGATAACAATTACATCAATAATTGGTCACATAATAACAGATAAAATAAATATAATGTTAAGTAACTGGGTGCTCTGTGGCCGAGTGGTCTAAGGCGCCATCTCAAGATCATTTACCTCACTGCTAAGGTTGTAGGGTTGAGTCCCACTCACTCCAAAAACTTTATGTGAGAAAGTTTGCCAGTTACTTGCGAATGGATGGTGGTTCTACTCAGATTCAATTTGAGGTCTTCCTCCACCAGTAAAACTGGAAATGCCATATGTAGTCTAAAATATGTTGAAAATGGCGTTAAACCCCATTCAAATAAAAAAAAAAAAATAGTAATGTTAAGAAAGGACCCAAATCTTCTCTTTACCTTCCATCTCTTTGGCACTTTCTGGGAAAGAAGGGCATTGTAGGCTTCCTCTAGAGGCTCTGACATAATAACTTCTCCCTTAATTGCCAGGATGAGAGATTTCATCGATGAATGTATAACATGCAGAAGATTGTTGAAGCGGTCAATCTCTTGCCGCAGCACAGTGAACAATGCTGAATTTCCCATCACGGCATCAACAGCTGCATGCAATACTGCACATGAAACAGAAAACAATAACATAAATACTGAACTTGACTATTAGAATCTTTCATGTATATTACGTTGAGAAATGATATTTCAAACCAAGCTCTACCAAGTTTCTTATGAAAACAGTCATACCAAAGGTTTAGAATATAAGATTCTTACATGGGTTTCAGATTTGGATAGAAAATTCCATCCTGAGGGAAAAGTCACAAGGATTGAAATTTCATATCCAAACCAAAAAAGTATTGAACGATTTTTTCCCTTTTCCTTGCATACAAAACTCATTGCATACCATTATTTTAATTCAAATTATCATAAGGAAATGTTCATGAAGTGGGGTGTACGATGAAATTTCTGTACCCAGTAAAAAAAAATCTCTTGTATGCAAGAATCTCAGTAGCTAATCATGATTTATCCATTTTCTCAGATTTTAATTTTTATAAAGTCATTGATTAATCATCTTCTAAAAATGGCATGACATTATTCTATCTGTTAGTGAATTCAAATATGCATAAACTCTTGATCACTTGCAATAGGCTTTGTGTTAATAATTATAAGCCAACCAAGAATCTGGGGTTGTTTGATGAATTTATTACGAACATGCCACCTATGGAAATATACATTTTGTACATTTTTATGTAATAGATATACAACACAGACCTAGGCAAAATCATTGCTTAAGACAGTAATTGAATAAAATTTCAATATTTTTTCATAAAAATCTCTTAAGGTGTCTTTGTACACCTAAATACCTGCCTCATAACTATCATAGTAACTACAATACATAACTCCACTTACATCTGTTTTTCTCCTTATCCCTGAAGTCTGGTAGATCACGGGTAAGAATGTGCTTCACCCGTATCTGGAACATGCTAGAGCCAGACGAGCTGGCACGTACGTCTCCCTCGGCGAGGTACTCTACAGACTCGGGCAGCTGGTGAAGAATTTCGGTGGCCAGGTCCTGCACTATATCATCACTACTCTTGTCAGAACTGAAAGAGTTGATTATCTCAATATTATGTAATGTAACTGACTAAAACAGAAAACCATCATAGAATTTTTTTTAGATATCTACACATAAATCCAATGGAGAAATGTGATTGTACATTGATTATAGAACATTTTATTATTTACCCATGAATCCTAGGAAGAATTGATGTGACATGAGAACAACCATAGCTCTGCCCATTGGCCATGTGGCATTATAAATACAAAGTGATATACAATGAAGTGTTTACTTAGAGACTGTTAGCTTGTCTAAGGTATATGGCAGATCTGGAAACAATATCAATCAGGTCAATTCTGTTTGTACAGTGATTATTGAACATTGAAATATTTACTCCTGTATTCTTTGGAAAATTCTGGTTGTACACTGATTATAGAATATTTAATTATTTCTCTCAAAGTCCTATGGAGAAATGTGGTTGTACAATGACTATACAATATTTAAATATTTACCCATGAAACCTATGAATTGTGGTTGTACAGTGATTATTGAAAAAACTCAAATATTTACCCCAACAGTCCAGTGGAGAGGCGTGGCTGCACACTGATTATAGTGCTAACAAGTTCATTGGCTTGCATCTCTCTGCATGCCTTCTCGGCATTATCTGTCATTCCAAAAATATCTGGCGAATCATAATTAGGGAGAGACTCGATGTAGTTTACGACATCACCAAATGACATGGAATCTTCCACCGGTTGATAAATCTGAAAATGGAGGAACACAAGAATAACATGTGAAATTGTTATGGGTCGGGGGTCGTGTTCCTGGTAGTTTACAATTGTATATGCCAGATACCAGTAGTGATATCTTCATATGTCCCCTTGATATAAGTTTTAATGGTAAGTGCTTATTTTTTATTTGCTTTTCTTAAATGACACAACTGGCTCCTGTTTCACCTACATTATACCTGTGAAAACTTAACCAAATACAGTTTTTTCTAGAGCCAGTCTAAAAACAAGATCACCTGGAGTGCACATTTTTTAGTTTTTAAGTATTTAAGTTTTTAAGTATATACTTAAATATGTTGGGGAAACAGCAGCCAGTTATAATGAGTTTGAAGATATTTTTTTTATTGCAATGCATTTACATAAATCTGAAATAATCATAACTGGATTCATACAAACATGTTCTTTGATTGTTTTAATTTTTCTTCTTAATTATTTCTTATTTTTTCAGGGTAGCTTTTAAAAGGAATAAAATGTAAAAGTCATTAACTGAAGTACTATCCTACATAAAATACAATACAAAATCTGTGGGTAGATAAAAAAATTTGTGAACATTGGTTATAACCAGAGAGTAGATCAAAAAGTTTGTGGACAATGCCTATAACCACATGACACAAGGTTCTGGCAACTTATATCAAATATTTGATAAAATTTACAATTTTATGTGAATATAGTTTTGCTGTCAATTCATTAATGTATGAGATATACATATGAAAGACTGATGGCTTAAATGAGCAATAAAAGGGATCCAACCATATCTAGGGCCTCACTTAATCAAATTAAATCTAAAAATTCAAATTCAAAAGTGCTAATTTTGAAAAAAATCTGTTAATTAATGCAAATATTTTAGTACAAATTAATATTCGAAAATTTTTGGTTAGTTTCTCATTGAATCATTTTTTATGAAAATTGCAAATATCTAAATATTTTGTCCAAGACTGGGGTGCGTTTCACACAAAAACTTACAACAAAAATCATTGTAAATATAATCAACAATTATTCATAATATTTTTAACCAAATGAACCCAAATCAAATCATGCAGAAAATGATAAAATTTCTAGAAAGGAAATGCAATCATTTTAAATGTCAATAATAATTTGAATATACAAGGAAGAAATTGCCAAATAAACTTACAACAATTTTGTCATTGTGTGAAACGCAGTCCAGATTCAAATTTTTCATGAATTACACCCTGGCTATTAGGTGACCATACTATTTTTTTCAAGCATTTTATACAAATGCATTTACTGAATTTTCGAAAATCAAATTTGTTTTTGTAATTTTTTTAGGTTTGTTCACAAACTTTTCATCACTTCTTATAAAAATATTACAACATGAAGACAGCACTTAATGAGAAATACAATATTATGATAAAAAGACAGTACTGAAGCCAACAAAGACTTCCGTCAATGTTTACACTTAGTTACAACATGTCCAGAGTTCCACTTTGAATCAACAGAATATTGGCTAGAAAGATTAACGAGGCATCTTGCTCTATCGCCCAGTTCTAATATCTTGGTATCTCACCTTTGACCCTCACCTTACTTATCATTAAGTTATATGCTTTTTGATTGATATACGACATTGTGTCTCATTATCATTCGTCTCTCACCACTGATTCAAGTGGGAAAGTTATCAGTTACTTACGGAGATGGGGTGTGCTTGAGTACTGGTTAATCCCAGGAAACAGTGGTTAGGTTAACTGATCGTCTGTTAGCCTTTGATGGCATAAAAATGACGCTAAATATTCAATCAATCAATCAATTCTTGTGATTATATAAAATCATACATAACTGCTTAGAATGTTAAACTTATATAATGTTTTTGCAAATTATTTACAAACTATTCTTTTTTTAAAACAAGGACATACTGTCAATAATGACCCGTAAGGACTAAGACCTTTGAACTTAGCAAACTGTATGATTTCAGAACATGTTACTGTCGAACCTGTGTAAATGGTCACCTCTATTGAGCAACCACTTGTCTTAAATAACCACATTTTCTATTTACTATTTCCATGCTTTCAGAGCAAATTAACCTGTATTAAGCAATTACCTGTATTAAGCAACAACATGTATTGAAAGGTCACTTTTTCCCCTCCCCTGACTGACTGCTTGAGACAGGTTTGACTGTATGAAACTGTCCAATTTTTTAACATATAGTGTACTTTTGAACATTAATATACAAGAATATTTTTATTCCCATTGCAATCGACGTAAATGAACTATATATATTACTGCATTTCATTTCCCAATGAAAAACACTTGAAGCTAGGCGGAACTAAAATGAGGAGTTTGCATTTCATTGGTTGCACGATTTTGTTTTGCTGGTGAGACGTCATGTTGCAGTTAGTTTCACATGAAGTTTGCCGTATGTTGTCCTATAAATGCATGCACTTATTCAGTATGTTGACATGTTGCTGTTACATTCATGACATTGGCTTTGCGGTTTAATGCATTTAATTTGCTTTTTAAAATATCAAAATTACAAATATAACTAAGTTTTATCTAAAATAGCTTGAGAATATAACGTAAATATAAGGATTAAAAGCCGAATTTTGAGTTTTCATCAGGTGATGAAAAACATTAGGCTAGATTAATATTGCCGAGAATACCTTTGGGCTTCACGAACATTAAACTGGCCTTATATTTTTCATCAACCGATGAAAACTCAAAATTCAGCTTTTAATCCCTAAATGAACACATTTCAGATGGATTGATTAAGTCTTAGTTAATACCTGAGATTATAACTTCAATGCTTGCCTGATAGTTTAATAATCCAAAGAAGGAATACAGCGGAAAAAGGAATATGCAAGTATGGCAATGATAATAAAGCATTATGATAAAAAATAGTCGCACATGTGAGGGTAATTCAATACACAGAAAAAGTCGAGATATGAAATATATATATCATATAAACCAGTTGTTTATTGGAGTGTTTGTGATCATAATAGAGAGGTTTCGATTTGATATTTGTACATGTACTGGTACTTGTGGCTACAAGAACGCATACAGGTAAACGTATTCAGATTTTTTGGTTTTGAAATATATCTACACGTACTTGTACAGGTAAATGTCAATGTCATGATTTATGTATGACGCGTAAGGATACGAACCCAGGACCTTCAAGTCAGTAGTCCGGCGTTCTACTATTGTACCACGAGTCTTCCATTATGGTATAAGGCTATGATCAACGACGGTGCCACTTTCGGCTCGATCTACGCACTTCATAATGGCACTTAATTGCCTATTATATATTTGGCAGGTGCTATTTCTACCATTTTTCTAGGCTGAAAATTCAATGTGAGTCAACTGATTTTCGACGTGTATTAAATTTGTTATATCTTATATATGAATTAGTCAAAATGCCATTGAAATGGTGTCTCAGAGTCATAAATTATTTAAATTCCTATTACATATATTAGAATCTCCATGCAAGGATGTATTTGAATAATAAAATATGTTTAAAGTTACAAGTTTTCTACTTACGTATAAATCACTCGCTATAAGTTGTATACTGGTAGACAAGAGCACGAGAAGGCAATAATGACGTTAACACAATTTATGTGGCTACATATACCAGTACACGTACAAGTATCAAATCGAAACCTCTCTAATATATAGGATGTAAAAATGCGGAAAGTTTGCAGGTATATGTACAGAGAATAGTTTTGAAGGCAAAGTGATTTTTTATGCAAAAAATGTAAGATCATTATGTATAGTGACCAACTCCCAATCATTACATGTAGTTGAGCAACTGACTTCCAGTCTGGCTAAACAGTCCCCATATTAACTTGCCCATATCAGGAGTCATTACAACGAAGTTTGTGTTTTTGCAAAACAATCACAATATGCCTGTTAGAATGACAGTAGAAGCAAAATGATTTATGTATTTTTTTTTTAAATCTATTTTTAGTTGTTACAGCCATCTTGGACTTTAGAACAACATGCTTCTCCTTTAGGATAAATAAGTACAACATCCCTGTAAGATTTTATAAAAATTAACCAGTTTTTTGGAGATGTTCAATTCATCATCATAAGCATGTTAGAAACAGACGAATATACAGATGAATGCCCAATGATGCACCATGACATACACTAGGCTGTTTTTTGAACAGCCGAAATAACAATACATGAACATTCATCAAAATTTGGCAATTTTGTTCCGTTACCGTCAGTTAATTAAATTAAGACAGTTGCTTGTAAATCATATTCATATTTTATGGGAAAAAGGTACTTACAGAAGAAAAATGCTTTTCTAAAAGCTATGTAATTATTAACCATGATTCAAACAAAGACTGTAAGACAAACTACAACAAGAGGCCCAAGTGGGCCTGAGGACGCTCTACTGACACATAGCGGCCATAGCACTTTTTGAAATTCCACAATATTTACCCTCTTTTGTGGGGTTATCTTAACAACTTATGTATAAATAACCCCACCACACCCATACTGAACAAAAACTTAATTGCTACGAAAAGGAAATACTTTAAATTCCCATACCATTCATCTGTAAATAAAATATAGTTCCCTGTACATCACCTTATACAACACAGCCCCTTAATTGTCACAACTTCAATCACCCATTCTTAGTGATTTGTTATGAGCAGAAATGATTCAAATTTTAAAAAGAAGTTTTTTTGTACACATGGATGCAAAATGAAAAAATTCAGTTTTCCCTATAATATTCCTTTGTAAAAGTCACATTACAGGGCCCCAATATATCCCAGCCCCTTGATATGCAGAATCTTCAATCCTTGCTGATGTAAGGATAATTTACATCAAATATGAACTAGTTTGACTGAAAGGTTATTGAGAAGAAAATTGTGAAAATTCCAAATTTTAACCTTATTGCCCCATCGGCCCTCTGGCCACTTATGGAAATTCATCATCTTTATTGAACAAAATCAAATTTATTGTTACTATAGACAATGCTTTAGATCTCAAATTAAACAACATATTTACCGGTACTCAAATGGACAAAAAAATGATAATTTTCCATTTTCCCATAGTATTCCTATGCAAAACTCAAAGACCCTTACAGGGCCTCTATATATTCCCAGTGTCCTTTGATTTGTACAAACTTTGATTTCTTAATCATAGGGATAATTTATATCAAATATGAACAAATCTGATTGACCAGTTGTTGAAAATAAGATTTATGACAATGTTCAATTGTAATCATTTTGTGACCCCACCCGGCCCCTTTTAGAAATTATCAAACAAATTCATATTTGTTATGACTAGAAGATGCTTCAACACTCAAACTGAATAAAAAAGTCATCAATGAATGATAAAAAAGAGAATTTTCCGTTTTCCAATAGTATTCCTATATAAAACTCAAAGTCCCCTTACAGGGCCCAATAAATACAAGACCCTTGATTTGTACAAACTTTAAACTCATACTCATTGGGATAATCCATATCAAATTTGACTGACCGGTTGTTGAGAAGAAGATTTTTGAATTTTTTTTATTTTAACCCATTTTTTACCCACCCTGGCCCCTTATGGAAAGTCAATTCTCCTTATTGAGCCAAATCTTATTTCCGATGACTAGATGGTACTTCAGAACTCCAAATGAACTATAATTTTGCCTAAATAGATGTTTTCCCATAGTATTCCTATGTAAAATTCTAAGTCCCCTTACAGGGCCCCTATAAATTTAAGCCCCTAAATTCTTATCCACAATGAAATGCCTACACATAGGGATAATTTATGCCAAATATGAACAAATCTGACATACAGGTTCTTAAGAAAACAATTTTTGTAATTTCCAATTTTTACCCTTTTAGGGCCCCTCCTGACCCCTTCAGACACTGGAACCCAGTCATTTTTACAAAACTGAACCTTTTTCACCAAACAGTGCTTCTGTGAAGAAATAGGCAAAATCATTTCCATTTTTTAAAAAAAAAAAATATATTTATTATAATGACATGTGTCCCCTAATTGAACCCTCTGGGCGGGGTCATTTTTAACCCTAGGGACAGTTATTTGAACAATTCTAACAAAACTATAGTAGGTCATCATTACTATATAGACATTTTGAAAATCTGTTGGGCCCTTCATGAGAAGAAGATTTTTTAAGTTTTGGAGTATATTTAGTAATGGCAGCCATCTTGCATTTCAGATCGAAAAAAAAAAATGTTCTGTATAGTCTCCTATGCAATAGAAACATCCATGTGAAGTTTCAATTTAATTGGCCTAGTGGTTTCAGAGAAAGTGCTGCTAACACACTTTGTAGACGACAGACGACGGACGGCAGACAGCGCGCCATCGCATAAGCACTTCTGGCCTTTGGCCAGTAGAGCTAAAAATGGACAAATTGCAATGGGATAAATAAGCTCAGATAAACTAAATTTGTAATGGCAGATTTCAGAGAGCAACATTGTAATGATTATCATTTCATTTCAATTCTTAATTATACCAGTTCTTTTTTTTTCTATCTGTAACTCTCACAAACTCATCCAAAATGCATTTGGTTTCTACAATACCAAATACACTGTATTGTGAAAATAAATTGTGTGATTATTTATAATATCAGCCAAGTTATCTATAAATAAACCAAAAAGGTTCTTTTACATTGGAAGTATCACATCCCATATGAATTGTTATTTCTTTAATTTGTTATTTTTCATTATTAACAAACTATAATATTTACACATTGTAAGAATCAGTTCCATTGTTAAGTTGTAATATCTACACAATGTCAAAATAAGGTCCTTAGCAAAACTGTAATATCCACACACAGTATGAATCAATTCTGCTGTAAAATCTACATATTGTAAAAAAGTAAAAATAATCACAAAATCGATGGATCTAGTTGCGTACTTTCTAAAAGCTGAAAAACAAAAAGAATGGTAATACGTAATAGCCGTGTCACAGGGGGGATACATCTGTGATGGACTTACCTTACTTATCACCTAAATATGACCAATATAAACAACTTGATGTGAACACAAGGAGACAATTATGTTTATGATACATGACCGTCTGCAAATTTGCATTCCAAATTTCACTTTCATAATTTTTATTTTGGTGTAAAATTATGAACTCAATTCCTGCTTCTATTAGTAATTCTATATCTTTACTTTATTTCAAATTTAATTATCTGAAGAGGATAAAATCTAACTCCTTATAAAGTATATTAGACCATTATATATTAATTGCTAGATTATCGTCCAAAATTTTTCTTAAAAAAACAGGAGGGTTGGAGGATTCTATTTTTTTTTTTTTTTTTTTTTAAATTTTTGATGTTTTTTTAATAAAAAAAACATATATATATAATTTTTTTTTTTTTGAAAATAAAAAGGGTCGGGCCAATATGAAAATTAGGGGGCGGGGATGATAATCTAGCAATTAATTTATTATGGCATTATAAGGTTATTTAACAGTGTTTTGTACATTATGGGAATATATTGTATGAGTATGTATTGTGGTGAAAATCATATTGTACAAAACTCTGTCAAATTATTTGTTTATTCTATACCCCAATCTAAAAGAATTTCTCAAAATAGTGAAGAAAAATCAAGATTCTTTATAATAAATAAACCTTGAATACAGAGCCATGAAAGCGGTAGATGAGGGAAGTTACGGATATTCAGATTTTCTCAACGTCTCAATCGTCATGCGAAACATTTTGTCAGTTATTTGTTTTTATCGTTGAAATTTCTGATCTGATTATCTGTTATTTTTAATCACCATCTTGAATTTTGAACTGTACAATATAAAAGTTATTGGATCCAATAAACTTCTACATATTGCATGGTCACGCAGAATCATCTGGGGTAGGTGATTGAGTATACACTTAATGTGCTTGATTTTTTTACCAAGTTATTCTTCATATAATGTATGTACATTATTAATTAATGCTGATATTCTGTTTGTTCTCTATTACAATTATTGCCTTACTTCTTTGTTGTTTTTTATCTTTTCAAAATGTTTAAATTTCAAGTATGTAAATTTATTTGTATATACATGATTGTATTGGAATGTATAATGTGAAGGCACACAGGTAATATCAAGTATGTTGGATTGTGTAACCTTGCAGTGGTCTTGCATGCTTGTTGGTCCCTGGTTCATTTTGCTGTGGGACTTCGTCCATATTCTTTCAAATGCACTTCCATGATGCCTTATTTAGGCAAGGTACAGTGGAAGCATGCAATCCTTTAGAGGGGATTTAAAACAGTAGGTCCCATGTACAGGGAGAGTCATATCCCATGTACAGGGAGAGTCATGTCCCATGTACAGGGAGAGTCATATCCAGTTCAAGTAAAAAAACTCACTAAACTTATGTTATTTTGAAATTTATTAAGAGCACAAAACACCATTAAAGCAAACATTAGTGAGGCATAAGTGTAGAGGATAGAGTGTTGGTTGCTCAAGCCAGATGTTGCGGGTTCGATACCCCGCTCGACTTAATGTCTCTCATTAAACATCACTCAGTACTGGTTCTACCCAGGAAGCAGACTCAAAAATGGTTCATGTAAGCTCTGAGCTTTCATCACAACAAAGCTAAAACAAACTAGTATAATTAATACCCGAAAGGGTAGCTGAAAATAGAAAGATGAATAGAAATACATTATCATTATAATCATTATTATTATCATTATTACTACTACTACTACAGGTTGTTGATTACATAAGAAACATACTTATTTTAGGTATATGACAAGAACATCAGCCTTGATCAAGCTTTGAGTAAAAATAATCAATATTATTTTGCACAATATCAAAAATAAACTCTTCAATCTTTGTAACAGTTTATCGGACCATTCCATTAACATTTTGAAATGTTGTTTGTACCCATATTTTTGTGAGATACAGGTCTACAGAATCACTGGTATAGTCTACGTTAACAGCAAGCTTAAGATAATGCATTTCCAACCATTTTTTAAAAAAACAAAGTTTGACCTAAGCTGTTAGTTTACCAAACAGACAGTTGTATACAGTTTTCAAATCTTTATAAACAAAAAAGATAAAAAAACAACAACCCAAAACATTCGCAGTCATCACAATATATATACAAGAATAAAATCTAAAGTTTTACCTTATTGGGTGAATAGCTATAGTTTGGTTGAAGAGCTTCCGGACAGAAGAAGCGAGACAGGAGAGAGTGAAGACACCTGTAGTCCCACTCATCTGTGACGCGACCTCCGTACGTGACGCCCCCTATCAGGTAGGACAACGCCTCCCAGGGAATGTTCTTATGTTCTGCTAGCAGCATTTGTAGTTGTAAGATAGACACCTGCAATACACAAAAGGAAATTTGAACTTATAAAGAGATTAAAGTTAATGTCATGTTATGTAAAATAAATGGCAACTGCCTCTTTTTTTGTATCCTAAATCATTCAATCATATCACAAATGGCTATAAACACTTTTTATAACCAGGCCCAGTTAGTTCAGTTGGTAATGCGACTATCAATCTAGGGGTTGTGAATTTGAATCCCCACCTGGCAACAGCCTCTATGATGAATGTTATATGCGACATCGTGTCTCATTGTCATTCATCTCTCACTGGTGATTCCTTATATTACTCTAATTTATTACATACTCTGCATTTTCATATATCAATGTATACCAACATAAATTATTCAATTAACCCAGCAGGTTATAAGGGGGGCTTATTTAATATGCAATTACCTCCAAATCAGAGTCGTTAAACTCATAAGCGATATTCCATCCAAGAGCTCCGTACTTCTTTCTCTCGTGAATGACACTGTTGAATAGACATAGACCAAACAGAAGTTTCTTCCAAGCACCACCTCGTGATGCATCTTCAAATGTCTTTTCAGATATGACTCCGGTTCCGCCACTTCCAAATGCACGTAACATGTTGGATTTGAGGCCTTGGGGTGGTTCCACTGTCATCTGAGAATGAAACGTACATTTGTATCATGCTTATGTATCAGCTATCCGAGCCCCAAAACTTACAGACAGGTTCTACCCAGCAAATGGCCTCAAGGGAGATTCACAGCTAACAGACTGGTTCTACCCAGCAAATGGCCTCAAGGGAGATTCACAACTAACAGACAGGTTCTACCCAGCAAATGGCCTCAAGGGAGATTCACAACTAACAGACAGGTTCTACCCAGCAAGTGGCCTCAAGGGAGATTCACAACTAACAGATTGGTTCTACCCAGCAAATGGCCTCAAGGGAGATTCATAACTAACAGACAGGTTCTACCCAGCAAATGGCCTCAAGGGAGATTCACAACTAACAGACAGGTTCTACCCAGCAAATGGCCTCAAGGGAGATTCATAACTAACAGACAGGTTCTACCCAGCAAATGGCCTCAAGGGAGATTCACAACTAACAGACTGGTTCTACCCAGCAAATGGCCTCAAGGGAGATTCACAACTAACGGACAGGTTCTACCCAGCAAATGGCCTCAAGGGAGATTCATAACTAACAGACAGGTTCTACCCAGCAAATGGCCTCAAGGGAGATTCACAACTAACAGACAGGTTCTACCCAGCAAATGGCCTCAAGGGAGATTCACAACTAACAGACAGGTTCTACCCAGCAAATGGCCTCAAGGGAGATTCACAACTAACAGACAGGTTCTACCCAGCAAATGGCCTCAAGGGAGATTCACAACTAACAGACAGGTTCTACCCAGCAAATGGCCTCAAGGGAGATTCACAACTAACAGACAGGTTCTACCCAGCAAATGGCCTCAAGGGAGATTCACAACTAACGGACTGGTTCTACCCAGCAAATGGCCTCAAGGGAGATTCACAACTAACGGACTGGTTCTACCCAGCAAATGGCCTCAAGGGAGATTCACAACTAACGGACAGGTTCTACCCAGCAAATAGCCTCAAGGGAGATTCACAACTAACAGACAGGTTCTACCCAGCAAATGGCCTCAAGGGAGATTCACAACTAACAGACAGGTTCTACCCAGCAAATGGCCTCAAGGGAGATTCACAACTAACAGACAGGTTCTACCCAGCAAATGGCCTCAAGGGAGATTCACAACTAACAGACAGGTTCTACCCAGCAAATGGCCACAAGGGAGATTCACAACTAACAGACAGGTTCTACCCAGCAAATGGCCTCAAGGGAGATTCACAACTAACAGACAGGTTCTACCCAGCAAATGGCCTCAAGGGAGATTCACAACTAACAGACTGGTTCTACCCAGCAAATGGCCTCAAGGGAGATTCACAACTAACAGATTGGTTCTACCCAGCAAATGGCCTCAAGGGAGATTCACAACTAACCGACTGGTTCTACCCAGCAAATGGCCTCAAGGGAGATTCACAACTAACAGATTGGTTCTACCCAGCAAATGGCCTCAAGGGAGATTCACAACTAACAGACAGGTTCTACCCAGCAAATGGCCTCAAGGGAGATTCACAACTAACAGACAGGTTCTACCCAGCAAATGGCCTCAAGGGAGATTCACAACTAACAGACTGGTTCTACCCAGCAAAGAGAGATTCACAACTAACAGACAGGTTCTACCCAGCAAATGGCCTCAAGGGAGATTCACAACTAACAGACAGGTTCTACCCAGCAAATGGCCTCAAGGGAGATTCACAACTAACAGACAGGTTCTACCCAGCAAATGGCCACAAGGGAGATTCACAACTAACAGATTGGTTCTACCCAGCAAATGGCCTCAAGGGAGATTCATAACTAACAGATTGGTTCTACCCAGCAAATGGCCTCAAGGGAGATTCACAACTAACAGACTGGTTCTACCCAGCAAATGGCCACAAGGGAGATTCACAACTAACAGATTGGTTCTACCCAGCAAATGGCCTCAAGGGAGATTCACAACTAACAGACTGGTTCTACCCAGCAAATTGCCTCAAGGGAGATTCACAACTAACAGACTGGTTCTACCCAGCAAATCGCCTCAAGGGAGATTCACAACTAACAGACAGGTTCTACCCAGCAAATGGCCTCAAGGGAGATTCACAACTAACAGATTGGTTCTACCCAGCAAAGAGAGATTCACAACTAACAGACAGGTTCTACCCAGCAAATGGCCACAAGGGAGATTCACAACTAACAGACAGGTTCTACCCAGCAAAGAGAGATTCACAACTAACAGACAGGTTCTACCCAGCAAATGGCCACAAGGGAGATTCACAACTAACAGATTGGTTCTACCCAGCAAATGGCCTCAAGGGAGATTCACAACTAACAGACTGGTTCTACCCAGCAAATTGCCTCAAGGGAGATTCACAACTAACAGACTGGTTCTACCCAGCAAATCGCCTCAAGGGAGATTCACAACTAACAGACAGGTGCTACCCAGCAAATGGCCTCAAGGGAGATTCACAACTAACAGATTGGTTCTACCCAGCAAAGAGAGATTCACAACTAACAGACAGGTTCTACCCAGCAAATGGCCTCAAGGGAGATTCACAACTAACAGACTGGTTCTACCCAGCAAATGGCCTCCAGGGAGATTCACAACTAACAGATTGGTTCTACCCAGCAAAGAGAGATTCACAACTAACAGACTGGTTCTACCCAGCAAATGGCCTCAAGGGAGATTCACAACTAACAGACAGGTTCTACCCAGCAAATGGCCTCAAGGGAGATTCACAACTAACAGACAGGTTCTACCCAGCAAATGGCCTCCAGGGAGATTCACAACTAACAGATTGGTTCTACCCAGCAAAGAGAGATTCACAACTAACAGACTGGTTCTACCCAGCAAATGGCCTCAAGGGAGATTCACAACTAACAGACAGGTTCTACCCAGCAAATGGCCTTCAGGGAGATTCACAACTAACAGACAGGTTCTACCAAGCAAATGGCCTCAAGGGAGATTCACAACTAACAGACAGCTTCTACCCAGCAAATGGCCTCAAGGGAGATTCACAACTAACAGATTGGTTCTACCCAGCAAATGGCCTCAAGGGAGATTCACAACTAACAGACAGGTTCTACCCAGCAAATGGCCTCAAGGGAGATTCATAACTAACAGACTGGTTCTACCAAGCAAATGGCCTCAAGGGAGATTCACAACTAATGGACAGGTTCTACCCAGCAAATGGCCTCCAGGGAGATTCACAACTAACAGACTGGTTCTACCCAGCAAATGGCCTCAAGGGAGATTCATAACTAACGGACAGGTTCTACCCAGCAAATCGCCTCAAGGGAGATTCACAACTAACAGACAGGTTCTACCCAGCAAATGGCCTCAAGGGAGATTCACAACTAACAGATTGGTTCTACCCAGCAAATGGCCTCAAGGGAGATTCACAACTAACAGACAGGTTCTACCCAGCAAATGGCCTCAAGGGAGATTCACAACTAACAGATTGGTTCTACCCAGCAAATGGCCTCAAGGGAGATTCACAACTAACAGACAGGTTCTACCCAGCAAAGAGAGATTCACAACTAACAGACTGGTTCTACCCAGCAAATGGCCTCAAGGGAGATTCACAACTAACAGACAGGTTCTACCCAGCAAATGGCCTTCAGGGAGATTCACAACTAACAGACAGGTTCTACCAAGCAAATGGCCTCAAGGGAGATTCACAACTAACAGACAGGTTCTACCCAGCAAATGGCCTCAAGGGAGATTCACAACTAACAGACAGGTTCTACCAAGCAAATTGCCTCAAGGGAGATTCACAACTAACGGACAGGTTCTACCCAGCAAATGGCCTCAAGGGAGATTCACAACTAACAGACAGGTTCTACCCAGCAAATGGCCTCCAGGGAGATTCACAACTAACAGACTGGTTCTACCCAGCAAATGGCCTCAAGGGAGATTCATAACTAACGGACAGGTTCTACCCAGCAAATCGCCTCAAGGGAGATTCACCGCTAACAGACAGGTTCTACCCAGCAAAGAGAGATTCACAACTAACAGACAGGTTCTACCCAGCAAATGGCCTCAAGGGAGATTCACAACTAACAGACAGGTTCTACCCAGCAAATGGCCTCAAGGGAGATTCACAACTAACCGACTGGTTCTACCCAGCAAATGGCCTCAAGGGAGATTCACAACTAACAGATTGGTTCTACCCAGCAAATGGCCTCAAGGGAGATTCATAACTAACGGACAGGTTCTACCCAGCAAATGGCCTCAAGGGAGATTCACAACTAACAGACAGGTTCTACCCAGCAAATGGCCTCAAGGGAGATTCACAACTAACAGACAGGTTCTACCCAGCAAATGGCCTCAAGGGAGATTCACAACTAACAGACTGGTTCTACCCAGCAAATGGCCTCAAGGGAGATTCACAACTAACCGACTGGTTCTACCCAGCAAATGGCCTCAAGGGAGATTCACAACTAACAGATTGGTTCTACCCAGCAAATGGCCTCAAGGGAGATTCATAACTAACGGACAGGTTCTACCCAGCAAAGAGAGATTCACAACTAACAGACAGGTTCTACCCAGCAAAGAGAGATTCACAACAAACAGACAGGTTCTACCCAGCAAATGGCCTCAAGGGAGATTCACAACTAACAGACAGGTTCTACCCAGCAAATGGCCTCAAGGGAGATTCACAACTAACTGACTGGTTCTACCCAGCAAATGGCCTCAAGGGAGATTCACAACTAACAGATTGGTTCTACCCAGCAAATGGCCTCAAGGGAGATTCATAACTAACGGACAGGTTCTACCCAGCAAATGGCCTCAAGGGAGATTCACAACTAACAGACAGGTTCTACCCAGCAAATGGCCTCAAGGGAGATTCACAACTAACAGACAGGTTCTACCCAGCAAATCGCCTCAAGGGAGATTCACAACTAACGGACAGGTTCTACCCAGCAAAGAGAGATTCACAACTAACAGACAGGTTCTACCCAGCAAAGAGAGATTCACAACTAACAGACAGGTTCTACCCAGCAAATGGCCTCAAGGGAGATTCACAACTAACAGACAGGTTCTACCCAGCAAATGGCCTCAAGGGAGATTCACAACTAACAGACAGGTTCTACCCAGCAAATGGCCTCAAGGGAGATTCACAACTAACAGACAGGTTCTACCCAGCAAATGGCCTCAAGGGAGATTCACAACTAACAGACAGGTTCTACCCAGCAAATGGCCTCAAGGGAGATTCACAACTAACAGACAGGTTCTACCCAGCAAATCGCCTCAAGGGAGATTCACAACTAACAGACAGGTTCTACCCAGCAAATGGCCTCAAGGGAGATTCATAACTAACGGACAGGTTCTACCCAGCAAAGAGAGATTCACAACTAACAGACAGGTTCTACCCAGCAAATGGCCTCAAGGGAGATTCACAACTAACAGACAGGTTCTACCCAGCAAATGGCCTCAAGGGAGATTCACAACTAACAGATTGGTTCTACCCAGCAAATGGCCTCAAGGGAGATTCACAACTAACCGACTGGTTCTACCCAGCAAATGGCCTCCAGGGAGATTCACAACTAACAGACTGGTTTTACCCAGCAAATGGCCTTCAGGGAGATTCACAACTAACAGACAGGTTCTACCCAACAAATGGCCTCAAGGGAGATTCACAACTAACAGACAGGTTCTACCCAGCAAATGGCCTCAAGGGAGATTCACAACTAACGGATTGGTTCTACCCAGCAAATGGCCTCAAGGGAGATTCACAACTAACGGACTGGTTCTACCCATCAAATGGCCTCAAGGGAGATTCACAACTAACGGACTGGTTCTACCCATCAAATGGCCTTCAGGGAGATTCACAACTAACAGACAGGTTCTACCCAGCAAATGGCCTCAAGGGAGATTCACAACTAACGGACAGGTTTTACCCAGCAAATGGCCTCAAGGGAGATTCACAACTAACGGACAGGTTTTACCCAGCAAATGGCCTCAAGGGAGATTCACAACTAACGGACAGGTTCTACCCAGCAAATGGCCTCAAGGGAGATTCACAACTAACGGACAGGTTTTACCCAGCAAATGGCCTCAAGGGAGATTCACAACTAACGGACAGGTTCTACCCAGCAAATGGCCTCAAGGGAGATTCACAACTAACAGACTGGTTCTACCCAGCAAATGGCTTCAAGGGAGATTCACAACTAACGGACAGGTTCTACCCAGCAAATGGCCTCAAGGGAGATTCACAACTAACGGATTGGTTCTACCCAGCAAATGGCCTCAAGGGAGATTCACAACTAACGGACTGGTTCTACCCATCAAATGGCCTCAAGGGAGATTCACAACTAACGGACAGGTTCTACCCAGCAAATGGCCTCAAGGGAGATTCATAACTAACAGACAGGTTCTACCCAGCAAAGAGAGATTCACAACTAACAGACTGGTTCTACCCAGCCAATGGCCTCAAGGGAGATTCACAACTAACGGACTGGTTCTACCCATCAAATGGCCTTCAGGGAGATTCACAACTAACGGACTGGTTCTACCCAGCAAATGGACTCAAGGGAGATTCATAACTAACAGACAGGTTCTACCCAGCAAAGAGAGATTCACAACTAACAGACTGGTTCTACCCAGCAAAGAGAGATTCACAACTAACAGACTGGTTCTACCCAGCAAATGGCCTTAAGGGAGATTCACAACTAACAGACTGGTTCTACCCAGCAAATGGCCTCAAGGGAGATTCATAACTAACAGACAGGTTCTACCCAGCAAAGAGAGATTCACAACTAACAGACTGGTTCTACCCAGCCAATGGCCTCAAGGGAGATTCACAACTAACGGACTGGTTCTACCCATCAAATGGCCTTCAGGGAGATTCATAACTAACAGACAGGTTCTACCCAGCAAAGAGAGATTCACAACTAACAGACTGGTTCTACCCAGCAAAGAGAGATTCACAACTAACAGACTGGTTCTACCCAGCAAATGGACTCAAGGGAGATTCATAACTAACAGACAGGTTCTACCCAGCAAAGAGAGATTCACAACTAACAGACTGGTTCTACCCAGCAAAGAGAGATTCACAACTAACAGACTGGTTCTACCCAGCAAATGGCCTTAAGGGAGATTCACAACTAACAGACAGGTTCTACCCAGCAAATGGCCTCAAGGGAGATTCATAACTAACAGACAGGTTCTACCCAGCAAAGAGAGATTCACAACTAACAGACTGGTTCTACCCAGCCAATGGCCTCAAGGGAGATTCACAACTAACGGACTGGTTCTACCCATCAAATGGCCTTCAGGGAGATTCACAACTAACGGACTGGTTCTACCCAGCAAATGGACTGAAGGGAGATTCATAACTAACAGACAGGTTCTACCCAGCAAAGAGAGATTCACAACTAACAGACTGGTTCTACCCAGCAAAGAGAGATTCACAACTAACAGACTGGTTCTACCCAGCAAATGGCCTCAAGGGAGATTCACAACTAACAGACAGGTTCTACCCAGCAAATGGCCTTCAGGGAGATTCATAACTAACAGACTGGTTCTACCCAGCAAATGGCCTCAAGGGAGATTCACAACTAACAGACAGGTTCTACCCAGCAAATGGCCTCAAGGGAGATTCACAACTAACAGACAGGTTCTACCCAGCAAATGGCCTCAAGGGAGATTCACAACTAATGGACTGGTTCTACCCATCAAATGGCCTTAAGGGAGATTCACAACTAACGGACTGGTTCTACCAAGCAAATGGCCTCAAGGGAGATTCATAACTAACAGACAGGTTCTAACCAGCAAAGGGAGATTCACAACTAACAGACTGGTTCTACCCAGCAAATGGCCTCAAGGGAGATTCACAACTAACAGACTGGTTCTACCCAGCAAATGACCTCAAGGGAGATTCACAACTAACGGACTGGTTCTACCCATCAAATGGCCTTAAGGCAGATTCACAACTAACAGACTGGTTCTACCCAGCAAATGGCCTCAAGGGAGATTCACAACTAACGGACTGGTTCTACCCAGCAAATGGCCTCAAGGGAGATTCACAACTAACAGACTGGTTCTACCCATCAAATGGCCTTAAGGGAGATTCACAACTAACGGACTGGTTCTACCCAGCAAATGGCCTCAAGGGAGATTCATAACTAACAGACAGGTTCTACCCAGCAAAGAGAGATTCACAACTAACAGACTGGTTCTACCCAGCAAAGAGAGATTCACAACTAACAGACTGGTTCTACCCAGCAAATGGCCTTAAGGGAGATTCACAACTAACAGACTGGTTCTACCCAGCAAATGACCTCAAGGGAGATTCACAACTAACAGACAGGTTCTACCCAGCAAAGAGAGATTCACAACTAACAGACAGGTTCTACCCAGCAAATGGCCTCAAGGGAGATTCACAACTAACAGACAGGTTCTACCCAGCAAAGAGAGATTCACAACTAACAGACTGGTTCTTCCCAGCAAATGGCCTCCAGGGAGATTCACAACTAACAGACAGGTTCTACTCAGCAAATGGCCTCAAGGGAGATTCATAACTAACAGACAGGTTCTACCCAGCAAAGAGAGATTCACAACTAACAGACTGGTTCTACCCAGCAAATGGCCTTAAGGGAGATTCACAACTAACAGACAGGTTCTACCCAGCAAATGGCCTCAAGGGAGATTCATAACTAACAGACAGGTTCTACCCAGCAAAGAGAGATTCACAACTAACAGACTGGTTCTACCCAGCAAAGAGAGATTCACAACTAACAGACTGGTTCTACCCAGCAAATGGCCTCAAGGGAGATTCACAGCTAACAGACTGGTTCTACCCAGCAAATGGCCTCAAGGGAGATTCACAACTAACAGACTGGTTCTACCCAGCAAATGGCCTCAAGGGAGATTCACAGCTAACAGACTGGTTCTACCCAGCAAATGGCCTAAAGGGAGATTCAAATCTAACAGACAGGTTCTACCAAGCAAATCACCTCAAGGGAGATTCACAACTAACAGACTGGTTCTACCAAGCAAATCGCCTCAAGGGAGATTCACAACTAACAGACTGGTTCTACCAAGCAAATCGCCTCAAGGGAGATTCACAACTAACAGACTGGTTCTACCCAGCAAATGGCCTCAAGGGAGATTCATAACTAACAGACAGGTTCTACCCAGCAAAGAGAGATTCACAACTAACAGACTGGTTCTACCCAGCAAATGGCCTCAAGGGAGATTCACAACTAACGGACTGGTTCTACCCATCAAATGGCCTTAAGGGAGATTCACAACTAACGGACTGGTTCTACCCAGCAGCCTCAAGGGAGATTCACAGCTAACGGACAGGTTCTACCCAGCAAATGGCCTCAAGGGAGATTCAAAACTAACGGACAGGTTCTACCCAGCAAATGGCCTCAAGGGAGATTCATAACTAACAGACAGGTTCTACCCAGCAAAGGGAGATTCACAACTAACAGATTGGTTCTACCCAGCAAAGGGAGATTCACAACTAACAGATTGGTTCTACCCAGCAAATGGCCTCAAGGGAGATTCACAACTAACGGACATGTTCTACCCAGCAAAGGGAGATTCACAACTAACAGACTGATTCTACCCAGCAAAGAGAGATTCACAACTAACAGATTGGTTCTACCCAGCAAATGGCCTCAAGGGAGATTCATAACTAACAGACAGGTTCTACCCAGCAAAGGGAGATTCACAACTAACAGACTGGTTCTACCCAGCAAAGAGAGATTCACAACTAACAGATTGGTTCTACCCAGCAAATGGCCTCAAGGGAGATTCACAACTAACGGACAGGTTCTACCCAGCAAATGGCCTCAAGGGAGATTCACAACTAACGGACAGGTTCTACCCAGCAAATGGCCTCAAGGGAGATTCACAACTAACGGACAGGTTCTACCCAGCAAATGGCCTCAAGGGAGATTCACAACTAACAGACAGGTTCTACCCAGCAAATGGCCTCAAGGGAGATTCACAACTAACTGACAGGTTCTACCCAGCAAATGGCCTCAAGGGAGATTTACAACTAACAGACAGGTTCTACCCAGCAAATGGCCTCAAGGGAGATTTACAACTAATGGACTGGTTCTACCCAGCAAATGGCCTCAAGGGAGATTCACAACTAACAGACAGGTTCTACCCAGCAAATGGCCTCAAGGGAGATTCACAACTAATGGACAGGTTCTACCCAGCAAATGGCCTCAAGGGAGATTCACAACTAATGGACAGGTTCTACCCAGCAAATGGCCTCAAGGGAGATTCACAACTAACAGATTGGTTCTACCCAGCAAATGGCCTCAAGGGAGATTCACAACTAACGGACAGGTTCTACCCAGCAAATGGCCTCAAGGGAGATTCACAACTAATGGACAGGTTCTACCCAGCAAATGGCCTCAAGGGAGATTCACAACTAACAGACTGGTTCTACCCAGCAAATGGCCTCAAGGGAGATTTACAACTAACAGACAGGTTCTACCCAGCAAATGGCCTCAAGGGAGATTTACAACTAATGGACTGGTTCTACCCAGCAAATGGCCTCAATGGAGATTCACAACTAACAGACAGGTTCTACCCAGCAAATGGCCTCAAGGGAGATTCACAACTAACAGACAGGTTCTACCCAACAAATGGCCTCAAGGGAGATTCACAACTAACAGACAGGTTCTACCCAGCAAAGGGAGATTCACAACTAACAGATTGGTTCTACCCAGCAAATGGCCTCAAGGGAGATTCACAATTAACGGACAGGTTCTACCCAGCAAATGGCCTCAAGGGAGATTCACAACTAACGGACAGGTTCTACCCAGCAAATGGCCTCAAGGGAGATTCACAACTAACAGACAGGTTCTACCCAGCAAATGGCCTCAAGGGAGATTCACAACTAACAGACAGGTTCTACCCAGCAAATGGCCTCAAGGGAGATTCACAACTAACGGACTGGTTCTACCCAGCAAATGGCCTCAAGGGAGATTCACAACTAACGGACAGGTTCTACCCAGCAAATGGCCTCAAGGGAGATTCACAACTAACGGACAGGTTCTACCCAGCAAATGGCCTCAAGGGAGATTCACAACTAACGGACAGGTTCTACCCAGCAAATGGCCTCAAGGGAGATTCACAACTAACAGACAGGTTCTACCAAGCAAATGGCCTCAAGGGAGATTCACAACTAACAGACTGGTTCTACCCAGCAAATGGCCTCAAGGGAGATTCACAACTAACGGACAGGTTCTACCCAGCAAATGGCCTCAAGGGAGATTCACAACTAACAGACAGGTTCTACCCAGCAAATGGCCTCAAGGGAGATTCACAACTAACGGACAGGTTCTACCCAGCAAATGGCCTCAAGGGAGATTCACAACTAACGGACAGGTTCTACCCAGCAAATGGCCTCAAGGGAGATTCACAACTAACAGACAGGTTCTACCAAGCAAATGGCCTCAAGGGAGATTCACAACTAATAGACAGGTTCTACCCAGCAAATGGCCTCAAGGGAGATTCACAACTAACAGACTGGTTCTACCCAGCAAATGGCCTCAAGGGAGATTCATAACTAACAGACAGGTTCTACCCAGCAAATGGCCTCAAGGGAGATTCACAACTAACAGACAGGTTCTACCCAGCAAATGGCCTCAAGGGAGATTCACAACTAACAGACTGGTTCTACCCAGCAAATGGCCTCAAGGGAGATTCACAACTAACAGACAGGTTCTACCCAGCAAATGGCCTCAAGGGAGATTCACAACTAACAGACTGGTTCTACCCAGCAAATGGCCTCAAGGGAGATTTACAACTAACAGACAGGTTCTACCCAGCAAATGGCCTCAAGGGAGATTTACAACTAATGGACTGGTTCTACCCAGCAAATGGCCTCAAGGGAGATTCACAACTAACAGACAGGTTCTACCCAGCAAATGGCCTCAAGGGAGATTCATAACTAACAGACAGGTTCTACCCAGCAAATGGCCTCAAGGGAGATTCACAACTAATAGACAGGTTCTACCCAGCAAATGGCCTCAAGGGAGATTCACAACTAACAGACAGGTTCTACCCAGCAAATGGCCTCAAGGGAGATTTACAACTAACAGACAGGTTCTACCCAGCAAATGGCCTCAAGGGAGATTCACAACTAACAGACAGGTTCTACCCAGCAAATGGCCTCAAGGGAGATTTACAACTAACAGACAGGTTCTACCCAGCAAATGGCCTCAAGGGAGATTCACAACTAACAGACTGGTTCTACCCAGCAAATGGCCTCAAGGGAGATTCATAACTAACAGACAGGTTCTACCAAGCAAATGGCCTCAAGGGAGATTCACAACTAATAGACAGGTTCTACCCAGCAAATGGCCTCAAGGGAGATTCACAACTAACAGACTGGTTCTACCCAGCAAATGGCCTCAAGGGAGATTCATAACTAACAGACAGGTTCTACCCAGCAAATGGCCTCAGGGGAGATTCACAACTAACAGACAGGTTCTACCCAGCAAATGGCCTCAAGGGAGATTCACAACTAACAGACTGGTTCTACCCAGCAAATGGCCTCAAGGGAGATTCACAACTAACAGACAGGTTCTACCCAGCAAATGGCCTCAAGGGAGATTCACAACTAACAGACAGGTTCTACCCAGCAAATGGCCTCAAGGGAGATTCACAACTAACAGACAGGTTCTACCCAACAAATGGCCTCAAGGGAGATTCAGAACTAACAGACAGGTTCTACCCAGCAAAGAGAGATTCACAACTAACAGACTGGTTCTACCCAGCAAATGGCCTCAAGGGAGATTCACCCCTAACGGACTGGTTCTAACCAGCAAATGGCCCCAAGGGAGATTCATAACTAACAGACTGGTTCTACCCAGCAAAGAGAGATTCACAGCTAACGGACTGATTCTACCCAGCAAATGGCCTCAAGGGAGATTCACAGCTAACGG
The DNA here is from genome assembly GCA_029582155.1 of Panopea generosa. Taxonomy (NCBI): domain Eukaryota; kingdom Metazoa; phylum Mollusca; class Bivalvia; order Adapedonta; family Hiatellidae; genus Panopea; species Panopea generosa. The sequence continues at coordinate 65,474,882 of CM055897.1, forward strand.
ACTGGTTCTACCCAGCAAATGGCCTCAAGGGAGATTCACAGCTAACAGACTGGTTCTACCCAGCAAATGGCCTCAAGGGAGATTCACAGCTTACGGATTGGTTCTACCCAGCAAATGGCTTCAAGGGAGATTCACAGCTAACGGACTGGTTTTACCCAGCAAATGGCCTCAAGGGAGATTCACAACTAACGGACTGGTTCTACCCAGCAAATGGCCTCAAGGGAGATTCACAACTAACAGACTGATTCTACCCAGCAAATGGCCTCAAGGGAGAATCACCGCTAACAGACTGATTCTACCCAGCAAATGGCCTCAAGGGAGATTCACAACTAACAGACTGGTTCCACCAAGCAAATGGCCTCAAGGGAGATTCACAACTAACAGACTGGTTCCACCAAGCAAATGGCCTCAAGGGAGATTCACAGCTAACAGACTGGTTCTACCCAGCAAATGGCCTCAAGGGAGATTCACCCCTAACGGACTGATTCTACCCAGCAAATGGCCTCAAGGGAGATTCACCCCTAACGGACTGATTCTACCCAGCAAATGGCCTCAAGGGAGATTCACAACTAACAGACTGGTTCCACCAAGCAAATGGCTTCAAGGGAGATTCACAGCTAACAGACTGGTTCTACCCAGCAAATGGCCTCAAGGGAGATTCACAACTAACAGACTGGTTCTACCCAGCAAATGGCCTCAAGGGAGATTCACAACTAACAGACAGGTTCTACCCAGCAAATGGCCTCAAGGGAGATTCACAGCTAACAGACTGGTTCTACCCAGCAAATGGCCTCAAGGGAGATTCACAGCTAACAGACTGGTTCTACCCAGCAAATGGCCTCAAGGGAGATTCACAACTAACAGACAGGTTCTAACCAGCAAATGGCCTTAAGGGAGATTCACAACTAACGGACTGGTTCTACCCAGCAAATGGCCTCAAGGGAGATTCACAACTAACAGACAGGTTCTACCCATCAAATGGCTTTAAGGGAGATTCACAACTAACAGACTGGTTCTACCCAGCAAATGGCCTCAAGGGAGATTCACAACTAACAGACTGGTTCTACCCAGCAAATGGCCTCAAGGGAGATTCACAACAGCTCTGAGCTTGTTTCCCAACCAAGAAAACATGAATAGAATAAAAATTAATGAAATTGTTTTAAACTTACTTTCAATCCAGTTTGCAGGATAGATATAGGAAAGCTAGGATCTGGTTTCGAACTTAACCACAAACGGAACTGTGGGTCAACTTCATCATTGGTTGGACGGTTAAAACTGGAACAAAATACAATGAAAAATAAGGTGAATGGTTAAACATACAAGTCTCATTAACAAAAAAAAAATGAAGGAATCCAAAAAAAAATGACTAAATGATATTCGTTTGGCATTATTATCTTTTCTTCGCAAAGGATAGGCCATTATAAATTAATTGCTAGATTACTAGATTATCATCCAATTTTTTTTAAAAATTGGGAGTGGGTGTAAATTTTATTTTTTATTTTAATTTTAAAATGTTTGATGTTTTTTATAAAGAAAAAAAAAAAAATATATATATATATATATTTTAATTTTATTTTTTAAATTTTTTTTTATGAAAATAAAAAGGGTCCGGGCGGCATGAGAATAAGGGGAATGGCAGGATGATAATCAAGTAATAAATTGATCATGGCCATACACATAGTATGTTTGTCTAGTGATTTAACATGAATAACTCAATTACTTAAATTATTACACATCAAGTTTTGGTTGGCAATAAAAAAATATATCAGTTTCGTAGTTAAATGCATATAAATTAATGAATGATTTAAGTTCAGTATCACAGTTAATTACACTTTGTATATTATATTATATTGTCAACAAAACAGAAGATTTTGAATCAAAGCTATTCAATACAAATAATCAGAATATTTTAATATACAGTACTACTATATGTTCTCTACATGTATACCTCTGTTGTACACTGTATACATTGATGCGGAATCATATAATACTTAGGTCAGGCAGTACCATTCCATTTTAATTTTTTTTTTTAATAGAGCCTGCCCTAAAAACATGCTAAACTCGTACTAAAAGCCTGTAAAAAAACATTTAGTCTAAACTGATTAACTAATGGATCTGTAAAAAAGGTGGTGTCTGTCCAAAGCCTGCAAAATAACTCTTTTTTTTCATCTTAAAATGATTAACAAATGGATCAGTAAAAATGGTGGTGTCTGACCAAACAAGAGTTGTCAGAAGACAACAAAGCTCGCCTCTGGGTGTCCAAGTCAAAAAAGGGCCATAACTGTGCCAAAATGCAATCCAGAGTTATGGTTCTTGTCTGTGTGTGTTCCATTAATGATGGTGATCATACATGCGAAGTTTCATTCACATCCAATGAGTGGTTGCATAGATATCTTAACCGCAAAAGTTTAACCTGGGTGTCTACAGTTGTTGTTGTATGTTGTGTGGTGTTTAGCGTCGCTTTCAACAATTTTTCAGTCATATCGCGACGGTGTCTACTTGAGGGGTGTCTACAGACGACGACGACAACAATGATGCCACTGATGACAATGCCGCCGGGGTCATGGCAATAGCTCACCTTGGACTTCGTCCCGGCAAGCTAAAAATGACTTACCTTAGAGTACATCTATAGGCTGTGAACTACACTCAGATTTTCACTTATACATAAACATATGATACAGTTGTGCAAATATGAGTAACTAGAGTGATTTTGACATGGTGCAGTTTACATGGATATATATGGTTATGCTAATATTAGACATGCCATGCATCAACATTTATGCATATATAATAACACTATGTCTACACAGAACATCACCCAAGATGAATTTAACCATATTTTTTTTCACATTACAACTTGAAATTGCATGAAAATACACCATAGTGCAAATATAGATTTTGTGCAAACTTAAAATTATTTTAATACTAATAAAATTAATACACCCTGCTATCTTGAAACAGAGAAGAACAAATTGTACCTAAACATTTCAATATTAACAAACATTTAACCGGTCCCATTAACCATGCAATATACCTTAAAACTTTGCATTTAGCCCAAACATTTCAGTAATTTTATCACAAACACTTATCAGGTCCTATTAACCACACACCTGAGCTTGAAACATTGTATGTTATCTCGATATTTCATTTCTTTTTCATGAACATTAAACATTACCTACTAACCATACAATTAAGTTTAAAAGTTTGCATTTAACATATACCATTCACCATACAAGAAATCTTAAAACACTTGCTTTTCACCCAAGTATTTTATTATTTCATCCATAACATAAACATACATTTGACCTTGTAACTTTGCATTTAACCTAAAAATATCAGTATTTTATCCTTAATATTTGACCTGACCCATTAATTGTAAAAACTTAAAACTTTGCATTTGACCCAAACAGTTCAATATTTTATCCCTACTATTTAACATGTCCAACTAATAATATACTTGAGCTTAAAATGTGCATTTTACCAAAACATTTCAGTATTTCATTTCCTAAAATTTACAATGCCAGATTTTCCCGTTAACCACACAGCACAGTTTGAAACTTTGCATTTAACCCAAACATTTCAGTATTTCACCCTTAACATTTAACCTGTCCACTTAACCATACAATTGAGCTTTAATTTTATATTTAACCAAAACATATCAGTAGTTTACCCCTAACATTTAACCTGTCCCACTAACTATAAACTCAAACTTAAAACTTTGCATTTATCCCTATAATTTAACCAATCCTATAATTTAACCAATCCTATTAACCATACACATACCCATAGACTTAAAACTTTGTATTTCACTTAAACATTTCAGTATATATCCCAAACATTTAATCTGTTCTATTAATTATACACAAAGTTTATACAGTACATAATTATAACCTTTGCATAAACTTGTCTTTTAAATTAGTTCTTCAGAACACAGTAACCTTTACATTAATTTCATCCTCCTTAATGTAAATGCTGTACACATGTTGTTTTTGTTTAGTTTTTACAAAATACGAATTCAACATTACAATAATTAAACCGCCAACATGTCCATGCAGCAAACATGAATACATTTCCATAACCACAGTGTGTTGTACATGTACATACTCCATTCAGTTATACATGGCTTACCTCCCTTCATCATCAGACATCTGAAGCCTGTGTACAGTAATGTCATATTAGATATGAAATACAGGGCGGGTATAATTCATTTCTCAGTTTACTCCTGCTCTGTTTTATTCATTTTTACTCATTAAATATTCTAATAATTTTCTCATAAAATTTTTTGGTCCTTTGGAACCTGCTCACGTCTTTGGCCATGTCCCTAGTATTCGTTTACACAAACTTGCTCCAAGCACTTATGCCAACCCTTGTGAATTTACAATTCTCCTGTAACAATTTCTACGTAAAGTAAAATTGGGAAACAGTTCAATAAACAACAGGAACTTGAAAGAAATAAACAACAAAGAACTTTTTCTTGAATAACAAGGGTTTAACCTGAAATCACCACATTTTAAATATTTTCACCTTCTGAAATTCCTTTTCCTGGCATGTTCCAACCTGGTATCAAAATATGATTCAATGTTTAGTTTAAACTTATTTATTTTACTTCAGTTGTGAAACAAGTTCTTACAACTTAGGCAAATCACTCTTGAAGTCTTCCTGGTTAGAACCAGTACTAAGCATATGCGGAGAAGTGTCTTGCTCAAGGTCAACACAGTCACATAGCCGTGGCAGAGGATCGAACCCACGCCCCTCTGAACATGGGTTCGGTGCTCTACCACTGGACCATGCGCTGTGCACAACGGAAAATACCATAAAATCCGTATTGAAGACCCCTTCCTAAGATACATCTCCCCCTTCATGTTCTTTTTTTAACATAATCAAAATTAAAACTTCGAAAAACAACATTCCCGTTGGTATCCTGACAGTGTAATTTAAATGCCAATGAATCCATTTAATACCCGTTTTTATCAATGTTAAAAAGAAGCAAATGTTAAGAAAACTTTTTATTGTTCTCTAGAAAAGCCCCCCCCAAAAAAACAAAATCTAAGGAAGCAGCGTTTTATTGAAAAAAACAGAAAAAGTAATAGTAATAAACGTTCTACGACAATAAAAACTACATCTTTATACTAGTAACCAAAGGCATATTACAAAGAATAAATTAACTATAAAGGTTAAAAGGTTATAACATTTGCACTCTTGTGCAATTGGATAAAAAATACTGGGGAAAAAAAAAGAATAGTAATTTACTTTTCAACAAGAGCCTGTAGTCGTGGCATCCAAGATGCTGCCAAGTGACAATTCTGCAAAAACACCCATCTGCCCTTCAGGATCTGGGCCTTGGCAATCAGCTCCTCGGCCTTGGGTCCCTGGCCACGTCCCAAAGATATCATGTCAAGATGTAAAGCACTGCCTCGTAACTCCTTGGCAAATCTCAACAGCTGGGCCCCAGGGTCACAACCTGTGCAGAGATGAGCAGAAATTATACACAATTCTAATACAGGTAGTTTATGGTTCTCTCAATAATTATGATTTAATACAATTTTTCTCTTACAAATTATCCAATTTTCTATAGAATACTTAAAGACAAATCAAATCATTAATATGTGATGCAGTTGCTAACAAATATAAATAGCACAAAATTTATTAATAGACATAGGATGATCCAAATAACGCACAAGAAACCAGCGACAAATTCTGGCCTGAATCTTTCGCATAAAGCGATATGAGCTAACAAATAAAACATTTGCTTCAGTAGAAAAAATATTTGATTTTTTTTTGTGCAAAAGCTAAAAACCAAATTAAAATCATCACCGAAAAAGATATAGTAGTATTCAGTGAACTGAAACATCTCACCAGCGAAAATGACAGCATCAAAGATAATTTATATAAAATTCTATTTAGATAACTGGAAAAGTCCGTTGCAACATAAACTGTGTATTGTCAGGGCAATACAGTTTCTGAGAACTGAACTAAACTTAAAAAAAAATACAAAATGTAAAATATATGAACAAAATTATAACAACAACAAATTAAACATTAATGAATACACTGATGATCTAGGACTTCTGTGGCAGTTTATTTGTATTGATTTAAAATATCGGTCATAGAAGATTTCCCTCATTGGCAGGAAAATCAATTATCAAGAATAAATTTGGCACAAATTTGAATTATAATATTTTAAAGTTGATTTTTACTATGCTTTGCATATCAAGTTAATATTTAATCAAAACAATGCCATTATAAAAAGGAATTATACACGGAGCATGTGATTGATGACAGTAGAGTTGTTAGCTTATATCTATTCTCACAGGTCACTGGCTGATTCCGATCAACTGACATATTATCAATGTGTGTGAGTAATATACGCCATGGTTATTGAAAACTGCTCAAATGAATCAACAGTTTAACCCTTTACTTCATATGGACACCTTTGAACACCTCTAAAGTAGAAGGCTTTTGAAAACAGTGTAGAACCTGTTCTGACTGCTCATAATGAGCAATCAGAACAGGTTTATGAGCAATCAGAACAGGTTCTGCACTGTTTTCTGCTCTATCAGAATAAATGGGTAAAATGTATCCCCTCATGGAAATTGACTATGTGTGGCTTTTGAGTTTGGAAGAGTCCAGTTAAAATATATATGGAGTAAAATGTTAAGAAATGTTATGCTTGATATGCAAAGTGTAGTGACACATCGTTTAAAACAATCATTTTAGGTCATAAATGGAATAGAAGACACTTTAAATTAGATAACTCTAGATGGATGCATCAGAGCACAGTCAACTTTAATCAATGAGAAACTGCCACTTGTCACATGTAGTCACATATAGGGGGCCGGTTTCACCTTAAACATCTCAAGCTGACATTTTTCTCACCTTAGAAATATCAAATTCTCTAATTGATATCTCATAACACATAAATTGATCACACAGAGTAAAGTCAGAGCACATCCTAACTCATTGGTAAAACTAACAAGCACGATGGTCAATGTAAATAAAGTTGGAGCATTTTAAAAATTTGAGTTGAGGAAAATCTTTGTTGAGATATTTAGTGAAACTGGGGAGTTTAACTACACATCAAAACTTGAGATTTTTCTCAACTCAACTTTTTTAACATTGATCATTTTTCATATTATCCTCTACCAATGTGTTAAGATGTGTGTTCTTTTTTTCTGTGTGGACAATTAATGATTAACGAGTTAAGAAATTGTTTAGAGAAATTGAGAATTCGGAAATGAGAAAAATCTCAGCTTGAGATGTTTGGAGAAACCAGACCCTGGCAAATAAGTTATAAAAACTTAATTTTCAAACTCAACTGCATTCAACTCATCACAACCTACATTCATGTTGCAATAAACACAATGATAACTTTGAAGGAATTATGGTTAAACTCAGTTGAGTATGCAGTCTGGGTTTTATAACCTCAAGGTCAGCCTTGATCTGCTCTTAGAATTCAGAACAATTTACCTGCAATTCTTTGATATTGATAATCTGAAAGTTCCACCAGACAATAGTGATGAACAACTGTGTCGAGATTTCAACAAGTTATAAACAGTGATAAGTGTGTACTCAAGCCATCTGTGATTGTTATAGGCTAAATCTCGATCATTTCTTGTATAGCAGACATGGCTTGATTGCATACTAGACAAAGATTTCTTGCATACCAGACATGGCTTTCTTGCATACCGGACAAGGCTTTCTTGCATACCGGACAAGGCTTTCTTGCATACTCCACAAAGCTTTTATGCATACCAGACAAAGCTCTCTTGCATACCAAACAAGGATTTCTTGCATACTGGACGAGGCTTTCTTGAATACCAGACAAGGCTCTCTTGCATACCAAACAAGGACTTCTTGCATACCAGACAAGGCTTTCATGCATACCATACCGGACAAGGCTTTCTTGCATATCAGACAGGGATTTCTTGCATACCAGACAAGGACTTCTTGCATACTGGACAAGGCTTTCTTGCATACCAAACAAGGACTTCTTGCATACAGGACAAGGCTTTCTTGCATACCAGACAAGGACTTCTTGCATACAGGACAAGGCTTTCTTGCATACCAGACAAGGCTCTCTTGCATACCAAACAAGGACTTCTTGCACACCAGACATTGCTTTCTTGCATACAGGACAAGGATTTCTTGCATACAAGACAAGGACTTCTTGCATACCGGAAAAGGCTTTCTTGCAAACCAGACAAGGATTTCTTGCACACTAGACAAGGACTTCTTGCATACCAGACATTGCTTTCTTGCATACATGACAAGGATTTCTTGCATACCAGACAAGGACTTCTTGCAAACCGGACAAGGCTTTCTTGCATACCAGACAAGGATTTCTTACATACCAGACAGGGATTTCTTGCATACCAGACAAGGACTTCTTGCATACTGGACAAAGCTTTCTTGCATACCAAACAAGGACTTCTTTCATACAGAATAAGGCTTTCTTGCATACCAGACAAGGACTTCTTGCATACCAAACAAAGCTTTCTTGCATACCAGACAAGGATTTCTTGTAAACCAGACAAGGCTTTCTTGCATAACAGACAAGACTTTCTTGCATACAGGACAAGGATTTCTTGCATACCAGACAAGGCTTTCTTGCATACCCGACAAGGCTTTTATGCATACCGGACAAGGCTCTCTTGAATACCAGACAACGCTCTTGCATAGCAAACAAGGACTTCTTGCATACCAGACATGGATTTCCACTTATTTTTACTGGATAAGGATTTTTCATCCTATACCACCTTCATGCACTTATCCTACCCTCCTGTGACGTTGGAATCTTTTATGACTTGACATATTATAAATATCTCATTTTATGTCTTAAAGCCATTGTGGTTAAAATATTTTAATCATTTAAATTGAAATAATTATTCCTTGTGTTTGGTTTGCAAGAAAAAAAAAAAATCTTAAATGAATTTTTCGGTTCGAATAGAAAATTCCATCCCTTGGGATAACTGTTTTGCTGAGAGCCATGTTCCCGTTTAAACAGATATCCTCGGGACAATTTTTTTTTATACAAACCTAGAAGTTGTTCTAGGACAATTTCACCTCAACAGCTGTACTATGAAAACTTCAACTCGGAAGTTGTACTATAATAATTTCACCTTGGAAGTTGTACTATGGCAACTTCACCTTGGAGGTTGTACTATGACAACTTCAACTTGGAGGTTGCATAGTTTAGAAGTTGAACTGCGAAAAACAAAAGTATAAATTTCAATCATGACATGTACTGGTAGTTAATTTCTGAAGACCAAATTTTAAAAGAAATAAAATATATTTTTGATGTAATACAATACAACATACTTGGAGACAAAATAAATATGAGTGGTGTCTTCGCTGTTGATTCCTCATAGATCTCCTTTAAGTCGAACGATCCCGCTGACAGATACTTGTCCCCGATAGTATCCTTCACATACTGGCTACACGAGGACATGAGCACATCTGGACGCAGTATCTTGATGAGTATTAGCCGCTGAAACAAAGTCAGCTGGTTCCACTCCAGTGTGATGCCGTGTCCCGCTTCTTCTTGCTTCTCTGCTTCATCTGAAGTAAAAATACTGGTTTTAAAACACTAGTCATCAAGTTATGATAGAGTCGAACCTGTCTTAAGCAGCCAGTCAAGGGAAGAAGCAAAAGTGACCTATTAAGACAGGTTGTTTCTTAATACAGGTGAATTTACTCTGAAAGCATGGAAATGGGAAATAGTAAATGTGGCTGCTTAAGACAAGTAGCTGCTTAATAGAGGTGACCGCTTGCACAGGTTTGGCTGTATATACTTGGTAAGATCTGTTCTGGCAATGTCTTCTTTCTATCTTTACAAATATTGAATTTTAGGATAGAAAAATTTTTACAGATGGCTAGCCATTGATTTTTCATTATGCAATAGTTATGACAGCAGTGCCATGAGATATCAACCTTTCAACAAGGACATACATCTCATATTCATAGTGTCACTTAACTCAAATTTGTCAACTTTACATAACAAATAAATGAGATATTACAAATTCTGTGTGCATAAAATAGCATGAAAAGTTAATGACACCATATCTAACCCTCCTCATGGATTCCAATATCGTAGACTCTTCTATCACAAGCAAAATTATTGTGCCTATATATTAATGACGTAGCAAATACAACAGGCTTCTGTTTCACCATGTTTGTACTTAAAATACTTATCTAGCAAAAGCAGCTTGATGATCATGATTTTAGACTGGTTCCAGAAAAATGCATTTGGTTTCTTTGATATTGATTATATGATAAATAAATAACCAGTCAAAAGTGAGTTAAACTTTCAACTATTTAAGTTAAATGTCGGTGAAACAGAAACCAGTTTTGTATTCAAAACATCAAGCTATGGTGCTGGTGTTGCTGGTGTTGTTGATGGATTTAACAGATAAAAACTTTTTGTGCTTAATGGACAATTGTTAAAATTTGATCACATGAGGTCAAAGCAATCAAATAATTACCCAAGGTTTAAATAAAAGTGTTAATTACATGCCATTAATTTTTTCTTTGGCCTGAAACTTCTGCTGCAGAAAGGGAGACAAGACGTTATTGTTGTTGCCATAGGTGATTAATATTTGTGATACTGAATTTGTTGATAATAAACAAACATATATTTTATTTCATATCTTTAAATTAAACATTATCAAAGAATTATGAAAAAGAGTACATTTTTTTGTTTGTTTTATCTTAAAATTTATTGTAGAAATGGAGATATAAAGACATATGCTGCAAAAAAAATGATACACTAGATATACTAGTAGTCTCCATTCCTTTATTATAATCCTCATCAAGTTGAAATTGTAAACTTTATTAAAAGATTACACGTTTTAAAATCTTTTTGTGTCTTGCCTTAGATTAGGGTTTCTTGGAGTGGGGTTGGGAGGTAATTTAAAGACATTACCTGTAAAAAAATAATTCTCTATTTATTAATTAGAGCTCTCACCATGTTTGATGCTTTCAGGATTGAATGGTGTCTGCATTACTTCATACGGACTGTTACATGTCTCAAACTGCTTCCATTGTATAGAGTTACTGATAATGCTGCGGCACAGTTTGTCAAACTGTGGCATTGTGGCATCCAGGTGCTGACATTGGCGCCACATTGTGTCTGTGATCCATCGTGGTGGACCCTTGTGCTTCTTTGAATCTTTAACACCACTTTGGGCCTGCGATTCAAGTCTCTCCATTGGCGACAGGCCTGCAAGTATACATTGTTTTATAAAGACTATTTAAACAAGAGGCTCAAATGACCCAAATGGCCCTAAGATGCTCACCTGGACAAGAAGAATGGGTTTTACGCCATTTTCAACACATTTCAGGTAATATATGGCATATCCAGTTTTACTGGTGGAGGAAGACCCTAGACTGAGTCAGACTGAGTAGAACCACAGTCCTTCCCAAAGTAACTGGAAAACTTTCTCACATAATGTTTTGGAGGGAGTGGGACTCAAACCTACGACCTTAGCTAGACAAGAAGACAATACTTGCTTAAATCAAGCCTTTTTCATAATTCACGGACATCTAACAGGCACATTGAATCATGACATGACAATATCATTGCACAAATGGATGAGGACTGTCTGCTGACACAGCAGGACTCTAAGAGTGGTTCTATCTGAACCTTAGGCTTGGCTCAACTTAAACCTCCAACTTGGCTCAGGTGAGCTAAAAATATGTAAAGCAGAATCTATTGTATGGTCAATTTGTTGCAGCAAAACCATTTGTTGCATTTACTAATTAATTTTTTATGGTGCATAAATTGTATCATAAGATCAGGAGATAATTATTTGTTGGTTAATAAAACTATTTCTCTTTTAAATTGTTTGCACTTCTTAACTATACATCAAAATTACCAAACAATCTTTAGCTACTGATTTTGATTTGTTTTTTTTATTCATTTCCCACCAATAAAAATGCAATTCATAGTTACAAATAATTATCCTTATCAAGAAATATGTGAACAATTATTTCTAATTTTTAGTTAAAAATTTAGGATTGTATGGATTATATGAAAAGAAAACAGACACATTTTAGCACATTCAAAGAGAGATAAAGGGGCATCAAATTAGTTTCCTGTTTCAAAACTTGACATAATTTAAACCTGTATTGTCAATCATTAACCTATGTTTTATTACAGACAGCATGTGGTCCAGAAGTACACCATCGAACCCATGATTGGAGGGTCCTGGGTTCAATCCCCCGCAATGGCTATGTGTAGTGTCCTTGAGCAAGACACTTTTCCGCATATGCTTAGTAATGGTTCCAACCAGGAGGACTTCGATAGTGATTTGCCTAAGTTGTAAGAACTTTATTTCTTGGCTCTTTTTTTCTTTCTTTTGGGCAATGGGAACCGTAATTTGCCGTAATGGCACTGCATGTTTAACCTTTTTACTTCTTATTTACTTTCATTATGCCTTATATGAAATTTCTCTTTTAATATCTAAATAACAAAAAAATAACATTGCATCCCCTAGCCTCTATTCTGAAAATCTAGGAATTAATTTATTATGATCTAACCTGAGCACTTACCATCATGTTCAAGTAAGATTTTCTCATCCATCATGTTAGCCAGTATGTTGCCCTGCAGGAATACCATCCACTCGTAGTCCGGGATGGCCCCAACATTCGCAATGTCATCATACTTATTGTTGGCCCGCATAATGCTGGTTGCCAACATGTAACTGAATGTGAGCTGGTGATGGGCAAACAGGGCCACGGACACCACACGGTAAATACTGAAGGTCAATCTGAAACACATAAAAGTCACAACTTTGATCACGTTTGCTGGGCTCCGTTAGCTCAGTCAGTAGCCCGTCTGGCTATCAATTCAAGGGTCGTGAAAATGGGAAAGTTATCAGTTATTTGCAGAGATTGAAAGAATGATTAGGTTAAGTGATTGTCTGTTAGCTGGGATATCATAAAATTACCTTAAATATTCAAACAAACAAACTGATTACTCTTGCATGTGTTCTTATTGCAAAATAAATCATTCTTCCATAAAAAAGTTCATAATCAATGTCAAAGAATAAACATATATGATTTCCCGATCCATATTTTCATCACAATCCAAAATTTATAAAAAATATAAATTTTTTATGCTTATGCTATTTTTTAAAAGGCTCTGAAAACAAAACTTCACATAATGTACTAAACAGGGCTTCTAAAATCGCCGTGGTTTTGGACTGAATTCTGCTATTCAAAACTGTTCTTTTCAAGATTTAATATTTTCTATCAGTCATTGCCCCTGACCTGTGAAATATGCCTTACAGTATTATCATTTGATCCGATAATTAGATTGTTTTGTTACCCACTGTGCAAAAGGAGGTCAATTTTTACTAAACCATTACCGATAGTAGGGGATTTTTTTGGAAGGGTCTATTGCTATGTAGCACTCCTTTAATGTGTGATCAGCGACCCATAACACATATTCTGTCAGTTCATTAAAACGATTGTGTTTGTGTCCACAATTTCTTTGAAATACTGCTGTCCATAATTTGTTAACTTGTTTGCTTGTGTTGTTTTTTTTATGTGGTCAAAGCTTGGACTTTCGAACCGAAAATTGTTTGCGTCATTAAAATGTTTGATAAAAAATGCAATGTTACTTATTTGTTTCAATTTTGTTTTAACAATAATTTTAATTATAATATTAATGACATTAATTAAGGAAAGTGATCAAACTTGAACCGATTTTGTTTTGATGTCAGACCAGAATTGTTTGCATTCGTCATAACATTTGGTTTTAATTAAACTAATTGATAGAAATAGGTATTACTCAAATTTATGTACGTAGTGGCTAGCTACGGCACAATGCATATCAAAAATAAAAACCTGAATATACCATTACATTGGTTACCTCGGTGATTATTTCACGCAACTCCCAGTATGTACGAGACTTTCAGTTCAATTCCTCAAATGATCGAGAATTTTAAATTGAATGAAAATTATTCAGTAAAGGGAACACATGATGTCAGTCATTAAAATGAACACATTGTGATAAAGTAAGTTATAAATAATACAAAAATAAAAACTTGACATAGTGCTCTATTAATGAATAAACGGAGAAAATATATGGTGCAGCTGACATGGTGGGTGGGTTATGCATACAAATAAAAGCATAATGTAACACGATTTTAGTGATTTTTTTTCAAAATAAGTGCAATTCTTAAGGCAGTAAAAAACCTGGACCGGTTTGCATTTTGAAATTTTAGAAGCCTGGTACTAAGATTTGGATAAGCATTTTCAGTCAATAAATAACTTTTTATTTAACACCCCTGTGAACCATGAATGGAATGATCTAATTTGAAAAACAGACCAATCTATTGGAAATACATAGCAGAGTAAGGAACAGTGCAAAATAAAGGAAATACTGGAAAAGTTGCGCTGACTTACCTGTGAATCATCTGTAACATGTGCTTCCTCAGTTCCAGTGGTGCCATCAGGTCAGCTGTGGCTGCTTCAAGGTCAAATGACACAGATTGTTTGCGATGCATACTTGATCTGCGGGATCCTCTCTCCTCCGTCAGTCTAAAACATACACAAGATACAATATACTGTAGTGGAGATTACTCAGTTTACCGTGCCATGAGCAGGATTGGGGCAGGAAAATGGAAGGACAGTCAAACTCAGAAATAAGAAACTTGACCTTTTAAAGCATATATTTTGATAAATGCTTATATTGCACTGCAGGAACTGTAGCAAAATTTTAAAAGTTGTTAATAAACGAGAATGTTTATAAAATTTATTTTAACTTGATTGCGAAAACAGCAGAAATCTTCAATGAACTGCTCTTGAGTTCGCTTCCTGGGAAGAACCGTCACTGTGTTTTTTGAGAGGCATCAAGTCAGCTTGGGATTGCACCCCCAACTGTGGTGTAAGTGGCCAACACTCTATCTACTGCGCTACCGTTCCTACTGTAAAAATGTTAATTAAAATTCATAAAAAAAATCTGAAAATTTATTGAACATTTATTTTACTGAAAGTGACTTGTGTTAACCATACAGAAATCTTTTTATTTATATATTTGCCTTTGAATAAATAGCAAAAAAAATATAAATATCTCCCATCTGACCTCATGCATTTTCACACTTTCTCCTGGAGTATTACATTTAATTCTTTCATTTTATGTATATATACACATGTGATATATATTTTCATTAAAAATAAATAATGCAAATGTTTTAACCTTTTTCAGTCAATCATGAAATTGTATCTTAAACTGCTCCTCCTAAGAGGTCCTCCACTCATCCCCCTAAAAACATTCCTAGTCATAACCTTTAGCATTGAATGTCTACCAATAATTGAAGTGTTTGGTCCAGTGCTGCAGAATTGGAGAGTTCCATCCTCTGCTATGGCTATGTGTGTGTAGTGTCCTTGAGCAAAACACTTCTTATGCTTAGCACTGATTCTATCAAGGAAGACTTCGAGGGTGATTTGTCTAAGTTGTAAAAACTTCTTTCACAATCAAAGTAAAATAAATAAGTTTAAATCAAATCAGCAAAAATGAAACAGTCAAGTTGTATAGAAATATAGCTTTTATTATTATTAAAATCATTTAATATCACCTTACCTTCGTAAACCATCCTTGTCTACGCTGGGCCTCCTGATGGGGCTGTCATGTTCCATCAGCCTACCACTCTGTACACTTGATCTGCGAGGGGTGCCTGCCAGTAAACCAACAGCAGACGACTTCCGCCGTTGTTCCTTGATGCTCATGGTGCCGGAGATGGCAGCAGTGAACATGTCTTGGAACCAGTCCAGGGAAAACTGGTACATGACGTCAACACCAGAAAGATCAGCCAATACAAAATATAATGTTGAACCTCGGGTGGCAACCTGAAACACAATCATTTTGGTTTCAGACTAATATATTCTTATTTATAGAATTTTTTTTTTAAAATTCACTAAAAGCCATGTAAAACCATGTAGACCCTGAACAGATGACAAGTTACATGTACACACAGACAGTTCTGGGTTTACATTGTTTGCAAACAGTATCAATGAACAGCAAACCAAAATTTAAAGCATTAAGCTATATGTACACAGTCAAACCTGTGTTAGTGGTCACCTCTATTAAGCAACCACCTGTCTCAAACAGCCACATTTTCTATTTACCATTTCTATAACATCAGTTGTAATCAACCTGTTTGCAGCAGCCGCTTGCCTTAAGGGGTCATTTTTGTTCTTTCACTTGAGTGGCTGCTTAAGACAGGTTTGACTGTACCTGTATGTATTTATTTTGATTTAAGCAACCATAATAGCTATGTGGATTAAGAGATTAAAACATGTAAAGTTGAAATCCATTCATTGAGTTGACACAAACCCAACCCACCCCAATCAATCTTAACACAACTACAGACTAAAAAGAATAACTACTGATACACTGTTTATCTTATTGCCATGTGTCTTCTTGCTATTTGATGTTGCTGGCTAATCAGCAGGCTTCATATCAGTGTTGTTTAATAATCCATAGTGGGATGAGATAGGGCAATCACTACAGTATGCAGTAAATGTATGGATAAACAAAACAACTTTTCCCCAAAGACCTTCATCATCTATATCAACACTGTATTAAGCTTAGCTACTTTAACATTTCAAGATGAATAAAACCAGAATGATTTCAGACACACGAGTTTTACATTACCTCATATAAGGTAAAGGAAACCAGAATGATTTCAGACACACAAGTTTTACATTACCTAATATAAGGTGAAGGAAACCAGAATGATTTCAGACACACAAGTTTTACATTACTTAATATAAGGTGAAGGAAACCAGAATGATTTCAGACACACAAGTTTTATATTACCTAATATAAGGTGAAGGAAACCAGAATGATTTCAGACACACAAGTTTTACATTGCCTAATATAAGGTGAAGGAATCCAGAATGATTTCAGACACACGAGTTTTACATTACCTAATATAAGGTGAAGGAAACCAGAATGATTTCAGACACACGAGTTTTACATTGCCTAATATAAGGTAAAGGAAACCAGAATGATTTCAGACACACAAGTTTTACATTACCTAATATAAGGTGAAGGGAACCAGAATAATTTTCCAGTTTTAGATTAAGGGAACTACAATGATTCCCTTAACACAAGTTTTACATGATCTAGTAGAAGATGAGAGACCAGAATGATTTCTGGAACCCAAGTTTCACATCATCTAAAATTAGATTAGCACACATTATTACCGGCAGATATCTTTTTCTGGCAAGGTTCAGTCTTTTTTCCGTCTCCTCCGACTGCTTGATGCGTTCATAGATCTCTGCAGCCATTCCTTTACTCTGCTGTAAAGTCTCTACGAGATCTTGATCATCCAGTATATGACCTGCAATACCAAAAAGGTTTTATTCCAATTACAAAACAAGTGATAGAGACTTTAATTATTGGGTATTGAGGGTGTAAAAGAAATCATCATAGTTTTACCATATAGTTTAAGTCCACTTACTAGATTTGGTGACCCATTCTTTAGTAATGCAAAGATATTGGTTGTGAGATGCAAGATTATTAACAAAATATTAATGAAATAACCCTTTACTCCATAGATATGCATTTTTCTGCACCAATCACAGAAGGCCTTTGAAAACAGTGGAGGAAGAGTTCAGATTGCTTGTAATGAACAATCTGAATACTTCCTGCACTGTTTTCCACTCTGTTAGTTAATATAAACAAAATTCACCTAATAATTCAAAAGCTTCTATATTAGAGGTGTCCAAAGGCGTCTATATGAAGTAAAGGGTTAAAATGAAAATGTCTGTAAAGCATCTACAAGCTGCAGATCATCAAGTTGATTGGTTAGTAGTAATTATGTTAATTACCTTCCTTCAATATTTTTTAATCAAAGGGCTGTAAAGTATTAATGTCTTTTGAAAAACAATTTTTTTATATAATTTTTATAATTTTTTTATAAATTTATTGTCCACTAACTGAATTAACATGTAACAAAATTGTATAGTTACTACTCCTTGTATATCAAATTTAATAAGAGTTAGAATGTTTGCAAGGTTTCTTAAACATAACATGAACGGCACTGTTCTGACCCTTTTGCTTGGGAAATTAGCCCATTGTGTGAGCAACTGGCTTTAAAAAGTTTTAGCTGTCAATCAGGCATTTGAGGTAGGTAGTTTTCAATGACATTGCATAAAACAAACACATTAAATTTATTTCAGATGATCTGAATCAGGCAACAGTAAGTGAGAACAGGTAAAACCAAACTGCTTAACTGTCATGTCATGTGCCATAATGTATACATATCTCTTTGATAACAAATTGTTATGCAAGGTGTAGTAACCGCTGGCCAAAGTAGAAAGTTTGATTGATTGATTGAATATTTAGTGTTATTTTATGCTACCATGGGCTAACAGACTATCAGTTAACCTAACCACTCTTTCCCGGGATCCTGGAAAGTTAACCAGTACTCGAGCACACCCATCTCTGCAAAAAACTGATAACTTTTAAATGAGATGCAAAGTTGTTAATCAATCATCATTGAGACTGTGGGTGAATGGGAATTCAAACTCAAGACCTTTGGAATGAATAGTTAAATAGTTGCCCAACCAACTGAGTTAACTGGGCCAAACTATAGAAGAAAGACAATTTCTTGTAAATTTGAATCACAAAATTAATGGCGAGTCATAGGTTAGGTCACGGCAGGAATATAAGGGAGAATGACTACTATATTAATCACAGAAACCATAAAAACTAGTTATCTGACTATGTAACTTACCCTCAGATTTCTGGAGCAGGCCAAGGGACTTATCTTCCAAGTCACGGAGAAACTGCAGATCATTGGTGATGCTCTCCAACAATTCAGATCTCTGGTTTTCCAACTGTGGCCTTTCCTGTGAAAATGTTATATAACCATTATAGAGTGTTATTGTAGTGAAATGAAAGGTGGGTGGAGTGGACGGACAGACGGACAGAGTTATTTTATCTAAAAACTACTTGTATAAGGATTGGGGTTCTATGTATATTCATTCTGAAGTCTTCCTTCAATATTAAAACTGAACCACATATTGACAGTTCAGTGCAGCACTGCTTTATTTCCTTATTTGATGATATGTAGATAGAACAGTGTAGCACTTAACACTTAAATTATATAACCTGAAATGTGTTGAAAATTGTGTATAACACTTTTCCGCATTGCCTTGTTTTGAATAAAAAACTGAATATTACTTTCAAACCGTATCATATTAATTTTAATATCTAAATATAATTAATGCTTATTTATTGTCTAGGAGCTAAAAAAAAAATCCTTTAAAAAAAAAAAAAGAAGATAAAATTTTGTATTGTTGCATGAATGCTTGCAGAACCTGTTTTACGATTGCTTATAGAGATTGTTCCTGTTAAACCATGAATGACATATTATCACCTTTATCACATAGTTTACAGTGCAGGGGTGTAATAAACCCATGACATATTTTTGATATTAACCTAATGAAATATCATTTCTGATTCATTGTTTGGTGTTTTCCACATAACTTTGTTCTCATACGTAAAAAATAGAACTATGTTCTGACTTCCCCGAATATATAAATGACATCAATTTGTCATGGTGAAATGACGTTATTTTGAGATGTTACATCATACGACGAAAGAAGGAAACAAATATGCCGAATTTTCTTGTTGTTCCCAATAGATATGATATGTTAAATAAATGATAAATGTACAACTTTTCTTATGTGATAAAGCAAATTTTACATAAGTGTTCATTCATTTAATATTTAATTTATTAAACTTGTTGGCAAAGATAATAACGCTTTGCAGAGCCTCGCATTATATACTATTCCAACTTGTTTAATAAATCCAATAATAAATGAGCACTCATGTAAGATCCTCTATGTAATGTATTATGTTCAACCCTTTTCAGCATTGTCTCATTTTGTGGAAAATTAAAATTTTGCTTTAAACGAGTACCATATTTGACACTGAAATAAAATTAATGCTTATTTATTGTCTACCAAGCTTGAAAAATACTCCTTTTTTCAAAAAAAAGAAAAGAAATTGCAACGAGTATGATGGTGTCAAACCTGTTTTACAACTGCGGACAGCAACTGTTCCTGCAGACCTTCAAATGTGACAGTAAAGTTAATGATGTTGGCCTGTATGTACACCGCTGGTAGGTAATGGGGGTTGGCCTTGGTCGTGGTCATGTACAATCTGAAATAGAAAAAGTTATATGATTACAAAACTGGGCATAATGTTATTTAATTAAAGCATTGTTTTTTTTTTCATTGTCTATATATTAATATAATTCACCTAAATCTGATTTTATTATCCATGCAGGTAAAACAAGCAACATAAGTCATAATAATTAAGTTATTTTCCAGCACATTACAGGTTGTACATGGCAACCAGTTTGTATGGAGCATGTGGTCCAGTGGTAGAGCATCGACCCCCTGATAGGAAGTGTTGTTGGATCTTTCTTCCGCCACGCAGGCAATGTGTGGTGTCTCTGTGCTATACATTTTCTCCATATATGCCTAGTATCCACTGCAGAAACTAGACAAGATACACTACCCATTAAAGGGTACCCCATGACTAAATCGCATAAGGTGCCATCTCAAGATTTATTATCTCTCGCCACTGAGGTTGTGGGTTTAAGCCCAGCTCAGCGGAATATAGTTTTTTGTGCTGCCAGTTACTTACCCAAGAGACACAAATTCCACTGATATTCATTCTGAACGTTTCCTCCATCAATAAAACTGATTGTCACTTATAGCATGAACAATGTGTTGAAAATTTTTTTGTTTGTTTTATTCAATTCTTTAAATTTTTGGAACAAGAGATAATGACATTTTTTTTATGTTTTGGAATAGGCAATAATGCCATTTTTTTATGTTTTGGAATAAGCAATAATGCCATTTTTTATGTTTTGGAATAGGCAATAATGCCATTTTTTTCATGTTTTTGGAATAGGCAATAATGCCATTTTTTTATGTTTTGGAATAGGCAATAATGCCATTTTTTTTATGTTTTGGAATAGGCAATAATGCCATTTTTTTCATGTTTTTGGAATAGGCAATAATGCCATTTTTTTATGTTTTGGAATAGGCAATAATGCCATTTTTTATGTTTTGGAATAGGCAATAATGCCATTTTTTTATGTTATTGGAATAGGCAATAATACCATTTTTTTTTATATGTTTTGGAATTGGCAATAATGCCATTTTTTTTTGAAGGAGGGATAATGCCATTTTCAATACATTACAGGTTACATAATCACGGCATCCAGATATTTTATTGGAAAAATAAGATCTCAGATTCTTACAGCGGTTAGAGAATCTAAATAGAAGTATGCAGTAACAGACAAATTTTCTCACATAAATTAAAAATATATTTTAAGTAAATGATTATTTTGGGATGTCCTGGCAATGGTTTCACCAAATTTTACTTACCGGTAATAACTTAGTTTTGACAAGATACAGCAGTATTTTTAATCAATTTCAAAGAAACTTTGAATGCAATTTTTATGGAGCCAGTCTTAAGTCATGATCACCTGAATGATTTTCCTTGACTTAGGTGTTTAAGTATTTAAGTATAATTATACTTAAAATGTTGATGGAACAGAAGCCAGGTAGCCCAGCTGGTAAAGCACTCACACCTTCACATATGCTGATTTGACCCAAGTCGGTTATTATTTTAACCATAATCAATATTTTTCTCCTACATAATTATAAGTGCTTCTATTTCAGCTGATGCTGGCAGATGCTGGCTGAGGCAGTTGGTAATTCATGATATTGGTGATGTCATTATAATGTAATCATTAAGTACAGTTCCATTATATCCAGTATAATCACTGTATTGAAGACCAATCAGTCATCCGGATCGAGAATTTCTGAATGGTCTTCAGCATCATGACATGCCAGCAGAACAAAACACTTCACTGTTGATAACAGAATATGTCACCATCCCACATACTTAGTACAACACTGTTTTTAGATTATTTCCAGATAAATAAGTGCTAAAAGATGAGAATTATAGGATTCATTGATACCATTTTTTTCTTCACATCCATGGCAGCAATATCTTTTAATGGTGTTCAACTCATTTTGAATACCATCAAGTTTTATTGGTGAAGGATCCAATTTTATTGGTAAAGGATGACCCAAAAATCCAGTTTTATTGGTGAAGGACCCAGTTTTATTGGTAAAGGATGACCCAAAAATCCAGTTTTATTGGTGAAAGTTGACCCCAAAATCAAGTTTTATTGAAGAAAGTTTACCCCAATAAATTTGAGTAGTAAAAAGCACACATTATTGTACAGGGCTATGTTCAAACCCGTGACCTCAGCAGTGAGTAGTTAAATGACCATACGACAGCGCCGTAGACCATTCAGCCAAGGTGGACTCCCAATTTTTCAGATGGAAACAGCTGGAGAACAACTCACCTGAAGTTTTGATTATACTCGATCTCTGTATCCCCGAGCTTGATCACCAGGAGACCTCCCCTTCTGAATGTCTCATGCATCAACACAGGTCTCAAGGCAGGGTCCAGAGACTCGGTCACATCCTGAAACAAACAAATAAGTTACTGTCTTAATTTTTTTATATAGGTCTCACTGAAGAAATAACTCCCTTTAGTGACAGCAGGACGAAGTTTGATTTGTTAGAATGATTAGCATCATTTTTATGCCATCGAGGGATAACAGTTGGTCAGTTCACCTAACCACTCTTTTCTGGGATCATAGTAGGATAACCAGCACTCTAGCACACCCCATCGCCACAAGTGATGAATAACTTCCTTCTTGAATGACAATGAGACACAAGGTTATATATCAGTCAACACGAAGATTGGATTGGTGTTTAAACAAAATCCCCATTCTTAAAGTAGACAGCTCTTAAGTACTGCTTGGCAACCTTCACATTGTCATTCCGACTCTACCTAAGATGAAACAATTTTTACGACATGTAACCTGTATAACAGATCAAACTGAAATCAAAATGAAATAAAGTGACTCATTTAATACATCACAAAATGTGTTTCAATTTTAAGTGGGTTATCTATTATAGTTTAACCTAGGCATGATGTAGCCCAAGCTAGGAAATCACATTTCAATATACTATTTTGGCATATTTAAATATATATCCTTTTGGCAAAACTGGGTCAGATAGTCATGATAAAATTATATTGGGAAAAAAAATGTTTATAGACAATTTTAAAATTTTGAAAAATTCTCATATATTCCATTTAATATAAAAAGTATGTCATGGGTTAATTACACTCATGCGTAATTTATTTCATAATTAAGTATTTTAAATGCCAAACATCAATTTTAGGAAACATTTTTGTTTTGGATCTTATTTTGCTATCTTTGTCAGCTATTTGCATCCATCCACAAAACATATACACAACTTGTATGGAGCTTATGTCCAAATACATGCAAAAAAACATATATCGCTTGTACATTAGGCCATAATAAATTAATTGCTAGATTATCATCCCACCCCCTAATTTTCATGCTGCCCTGACCCTTTTTTATTTTCCTAAAAAAATAAATAAATTAATAAAATAAAATCATCCAACCCCCTCCCCCTTTTTAAGAAAAATTTGGATGATAATCTAGCAATTATTTATAAAGCTTTATAGTGCATGAGTGTGTGGTCAAGTGGTAAAGCATCAGACCCAAGAGCAGAGTTGTGGGTTCAATCCTCTGCCACCGCTTTGAGCAAGATACTTAACCCTTTACCCCATAGATACATGTTTTCCCGCACCAATATCAGAAGGCCTTTGAAAACAGTGCAGGAAGAGTTCAGATGACGAGCAATCTGAACACTTCCTGCACTGTTTTTCACTCAGTCAGTAAATATAAACATCATTCATCCATTACTGATAAGTGGTGTATTAATGCTTTCAATCTGGAAGAGTCCAAGAAAATGCTTTTGGAGCAAAGGGTTAATTAAAGTTTATCTGCATAATTATGCTTAATGCCGGTTTTACCCAGGAAGACTTTGTGCATACTTTGTCTAAGTTGTAATAATTTGTTTCACAATCGAAGTAAAGTAGATAAGTTTAAACTCAACCCCAACACATCTCCCTCCAAGATCCCTTTATGTTTAGAACAGCCTCAGTGTAACCTTATAGTTAATAAATATGAGGACACATTGTACAAATCCTGACACTAGGTCAAGTATTATGACCCTGGTGCGATTATCTTCGCTATCGCGCCCAATGGTAAGCTAGCTGAACATTGAAAGAAAGTTGTGTCAACGAAGGGGGGTCACTCACCACTTGTAAAATAATTAATAACTGATATGAAACAGTGGTTTCGTGATAGTCTACCTGAGCCATGTATACAGAGCTATCATTACAGAGATAACAGCCTCGCAGCCTACTAAGGTCCCGCTCATATCTTAAGTTGTATGAACAGCCATATCATAATCTATTGTTATTGTTGATGGTCAGACAGACCAACACAAATGGATTACAATTACGGTAAATATTTAAATGGCTATGAAGGGCTTCTGAAAGGTTATCGGTAAGTGTAGTTTTATTGTTTTTGAAGATTTTAAGCAAATGGAAGTGCAAAAAAAAAATTATGACAGTAAGTTTTTAAGGCATTGTATATAAAAATACAACTCATTACATATTGATATCTAGTATTTAGCTTTTTTAACAGTATATCACAAAAACATGTCAAAATACTCAACACTGTTACTATTATTTTACTTTTAATGTCATTTCCAACATTTACCAAGTTATCCACATATTTTCTAACATTTACGTTTCAACATCATTGCCAGCTTCTATACTGAGCAAAAAAAGAAACTTTACTCTGTTTAAAGTGCAATAACTTTTTTAATTTCAACATTTATAATAAGATGTTAATAAAAAATGTCGGTATTGTGTCAGTCTGTTTGAATTATGAAAACTTGTTTATTTAAATACAAATGATAATAACCTAGCTGTCAAAATCCTGTTTTGCATGATTTGCACATGCCAGAGTCCACAAGGTAGATACACAAATGTGCATTACATAAACAGATATGTTGTTAATCAAACAATTGAAAAAACAATATAATTTTGTGGACTTTGTAATATGATGTACTTGTTTTAAGAGGGCCTCAAGGAAGATTTGCTTTGTCAATCAAGTCACCCTTTATAAATAAAGATTAAACTTGTAATTCTTACTTAATTGCTTCTTTCACAACTATACCTCACTAATATTAGTCTTAAAAACAAACTTGAAAAGCAACAATAACAATGCAAATTTCAGTTTCAGTTAAAAAACGTTATTTCTGATTACACCCCTTGTCCACTTTATCATTAATTTATGGGTACAAAACTACACTTCATTGTCCAATGAAGTGTATGGATTTGTTAAAAAAAGATCAACTGACACAGCCATACCAATATCAGTGCAGTGTTTCAAACAGGATTTTGAAAATTCATGGAGAGTAAAGTTTCTTTTTTTGCTGAGTATATTATTTAACACACTAGCTTCCTTGCATTTGCCAATCCATAACCAAACTCTGTTAGCATTCACCAATATTTACCTTTTAAATGGAGCATATCAGGATTTTTTAAAAAAAATATTATTGGCTGAAAACATTTTTTTCCCCCCAACATATTTTGCCTATATCTACTTATTGATCCTGTATTGCCAAAATGGTATCTACATAAACATCCAAAATAATAAATTGAAAAAGGGTTTTCCTAACTTGGGCTACAAGCCTAGGTTAGACTATAATGGATTTCCTGCTTAAAATTGCAACATATTTTGTGACATATTAAATAAGTTATGTGTTTTCATTTTGATTTCAATTTTGATCCATCATATATAGGTTTAAAATTTTGTTTCATCTTTGGAGTCCGGATGAAGATGTGAAGGTAGTCAATCAGTATTTGACTGCTATCTTTTTTTAGAATGAGAAATTTGTTTCAAGTTTGCAACACCTATTGAAACATAGATTTTGTCATGTTTTGGTGGATTTGATTTACCAAACCATTTGGATTTTATTTATTTATGATGATGCTTTTTATAAAAAAAAAAAATATTTTTTTAATACATTTACTCTCTTTAACAAGTCCCCCATTAATACACATTCTTGCATTTACCATCTGAAATAAAACCTGGGATTTAGCCTTTAACATGTTTCTAAGCATTTTCTTTTCCATGCAGCCGGTCGGTAGCGTGTCTGACTATCAATCCAGGGGTCGTGAGTCTCAGTCTCTGTGATGACTGATATACGACATTGCGTCTCATTACCATTTGTCTCTCACCGCTGATTCAAGTGGGAAAGTTATCAGTTATTTGTGCAGACGGTGTGTGCTGGAGTACTGGTTAATCTTCCAGGATCCCAGGAAACAGTGGTTGGGTTAACTGATCATTTGTTAGCCCTCAATGGCATAAAAATGACGCTAAATATTCAACCAACCAATCAGTCTTTTCCATGACAGAAGTTGAACATCATATCCAGTAGTAACATGTTAACACTTTTACTAGTATTTATTCTTTAACATGATTGTAAGCATTTACCCTTCTACAGATTTCCTCACAATAAACTATGTACCTCACTAGCATTATCTTTATACCTTCCCTCTATGGCTTCTCTAGATACTTGCCTTGCACTTAACTTTCAATAGCTTTTTATAGCTTCCTTCAACCAAATTCAGCAAACAGACCAGTTTTTGCTTATTTACTGTTAACCTGACCTAACAAATACAACAGTTATTGCATTTGTTTTTCACTAAACCCAGCAAATAGACTAGTCATTTTATTTACTTTCACCAGACCTAGCAAATATACCAGTCATTGCATTTATTGTACAGTCTAGCCTGTGTAAGCGGTCACCTCTATTGAGCAGCCACTTGACTTAAGCAGCCAGATTTGCTATTTCCCATCGCTATGTCTTCAGAACATATTATTCTGTATTAAGCAATAGCCAGTCTTAAAAGGTCAATTTTGCTCCTTTCCTTGGCTGACTCCTTAAGACACATTTGATTGTACACAAGACCTCTCAAATAGACCAGTCATTGCATTTACAGTTCACCAGACCTAGCAAATAAACCTGTCATTGCATCTACTGCTCACTAGATCTAGCAAATAGACCAGTCATTGCACTATTGTTCACCAGACCTAGCAAATAAACCAGTCATTGCATTTACTGTTCACCAGGCCAAGCAAATAGAACAGTCAATGCATTTACTGTATACTAGTCCGAGCAAAAAAAAACAGTCATTGCATTTATTGTATACTAGACCAAGCAAATAAACCAGTAATTGCATTTATTGTTCACAAGACCTAGCAATTAAACCAGTCATTACATGTATTGTTTACTAGACCAATTGAATAGACCAGTCATTGCATTATTAACCAGACTCATCAAATAAATCAGTCATTGCAATTACTATTCACTAGACCCGGCAAATAAACTAGTCATTCCATTTACTATTCACTAGACCCATCAAATTAACCAGTCATTGCATTTACTATTCACAAGACCCAGGAAATAAACCAGTCATTGCAATTAATATTCACTTACCCCAGCAAATTAACCAGCCGTTGCATTTACTGTTCACTAACCCCAACGACTAAACCAGTCATTACAATTATTGCTCAAAAGACCTAGCAAATAGACCAGTCATTGCATTTATTGTCCACAAGACCTGGCAAATAAATCAGTCATTGTATGTATTGTATACTAGACCCAGCAAACAGACCAGTCATTGTATTTACTATTTACAAGACCCAGTCATTGCATTTACTGTTCACAAGACCCATCAAATTCATTGCATTTACTGTTCACAAGACCCATCAAATTCATTGCATTTACTGTTCACAAGACCCATCAAATTCATTGTATTTTCTGTTCACAAGACCCATCAAATTCATTGTATTTACTGTTCACAAGACCTGCAAATTGACCCAGTCACAATGGTTTTCCAGTCATCATACTAATTACTGGACCTTTAGCAGAAGCTATATTGTATTTTTAAGTCTTTATATGACATATTAGCCTGTATTAAGCAACAACCTGTCTTAAAATGTCACTTCCCATGACTGGCTGCATAAGACAAGTTTGACTGTAATTTATTAACCAGCTGTAATTCATAAACTCCTGTCCTTGTTACCAAAGAAACCTTGAAAACCCTAGCCCAAAGTAGTTTAGAGAAATCTCAGCCCAAAATAGTCTGGAGAAATCTCAGCCCAAAGTAGTCTGGAGAAATCTCAGCCCAAAGTAGTCTGGAGAAATCTTAAACAAAAGTAACCTGGAGAAATTTTAGCCCAAAATAGTCTGGAGAAACCTTAGTCCAAAAGTAGTCTGGAGAAATCTTAGCTCAAAGTAGTCTGGAAAAATCTCAGCCCAAAATAGTCTGGAGAAACCTTAGCCAAAAGTAGTCTGGAGCAATCTTAGCCAAAATTAGTCTGAAGAAATCTTAAACAAAAGTCGTCTGTAAGTAATTAAGATCAAAATAGCATTAAAAAAAACACAAACCCAGCCTGAACATTAGCTTGAAAGAAACAATATTTATTTGGATACTTTTGGATACTTCCATACAACTGTTCTAAACAAATCCAGACCCATATTGTTATTAGAAGATGATACATCTTTACTTTAACCTTAGATTCTCCAACATGGCAAATATTTACAAATATTTTCAAACAGATAACAGAATTCAAATACCCATCAAATCAATAGATTTCTCATAGCATACAGGTAAAATGTTTAAAGTAATTTTGCTTTCTAATGGTTTATTACCCTATTATGCCAAGTTTCCAAAACACAATAGGGTTGAATGACTTATCTTTGACTTCAATATTAATCCCATGTTCGTTATGCAAACAATAACTACACGATATTAAGCAATTGATGTTACAGCTTACGTAGTTGACTTCGCAAGATCACAATCATGGGCCATTGAACTCCTGTTTAAACCATGTAGATATTAACTCAGAATGGCTGTCTCAAAAGTTAAAAAATATACGAGAAATGAGAGTTAATCCCATAAATGAATTATATAGGATTATCTTCAGGAAGTAACCATATTTATTTGGAGATGAGATGAATGATACATTTCTATGCGTTGGAGCTAAAGCTTTAGAATGCCAAGGGAGCTATAACTTTGTCAGGACAGGGAAGCTAGAGCTTTATCTTGGCAGGGGATTTAGAGCTTTATCATGACAATAAATCTAGAACTTTGTCTTAGCAGGGGAGTAAGAGCTTTGTCATAACAGGGGACTGAGATACTTGCCATGGCTAGAGCTAAAGCTTTGTCATGACAGTGAAGCTAGAGCTTTGTCTTGGCAGGGGAGCTAGAGCTTTTTCATGACAGGGAAGCTAGAGCTTTGTCTCGGCAGGGGAGCTAGAGCTTTTTCATGACAGGGAAGCTAGAGCTTCGCTTGGCAGGGGGCCGTGAGCTTTGTCATCATGACAGGGGAACAAGATCTTTGCCATGGCAGGGATCTAAAGCTTTGACATGACAGGGGAGCTACAGCTTTGTCATGACAGGGGATCTATAGCTTTTTCATGACAGGGAAGCTAGAGCTTTGTCTTTGGAGGACAGTTAGAGCTTTGTCATGAAAGGGAAGTTAGAGTTTTGTCATGACAGGGCAGCTAGAGCTTTGACATGGCAGGGGAGTTAGAGCTTTGTCATGAAAGGTGAGCTACAGATTTTGCATGACAGGGGAGTTAGGACTTTGTCCTGACAGGGAATTTAGAGCTTTGTCTTGGCATGGAAGTAAGAGCTTTGTCATGACAGGGAATCTAGAGCTTTGTCTTAATAGGGGAGTTAGAGCTTTGTTATAACGGGACTGAGATCTTTGCCATGGCAGGGGTGCTAGAGCTTTGTCATGACAGGGGACCAAGATCTTTGCCATGGCAGGGGAGTTATAGCTTTGTCATGACAGGGGACCAAGATCTTTGCCATGGCAGGGGAGCTAGAGCTTTGTCATGACAGGGGACCAAGATCTTTGCCGTGGCAGGGGAGCTAGTGCATTGACATGACAGGGGAGCTAGAGCTTTGACATTACAGGGGAGCTAGAGCTTTGTCATGATAGGGGAGCTAGAGCTTTGTCATGACAGGGGACCAAGATCTTTGCCATGGCAGGGAAGCTAGAGCTTTGACATGACAGGGGAGCTAGAGCTTTGACATGACAATGGACCAAGATATTTGCTATGACAGGAGAGCTAGAGCTTTGACATGACAGGGGAGCTAGAGCTTTGTCATGATAGGGGAGCTTTAACTTTGTCATGACAGGGGACCAAGACCTTTGCCATGGCCGGGGAGCTAGAGCTTTGACATGACAGGGGAGCTAGAGCTTTGTCTTGGCAGGGGGGTAGAGTTTTGTCATGACAGGGGAGCTACAGTTTTGTCATGAAAGGGTAACCAGACCTATGACATGGCAGGGGAGTAAGAGCTTTGTCATGATAGGTGAGCTACATATTTGGCATGACAGGGGAGCTAGAATTTTGACATGGAAGGGGGGAGCTAGAGCTATACCAACTGCTTTGTCATGCCATAGAATCTAAAGCTTTGTGATGTCCAAAATTCTACTCCTTTGTCATGTCCTAGGATCAATCATCTTTGTCATGCCCTTGGATATACATATGTAAATCATCATGCCCTAGGATCTACAGTTTTGTATGTCCTGAAATCTACACCTTTGTCATACCCAGGACCAACATCTTTGTCATACCCTAGGGTATACAGTTTTGTCATGTCCCAGGACCAACATCTTTGTCATGCCCTGGGATCTACCATTTTAAATTGTCATGTCCTGGGGTCTAGGATAAACAGTTTTGTCAACTGTCTGGAAATCTATACCATTGTCATGTCCTAAGGTCTAGGATAAAGAGTTTTGTCAACTGTCTGGAAATCTATATCATTTTCATGCCCTAGCGTCTAGTTTTGTCATGCCCTGGGGTCTACAGTTTTTTCATGCCATAGGGTCTACAGTTTCGTCATGCCCTGGGTCTACAGTTTTGTCATGCCATAGGGTCTACAATTTTGTCATGCCCTGGGGTCTACAGTTTTGTCATGCCATAGGGTCAACAGTTTTGTCATGCCCTGGGGTCTACAGTTTTGTCATGCCATAGGGTCTACAGTTTTGTCATGCCATAGGGTCTACAGTTTTGTCATGCCCTGGGGTCTACAGTTTTGTCATGCCCTGGGGTCTACAGTTTTGTTATGCCCTGGGGTCTACATTTTTGTCATACCCTGGGGTCTACAGTTTTGTCATGCCATAGGATCTAATGTTTTGTCATGCCATAGGGTCTACAGTTTTGTCATGCCCTGGGGTCTACAGTTTTGTCATGCCATAGGGTCTACAGTTTTGTCATGCCATAGGGTCTACAGTTTTGTCATGCCCTGGGGTCTACAGTTTTGTCATGTCCTTTGGTCTACAGTTTTGTCATGCCATAGGGTCTACAGTTTTGTCATGCCCTGGGGTCTACAGTTTTGTCATGCCATAGGGTCGACTGTTTTGTCATGCCCTTTGGTCTACAGTTTTGTCATGCCCTGGGGTCTACAGTTTTGTTATGCCATAGGGTCTACAGTTTTGTCATGCCCGTGGGTAGACAGTTCTGTCATGCCAATTGACGATTTGTCTGTGAGGGGGCAGTTTTGTCATGCTTGGGGATCACCTTACCACATTATAAACCATGATATACATAGAGGATATGATATGAGTGCTCACCTATCATTAAATTGACAAATGCATTATATTAGGCTCTGCTAAGCATTGTATTAATTATGTCAATGAATCTGATAAATTAAATAATTTTGAATTTTTTTTTTGGAATTGGGTTAAATGCCATTTTCAACACATTTCATGTCATATATTGCATATCTAATTTTGGTGGAGGAAGACCTCAGAATGAATCTGAGTAGAACCAACATCCTTCAGAAAATTTTCTCACATTAAGTTTTGGAGTGAGCAGGACTCGAACCTAAGACCAAAGCGGAGAAAGGTAAGTGATCTTTAGACGGTACTTTAGACCACTTGGCTATGGATGGAGGACCCCAAAATTCAATAATAAATCAGCACAAATGCTGCATTATATTAATCACACTCCTCAGAAAAAATGGTACATTTACCATCTGTAGCTTGTTCATCATCATATGGAACAAATACTGCAGTCATGATCTTGTGGTAGGGAGTTCGCCTTGCATGAGAAAGCTTGTGGGTTTGATCCCTGACAGGTCATACCAAAGACTTGAAAAATAGTACCAGAAGCTTCCAAACTTGGCACTCAGCATTTGGAGATAGTTGTAGATCTGGTTGACTCAGTGTCAGTATTAAGTGACTGGATGTTGTCTAATACCATGTGTCTGTGGCATGATATTTCAGTGTGGCAGTGCTTAGAATACTATCTCAAGTAGACACCTGATCTAATGACTGTAGAATTGTTGAAAGTGACGCCAAAACACCATACAACAACAACAACAACCATATGGAATAAGAAAAAAATCAGTTTTCTTCGAAGATGCTATAAATAACACTATGCATGTGTTAGTTTCAATCAGTGATCGTATAACATCAACGTATAAAATTACATCTTTGTCGATTCAACAACATCAATTAGATGTTTGGTCAAGTATTTTTACACTAAGAGCATTATAGTGGCACAAAATATTAAATGAGGATATTCACAGATAAAAAAAAATAAAAATGAATGGATGTTATACAGTCCCAGTTAAGTGATAAAAAAATTAACTAGAATTAATGAAAGATCACTTTATGTTATACAAATATATCAATTATGTGGATAATTTGAGTTTACTGGGAATCATTCTAGTGAAAACCATGATAAAATACAGCATTGAAAACCCAGCATTGAAAGTTCTCTGTGGGGATTTTAAATACTACCATGTTTTTAGTGCACATTAAACTATAATGAGGTTTTTACATGAATTACAATAAAGATAAAGTTGCTTTAGATAGTGAAATATGAAGAACTGATTTGAAATACCATTTGAACAGTAACTGTAACTTAACATGAAAACACTCTATTTTATATGAAAATAAACAATGATGGGTCAGTAAAGCAATATAATAAATGTCATGCCCTGCAACTTTGATTGGTATCTCCTAATTGCTTTCAATTTCGTTAAATTACAGAATTACCTTCCATACAAACCACAGGCGGATTTAGATGGGTACGTGGATGGGAGCAGTTGTCTCCACTTTTCTCCACTGAATGTCCATGAGTTGTTTTTTTCTTGAAAAAAAGATGAAAAACATACTGGACCAATTCTGAGTTTTGCAAATCCACATTGGAGCCCATCTGACTGTTAAACCTTGATCCTTATGCAAACCTTTAATATTAAACCCTGTCTGTTTTAATACAGAGATCTGTTATATAGAGTACTGCATTGTAGCCTGCAGTGAAAAGGGCAAATTTTAGCACAATTAACATTTATCTATTTTAGAGAAAATACATTTTCTGTCCATTAACCATAAAAGTTCTGTTAGACTCATGTACCTGACATTTGACAAAACCCCAACACCTATTTTTTATTTTACTCTTTTTTTTCTTTTTTTTTATGTAATTTGTTGAAAAATTTTCTAGTCGCAATTGTTTAATAAAAACAAATACTTCATAGTTTATATATACTAATTCATTTTAGCTTGATTGTGATGAAAGCCCAGAGTTTATAATGAACCACTCTCAAGTCAGCTTCCTGGGTAGAACAAGTACCGAGTATTGTCTTTTGAGAGGCATCAGATTGGGGAGTGAACCCGCATACTCTGGCATAAGCGACAAACACTCTATCTATTAAATAATTAGATGTGTAATTTTAACTTTTATTACGGAGATGAAACAAATATCGTTTGATTTTGTGTGAGCACTAATCTCTTTCACAAAATCTCAATCAGTTGCTTTTGAAAAGTATTCAATTTATTCATCATTGTTATGCATTCATTTAAAAAGTAAAGTCTGACAGGTTCAGGTGAAAACAGTTTTTAACAAATTGAATATTCTATGTGAGTATCTTAATTGAAATGCACCAAAAGACCAAATAAAAAAAGTATCTAATACAGTTATTTCTTTATTTATTAAGTTTTAATGCAAATACACCAAAAAAATCACTTCTCTTCTCTTTTCAAAGTTCACTGTTCAACATATCAAATAGTTTACAAATGAGCCAGGGTTAAAATTGATACCAATCAATCGTCATAAAACCAGTTTTCTATGTCAGTTTTATATGAAGAGAAATCTTTCAAAATTAACATCCTGCGCTATTCAAATATTCAACATTACAGTGGTATATGGTTATAAATAAACATAAACCATTTTCTAATACATCGTACATGTTCTTTATCCGCATAAATGATATTAACACCTACTAAAACCCTCACAAGACTGATTTCTATTTCTAATCTTAATAACGTCTAATTCTATTCATCTAAATCTATTTGCAGGTAATTATGCAAAGTGACCTGGAATGTAAAGGAAATAAATAATATAACATTTGGGATTTTTCCAAAATATTTTTAAAGATGATCTAGACCCTCCTGACACAGGTCATGACATTGAAATGCTGTTGTTTACCAAACACACTACCATATCAAATGAACCTCCTCCGGAGATAATGGCGATGAATACAACTGTACTGCCGACAACCGTTGCCATAGAGACCCAGTTTCTTTCTACAGACTACCTGTTTACGACCTTACATGGTTACCAGGTTACCATTGGCAGCCTTGTGGTGGCCATAGTGATTTTGATTTTAGGAATATGGATAATCATTCTTAACTTGTTACTTATCCAGACGCTAATCCGATGCAGGGCGCAATTAGAGGTCACGGATATATTCATCCACAGCCTGGCAATGACAGACGCAATAATTGGAATCTTGTTACTCTATAACTCCTCGTATAACATCATCAACTTTCAGAACCGGCGCGAATGTTTGGTACGATTCGGACTGATCCAAGCCATGCTTATGAACTCCACCGGACACATATCGCTTCTTACCATCAACCGTTACATTAAGATCATCAAACCGTTCAAATACGCAGAAGTTTTTAAGAAATGGCGAATCATTCTCCTATCAACATGCGTCTGGTGCTTTTCAATGATATTTGGATTTTTACCACTAATGGGATGGAACAAAGAATACAAGCCAACGAGCGAGGATGAGAGCCACCTGGTGTGTAGATATTTCGGAATTATGCAGCCAGCATTTATTACAATAAACGTTGCATTGTACTGGATTCCACTAATTCTCATGATAGTGATGTATTCTCATGTGTTCAAGATAGCGTGCAATCATTCTAAGGAAATAAGTGCGCAGGAGCGACATGTGACCGGAAAGGAAGTAGGAATATTTGAGAGCCGGTCGTGGAGATTCACAAAGACCGTCTTCATCATTATTGGTGTATATTTCTTCTGCTGGATGCCCACAGGTAAATGTTTATTTTATGCAAGCAGAAATAGGAAACTGCAGTTAAATTTTAAAATTAATTGAAATTAGGTAAAGTTATAAGTTACTTGCAAGGATGGTTGTACTTGAGTACTGGTTAACCTTCCTGGATCCTAAGAAATTATGAATTGTGCTTAAGTTTAGAGATATCACCATACACTCAATGATATGATGTCTGAGATCCATTGCCTACCTTCACCTAACAAAGCAACCATATATGTGACCAGTTCATATGGTTAAACCACATTTGGTACTCGGCTCATCTCATGAATTAAAAAATATGTCCAGTTTATTTAGGACTTCCCAGGGGTTTCCCGCTAATATCGCCATTAAACAATCAATTTAAATAAAATTTTCACTCAATTCTTTCATGAGATGTACAGTAACTGATGAACAGAAAAATGAAGTTTTTATTAACTTTTCATTTATGGGTACTATATTTCCAGGAAATATCACTCTAATATTTTCAAATTAGTTTATAAGATGCTGTGCAGATATCTATCGGCTATTTGCATGTTTGATGTGTACTATCCTCAATGAATTTCTATTAAATGTTTATATCATTATTTATTGTTTTATCCTTGTTATAACAAATACTGAAA
Organism: Panopea generosa; assembly: GCA_029582155.1. Classification (NCBI taxonomy): domain Eukaryota; kingdom Metazoa; phylum Mollusca; class Bivalvia; order Adapedonta; family Hiatellidae; genus Panopea; species Panopea generosa. Next base: position 65,510,879 of record CM055897.1, read on the forward strand.
TTGTAACAATTTTTTTCAATTAAATTAACATTGATTGATGTGCTAAGAAATAAGAAGTGCCAACTGCCTCATTCCATTTCAGGTATATATTTTATGGTGCAGCTATCTGGTTCCCTGGCACACATCAACTACACTACGCAGGGAAACATCTTGAACTACACAACAAGTTTAGGCTTTTTGAATAGTTTGCTCAACCCAATAATTTACGCAACAAAAATTCCATGTGTGAAACATAGATTCAAGAAAGTGTTCTGTTGTCAAGACGAAAGACGACAGTCCTTACACACTAGCACTTTATTCACTACAAACAACATAAACCATCTATCCGAGATATCAACAAGGAACAAGGAAACGTGACATTGAATACAGAAATAAATAAAAGTAACATAGTTGACCTGATGCGGGCTGTCAATCAAACAAGTGGATAATCCAATCAGTGATCAATATTTGTTGCTACTTTGTCATTTTCCTTAGACAAGAAAACTATCACTATATAAACACTACTTTGTTTTACATTGTATTTACTTGGACAAACAATGCTAATTGCCCAGTGCGCAGAGTGATAGTTGCTCTCATGTCAGGTCAACTGATGAAAATCAAGACCATGCTGATATCAGAATTGAAGAAAACAGAAATATGTTACTCCAGGTTATACTTTTTTAATAGTTAAACATTGCAGAAAGCAACCAAGAAAAGACACGAGCACACACAGTTTTATCAAGCCACACTTAATGACAGTGATCCCAAATGAGCAGAAATAATAAGAAATTTATCAAAGTCAAAGCATGGAAAGACTTTTCCTGTCCCCACAGAGCACATTTACATAGTTTTAAGCAGAAATGAGTTATTAAAAACTTAACCATATGGAGCAATGGCTTGAAATTGATTTGAGTCAATAAGTGACACATGTTAAAGATAAATGAAAAATTCCAAAAAATCAAAGTGACTCTCATGTAACGGTCAAACATTCTCATGTAAAAAAAAAATTCCGACCCTGCCTGGACTCCAACGCATGACGTCAGTGGTGAGCAATTCGAGAGCAATAGAGGGCGGTTACAAACAAACAAGCATATAAGACAGAAATAAAACTTAACAGTTAACTATTACAGCCTGTTTTTGTTTACTTTTGAGCGTCGTTGTTAACGTTTTATCAGCTTCATTTATTTGATACAGGTAAGACAGGTATACAGGTACTCAACTATGAATTGGTTGCATGAGAAACAGTAATTACCATACCCAAATTACCTCTATTGTGCAATGGTGAACTTGCCATATCATCAACTGACTTTGAATTGATTATACATGGTTTGCCTCTAAGTCAATTTCATTTGTGAAATGTTGGAGATCAACTAATAAGATTTTTTTCCCTTATATTTTTTTCTTGTATTACATAATTATATTTTAAGGCCATTATAAATTGCTAGATTATCATCCAATTTTTTCTTAAAAAGAGGGAGGGGGGAGAGGATTTTATTTTTTATTTCGGGCAGCATGAAAATTATGGGGTAGGTGGGGATGATAATCTAGCAAATTAATTTATTACGGTCTTATTGAAACTGTGATATTTAAAACTTAATTTGATTATGTTGTAAAGGTTTTACTTTGTCTGTGATAAATCTTGGGTTTTACTATAAAGAAAGGTAAAACTAAATTCTTTCTTGTAACTATATTGTATTGATAATGCATATTACAGGTACATATTATATTTATTTATATGACTACTTCTATAATAAATGTCATGAAAAGTTAAAAGATCCTTGGTCATAATTCAACTTCCTGTATTTTTGTCACAAATGAATGTTAAACATTTCATGAACAGAATATCAATAAGTAATTATTTACATAATTATGTAGGTACACTTCATAGTATTTATTTTAGAAAAAAAATTGTACTCTATAGTTAAGGTGCAGGATTCTTTCCTCTTTACATTAATTTTGGCCAATTTAACATCATTTAAGTACAACACAGGTTATATAATTATGGTAACTACTTGTGTGTCACTATGCCATAAAACATCATTCCTTTATTGATTTAAACTGATTTATTTTACATCGATTGTGAAACAAGTTTTTACAACTTTTTTTTTTTTACAATTGTTTTAATATTTGAAGTATTTGATATATTCAATATCTTAAATATAAATTGTAGTCTATAACATCTCAGTCAATTGCTTTTCCTCCTCTAAACAAGCTTTAGTGGCTATCTTAATACTTTACTAAAATTATCCGTCGGCGAGACGTAAAAACTACATTTGTATATGATCAATGGGTCATCAAAAGTCAAGATAATCATGATCAAAACAACTTTCTATCATTTAAATGTGAGCAAAGTTCAAATTTTATGCATTGCTTCCCATATGTTATGACTGCACAAACAGATAGTGCTGGAATAGGTAGGCTATATTAAGGCACAGAATATGCAAAACCCTAGAGATTTTTTATTTTAAAACTTTTCTCCTGATGAAGACAAAATAAGCAAAATGGTTCAAATATAGAGTCAAACCTGTCTTAAGCAGCAAGTCAAGAGAAGGAGAAAAATCGGCTTTAAAGGTATGTTGTTTCTTAAAACAGATTAATTTGCTCTGAAAGCATAGAAACGGGAAATAGCAAAATACAGCTGTTCAATAGAGGTACCACTTCCTACAGGTTTGATTGTATTTGCCTCGGGTCTTGATGCCATTTATTAGCCAGTAACAATGGATTTATGTCCCCTGAATAACCAATTAGAAAAGCACCATGTGTCAGGCCAGTGTTGTAACACAAGATCACAGATGTCTCTTGGGAACATCTCGGTAACTGTTACTGTTCATTAATAGCTATACAAGTCCCTGTTCCCTGCAGTTTATGAATATCTTACCATAAAGTACATTTTAATCGTTAATCAGGATTTAGAACTTAGAACCAAGTACCGTATTCCCCCAAATAAATTTTTTGACATCTTGCGTAAATTATCAAAAATATGTACAATTGTTCTATGGAATCTCAGCTTTTGTTTAAGCTTTTTTTAAATAATTATTATAGTACCACAGTTTCTCATTAACAGTGCCATCTAGCGGTACATATTATTTGGATGATTATTGCCGGTTTTCCCTTACAAAATGATAAATATTAATTTAAAATTGTTTTCAAATAAAATAAATTTAAAATGAAAACTGATACTACATAGTATAAGTGTACAGATTATTTTTGATAATTTATGCCAAATGTAAAAAAAATCGGTACAAACACCATGAACTACCTCAAGTCAAATGAACATAAATGTCTATAAATTTCAATACTTTAAGTTTTTAAGCATTAACTTAGTTATTATAAGTAAATGTTGGTGAAAGACAATGTTGACCCTATTTTATATCTATCGTACAGGCAGCAAGAAAAGTTTTAAATATTAAATGTTTGTGTTACAAAACAAAAAGTGATCTTAAACTTTACATCATGCTTGAGTAAAAGCCTATGACAATTGCTATTTATAGTAACAGTGAACTTGACATTGTGACATATAAAATAACACTGAATTTTCAAAAGCATCAGAGAGGAGCATACATTTAATTTTTTTTAAGTGAAATCATCTTTCTCTGGTTTGTAAAAGTAAATTTAGATTTTTTACCCTGACAAGTGGTTTAACTTGCCTACATCTAAATTAATACTAATATGTTGTAACTGGCTACACTATGATTTACTATTAATTTTAACATATTTGAAAATCTTTGTATACACCCTGTATGAAAAATTTGATCACACCCTGTATACAGATTTTGGACTCTGTATAGTATAAACTTTGAACACATCCTGTATATAGATTTTGGACTCTGTATAGTATAAACTTTGAACACACCCTGTATATAGATTTTGGACTCTGTATAGTATAAACTTTGAACACACCCTGTATAGAGATTTTGGACTCTGTATAGTATAAACTTTGAACACACCCTGTATATAAATTATGGACTCTGTATAGTATAAACTTTGGACACACAGTCATTATTATAGTAAGTAAATGAACATAAATAAAGACAATATATTATGATGACACATCAACATGAGTGTATGACTTATTTAGATCAACAACTACTTGATAAAGTAACCATGATACCTATGTATCCATGTACATAGGCATTGTAAATAACAGTGCCATGGGAGGATCTAGGATTTCTAGCCAAGGGAGGTCAGAAGTTTTTGTAAACTCACAATTTCATCAAGTTGAGGTAAAAGAGTGATGGTTATTGTTTAATTTTTTAGGAAGGTCAAAGTACATTTTAACTGCCAAGTGTACCATTTTTTGTTAAATTTTTGAAATCTCTGACAGGAGACCACTTTTTAATCCAGTGGATAGAATGTTAGCTGCTCATGCTAAAGGTTGCAGGTTCGATCTACAGTGCAGGTTCTACCAAGGAAGCAGACTCCAGAGCTATTCATATTTGCTCTGAGCTAACATCTCCATTGTTTATAGCCTCTCATCAAAAGCAATCATTATTCATATCGGCTACACACTCAAAAAAAAAGGAGATGAGACTATTGAATTTACCAGCAGTGAGAAACTTCTTGGAGTAACAATTGACAACACACTGTTGACTAACATGGACTCAACAAGTTTAAAAGACCCTAAAAACGCAATTCCTTATTATACTTAACTTAAAGGAATAAAATACAACCGGTATTTGTCAATACCTATTAGGAAATTATTCCTCATCTAGACTATTGCAGTTACACAATATGGGGGGAACTTGCAACTCTGACCTATCTGACAACATACTGAAATTTAAAAAACGTGCTGCAAGACAATATATGCCCTTGATAAAGACATTGATACACCATCTGAAACATAATTTAATGATCTTAAATGGATGAGTAGAACATAAAAAGGCCATTATAATGTTCAAGATAATCAACAACATGACTTTGGAGTATTTACGAGATAATTTTACCCCTCTATGCTCACAATCAAATAATTCTTTATATATACCAAAACCAAAGTTAGAAACATATTGCAAAACTCTTATATATTCTGGATCCAAATTCTGGAATACCCTTCCAAACCATGATAAAAATGCTTCATCGGTTCAAGAATTTAAGAGATATTATATAACATTTAAATATAAACAATCCCCTGTCACAACAAAGATAATTCTATTTTTGTCTTATAATCATTAAACTTGTATCCTCAATGCAGCCTACTTGATTCTCATCTTATAAATCATTGACTGTAATGTGGACTGTCTAAATATTTCTGTAGGGATTTCATCATTGTAAGCGTCAAACAAAACTTTATCCATTGTTAATCCAAACATGCATTAATAATTGATACAACAACAATCGTAGTTCATTAGTGTATGATGTTTTCAAAGTGTATTGATTCTGTTGAATAACTTTGTAGTATATTTTGTCATAACTTACTATTGTTAGGGTGGATATAATAGGAGGACCTCAGGGAAGATTGGATATTGTTCCAACTGTGTTTCCTCTTTAAATAAAGTGAAATTGGTAACTTTTGAAATATTCCGCAAATGCCAGTGTGGGTCAAAGTATCCAATTAATTTTTACTTTTGATTATTCTTACAAATGTATGTAGCCTTGTTTTACATGCCTTAATTGCTCTAAGTACAAAATTGACTTCCAGTATACCAGGGCAAAGATGGGAAAATGTAGAAAATGCATGTATACAGAGTCCTTCATGATTGCTGTCCTTTTGACTGCAGGTTCTCTTTAAAAACGGTACTAGAAGCTTCTGTGGTTGGCATTTTTTGACATTGAGAGGATAGTTCTAGGTCTGGTCGGCTAGGTGTCAGTATAATGTGACTGGGTAGGGTATCATACCATGTATCTGCAGCATGATATTCCAGCATGGCAGAGCACAGAATACTGCCTAAAGTACTAAAACTGTCGCAATATGACTGAAAAATTGTTGAAATCAACACTAAACACCGTACAACATGTCCTACACTAGACACTTATTTGTTGGAAGAGGATGAATTTCACAGAGTGGTCATGCGCATGACAGATTAAAAGCAGCATGTCAGGTTTTTTTCCAAAATTATAATTGGCAAAAAATCATACTTGGATGTCATACTCACTGAGCGCTTAGTGCCAAAATCCTAATGTGGTCCAGGTGCCCAGGTTAGACATTTTTTTTATTTTTTTATATTTTTTTTGTAATGGGGTACTTAGTAATATATTTCAAAAGTTTCTCGAAAAGCAAAATCAGCCCCCAAAAAGAAAATTGACAATCCCTAGAATTCGCTACCTAGTTAGTGGACAAGTTCCTCTAATTAAATCTGAATACTGTAATATCTGACCGATGCATTGAAGGAGAGTATCTGAATATTGGTTGATCCATGCACAAGAGCAGTTGCATGTATTGGAAATAGTCAACAATTTTGTTGTGTCAAGTGATTGTTCTATATCTGATGGAGTCGTACAATTTTGCTGGAAAATACATTATGAAAATTCTGTATTGAAGTATAGCTTGATTCCATATTTATACACAGTTGGTGAACAGATTTTTACTGATAATTATGTTTATGTAAAAAGTGATATTTTGAGGAATTCACGAGGAGAAATCATTCACTGTATAGCACAGCTACATAGAAACAGTAACGTTTTTTAAATATTCATATATTTAAATGCTTTTTATATAATTAAGATTACTATGAGGCTAAAAGTCCTGCTTACTTGGAGGAAAACATTTGAATGGCAATACAATAGAATGTTATTGGCAGATGTCTTTTAACAACACTTACAGGCCATAATAACAATGCTTTATTAACAGAAAACGGAATTCATTTACATAATTCCTTCACAGAATTCATTGACAGAATTCATTTACAAAATTCATTTAAATGGTTCAAGATCTAGTCTTGACATTGTTTAAAAGTATTTAAAACAACTGAAAAACAGATATTACCGGTATGCAAAACAAGATTATTTTTAGACATCTTTTCAGTTTATTGTATTTTTTTCACAGTTCTGAGTGAACAGAATATATTGAAAACCAGAAAGAAAATAATCATGGATTATATGGCGACATTTTAATTTCACAGTAGTTTCTCGTATTAGTATAAAGCTGCCATGGAAACATTGGACTATTGGTACATCTGCACTCAGTGACTGAGTGTTAGTATTGTTGTGCTCATGTAGCCTGTGTAAGGATGGGAATATTGAGATAACACGACATAACTTGTGATAATGACATACATGTTGAAATAATAAACAGTGTTCACAAGGTGGAAGACCATAATTTATAACAAAGATGATAAATTGATCATTTGTCTACAATAATTACCAGGATTCACTATAACACTATTACATCGTTAACCATGTTAATTAGTTTATCAAAGAATCATCTTTATCAAACTTGATAGAATTTATTTCAAAATCAAAATTATTTAGAACTAGGATATTAAATAGTTTATAATGTTTTAAATATAAAAAAATATGGAAAAGTAATAAGTTATCTGTTCATGTAAAGAAGAAAATAGCATTTCAAATGTTTTCGTGCGCTAAAGATCATTTTTGTGAAAAATGGAACCAGCAGACTGACAAATGTGACAAGAGTTAAAAACTGAACCAGTAGACCAAAACAATGGATTACTTGACAAATGTCACAGAGTGGAGACAGGAACCAGCAGACGACTTAATGGACAACGTAACAAATGTTTTTGATGGAACATTTATTCTATATGTGACATCAACAGGTGCCGATATACATATTGGCTATTTCATGGTGTGTATGCTGACACTGGTACTGGCAGGGTGGATCGTAGCACTTAATATTATAGTAGTTTATACGCTAACATGGCATAAAGTGTATAGTGAGGTCACGGACTACTTTGTGGCATCACTGTCAATTGCAGACTTGTTTACCGGCTTTATCTTATTTTACATTACAGCATACAGTTTAACGCAGTATCAGAACTTCTGGGAATGTTTGTTTCGATTTGGTTTGACCTACGTGGTGTCGCAGAGTTCTTACATTCACCTATTAGCTATTACCATCGACAGATACGTTAAAATCATTTACCCATTTTATTACATGAAAATGTTTACTAAAAAAACCGTTGTTTGTATATCTTCGACAATTTGGGTAATTTCATTCATAATTGGGTTACTTCCCTTGTTTGGATGGCGACATCAAGGAAAAGGCACTGATACGGTATGTCGATTTTTTGGAGTACTGACCAACAGTTATTTCGTATTCAATTTAATTCTGAGTGCTGTCATTTTAAGTGTCACAGTGTTTCTACATGGTAAAATTATCTATGTGGCAAGAAGAAAGCACAATGAAAATCTGGCCCAGGTGCCAGCACATGTAAGGAAATCTAAAATGTCAGGGATTGATAAGCATGCCTGGCGATTGGTGAAGACTATTGGACTGGTGGTTATCGTGTCCAATTTGTGTTGGCTACCAGGAGGTATGTATATTTGGAGATTTTTTTTTTTTTTGAATGGATTTGAATTCAAGTTCTTGGATGAAGCTCGAACCCAAAACCTCAGTGGGGACAGTTAAGTAATTTTAAGACAATGACTTGGAACATTCTTTCACAGACGACCCCCAGGATACATATATATACATATGCATATACATATATATATATTGTATGAACTTGGATTTAATGATGCCACCATTTTTAACACATTATAAGTCATCAAACAATGACCAGTCAGGGTTAATGGTGGAGATGAATGTATTTATGAAACCAAATACCTGAATCAGAGATTAAATTACGTCAACAAATAAATGACACATTTTGCTACTTATAACAGTTGTTAGGACTGGGGGTAGATAATTACACTAACTTATTTTAGCTCCATTGCAAAGTGAGCTTATATGAACCTCTCTCGAGTCTGCTGATCTGTTAAATAAATAGTAAATGTAAACTTTTCCTGAGTGATGTGATAAAATGAATCTTACATTCATGCTCATTTATTATTTAATTTATTAAACTCATTTAATAAATTAAATAATTGCATACGAATGTAAGATCCTCCATGATATGTGGGGTATGGGGCCATTCCACAATTTTCTGTATTATAAAAGCCTCACTAGTTCACATTTTATATTTCAGTGGCCCTTCTGCTCCTCCATATAAGTGGCATGCTGGATCATGTGTCCGTTGAGACAAAAGGAGACTTCATCACATACAGTGGTCTTGCCGTGTTCCTGAATTCATTAATAAACCCTCTTATCTATGCCGCCAAGATAAAAGTTGTGAACAAGCGATTCAGGAAGATTTTTTGTTGTTGTTGCAAAGGACAAGGAGTTTACCGCCCTGTTAGTAGTCAAAGGGAGACAACTGAGTTGTAATTCACATCTAACCTTGTTTACATTGGCACCATATTTATTGCCACTACCATAAAAGGTACTAAACAGAATATTTGAATATGTTGTTGTTGTTATTGTTGTTGTTGTATGCTGTTTAGTGTCCCTTTCAACAATTTTTCAGTTTTTATGGTGATGGTGTTTACTCAAGACAGTATTCTAGGTACTGCCACTTTGGAGTATCATGCCACAGACACATGGTATTATATCCCACTGAGTCCCATTATACTGACACCAGCCTGACCAGACCTAGAACTATCCTCTAAAAGCTGAGCGACAAGCGAGGAAGATTCTAGTACCATTTTTCTAGTCTTTGGTATGACACGACCTTCTGCACATGAGGTGGATGCTCTGCCTCTAGACAAATGCTGTGGTTATATATTTGAATATGATCAGCCAGGCAGAAAAAAGAAATAAAATATTGTAATATTTCCAGTATGTTTTTTCCATTCTAATGATACAGTTTATACTTAAATTAAACAAAATTACCTTATTCAAACACAATCTTAAAGTAGTAGGTAATGAAGACATGTTTAGGGATGTCAATGAAATATGCTTTCTTGAAACAATAGCTAATACAGGTTTTTTTGTTTTTTTTAATGGGGTTTAATGCCATTTTTAACACATTTCAGGTTATATATGGCATATCCAGTTTTACTGGTGGAGGAAGACCTCAGACTGAGTCAGACTGGGTAGAACCACTGTCCTTCCGCAAGTAACTGGAAACTTTCTCACATAAAGTTTTTGGAGCGAGCGGGACTCAAACCTACAACCTTAGCAGTAAGAGGTTAGTGATCTTGAGAGGGTGCCTTAGACCACACTGCCACGGAGGACCCTAGCTAATACAGACCTTAGTTTGGAAAGTCAATGACACATACATTCTCAAGAAAGTAAGCTGAAGAAAGACTCTGTAATTAATCCACAAGGATACTCTTGGAAAAGCCAAAAACAAACTACCCACAAGAAATCACATACATTGTACTCATAAAGACAAGCAAAGAAGATGATATGAAGATAAAACCAACCTTCAACAGCATGGCTTCTCCAACTCTTATGGAGGATTCCAGTGTCCTCATGAAGTTGGGATCGGATGCCTTGACAATTTTAAGTTTAGAACCTTCCATTTCTTGTATCCAACTGAAACGAATATCGCAATATATCAATCAATCATTCTGCTAACACAATGACAAATAAATTACTTTTATTCAACATTTTTTGTCTGAGTAATTTCTTCATGCGTTATTAAATTAAAATGGTCAGATATGGAAAATGATCAACAATAATTATCTGATTTAGCCAGTTTAAGACTTTTGGTCATCATGATTTTATGACTATATAACTACTGTTTGTTTTGGTGAGTAGGCTGTTTGCCATGCTCCTATCTACCTACTCAAATTGTTGCGCATTCATTTTGTTTATAGGATTTCTGACAATTTTTTGTTAAGAAGTCATAAAAAAGTTACCAACTCACATGAAGAATACTTGGTTGCAGTACAACAAACAATTTTTTTAAGATAGCCTGATCCATTGAAAAATTCAGAATTAAGAATTGACATATAAGCAAAAAGCCAATGAACAGACAAACGATAGACATAAGGTGAGACTTTGGCTGAGGTAAGCAAAAAATATTGAACAATTATCAAAATACGATAAAAATGAGCCTGGAAAGTTTACATTTTCAATGTTGTTAAAAATTGTCAACCAAATTAAACATGATTTTCAATGAAATTTACCTAAACATCACATGCTGGTATAGTTAGAAAGACATGAACTGTAAATTGATAAATAGAAATAAACAAATTTAACACAATAAGATAGAACAATATAAAACAAGCTGTTGGAGGACAGGCCAATATTTTCACATTATCATCAACTTAATCCAAGTCAGAGGTTAGAGTTCAATATCTGACCTCATTGACCCTTGACATGCCAAATGAGAAAAAAATATAACAAGAGGGCCAAGATGGCCCTATATCGCTCAACTGACTGACCTTGAGTCACCCAACATAAGTAGATTATATAATACATGAACACTCAAAATTCCAGAAAACTGAGATGGGCAAATAGAATTTTGATTTGTTTTGAAGATGTAACAGATCGTAGAAATGTTCAAACTTCGTAGAGGTTCACCCATGGTTAATGTCAGTGAAATTACATCAAAATCAGGTCAGTAGATTCTGACAAGAAGGCTTCTGAAGTTTTACTATAGATGCTAAGTCTTCAAACTAAGATAAATATCCACTTCCAGCACAAAACTAACCTGTTATGTTCGAGAATGGTTTCAAACTAAAGCATCAGAATAAACTATTGTGCATGAAACAATCTGCAGTTCCAGCACAATAAATATTCCTATGAGTTTCAAACACAAGCCTTCCCAAAGTATATCACTTGAAAGAATCTTTGTTGCAGTGCACTCTCCCCCAAAAACAATTCAGCTCCTCCTCCAAGATTTCAATTACATTTTGACACTGAAAATCTTAAGCAGACTTCTTGCTGTGATGTAACTAGCTAAAAATATGGTATTGCTTTAATATGAAGCAGTAAACCATCCCTGAGTGAATGATAAAAACTCTGACTTTTATATTCAGAAATAAACCTACTTTAAAATGGTTAATGATATTTAAATAATATTAAATCACTGATTATAATTGTATCATTCATCTTTCTATGATGAATTATCTTTTAAAACTTATATCTAGTATAATATTGTATAATTATAGCAAAAAAAAAGTTTATTTAAAGTGTTTATTACCTCTTCTTATAATAATTGCTATATACAGACAAAACAGGGGGAGTAATTTGACATAAAAACTAACCCACACCCTGGCTGCCATGTTTTTTGACGAATCAAGATGGCTTGAACAAACTTGGTAGAGAGTCACCCAAGGAACATTTCTGTTAAATTGTTTTAAAATCGAGCCAGTAGTTTCTGACAAGAAGATTTTTTAAGTTTTTACTATAGCTTACATTGTAAACTAACCCCACCCCCTGGCTGCCATGTTTTTTGACGAATCAACATGGCTTAAACAAACTTGGTAGAGGGTCACCCAAGGAACATTTCTGTGAAACTATTTTAAAATCGAGCCATTAGTTTCTGACAAGAAGATTTTTTAAGTTTTTACTATAGCTTATATAGTAAACTAACTCCACCCCTTGGCCGCCATGTTTTTTTACCAATCAAGGTGGCTTGAACAAACTTGGTAGAGGGTCACCCAAGGAACCTTTCTGTGAAATTATTTAAAATCGAGCTAGTAGTTTCTGACAAGAAGATTTTTAAAGTTTTTACTAATCAAACTTGCCCCCCCTGGCGGCCATGTTTTTTGAAGAATCAAGATGGCTTGAACAAACTTAGTAGACAGTCACCCAAGGAACATTTCTGTGAAATTATTTTAAAATTGAGCCAGTAGTTTCTGATAAGAAGATTTTTTAAGTTTTTACTAATTAAACTTGCCCTGCCCCCTGGCGGTAATATTTTTTGACAAATCAAGCTGGCTTGAACAAACTTGGTAGAGGGTCACCCAAGGAACATTTCTGTGAAGTTATATCAAAATTGGTCCAGTGGTTTCAGAGGAGAAGTTGTTAGAAGCTAAAAGTTAACGACAGACGACAGATGACAGCCGACGGACGACAGACGATGGACATCCGGCGATCACAAAAGCTCACCTGTGAGCCTTGGCTCAGGTAAACTAAAAATCAGATAAGCTTGCACAGCAATCAGCTATTCATAAACATTATACAAGCAGCAAATTGATAAATAAGAAAAAAACAAATTTAATGCAATAAGAACTACATAATACAAGAGCTGTTGGAGATTATTTTTGCACTGGTAACAAAGCCAGGTTTCAATAGCATATCCGGCCCCATGACCATTTAGTGGCCTTCACCGAACCGATACGAGTTATCAACTCACTACAACCCGTCCTCATTACTTGAAGCCTCTTAATGATATGGGTGAAGTAATACTTACGCGGCAGCTTGACCCTGGGGGTCTATAAGCAGGGGCCATTTGTTTCCTTTCTTCACCATGATGGCATTGGCAGTGGAGTGAGTATCCAGGGGCAGACCTTCATTTTGCCAGATTAAAACCTGAATAAATGGTGCATATAAATAACCAAATAGCTGACAAAAAACAAATCTTGACATAAAACACAGGCTGTTAAAAATTCAGAGCTGCAAATGCTTATGTAACGAATTATAGATAGGAAACTTCTTTATCACATAATTACAGTGCAGGAGTGTAATAAACTATGACATATTTTTTATATCATCCTGGTGTAATATCACTTCTGATTGATCACATGATGCTTTTTTCTGAAGAACTCAGCCTTTGTACCAGTATGTAAAATCTTGAACTACTTTCTGACTTGCCCGAATAGATAAATGACATCAATTTCTTAGGATAAAATGTTGTTATTTTGAGACATTACTTCATATGATGATATGGCTGATTTATTCGCGATTCTTAGAAGGGTGATCATTCTGTTATGTGAATAGTAAATGTACCTTTTTCCTGAGTTATGTGACAAAAAGAATCTTACATTTGTGTTTATTTGTTATCTAATTCATTAAACTCGTTGGCAAAAATGATTTAATGCTCAACAAAGACTCACATAATAAATTCTTGCCACTCATTAATAAATTCAATAATAAATGATCATAATAAATAAGCACTCATATAAGATTTTCTATTTCTCTACTAAATGACGATTATTTTTTTCAATTTAAAGGAAGTATATCAGGATTTTTCAAAATTTTAAAAATTGACAAAAAAGCATGTTTTTCCAATACAGTTAACCTATATAATATGCTCTGAATCTGTATAGCCACAAGGATGTCTAGTTATACACGGCAAAATACGGATTTCCTAGCTGGTCCATGCATCAAGGTTAGACTAATATAGATTTCCCACTTAAAATAGCAAAAGATTTTTGTCACTTTTTAGGTGAATGGAAATATCAAATCCTTTGTATTTTATCTATTAATGTTAATGAGATGCTTTGTATCGTTTTTAAATAAAAAATATTTTTTTTTAGAAATTTATAGCAATTCCTCCTGATAGTAAAGTACCTGATGGGCCTCCACTGTATTCTTAATAAGGTCAAACGTCTTCATTATTGGAATATTTGATTCCTTGCATGCCTCCACCCACTTGTTTATTAACTGCTTCCGGTACGTTGCTGTGAATGGACCGATGTAACAGACACTTGCTGCGGCAACAAGGGTGTCTCCCACAATGCCTTGCAGTTTAAAGTCCAGCTCATTCACAGATTCCGCCCACCTCACCTGTAATGAAAATGACATTTTGTAAAGCATATCTTGCAGGGCACACATGTCTGTGATGAATTCATTTTAATCACTTTCTAGCATAACATCAATTTTAATAACCATGCTGAGATATTAACCTCCAATGTAGATATATTAATCTCTCACGTGGGTATTTACCTCCCATATGGATAAATTAACCTCCCATGTACATATATTAATCTTTCATGTGGATATTTACCTCCCATGTACAGATATAACCTCTCATGTGGATATTTACCTCCCATGTGGATTTATTAACCTCCCATGTGGAGGTATTAACCTCCAATGTGGAGATATTAACCCCCTATGTAGAAATATCAACCAGCCATGTAAAGATATCAACCTCCCATGTGCAGATATAAACCTCTCATGTGGATATTGACCTCCCATGTAGATATATAAACCTCTCATGTGGAGATATTAACCTCCTATGTTTATATATTAACCTCAAATATGGACAATGACCTCTTATGTGGAGATATTAACCTCTCATGAGGAGATATTAACCTCTGAATTAGATATAATAGCCTCCCATGTAGAGATATTAACCTCCCATGTAGAGATATTAACCTTTCATGTGGATATATTTACCTCCCATGTAGAAATATAAACCTCTCATGTGAAGATATTAACCTCCCATTTGTATATATTAAACTCCCATGTGGATATAGTAGCCTCCCATGTAGAGATATTAAACTCCCATGTATAGATATTAGCCTCTGATGAGGACATAGTAGCCTCCCATGTAGAGATATTAACCTCACATGTAGAGATATTAACCTCTTATTTGGAGAGATTTATCTCCCATGTAGATATATTACCTCTCATGTGGAGATATAAACCTTTGATGTGGCGATATTAACCTCCCATGTTGAGATATAAACCTCCCATGTTGATATATTAACCTCAAATATGGACATTTACCTCTTGTGTTGAGATATTAACCTCTCATATGGAGTTATTAACCTCCCATGTAGATATATTAAATTCTCATGTGGATATTTTAGCCTCCCATGTACAAATAATAACCTCTTTAGTGGATATAGTAGCCTCCCATGTAGAGATATAAACCTCCCATGTGGAGATATTAAGCTCAAATGTGGAGATATCAACCACCCATGTAGATATATTAACCTCTCATGTGGATAAAGAAGCCTCCTATGTAGAGATATTAACCTTCCATGTAGAGACATTAACCTCTATTGCGGATATAGTAGCCCCCCATATAGAGATATTAACCTCCCATGTAGAGATATTAACCTCTTTTGTGGAGATATTAACTTCCCATGTAGATATATTAACCTCTCATGTGGATATAGTAACCCCCATATAGAGATACTAACCTCCCATGTAGAGATATTTACCTTTCATGTGGAGATATTAAACAACTCAAATGTGGAGATATTAACCTCCCATATAAAGATATCAACCTCTGATGTAGATATATTAACTTCCCATGTAGATATATTAACCTCTGATGTGGATATATTAACCTCAAATGTGGAGATATTTATATCCCATGTGGAGATATTAACCTCTCATGTGGAGAGATTATAATAATTCTATTACAGTAAGTATAAGTGGAACACAAAATACATTTTTAAAAAATCAATTCCAAACTACACAAAAACTTTACCCCAAGGTTTCTGCTTGAATAATCAATATAATAAAATATGAAGCAGGTTATAGTTTAAAGATGAATGGTGAACATCATTCCATAAAATGATAAATGTAAAACTTTTAACAAGAGCTTCAATTGGGTCTAAGTCATTTCTTTTCCAAATTTTGGACTAAGCTTATGAAGAACTTATAGATGAGATAAATTAGAAATATCTGATTTCCAATAGAATTTTCGAGTAAAAATCAAAGTCCCCTTACTGGACTTCAATGAACCCCTGCTCTTTAACTTGATTAAAAATTGAAACTCCTACTCATAGGGACAATTTAAACCAAATATGAACCATTTTGGCTTGCAGTTTTGGAGAAGATTTCTTTGCTCAGGTGAGCTGAAAATCTATGTAAGTTTATTTAAAAAACATTTAAAAATCCAAGGCTCAGCAGCGAGTTAGTGCACCTTGCAGAACTCCTTGTTTTTAATCTCACCTTTTCATCAGCAAGTGCACCAATAAGTACTTCAGCTCTCTTTAAGCGTAGTTCTGTGAGCCTTTTGTGTTCCTTCAGTGATTCTCTCTGGTTTACACTCTCCTGATACTTGTCTTGTAGTGTGTTCAGGTGGTCCTGAATCTGTATTTACAGCAACAAGCACTTTTTTTAAGACATTTCTACTTGACCTAATGGACCTCTTTTTAAACTTTTATCTTTTTATTTTACATCAGTTGTGAAACAAGTTTTTACAACTTAGACAAATCTCACTTGAAGTTTTCTTGGATAGAAGCAGTACTAAGCATATATGGATAAAATGTCTTGGTCCAGGATACCACACACATCTGTGGCAAGGTTCGAACCCACGACCTTCTCGGTGCTCTAACACTTGATCATGCATTCCACATGAGACCTCTAGAACATAGATTAACTAGACTACTTGGATTGAAAGTCTGAATTCTTTTTCTATAATTTTTTTTAATTAGGTTTTATGCCATATTTGGTAACACCGACAAGGGATTAAAAATATGTCTACTTAGGCAGAGTCTTACCTTTTTGAGACTAGCTTGCTTTTGTGCCAGACTGTTCTGGGCAAGTTTGAGGGCTTCCCTTGCCTCCTCCACTCGCTTCTGCTTGGGCTTCACCATCTGTAATCAAACATTGCATCTCGACAGATTAATACATGTATATGCAAAATACTTTACACACTTTCCCTTATGTTGTGCTTTCTTTTTTTATATTTTTATTCAGTAAATATTTCTTGTGAGCAATTCATTTTAGGAATGAAATGTATTTGTTGAAGGTACAAATTAACATGTAGCCTGTACGTAGAAAATGAACCAGTGCGTGACATATACATAAACTTTGTTGCACATAGCTTTATATCTTTTGATTGATTGACTGAATATTTAGCATAATTTTTATGCCATCGAGGGCTTACAGATGATCAGTTAACCTAACCACTCTTTCCTAGGATTCTGGGAACCAGTACTCAAGCACACCCCATCTCTGCAAGAAACTGTTAACTTTCCAGCATGAAACACAACAAGACAAATGATAATGAGATGAATGGCATATATCAATCATCACAGAGACTGTGGGTGAGCGAGAATTCAAACTCATGATCCCTGAATTTATAGTCAGACACGCTACAGACTTAATCAGGCCTGGCTATATCTTATGATAGTTCAACAAAATGAAGTTACATTTATATAATTATTGATATTCTCTCTTAGGTTCTCATTGCACCATTTCCAATTATTTAACAAATGTAAACTGGTAAATAATATGTTGCATTGCTATGTAGAAGTTGCTAAACAAAACAGCCAATATAACACCACTTGTATACTTCCTGTTGCTTTGTGATGTCATAAAAAGTTAATTATTGGTAGAGGTCAAGGTCATCCGGCAGAAAGGCCTCATGCCTTTGAGTAGTACTTATCATCAAAAAATGTACATGTAATTTGGTAATCCTGAACAAAACAGATTCAAACAAACTACTGGGCTAAACACAAAGCAAGAGGCCCAACAGGGCTACTGGAAACAAACTGCTACAAGAAACTGTCTTGGTAAGTCCCCCCCCCCCCCCCTAAGTATTGTGCAAGTATAAGATTTCTTGAAAAATGGAGGGGATATTGCGTCTACAAGTAAAAGGTTAACAGACTGACAATTTTACAATGACATAAGCCCTGTTCGCTTTTGGCCAACCCTTTTAGGTGACCTCCATAAAATGCTTCATGTAAAATATCTCGGATCTATGGCTTGAACTTTTAGAGAAAACAATTTTTAAAATTTTCCTTAAAATGTGCTTATTAGTCCTGTGGCGGGGGCATTTGTGATCGAATCATGCTGATTCAAGAACTCGTCTAAGATCTTATAGTTATATAACTGCTGTGCAAGTTTGGTTTAGATTCAATGAAAATGGGAGTGATATTGTGTTTAAAAGAAAATTTAACCTTTTTCCTATATAACTCTATGTAAAACTGTGACCCCCTGTAGTGGCCCCAAATTTTACAAGGGGAACTCGATTTCAACAACCCTTTTAGGGGACCTCCATACAATGCTACATGTAAAATATTTAAGATCTATGGCTTGAACTTTTAGAGAAAATGTTTTTTAAAGTTTCCTTTAAAATGTGCTTATAAGCCCTGTGATGGGAACATTTGTGGTTGAATCACACTGGTTGAAGAACTCATCAGAGATTTTGTGGTTATATCAATGCTGTGCAAGTTTGGTTAAGATTTGTTGAAAATTGGGGATGCTATCACATCTACAAATAAAGATTAATGAAGTGACAACAAAGGACAATTTACCATGACATAAGCCTTGAATGACATGCCTTGTAAACTTGACTGACATATCCGGTAAACTTGACCGACATACCTTGTAAACTTCATTGTAATGTTCCAGAGCTAGTACCCATTCACAGATAGAGCGACAGGCTACAGATACTTTCCCTGCAGACTCTGGATTGAAATCTGGATGCTTAGAATATCTCTTCAGTTTGTTGAAAACCTGAAAATTAACATTCATTTTTCTGTAAGTCATATTTTATGCTTTAATGTAAAGGCTGGTTAAACTAATAAAATGTTGATATCTTAAAATTTAAATCGTTTAAAAAATGCTAAAAATGTCTTAAAAAAATAAAATTATTTTTAAAATGGATAAAAGGCATCTCATTATCAACATCTGAATGGTTTGTACATCAAATTCACCAAAAACATGCCAAATTGATATTTTAATTATAGTGGTTAACTTGAAATGAAATCCCCATTCTAAAAATAGACAGCAATTCAATACTGCTTGAAGACTTTCACATCATCATTCGGACTCTTTCTAAGATGTAATCATTTTTATTACATATAAACCTGAATAACAGATCAAACTAAAATCAAACTGAAATCATGTGACTCATTTAATATGTCACAAAATATGCCATTTCAGGCAAGAAATCTATTTTAGTCTATCCTGGGTGCATATCCCAAGTTAGGAAATCCCTTTTTAATTATTGTTTTGGCATGTTTAAATAGATATCCTTCTGGCAATAGGGAGTCAGTGAGAATATATACAGGCATGATAATAATATTGGGGAAAAAATGCTTTTTAACTAATTTTAAATTTTTGAAAAATCCTGATAAACTCCCTTTAAAGTGTTCAGATAGTGTAATGTCTGACTGTGGGAATGCTGCCAGTGTAATGTTTGACCGTGGGAATGCTGCCAGTGTAATGTTTGACCAAAGGAATGCTGCCAGTGTAATGTCTGACTGTGGGATTGCTGCCAGTGTAATGTTTGACTGCGGGAACGCTGCCAGTGTAATGTTTGACCGTGGGAATGCTGCAAGTGTAATGTGGGAATGCTGCCAGTGTAATGTTTGACCATGGGAATGCTGCCAGTGTAATGTCTGACCGTGGGAATGCTGCCAGTGTAATGTTTGACTGTGGGAATGCTGCCAGTGGTATGTTTGACTGTGTGAATGCTGCCAGTGTAATGTCTGACCGTGGGAATGCTGCCAGTGTAATGTTTGTCCGTGGGAATGCTGCCAGTGTAATGTTTGACTGTGGGAATGCTGCCAGTGTAATGTATGACCGTGGGAATGCTGCTAGTGTAATGTTTGATTGTGGGAAATCTGTCAGTGTAATGTCTGGCCGTGGGAATGCTGCCAGTGTAATGTTTGACCATGGGAATGCTGCCAGTGAAATGTTTGACCGTGGGAATGGTGCCAGTGTAATGTTTGACCATGGGAATGCTGCCAGTGTAATGATTGACTGTGGGAATGGTGCCAGTGTAATATTTGACTGTGGGAACGCTGCCAGTGGTATGTTTAACTGTGGGAATGTTGCCAGTGTAATGTTTGACTGTGAGAATGCTGCCAGTGTAATGTTTGACCATGGGAATGCTGCCAGTGTAATGTTTGACTGTGGGAATGCTGCAAGTCTAATGTTTGACCCTGGGAATGCTGCCAGTGGTATGTTTGACCGTGGGAATGCTGTCAGTGTAATGTTTGACCCTGGGAATGCTGCCAGTGTAATGTTAGACTTTGGGAATGCTGCCAGTGTAATGTTTGACCATGGGAATGCTGCCAGTGTAATGTATGACCGTGGGAATGCTGCCAGTGTAATGTTTGATTGTGGGAAACCTGTCAGTGTAATGTCTGACCATGGGAATGCTGCCAATGTAATGTTTGACCATGGGAATGCTGCAAGTGAAATGTTTGACCGTGGGAATGCTGCCAGTGTAATGTTTGACCATGGGAATGCTGCCAGTGTAATGTTTGACTGTGGGAATGGTGCCAGTGTAATATTGACTGTGGGAATGCTGCCAGTGGTATGTTTAACTGTGGGAATGTTGCCAGTGTAATGTTTGACCGTGAGAATGCTGCCAGTGTAATGTTTGACCGTGGGAATGCTGCCAGTGTAATGTTTGACCGTGGGAATGCTGCCAGTGGTATGTTTGACTGTGGGAATGCTGTCAGTGTAATGCTGGACCCTGGGAATGCTGCCAGTGTAATGTCTGACCATGGGAATGCTGCCAGTGTAATGTCTGACCATGGGAATGGTGCCAGTGTAATGTTTGACCGTGGGAATGCTGCCAGTCTAATGTTTGACCGTGGGAATGCTGCCAGTGGTATGTTTGACCATGGGAATGCTGTCAGTGTAATGTTTGACCGTGGGAATGCTGTCAGTGTAATGTTTGACCCTGGGAATGCTGCCAGTGTAATGTCTGACCATGGAAATGGTGCCAGTGTAATGTTTGACCGTGGGAATGCTGCTAGCATAATGTCTGACCGTGGGAATGCTGCCAGTGTAATATTTGACCATGGGAATGCTGCCAGTGTAATGTTTGACCGTGGGAATGCTACCAGCGGAAACAAATGCAATGAGAGTAAAACAATTGGTTATTCACAAAAGCAAGTAGGAATTGAAACTTCTGTTTTTGAATGCGGCTTACTTCCACATTCAACACAGCATTGGTTACATACAGCACTCAGTTTTAATGGTTTTAAGGAATACCAGTCTCCTTCTGAAAACAACTGGCAAACATTCTCACATAAAGGTTTTTGACACAGCTGGGCTTGAACCCATAACCTTAATGGTTAGAGGTAACTAATCTTGAGACAGCGCCCTAGACCACCTGGCCGCAGTGGACCCCAGACTCAAAATTAATTTATTAACAAGTCTAGTCAAATATGTTTGATGATTGTTAACAAGGTTTTTAAAAAATGTTTTATTTTCTCCAATTGAAAGCTTTAATAACTGTAGAGAAACTTGCCGTAAATCCTTGTAAAAATAAACAAAATTTTACCCATTCTGAATTGAGTATGAAATTGCTTCTTCAATAAAATGGTCTATTAAGCAAGTGCTCACATTTTTATAAAGTTCAATAAATGCATTTAAAGCAAAAGTTTCCCAATTTTAATGAAAACGTCACTAAAATTCCCAGGTCCAAGAGTATGGGTCATCTTCCCAAAATGGTGAAAAAAACAACAATTGAAGCTATTCATGACACTTCTAAGTTTACTTAGCAATCAAGCTAAAATAAAATTTGTACAAATGAAATAAAGAGGACAATTTAAAATTGATCCAATGAGTGGGTTACCCTGTCTGGGAGACTGTTCTTGTCAAAATTCAGCAATTTCTTGAGGAAATTTGCATCTCCCAGCATTGACTTAGATGTCTGCCATTCTGGTTTCTTCTGGAAGAGCACACAGACTGCATTCATCACGTTGGTGACCAGCATAGGGGGACTTATGTACACTCGGATTTCTGAGATTGAGGCCTTGTCGAGAGTCTCTAGGGACTGTACCGCCTTCTGCAGTGCTGGAACCACCGATGCAAGGTCCTTTTGACATTCCTGCAACAAAAAATATTATTTCTAAGTGGACAGATTATTTAACAAGCCAATCTCCAATCTTGACGTCACTGTATTGTTAGTACAATTCGGGTTACTGAAAGTTATCATTATTTGCCTACACAGTTGTTTCCCTTAGCACTACTGAGCATGTCTGTAGTAACTTCCACATTTACTTTCACATTCATGTCGGCTATAAGACCAAGCTGGGCTCAAAACCAGGACCTCAGAGGTGACAGGTAAATGATTTTGAGATGGCGCTTTAGACCACTCAGGATCCCCACTATAACATCAATTAAACTACATGCACATATATATATTCACTATTCAGTCAATCACTCCTTAATAGCATTCTTATAATTTGTGACCAAAAGACAACTATAAACAGGACATGGTGCATTTAAGTAATAAAATTCTAAACAAAAAATATATTTTCATTTTATCACCTTAACTCGTATTTTAATTATAGGTCTTTGATGCTTAAGTGATACATTTCCTTTCTACTTGTGCTATCTGTTTTTTCTTTCTTCAGTTTATGTTTTTTTCACAACATAGCTACCTGAACTTAATGATCAAGTTTCGGCTTTGACAGTTAATGGTTCATTTCCTTAGAACTTAATTATGATCAACTCTCTACACTTGATTCCCATGTCATATAATTCGCATTTGTTTTTTAGTAATTAGGGTTTAAGTACAAACATTGATTATAAATATTGTACCATATCAACCATCTAATGACTACCAGGTTTATGTAAATGAGTTAAAGAGTTTTAAGTGGGCCTGTACTGCCATTATAAACACATAACAGGTTAAATATGGCATGCCATTTAATTCTGAATCATGTACTGTCCATAATATGTACTGCACATGTACTGAGTACAACCATGTACAATCCATGCACTGTCCATTATGTGTACTGCACATGTACTGAGTACAACCATGTACAATCCATGCACTGTCCATAATATGTATTGCACATGTACTGTGTATACAACCATGTACAATTCATGCACTGTCCATATCACGATGGTGTCTACTTGAAAGAGTATTCCGAGTGCTGCTACAATGGAGTATTATGCTGCAGACACATAGTACCATTCCACACCCAGTTATATTATACTGACAATGGGCAGACCAAACCTAGTACTATCCTCTAAATGCCAAGCGAGGAAGTTTCTAGTACCATTTATCAAATCTTTGCCACAACCTTTGCGGGGATCAAACCCCTGACCTTCCACATGCGAAACGGAAACTTTACCAATGCAGCGGTATATTCTGGTATATGATTGTATTCTTGCAAACCAAAAGTTGAATATTAATTAAAGGGTATGATAGTCAGATAGGTGTACATAAATGTCATCACATTTTCCTTAAACATAAGGTATCAAAACCTTTGTCCATACCATTGAAAGTGTATTAGATATACCATCTAAACTGTAGTTTAATTTATGATGAATGTTGTACAAAACAATGTTTTATAAAACAAAATAATTACGTCTGCGTAGTTCTGTACAATCTGTGTCTCCTTCTTCATGATAGACTCTTCCTGTTCCACGATGTCTCGCACCTCATTCACGGCTAAACGGTCCTTCTCCAGCTGCTCTAACAAAACCTCCGTGTCCTAAAAGTAGGTGAAACATAATTACCAGTCTATGTCTGGTAAATTATAGCGGTAACACCTCAGGAAATATATTGATACTATGCAACAAAGATGCTGAAATCATTTTGTTTTGACATTTGTGTGAGTTGTCAAAGGTAACATATTTTACTGTAATAAAGGATATTTTACAGTAATAAAGTATAATTTACAATTATAAAGAATACTTTACCAAAATAAAGTATAATTTATCATGATAAAGTATATTTTATCATAATAAAGCATATTTTATCATAATAAAGAATATATATTTTACCATAACAAAAACTCTCCTTTTTTTACCATAATAAAGAATATTTTATCATAATAAAGATTTTTTTACTGTGATAAAGTATATTTTACCATAACAAATATTTGTTTACCATAATAAAGTATATTTTATCATAATAAAGAATATTTTATCATAATAAAGATTTTTTTTACTGTGATAAAGTATATTTTACAATAACAAATATTTGTTTACAATAATAAAGAATATTTTATCATAATAAAGTATATTTTATCATAATAAACAATATTTTATCATAATAAAGGTTTTTCACTGTGATAAAGTATTAAAAATATGCCTCATAGTCAGTGTCCTGAAGACAGTTTTGCTGCATAAACCTACTTACATAGATTAAATGTCATATAGATAGCCTTCATTTTAAAACACTCTTTGCCAATTAATCACTATTGAACCATAGGATTTAAATAACTTGTTTTATAAAAGGACATAAAATGCCATACAAGCAAGCCAAACAAGCCACCATTCTGATAGCCTATTACATCAACAAAAAAATGTTACAGAAGAAAACAAACAAATTACTTTTTAACTTCTCAAAACTTTGTGGCAATATTTTCTAACTGGCTCTTCTACAAACAACTGGGCCTAAAGGTTTCAGAAGCAATGAAACTTGATTGGAATCTTACCTTTTGTTTCATGACAATCTTGGGTCCGATACTGACCAGTTCCTCTGTCATAGTGCCCACTAGTGAGTTGGCTTCCGACAGTTTAAACAGCCCAACTAGCAGACGGTTCCTTTGCAAGTAGTAAATATATAAAGACGAATTAGTTTTCTGAGAAAAAAAAAAGAAATACAAGAATTTCGAGGAATAAAAGGTAACAAGGCAGTCTGAATGATAGATATATCCCCTGCCTCATGATGGAATGCGAGTAAAATTGCTTGTGTGGGACCACATAAATTCTGGATGAATTGAAATGTTACATAATGAAAGTAAGTTAAAAGTTTACAACGCGGTATAAAAGACAGCCATATCCACGCAGGTCCGGACATTAAACGGCTACCAGTCATCGACTGATTTTCTGTATGATAAATTTTTCAATGTTCACATGACTCAAGGTTTGAGTTCTGCAAAGTGTCTTGATGAGTTTGACATTTGACTGAAGTTTCATGGGGTTTTAGTAATAAAGAGGAGTCAAAAGACAACCTTGAATTGTGACCTCGACCTGAAATGGCTGGAAGTGGTTTCTGCACATTGTTTCAATAGAAAGAACAACAGAAGGATGTTACCATTCATATATCCCCATACTGCTGAGCTGCAAGGGAAAAGAAAAAGCACCGATAGGTGTACAGTCAAACCTGTATTGGCAATCACCTCTATTAAGCAGCCACTTTTCATAAGCAGCAACATTTGTTATTTCCCATTTCTATTCTTTCAGAGCAAATTAACCTGTATTAAACAACAACCTGTCTTCAAAGGCCATTTTTGCTCCTTCCGTTGTCTGGCTGCTTAAGACAGGTTTGACTGTATAGACTGAATCACTAATAGTAATTAAGTCTTGATTTGACCAAAGTTTGAAATGTACAAAAAAAAATTTTTTTGTAGGAGTAGCTCTATGGTCGGGAAAATATTTACCAAAATCTGTGCATGGTATAGGTACAAGAAAGTAAAATATGCCCATTCAATGTCTTATTTATACATTGTTATTTATCTCCCCAGTCATCATTGGCCATTTATATTGTCCAGGAAGGGATGTAAGTTCGCTTAGAATTGTGGGAGAGTTACACAACCTGTTCAATTCATACCTCTTAGTGAACAAGGGTGTGAAGTTTTATTCCATTTGTATCAAATGACTTTACCTCCATTTTTGAAAACTGGGATATTTTGCTTAATCATAGTGGTAAAATAAGCTACCACCACCAACCACCGTAACCCAAGTCACCTCATCTGGGCTTCTGATCACGGTGATGAACTTACTTGTTGTTCATGAACTCCGTCTTGTTTTCCTTGAGCATTTTGGAATACAGCCTGATAAGTTCCATGTAGCTGCTGGGAGTCGAGTAATAATGGCGTCTCATCTCGTTCCAGTACGTCACTGCCATTGTGCCTATAGTCTTGTGCATGTCCACACACATTGCTCCAACTTTCTTTTTAAGCTCCTGATTTTGTTTAAAAAGGTTGAGTATAAGCTACTTTATTTTACATTGATTGTGAAACAAGTTCTTACAACTTAAAACAAACAGCTTTAAATATTCCTTGAAATAACCATTACTAAGCATATGTGGATAAGGTCTTGTTCAAGGACATGGTACATGGCCCTGGCATGGGACTAACCCTATGACCTCTGATTTATAGAGGTTAAAATGGAACAGGCTTCTGTTTCACCAACAAAATTATACTTAAATACATAAACACCTAAATCTAAGAAAAGCAGCCATGTGATCATGATTTTAGACTGGTTCCAGTAAAAAACATATGATGTCAATGACATTGATTATATAATAGATAAATAACATCAAAACTTTGTTAAGTCTTTAAGTTTTAAGTAAAATATTGATGAAACAGAAGTCAGGTGACAGTTTGTAATGCTCTAGGATATTGCTATAATCGATATAATTTTTAAAATTCACACTCAGAAAATGCATGATGCATGTTCTTGTCAGTAAAACTTCCTACTTGTGAACATTTGATCTAATTTCAAACAGACTGGGTTTCAAATTTACTCATGTATGTCACTCATGCTACTCAAATAATAATCCGAATATCAGTCTCATTTCATACATATCAGTCATAAGCATCTCAGAAGCTTTTACCGAGATTCTAGGGTGAGATTATAACTGTTTTGGCAGTAATGCCAATTTTATGCCCAAACAGTTGTTCTGATTAACAGAATTTTTTGTTCATGCTGAAAAACCACACGAAACACGTTTTCTTGCATACAATCTTAACTATCTTTATTGTTAGCTTTTTATTCCAGTCTAATTTTTTATAGTAGCGCAAATTATCATAGTACTTGTGACTGAACATGTCATAGCAGGAGATATTTATAAATGAGAATGTCACAGCGCGAGGAGGATAGGATCAGTGTATGGAGGAGGTGTAGGATGAAAAATCTGAACATGTTAAAAATATGTGGAAATCCTTGTCGGATATGCAAGATAAAAATATCTCGCACCAGTAAAATGGCAGATATTCATATATAGTATGCAAGAATTAAATATATATTGTGGAACATATTTATTTCTCATGTTGACTGTATTACTACTTCAAATTCGTAACAAAGTTATGCTTATTGAATACTGCCAGCGAAAGCCCGAAAGAAGCTTGGATAAAGAATTCTTGTGTCATAGCATGTTACAGTAAGTATTTATGTATCTACTTTAATATCCGTATCCTTGTCTGCTATGAACTCTGCATTCTCAAAAAACACGTCTGCTACACTCAACATTGCCTCGTCATCCCACTCATCATACCAGTCTATTGTACAACAGTTGATCAGGGCTGGATTCATCCGGCAGCGCTGTCTGAACCGTCCACCTGCTGGACTGAGTGCTAAGACAACGTGGAGATTTTGGCGGACACGCTGTATGAAGAAGTTGAAGACGTCATGACGAGTGTCCGGAACGTCGGCTTGTGTAGCATCCTGTTTCAAATCCATCGTAATTCCGTCCAGCTCCTCATTGTCAAACAAGTCTGGTACCTCACCAGAGTTCAGAATGCAGTTTATGTCTTCGAGAAAACTCTCCTATTGCGTATAAAAATGTAATTAATGTAAATGTGAAGGGGTAAAAGAATAGTTTTAACCACATGCCTATGAGAAATAAAATGATAACTTTCCCACTTGAATCAGTAGTAAGAGACAGATGACAATGTGACCCACTTTCATATATCAATCATCACGGAGACAGTGGCGAAGCAGGAATTTCAACTCACGAGTCCTGGACTAATAGTCAGACACACTACTGACTGAGCTAACTGGACCCGACTTTATCAGAAAGTGAGAAAATAGTAAAAGCCACCAGCAGAAATAACCTCCCATTTACAATTTCTCAAAGAAAACCATCACAATTTCAAAGTGTTCTGTATGTTAAATTGTTTTAAATATATTGAATTTGTTTATATCTTACAGTATGTTTCGTTAAATCTTCTTTATTTGTATTTTTTTTTTTTAAACTGTGCCTAAAGAATACCATTACCTACATCTCAG
This sequence comes from Panopea generosa, assembly GCA_029582155.1. Lineage (NCBI taxonomy): Eukaryota > Metazoa > Mollusca > Bivalvia > Adapedonta > Hiatellidae > Panopea > Panopea generosa. Next base: position 65,539,536 of record CM055897.1, read on the forward strand.
AGAAAAATTCGAATTTGAAATATCATACCTTGACAATGTCAGCATCAGTGAGAAGGAATATCATCTTTTCTCCTTTAACTCCACTTTGTAAGTAGACTTTCTTGAGGTCATCACGGAATTCTACCATTCCATAACCCCTATGTAGAGTAAGTTTGAACAACTCGCTACCAGCAATGAAGCTGGCCAGATGTGCCACAGTGGACTTCCCACACCCATCAAGGCCAACCTGACAAAACAATTATAACTTTTCAGCATTGCAAATTTTGTTTTAACAAACAGGAAACAAGATAGAAAATCTAAGATTAGTCCACCAAACATAGATAATGCAGTGATCAATGCAGCATTTACAAAATGGATATAAATTTTAAACAAAGTCTATCAAAAACAAAAACGGTCCCAATGGGATTGGGGCTTGACTATTTTGTTTGAGAACAGAAAAATAGCATTTGTCAATGATATACTGGTAAGGCCATAATAAATTAATTGCTAGATTATCATCCCCGCTGACCCAAATATATATACCATGTTCCCCCGAATAAATACCTTCAGGGCGATGCGACTTTCATAAGGGGAACATTTATTTGAATCTGAGAAATAAAATAATAAAATAAAAAAAAAATAAAAAAAAAAAATAAAAATAAAATCCTCCGCCCTCCCTAAATCCAAGAAAAATTTGGATGATAATCTAGCAATTAATTTATAATGGCCTTACCTTAATTATTCAACAAATTTGATTTCTCAGATAAAAATTGATTAGAGGCCATTTTTTAAAATGGAGCGTTTATTAAGAAAAATAAGATACCCAGATCAGATGGACAGTTAGATGCAGATTAATCCATGTCTACATTGTATGAAAATTAAATTGATGTGAGCTATCAATCAAAGAAAGTGATAATCCAATCAGTGATCAATACTGGTTGCTAAGCAGCCATTTTCCTTAGATAACCTAACGGTCACTAAGTAAACACCTCTTTGCTTGTTTTTACTTGGACAAACAATGCTACGTGGCTAGAGGGTGGAGCGATTGTTGCTCCTGCATCAGGTGAATTTTGTCATTGCCATGAACAGTAAATGATGTTTAAATCCATACCAACAACATGTGACCTCCAGGCTGACTGAAGATTCTGGCAGCTCTACAGATGTGGTCCACAGCATCTCTGAAGAACACCATCTGTGATGCCTACAATATAAACATCCAAATATAACATCCATAGCTATTAAGTTTTTCACTTAGCAAAATTAGGTTTTTGGCTAGCACAATAAAGTTTTCACTTAGCATAATTATATTTTCACTAGCATAATCATGTTTTTACTAAGTTTTAGCAAAATTAGGTTTTTATGAAGCATTATAAGGTTTTCACTTAGCATAATTATATACCATTAAAATAATTATATTTCCATGAGCATTATTGTGTTTTTACTTAGCATAATTAGGTTTTAATGCAGAAAAAAAAATGTTTTCTCTTAGCAGAATTATAGTTTCACTTAGCATAATAAGGTTTTCACTTAGCATAAGTATGAACCTTATTAGCATACATTAAAAGTGATATTGCTTTTATCCAACTTGTTTATATGGATACTAGGTGTATAATATACAGCCGGTGGTATTAATGGTATTGATGGTTGAAATATATAACACAAAATGATACAGTGTTGCTACATACACTGAAAAGATAGCACATGAAGAAGATCCTGTTCTTTTGTAGGAACTTTACTAAACTTAGTGTAAGAGATATGCCTATTATACTGTCACTGACAGAAATAATAAGTTAAAATACAGGAGAAAGTCTTTTTACCATGGATGATCATCTTAAATAACAAAGACATTGCTTGTACTATATGTTCTATTAAAAATAAAATTATATTGCTTATAACAAAATTAATGATTACCAGTATAAATAAAATATATAACTGCTTACATCATAATTGATGATTATAAATATAAAATAAATTGCTTATACCAAAATTTATGATTATATATATATATGTATATATATATATATTGATTATACCAAAATGCCTGATTACTTGTATGATAATAAATATAATATAATTATAGCACTTATAACTGCATTGATTAATACAAATGTAAAGTATATTGGGTAATACCTACTTCAATTATTATACATGCAAAAGATAATGAATGAATATTAATAAAACAAGACAAGCATGTTATATAGTTTATATCAATATTAATGATAATATAGGTATATGATATTGCCTACATCAATATTAATGATAATACAGGTATATGATATTGCCTACATCAATATTAATGATAATACAGGTATATGATATTGCCTATATCAATATTAATGATAATACAGGTATATGATATTGCCTATATCAATATTAATGATAATACAGGTATATGATATTGCCTATATCAATATTAATGATAATACAGGTATATGATATTGCCTACATCAATATTAATGATAATACAGGTATATGATATTGCTTACATCAATATTAATGATAAAACAGGTATATGATATTGCTTACATCAATATTAATGATAATACAGGTATATGATATTGCTTACATTAATATTAATGATAAAACAGGTATATGATATTGCCTATACATGTATCAATATAATGATAATACAGGTAAGTATAATTACAATACAAATGATAATATTAATAAAGTATATTGTTTATACCAGATGCAAATGATAATGTTTGTACCTTTTTTGTTTGTAAAACCTGTAAACATATTACTTGATATTTTAGCATAGGTGACACTTACAATGTTACATTATATTTTTTTGCATACATTTGTAACATTTTGTAAGCATAATCAGTCAGATCTGTTCCATTAATATTGAGTAGTTTTTTCAAGTACATGAGCAGATGCTTACACCATTAACAAAATCATAAATAAACTTTGAAAGCTTAAACTTAATATCACCGGTATGACACATAAGCGTATGGTAGGTTTTAGAATTAATATGATTATTACAAGTTATAAAAATATGTTTATGTTAATACTCTGAAGCAAATAAACAAACCACCCTTACTACCTGTAAACATTAATGCCAAATTAAAAAGCAAAGCAAGGACATTTTTTATTGTTTTCTGAATGCATAGCAATCTCATTATATTTTAACAAGATTGTTTGGCACCATTAAGCAAAATTTACGTCCCAAATTAACATTAGTGCAACAACAACCATTGACGTTACAAGCATGGTCACCAAATTACACCCAAATGTTATTTTCTTTCATTGCAACCACCACAAGATTTTTGCTGCACATGGTTTCCGTGTAAGCAATATATACAGAGTACATTTCAACATGCAACACACAGGAGAGACATTAAAACATATAAACTTTTCTTTTGTAAATTTAAAGAAATTATAGAATTTTATGCTTACAGTTATTTTTGGGGGATGATTTTTGCATTATTAGCCCATTTTTTTAAAGTAATAAGAAATAATATCTTTAAATATCAAACTAAAATATTCACCCCCAATGGATAATAATTTACTTCTCCATCTCGCTACATAAAATTCAAATGTCTATGATGCATAGTTAATAGGTTTTTGTTAAAACTAGTGCAATATTTTATAAAAAATTCCAACATTTTTTTATTTTATCCTGTAATCGTTTTAAATTAGAAGAAATATATTGAATAATTGATACATTTATGTAATATTAAGTTATCAACATTTGTATTAACTTTACTTTTATTTCAAAATCATTAAATTCAGACAAACATTCAAAGAGTTATTAAAGAAATACTGAAGGTGTCACCCAAAATTTCAGCCATAAATATTGACTTGATAGCCTGCCTGGGTCTCTGTAATAAAGTCACTGGTTGTACTGATGTCATGTTAAATAAGATAACAATTTTGAATTCTGCAGAGGAAAGTAGTACATGTATTTATGTTTTTCGTACCTTAATATGATTTTGTAAAATATGATAACCAGTCATGAACAATTTCCTGGGAAGGTAGAAAAGCATTCAAATTCATTCTAAATCACTATATATTACCTAAAACTTAAAACTGCTTGGGGGTGACTAAAGCGTTGCATTTCAAATGTATTGAGTATACTAAATTATATATGTTTATACTGAAGGTCAAAGTCATTAAAACTTTCAGTATATGTTCTTACTCATCTCAAGAGTGAAAATACAGTACCACAACAAGTAATCAGACAGACAACATATAACATACAACATTGATTATGAACAAGGTCGAGACAAAATGGGGAAATGGTAGTGATGAATATTAAGGGAACATTATTTTCTTGGAGGGAGGAGGGAAATGGGGGCAAAAGTGATTTCATAAATAAAGCAACATTTAAATAATGAATTGTGGAAACATGAAGAAAAACATGACAATGACCCAGCAACATTGGATGGAAACTGGGAGAAAACACAACAGTAATACAACACTTTTGGAAGGAAAAGGGAAGAGGAAAAAAAACAACAATAACACAACACTGTTGGAAGGAATCAATGAGAGTGATGAATTAGGAAATACAAACAGGAAAACAATGATGGGTATGAAGTAGGAAATGGAAATACAGCATGGAAATATGAAAGTGATGGATTGGAAAGGAGACCGTGATGAAAATGGAAAAACTGTTGATAGGTACCGTAAGTAAAATGAATTATTTGTTGCTGACAACGACGGAAGCTGATATACAGCAGAAACATTGATTTGTGATGAATGAAAGGAATTACAATAAAAAATAAATCAAATGTTATATAAGTCACAATAAAGTGTGTATGATAGGAATTGGTTTCATTAAGTGTGCAAAAATAGGTAAATATACAGCTATGATCTCACCCATTCTTCTCCGCGGTCTACATCAAACTGATGAACAACAAACATGTGCATGTAATAGTTGTAAAAATGGTTGATTAACATAGTTAACAAGATAAATCTGATTTAAATACTCAGTGCCGGAATGGTCTACTGAACTTGTTGATCTATGGTTGCAGATCTGCTTTACATGTTCGATGGTTGATGATTTAATGATGGGTGTCTTATAATAAGTGACAGGCCATGTCTGTGCGGGGCCACCTAGTTGATAGGCAAGGTTGAAAAATAGTGTCTTGGCAAAAATACTGTCAAAGAACAGGGATCCTTGCATTCCTGGGTAAGAAATGGCTGGCTGTAGATATCAGCAGAGGATTAGGGATTCTCTAAATGACTTTCATGCTTATTTCATCATTTTTTTCATCTTTAGTATAATTTGTTGTCTTTATTCCTGGAGTACGAGCCTGGAATCATCTTTCTTATTGAGGTCATATATAATTTTCTATGCGGGTTAGCTGGGTAATACATCCAATTTATAAATCATTTAAATATTCAAGCATTAAATGTTGAAGTAATTTATCATGTATACAAACAATCTAATTAAACTTTATAATACTCTACACACTACTTAAAATATTATGTTATACATTCCATAAATCTACAAAAACACACAAACTTTAAATAAAATAGCTAAATTTTTAGTATGGAAATGCTTTACCATTTCCAGGCAAAGCTTCAAACAATGGAATATATGACTTTTGTGATATCTAATAAAAAAATACATTTCCTTTTTTTTCAAATCAAGAAAATTCTTTAAACAAACTAAAATCTACAAATCAATGATTATTGTTTTTTATGTAATCGTGGAAATGATCACAAAGTGATGGTTCTACTGACACACTTCTGGAGAGAAACTTAGATTTTAAATGCACACGCTAATTCTCACCTGTTGGTACACACCAAACTTATTCATTCTCTAAATTAGAACAATTTACAATATTTTTAGTATCAGTAGTTTAGGTTCTAAAAAATGCTGTATATGTATATAAGTTTTAGGTTACAAATTCAATTCTGACATGTTTGTTGCAATACTTGAAATCACAGACTTGTATAAGGATGAGATGGGATAAGAAACTGCCTTTGAGATTTTGTGAAGTCATGATTATTCACACAAAATCTCACAGAATCACGTGTTCAAATATTGTAGCTTCTGCTCATCACAAGAATACAAACCAAATATTTTATTTTGAAGAATGAAATTCCTCACAAAATGAGACCATTCCCAGCAATTTATGTTCAAAACTGTAGACAAAATCTTGGTATTCCCTACAACTCTCCCTCTCTCTCTGTTTTGTCTCTCTGTCTCTGCTTTTAACATCTGACAGAATGAAATTTTGATAGAACACACAAAGGGTAAAAAAGAAATTTTCAAAACAGAAATGTGCCTCACGCAGATGGTCCCAAAATGTTTTTGATAACATTAAACTTGAAGCTTTGTGGTTTACTCTGTGACACCATTTGCAAACAAGACTGCTTGGTTTTTAACCTTTCAATAGAATTTCATTAAATTTTCATTGCAATTTTGGTTGTGGGTATAATGATTTAAATGTTATCTGGAAACATTGGGTCTACCTGTAAGGAAAAGTGCATTCATGACTCACCAAAAAATCTCATTCTTTCAACACCATTTGAAACAATAAAAATTCAGAACAATCCATGCTGACACACACACACACACCAATTACCCAGTGTTAAACACAACTTGTCAAAATACGGTCACCCCACCCCACCCCAGGGAAAACATGGTACAAAAACATCATTTACAGCTGCAGTATAACATGTTATATTTTGCACCACACACTTTTTATTTTATTAATTTACATAAATTATCAAACTGATACAGCAAGTACCAAGAATACAAATGGCATCTTATAGTTGAAGACACAAAACAATCTGCAGATAGCATAATATTATAGTTTACTGCCCCGTTTAGAAGCTGAATATTGTAAACAAAACATAATATTGCATAAAACAGCTAAATATTGAATAAAACAGATGAATACGGAATTGAGCATGCAGCTACCTCATAGCAATAAATACTGCATAAAATACTTCATAGTGTTGCAGATAGCACATTAATACCCCATGAAGCAACTTAACATTGCAGAGAGCAGCTTAATATTGCAATTTAATATTGTAGACAGCAGCCAGTAGCTATATATTACAGCCAGCAGCTTCATTTTGTATACATAATAATATTGCAGACAGCAACTTAATAGTGCAGCCAGCAGCAGCCAGTAGCTTAATACTGCAGAGAGCAGCTTAATATTGCAGCCAGCAGCTTAAAATTACAAACAGCAGTCAACATCTTAATATTGCAGACAGCAGCTTGATATTGCAGCAGCAGCTTAATATTGTAGACAGCAGCCAGCAGTTTAATACTGCAGAGAGCAGCTTAATATTGCAGCCAGCAGCTTAATATTGCAGACAGCAGCTTAATGTTGCAAACAGCAGCTTAACATTGCAGACAGCAGCTTAATAATGCAGCCAGCAGCCTAATATTACAGCCAACAGATTAATATTGCAGCCAGCAGTTAAATATTGTAGTCAGCAGCCAGCAGCTTCATTTTGCATCCAGCAGACTAATATTGCAGCTAGCAGCTTAATATTGCAGCCAGCAGTCTAATATTGCAGCCAGCAGCTTAATATTGCTGACAGCACTTAATATTGTAGCCAGCAGCTTAATATTGTAGGCACAGCTTAATATTGCAGACAGCAGCCAGCAGCTTAATATTGTAGACAGCATATTACTGACAGCACACTGCTAATATATACAGAGTTTTATGATTAATCCTGCAGAAAGTATATCAATATTTTAACGGCACTTTTATAACTCACATACTAGAGTAAATAAATCTATACTGTATATAACAGCATCTTTATAACTTACATACCAGATTAATACCACAGATAGCATATAACTACCTGGATGGCAGCTTCATAATGCTGCAAGGTAGTATATAGATATATTTTTTCTGGTTAAAACAAAATGTTTAACAAAAGTTGCTAGAAGCGAGTAAAAGGTTTTTGTACCATATTACCCCCGGGGTAGAGATGCTGACGATGACATTTATCGAACATAACTACACCATACCGATAAATGCTCATTTTCAAATTCTATGGTCTGAAACAAACACCAAGTTGTTAGATTAATGCATGCTATTTTATTTTAAAGAGAGAAAAACATACAGTTATATAATGAACTGCTGGCAGTTAAGATATAAACTGTGAGGTACCTCTAGCACCATGTCTTTGTTAAACTAATAATTAAGAAATAATATTACAAAATCAGTAAAGTTACAAGCAAAGTGTTAATAGATGAGACAATATGGAGCCCTTCTTTAATCATGTTACCTCTGCTACTATTTACATCCCTTTCACATCATATTAATCACACTGTTCCATTTTACACTACTTCAAACTCAACACACTTTTATCCCCACATTTCATATCCGCCTTCTTAATGTGGGCAAACAAAAACTATGAGTGATATAATTGAAGTAACTAAATTTCTTTAATCAAAGGCAAATGATGCATGTTGTTGCGTCAGATGAGTATAAAGTTGATTGGTATCATAACTTAATTATAATTAATGTGACTTTAGTTTACTTAAATTATAATTATCATGATTTTAGTTAATTAATTTATAGTTAACATAATTTTAGTTTAACTGAATTATAAATATCATGATTTTAGTTGATGCAGTACTAGGTTAAGATGACCCACAGATGACAACATATTTCTGTAGCCAATGAAATTACAAGATGATGGGCATGTGACTGTATTACTTCCCAGAATGTCTTCTGCATGATTGATTACATTTATTTCTTCCATGACAGATCCAGCTTACAAACACACAGAGCACATAAACACGACACCAGCAGTGGGTTAGTTAATACTGTTGTCTGGGTGAAATTAAAGTATCTTTATTAAATAAAATATCATTTAAGCCTACTTATATATGTATTGTAGGCACCAGTGCAAATTATTTTGATTGAATGTTTTAAACAGTCTTGGGCTTGAGTCTGCTGTAAGACTAGTAATTCATTTCGTTATACTTTTATTATATTCCTTTTTCCTGGGCAGGCAATTGAAGGCCACTAACAATTAATCTGACTTTCAAAATTATATGCAATCCTACCAATGGCAGATCTGCTAAACTCCCGTATTTTATTAAATTTCACTACATTTCTACTGAAAAACATGCGTGCCCATTCAGATTTATATCTATCATATAATAATTATCACTGTCATAACTTAAATTTTCACATCAAAATGTTTTACCATTTACTTTGTAAGTCAAAATTATTTACAGTAACTTTTTTATGCATGTTATATTATATAAAATCTTAACACCTGATTTATTCTGTCAAATAACAACAAAAGGAAACAGCAAAGAAATCAATAAATTATATTCTGTTCGCATATCTTAGTAAATCAACATATTTAGGCCCATGCGATACTCCATTTGCCAGGTTTGCGTAAAAACCTACACAACATTTGATGACACTGCTATCTCTGTTGAGACGACAAACACTTAAATAATTTTAACTTCAAAATTCAAAATCAAAGTTGAAATAGTCAAAGCTCTTTGCTAAATTTAAGAAAAAGATAGAAAAACTATCCAAAGCTCAAATGTTACATAAGAAATTCTGAAATCAACACGAGACTTGGATGCCCCTTTTATGTGCATACTTACTACCGTATGCCCCCAAATAAATACACCCTCCCCTAAATTATCCCATCCCTTTTTATGGACAAGAAATTTACTTAATAAGCTAGAAACTGGTCTTAAATAAGTCTGGTTTTAAAACATTTTAAAGTTGAATAAATAACTCAATATTGGCAATGTGTTTACAATTTATTATACACATTTCTTCCATAATTTAATTTTGATTTCTTAGGTCCAACCACCCCGACCCCACCATGTATTCCCGCCACCTTGCAGAGCTTTTACTTGGGGTATACACTACTTTGATTCTCTACATTAGTGGACATAAGGTCAAGGGTTACACTATTTAACCACATCATATGTCCAAGATGGGGTATGGAAGCACAATTGCTATCGCTGTGGGTAAAGCACTCAAAATATCATCAAAGTATCATCACTGATCACACATCTTGGCAGCAAGTTATTTTTAGAAAAATTCCGCTGCACTTAATACTGACCTGTTGATCTTGTCCGCTGGACTAAATTCAAACAAAAAAAACTAGAAAAACGTTTCAATGAAACGCAAATGTCATACTTTCAGGCAATACATTTTGTTTTTATAAAACCATGTGTGACCTCTCTCGAGTACTTGTGACATATGCTTGACCTTTGTCCCAAGACACATGATCTTAAACCTATGCCATGACCTTGACATTGATCTAAATGTTGGTCCAGTGCCACTTACCATTGAATGAAAATTTTAAATAATAACATGTTATACCAATGGCCCTATAATACCTAGGTCAAATTTTTGAGATCCTCTGCCAGGTTTTCTAACCCAATTCGTCAAAAACCAAAACACCATTTGCAAGTCTTTGGTATAAATTACATGCATGTAACATGATTTTGCACAAGATATAAAACAGCTAAGCTAAATATTTCTGGTTTTTAACTGATATATTTCTTTATAAAAATATTTCCAAACAAAAAAAATAATTATAATAAGAGTTATTAAATTGTTAACAGTTTCTTCTGAAACTTTTAATACAGTATGACAAATTCTCAAACTCTTCAATTTGAGAAATAAAACATTCGGTGGAGATGACCATGTAATAAATGCGATTTTGTTGACTCAAAATTATACTGTGGTTGAAAATGATAAAAATTACTGTAACAAAATAATTTAAAATCACAAAAAAATCTGTATATTATACCTTGGTGTTTCCAAAATTCATTCTCATATAGAACTCCTCTAGTGTTTGACGGATCTTGTTCTGGTCTGTGATTGGCCGATACATTCTCGCATGGCTGCTATCATCTACATCGAAGAAATCGCCAAATATCATGTGTTCTTTTATCAGATGTTCCGCACTCCATTTAACCTTTGGATGGGAAAAACAAAACATTATTCTTTAAGCGTAATAAGAGTTGATTTTAGTTTAAATTTATTTATTTTTACTTCAATCATAAAACCAATCATTATAACTTATACAAATCACGCTGGAAGCGGATACATTCAATATCATATCATATTCTATTCAATTCTATACATACCTTGAAATAATCATGGAGATTGTCAGCCAAGTATTGATAGAACAGTTCTCTGTCTTCACTGTTGACCAGACGGTCGTGGAATACACGCGTGGCCTCATGCGCAAACAACTGAGCAGCACTGTCCTTGCTGACTATCACAGAATTATGGGCCTGTAACATTCCTTGAATAACCTGAAACATGCAACCAATAATAAGCATACAGTAAAACCTGTGTAAGCAGTCATCTCTATTGAGCAGCCACTTGTCTTAAATAGCCCATTTGCTATATCCCATTTTTAGGCTTTCAGAGTAAATTAATCTGTATTAAGCAACAACCTGTCTTAAAAGGTCACTTTTGCTCATTCCCTTGATTGGCTGCATAAAACAGGTTTGACTGTGTGTCGTTATATAGCAAAAGTTGTTTATTGACTCCTCAGAGCAGTAAGGTGCTATGTCTATATGAAACATGTAAGCACATAGCACCTTCAAGCTCTAATAGGTCATTTTATTATTGAAAGTTAATGATGTAACTAAAATAACCTCATATTTGTAAACAGGAAGCTTTGTAAATACAAATAGTCAATTTAGAAGCTGGTTAATTAAAAAGTAAGTATCACAAGATTTATCTTCATGGACCGTGTACTTGGAAATAATAAAATTTGACTACATACTGTGAATATTTCATATGATCTTTGCACCTTTGTGATTTTCTATCATTTATGTGCTTTCCTATTGTCTATGACCTGGCCAGGTTAGCTCAGTCGGTAGTGCACCTGACTATCAATCACAGTAACTTGTGGAGATAAGTGCATGCGAGTATTGGTCCCAGGAATGAGTTGGATTAAATGGCTGTTAGCCCTCAATGGCATAAAATGATGCTAGATATTTAATCAATCAATCTTTTCATTTGATCAATACATGTACATTGTTTCATGCATCCTGTTTATTAATGTTAATCTCAGAAAACACTTCAGGATATCAACTACATCAAAAGTCCCGATTAACAAAATGGACACAAGAAATTACCTTGCTCAGGTCTCTCACATTGAATGTATAGTGTGACTTGGCAGGCGTGGGCAACATGTTCCGACACATGCAGTAGTACAGAGATATGGACACGTTCACAAGCGGCTGAAGACACTCTGACACGTCTTGGGAGAAATCACCATCCTGCAGGAACCTGCCCAATTGCACTTGATATATGTGCTGCAGGGAACGTGTTGAAGGCTGAGGAAAGGCTAACATACTACAAATATATAAAAACATATGGGAACTAAAACCAAATTGTACCGTATGTTATTACTGTCCTCGGTTTGAACTGGAACCTAAAACCTTTATTCTGTAAGTAATTTAATACTGCAGCCAACGTTAGGTCAAATTTAGTTTTAAGAACAATTAAATATACATTAAACAATGCAAAAATGTGTGCTTCTAGTTTTAAAGACAAGAACAATTATATAAGCTACTTGAGACATTTTGCACATTGAAGGTACATTCAGCTTTCTCTCACCGTAATAGGTACTGCTGATTGAGTTCCAGATATACTATATGTCCATCGCAACAATTACTGTAATACTGTGCTTAAAAAAAGGTAATGATATCAAAGTTTATAGTCAAACCTGTGCAAATGGTAACCTCTATTAAGCAGCCACCTATCTTTAGCAGATACATTTGCTATTTCTTATCTCAATGCTTTTAGAGCTAATTAACCTGTATTAAACAACAACCTGTTTTAAAAGCCCACTTTTGGTCCTTAACTGGCTGCTTAAGACAGGTTTGACTGCATATGCACCAGTCTTTCATTTAGTTTTTGTTTTAACCAATACTCACCAAAAGTTTTTCAGGAGACGCGGGCTGACAGGATTGCGCCCGCCACCAGGGGGTCCACAGGCAGCAATCACGGTCACATCCAGAATGTCCTATAAAAGTAAATATTAGTAAATAAAATGATTACGGTATGTGTTTGACAATTATTTGTTTATCACTGATTATTTGTTTATTATTTACAACATCACAATTCGAATACTCATATAAGACTTATGTTAAAGTTACATGTAGTGCAACTGAGCTGGCCCAAGTTTCACTAAACATCTCAACTTGCAATTTTTCTCAACTCAAATTTTTGAAATTGTATACCATCATTCATGTTAGTCATTTTGCATGTCACCCTTTACCAATGAGTAAAGGTTAGTTCCAACTTCAAATCTGTTTTATTTCAACCCTTTACTCCATAGATACGCATCCGTACCAATCAAAGAGGTAATGAGCAATCTTAAAACTTCCTGCACTGTTTTCCACTCTGTCAGTTAATATAAACATAATTCTCCCAATAATTCAAAAGCCTTCTATATTAGAGGTGTTCAAAGGCTTCTATATGAAGTAAAGGGATGACTTGATTGTGAAGTACGCAAAGTAAGCTCAGAGCTTATATGAATTGCTCTCGAGTCTGCTCCCTAGGAAGAACCAGAAATGAGAGGGTGTTTTTGACACGAGGTCATTAGGTAGACCTGGGGGTCAAAACCGCAACCTCTGGCATGAACAGTCAACACTCTTTCCACAGCACTGCTGCCTCACAGTTTAATTTACAAAATAGGCAATGCATTGAGATGAAAATGAATATTTAATTTGCCATGCATGTTTATTGCTGGCCACCAACAAAACTGTATAAATGTTTTCACTTTATCAAGACAATACTGATGCCTTCATCAACAAGTACGAGTGATTTGCATAAGTTTAATAAATTTGTTTCTATAATAATCAATTTCAAAAAGAGAGTACCTTACAATTTATAAAGTGAGATGCCGGTGCAGTCAGTTGATCGCTTCATAGGTAGCAAGCTTGATATAAGGTTTGACCTGATAGCCTCTTGTAAAACAACACCCAGAACTGGTTCTACACAGGTAATGAACCCGTGAGTCATTTGCAAAAGTTCAGAGCTTACTTCACAATCAAGGTAAAACAATTTAGTACAAATTTATATTTACCTTCCAAGCGTTTTTCTCAGTATGATAGAAACCATTGAGTTCCAGGAACTGCCGTAGAAGTTCAAGAGGTGGCTGTGCTCCGTATTCCTCTGGAGCTGGCATGTTGAGGTCGTCAACAAATAAGGTAACCTGGCAAACGTGTAATATATACATAGAATCATGCAATCTAGAGTTTATAAAAAACAACAACAAGATATCGGTGGAACCAATGGATGCTCCCTGAACAAGTGCTTGATTGAGAAGTAGCTGCATTGTTTGTAAAGGGAATGGGTGTGTAAAGGGAAGATAATGTTTGGAAGAGATGTTGGGTTCTTCACTCTGCACCCCCACACATTGACCTCTACTGCAATATTCATGTTCCAAGTCTCATTGCACTTCCATGTTCTTGAAGATCAAAACAATGATGTTTGGTAATGGACAGAATCAAAGGGCTATTACTCCGTAAAAAATCATCAAACCGGAACACAAAGACAATATGCGCATTTGCACTTGGTTACGATGCATCATAGCAAGTTTCATGAAATTCCAACATGGGGTTGTAGATAAATAGCGCAGACAAGAACTTGGTCACAGACAGAATCAAAGGGCCATAACTCCGTAAAAAATCATCAAACCGGAACACAAAGACAATATGCGCATTTGCACTTGGTAATGATGCATCCTAGCAAGTTTCATAAGATTTCAACCAGAGGTTGTAGAGAAATAGCCAGGACAAGAACTTGGGGACACACAGACGGACGCACTGACAAAGCGGCAACTATATTCTTCCCCCATTTTGGGGAGCGTAAAAAAAGTATAGTGAAATTTATGTATAAAAATAAATTTTGGAAAAGTTCTGTGAATAGTCAATTGACCTTGTGAAAACTATTTGACATACCCCAAATCATACTAGTAAGATAAGTTAATATGAAAATAATATACATGTAGTTCTCGACACCATTTTTACCCCAAATCATACTAGTAAGGTAAGTTAAGGAGGAATATACCTTTTAAATTATTTTCGAAATCAGTGGAATATTTGGTATGTAAACTGGATTCCAAAACAATATTCTCATTTCTGACTAGCTCCACGACTGCTAGTGAAATGTGGACATCACGGTTGTCAATTATTAGAACAACAGATCTGGCCTTTTCGTAAATTCGGAGCAAACTGTTACACATACATAAAATGGGTTTGAAACATTACCGTCTATGATGAGCAGTGAAAAGCCACGATCCAGGTACATTGTCATTGAACGTACGTAGGAGCATGGGGCTGGGTGGAAGGGTGGCTTTTCACTGCTATAGTGGGTATTGTTTCAAGCTCATTTTATGAATGTGTACTGAACAGCTTGCTCCGAACTTTAGAAAGGCCAGACCTGTTGTTCTAATAATTGACAACCGTGATGTCCACATTTCACTAGCAGTCGTGGAGCTAGTCAGAAATGAGAATATTGTTTTGGAATCCAGTTCCCTGTAAGTGAAAAAAAAATGACAGTTTTGTACGTGCACCAAACAGACACTCTACCATAAATGCTATAGACAAATTAGTTGCCACTAAACAGCAGAAGTATATATAACTTGTGTGCACAAAATACTAATATAATGGTAAAAACAAACTTTAATTATCACAAAACGTATACCTCATGCGCTATACAGACGATGACGTTTGCTTTAAAGCGTTTTTTGACGTAGGGTAGGGTTAAATAATTGAATATCATTAAAAATCTAGTTTGTCAATATTTCTAAAAATCTCACAATTATTGTACAATATATAGTATGAAAACATATAAAAATTATGCAAAATTCGCTTGGTTTGATTTTTGGTAATTTTGATTTGAAGCCGTTTTTACGAAAACATCGAGAGAAAAAATAGTTTCCGTTTTTTCGCTAGTATTTTCAAAATGTGGCGTTCGTCATAACTTTTGCATCTGTAAATCCATACATCCATCAAATGTGTACATGGTGATATATGTTTCTATTCTGTGTATTAGGAATAACTCAACTGAGGTAGAAAAAATACGCAATTTTGCTACTAAACATTGGGACGTCAACAAGGCTGAACATGGTCATGTTTACGACGTCACATATAAATATATATTCTATTGACCACTGCCAAAAATACATATTCACATTGGAAATTTCTTCTCGTTTCATAATTTACTAATTGAACCACTGATTTAGAAAATAATTTAACCTTAATCAACTGCCGAAAATTTTATGGAAAACGTGTAGAATTATGCAATATGTTGACGTATTTTTTGACATAGGGCAGGGTAAAATAATTAAAAATCAAAAAAATCTGGTTTGTCAATTGTTCTAAAAATCTCACAATCACTGTGAAGCATATTGTTAGAAATCAAATAAAAATTATTCCAAAATCGCTCGGTTTGTTTTTTGGTAGTTTTGATTTGAAGCATTTTTTTCGAAAAAATCGAGAAAATAATAATTTCCGTTTTTCGCTAATATTTTCAGAATTGGCGTTCGTCTTAATTATTGCATATGTAAATTCATATATCCGTTGAATGTGTACCTGGTGATATGTGTTTCGATTCTGTACATTCGGTATAACTTGACTGAGGTCGACAAATACGCGATTTTTCTGCTATAAATCGGGACGTCAAAAAGACCAAACATGGCCATGTTTACGACCTCATAGGTGAAGAAATGTTATATTTACCTCAGAAAAAAAATCATATTCAAATTAGAAATTACTTCTAGTTTCATTACATACCAAATATTTCACTGATTTCGAAAATAATTTAAAAGGTATATTCCTCCTTAATATGAAAATAATATACATGTAGTTCTCGGCACCATTTTTAACACATGACAGGTTATAAATGGCATATCTAGTTTTATTGATTTTTATTGAAAACCTCAGAATAAATCTCAGTCAAATATCACTATCATTCTGCAAATAATTTGCGAACTTTCTCTCATTAAGTTTTTGAACTGAGCTGGGTTCGATCCCACAAGTGGTCGTTAGATGCAGCCCCTTAAATTACTCAGCCATGGGGGACCCTAAAATATACTTGAAGTTCTTCTTACATGACCATCATGTGATCAATATTTACATGCATAAATTTCCTTTTACCATGCATTAGGCCATTATAAATTAACTGCTAGATTATCATCCAAATTTTTCTTAAAAATGGGGTGCCGGAGGATTTTATTTTTTATTTTCATTTTTTAAAATTTTTTATTTTTTTATTTATTCTTTTTTTTTTTTTTATGACAATAAGAAGGGACGGGGTGGGGGGGTTGTGTGTGATAATCTAGTAATTAATTTATTATGACCTTAGTTTATCCTTGTACTGACAGATCTTTAACATACGTACAGTTCATACTACTGTGATCCTTTCTAACAAGTCTATTTTCACCCAATTTAAAGTCTGAATATTAACAAAATTTACCTTTCTCCCTTTAGGTGCCCCTAATGTGTTCCTTCCTTTTTGTATAAGGTTGTGCTTTATCTGAGCCTGAAGACGAGCAGATGTCGTCTGTGCCGAGAACTGAATCATGGAGCTGAGAATTCCGGTGCTGGTTTTCGGCTTCGCACCAAGGAGTATATCAAGCCCAGCTTTATCATCATCTTCCTGGCCCCACTTCGTGAGACTGTGGATGTTTTCCAAGAGCGATGACCCCTTTTCGGAGAAGTTGAAGATACTTCCCAGAATGGTTCCATTCTTGACGGACATTCCGCCATCTTTGCTCAGACGCTTCAGTGTGTAGTTTATCACAGCAGATTTGCCGACGCCAGATTCACCTGAAAATCATTACGTGTTATAAACACTTCATATAATCATTTTTTTTAAATTGGGTTCATCACGATTTTCAACACAGTGCAGGTAATAATTATACCACACCCAGTTTTATTGTTGGAGGAAGACCTTAGAATAGATCTGAGTAGAACCACTGTCCTCCCACAAGCAAACAACAAATTTTCTCACATAAAGCTTTCAGACTCGAACTCACAACCTCAGCCATGAGAGGTAAGTGATTTTGAGATGGCACAATGACGACTTTGCCACAAAAGACCCTATATTTACTTACATATTTACTTTCACACAACTAGTTATAACAATCTCATTAAAATCAGATCAACTTTAGCTTGAATACTCTACGCACTGCAGATCTAATGACCACGCATAACATTTCATGTTATTAATATTCATAACAATTCAGTCAATCAGATTAATCATTACATTTAATTTTGTAGTTCGTTATAATTTTTTGTGGAGCGCGTGGTCCAGTGGTAGAGCACCGAACCCATGATCGGAGGGTCGTGGGTTCGATCCTCCGCCATGGCTATGTGTGGTGTCCTTGAGCAAGGCACCTTTTCCGCATATGCTTTGTACTGGTACTACCCAGGAAGACTTCGAGCGTGATTTGTCTAAGTTGTAAGAACTTGTTTCACAATCAAAGTAAAATAAATAAGTTTAAAACAGTGCTGTTTCCTGGGTGTGGATTCAGGCGTCGTGGTAATCCTATGTTGTAAAAATAAGCAAGAGGCCCAAGAGGGCCTGAGGACGCTCTACTGACTCATAGTGGCTAAAACACTTTTTGAAATTCCACAATATCAACCCTCTTTGTGGGGTCGTCTTAACAACTTATGGATAAATACCCCCACCACACCAATACTGAACAAAAACTTAATTGCTATGAAAAGGAAATACTTTAAATTCCAATACCATTCATCTGTAAAAAAAATATAGTCCCCTGTACAGAACTCTTATACAACCCAGCCCCTAAATTTATTAGAACTTCAATCACCCGCTCTTAACGATTTATTATGAGCAGAAATGATTCAAATTTTAAAAAGAAGTTTTTTTGTACACATGGATGCAAAATGAAAAAATTCAGTTTTCCCTATAATATTCCTTTGTAAAAGTCACATTACGTGGCCCCAATATATCCCAGCCCCTTGATATGCAGAATCTTCAATCCTTGCTGACGTAAGGATAATTTATATCAAATATGAACTAGTTTGACTGAAAGGTTATGAGAATAAATTTGTGAAAATTCCCAATTTTAACCTTATTGCCCGTTACACCCCCTGGCCTCTTATGGAAATTCAATCCTCTTTATTGAACAAAATCAAATTTATTATTACTAGACAATGCATTATATCTCAAACTGAACAACATATTTACCTAAATGGACAAAAAAATGAGAATTTTCCATTTTCCAATAGTATTTCTATGTAAAAATCAAAGTCCCCTTACAGGACCCTATAAATACAAGACCATTGATTTGTTAAAACTTTATACCCATACTTATTGTATCAAATATGAACAAATTTGACTGACCGGTTAAGAAAACAGTTTTTATAATTCCCAATTTTTACCCTTTTGGGGCCCCCTCCTGACCCCTTAAGACAGTGGAACTCAGTCATTTTTACAAATCTGAACCTCCTTCACCAAACAATGCTTCTGTGAAGATATAGGCAAAATCATTTCCATTTAAAAAAAATAAATTTATATTTATTATAATGATACTTGTCCCCAAATTGAACCCTCGGGCGGGGTCATTTTTAACCCTAGGGACACCATTTGAACAATCTAAGAAAACTATAGTTGGTTATTATCACTACATAGACATTTTGAAAATCTGTTGGGCCGTTCATAAGAAGAAGATTTTTTAAGTTTTGGAGTATTTTCAGTAACAGCCACCGTCTTGAATTTCAGATTGAAAAAAAAAATCTTCTGTATAGTCTCCTATGCAACGGAAATGTCCATGTGAAGTTTCAGTTTAATTGGCCTTGTGGTTTCAGAATAGATGAAAAGAAAAGAGAATTTTCTGTTTTCCCATAGTATACCTATGAAAAATTCTAAGTCCACTTACAGAGCCCCTATAAATTTTAGCCCCTAAATTCTTATATGCAATCAAACCCCTACACATAGTGATAATTTATGCCAAATATGAACAAATCTGACATACCGGTTCATGAGAAAATGATTTTTGTAATTCCCAATTTTTACCCTTTTGGGGCCTCTCCTAACCCCTTAAGAAAGCGGAACCCAGTCATTTTTATAAATCTGAAACTCTTTCACCAAACAATGCTTCTGTGAAGATATAGGCAAAATCATTTCTATTTTAAACAAGAGGACCAAGATGGCCCTATATCGCTCACCTGACTGACCTTGAGTCACCCAACATAAATAGATTATATCATACATGTATACTCAAAATTCCAGAAAGATGAGATGGGCAAGTAGTTAGAATTTTGATTTGATTTGGAGATGTAACAGATGCGTAGAAGAGTTCAAACTTGGTAGAGGTTCACCCATGGTTAATGTCAGTGAAATTACATCAAAATCAGGTCAGTAGATTCTGACAAGAGGGCTTCTGAAGTTTTTACTATAGCTACTAAGTCTTCGAACTAAGATAAAAATCCAGTTCCAGCATAAAACTAACCAGTTATGTTTGAGAACGGTTTCAAACTAAAGCATCAGACTAAACTATTGTGCATGAAATAATCCAAAGTTTCAGCACAATAAATATTCCTATGAGTTTCAAACACAAGCCTTCCCAAAGTCTATTGCTTGAAAGAATTTTGTCACAGTGCACTCTCCTCCAAAAACAATTAAGCTCCTCCTCCAAGATTTAAAGTACACTTTGATACTGAAAATCCCAAGCAGACTTCTTGCTGTGATGAAACTAGCTAAAAATATGGTATTGCTTTATTATGAAGCAGTATACCATCCCTGTCTGAACCATAAATACTCTGACTTTTATATTCAGAAAAACATTTATTTTAAAATGGTTCATGATATATGAATAATATTATATTTCAATCATTGATTATAATTGTATCATTCATCTTTTTATGATGAATTATCTTTTAAAACTTATATCTGGTATAATAATAGCAAAAAGAAGTTTATTTAAAGAGTTTATTACCTCTTCTTATAAAAATTGCAATAAACAGACATTTATGCTATAAAACAAGGGAAGTAATTTGACATAAAACTAACCCCATCCCCTGGCTGCCATGTTTTTTGAAGAATCAAGATGGCTTGAACAAAATTAGTAGAGGGTCACCCAAGGAACATTACTGTGAAATTATTTTAAAGTCAGCCAGTAGCTTCTGACAAAAAGATTATTTAAGTTTTTACTAATTAAACTTGCCTCGCCCCCTGGTGGCCATGTTTTTTGATGAATGTAGATGACTTGAACAAACTTGGTAGAGGGTCACCCAAGGAACATTTCTGTGAAGTTATATCAAAATTGGCCTGGTGGTTTCAGAGGAGAAGTTGTTAGAAACTAAAAGTTAACGACGGACGTCAGACCACGGACGACAGTGACGGACACCAGGCGATCAAAAAAGCTCACCTGTGAGCCTTTGGCTCAGGTGAGCTAAACAATAATATTTTTTTTTATTATAATGACATGTGTCCCCTAATTGAACCCTTGGGGCGGGGTCATTTTTAACCTAGGGACACCGTTTGAACAAATCTATCAAAACTATAGTTGGTTATCATTACTGCATAAACATTTTGAAAATCTGTTGGACCATTCATGAGAAGAAGATTTTTTAAGTTTAAGACTATTTTTAGTAATGGTTGCCATCTTGAATTTCAAATCGAAAAAAGAAAAATCTTATGTATAGTCGCATATGCAATAGAAACATCCATGTGAAGTTTCAGTTTAATTGGCCTAGTGGTTTCAGAGGAAGTGCTACTAACACACTTCAGAGGTGACAGACGTAAACGACGGACAACAGACGACCTGCCATCACATAAGCACATTGACCTTTGGCGAGTTAAGCTAAAAATGTACCGGTATCGTCCACAATTTTTCTAAAGCTCTGAAAATCATTTATGTTTATCATGGGTGCAGTCATGATGTTTTTGTCGTAAAAATTATAAATGTGTGATGATCCACATTATATAGCTAAATAATGATTTTTTTTTTTTGGTGAAACTAAACTACTTGCACGTTCAAAATCTTGAAAGCAATGCTCTGATTGTTTGGTTGAAAGGTCAATCTGAGGTTACTCTCTATGTGTGGCTGTCAGATCTAATGTGTGTAGATTATTGAAACTAAAGTTGATCTGATTTTAATGAAATTTCTAGTTACAAATACATGCACAACATACCTTCAACAAACATAAACATTACACGTACATCTTCATGGCAAATTTGATACTTTAAAATACATAGAAAACATATTTCTATGTGCATGTACAAAAAAAATCACAGCTCAACATCTTTTAATATCAAAAGATTCAATTCAGTTCCAATAGTTGATTTAAAATTATGTCATCCAAAGATTCATTTTAATGGCTGACTTAACCAGTCATTAATGATAAATAAATAAAAATAATAATAATAATATTTTTAATGGGAACTCATCTGAACAAGTCAATCATTCATGAGGCCCTCAAAAAAAGGCAGTACCTGTAATGAGTACAGGATGTTTATGCAGTAAAAGCAGACTGGATAGGAACGAGAAACGAATGACATCCACAGTGGGCACAATATCTTGGTCATCACCCCCAGCCTTCTTCTGGTCCATGGACACGCCCATCGTCTCACCTGTGAACAAATATTGACAATCAATTAAATATAGACAGTACAGGCTACACCCAGGAATGACCAAAGTGTACAGAATTACAGAATGTAGAGTCACAACTGTGTAAACAGCTACTTCTGCTATTTTCCATTTTTATGTTTTCAGGGTAAATTAACCTGTATTAAGCAACAATCTGTCTTGATAGGCCATCTTTGCTCCTTCCCTTGGCTGCTTAACACAGGCTTGACTGTACTTACAAACTGTCTGAAATAATCTTGTCTGAAATAAACTTGTCTGAAATAAACTTGTCTGAAATAATCTTGTCTGAAATAATCTTGTCTGAAATAATTGTTTTTGAAATAATATTGCCTGAAATATACTTGTCAGAAACGATTGTGTCAAAAATAACATTGTCTGATATAATCTTGTCTGAAATAATCTTGTCTGATATAATCTTATCTGAAAATAATCTTGTTTGAAATAATCTTGTCTGAAATAATCTTGTCAGAAATGATTATGTCTAAAATAATCTTGTCTGAAATGATTATGTCTAAAATAATCTTGTCAGAAATGATCATGTATAAATAATCTTGTCTAATATAGTCTTGTCAGAAATGATTATGTCTGAAATAATCTTGTCTAATATAATCTTGTCAGAAATAATTGTGTTTGAAATAATCTTGTCTGAAATATTCATGTCAGAAATAATTGTTTTTGAAATAATATTGCCTGAAATATACTTGTCAGGAATGACTGTGTCAGAAATAATCTTGTCTGAAATAATCATGTCTGAAATAATCTTGTCTGAAATATTCTTGTCACAAATAATCTTGTCACAAATATTGTGTCTGAAATAGTCATCTGAAAAATTCTTGTCAGAAATAATCTTGTCACAAATAATTGTGTCTGAAATAATCTTGTCCGAAACATTCTTGTTAGAAATGATCTTGTCAGAAATATTTTTCTCAGAAAAAATCTAGTCATAATTACTCTTGTCTGATAACTATTATCTTGTCTGATAATATAATCTTGTCTGAAATACTCTTCTTAGAAATGAACCAGTACTGAGTGTTGTTTATTTTTGGAAAGACATTAGGTCTAGCTGGGTATCGAACCTTTTAACCTCTGAAATGAACGGTCATAAGTCTATCCACTGCACTACCACCCCACTGCAATCTGTTGAGAATGTCAGAAACATTGTAAACCTGCGGAAATTACTGCCAAACCAGAATAATATATGTGCTGTAACCTACAATTAGAAGATGCGTATACTCGACAAAGCTTACCAATAGTGATGATGGCCCCTTTCTCAATGAGAGACTTGGTGGATGGTACAAGGGCGTCCCAGGGGACAAAGCTGCCAGATTCCATGTCGATAAAGTAACTGTAGATGGTCCGGTTACCTGTTGGAAGTCTCACACCTGTAAGAAGATTAAAATCTTAGGGGTTAGTTACCCTTTGCAAATTAGTATCATTGTGTTACAGTGTATGCTTTGAATATATAGCATTATTTTTATGCCATCAATCGCTAACAGATGATCAGTTAATAGTTAAACCTGGGATCCTGGAAGGTTAACCAGTACTTGAGCATACTCATCTCAGCAAGCGACTGATAAATTTCCCACTTAAATCAGCAATGAGAGGCAATGCCTTACATCAATCATCATGGAGACTGTTGCTGGGTGGGAATTCAAACTCGCACCCCTTGGATCTATAGTCAGACGTGCTACTGACCGCAAATCAATTTAAAACAAATTTACCACATATTCTTTTTTAATATTATATTTATTTTAGATTTAAAATGTCACTTAAACAGTGTTAATACCGTCATTTAATTTATAATGTTTTAACTCATTCACTGCCAATGTCGCCACTTGGCGATGAAACACTGACTGCCAATTTTGACGATCAGTGACCTCGATCTCCTGATACTTAGCAATAAGATTCGAAGTCAAGGTCATTTGTACATATGCTGATGAAATGAAGACAGAAATAAAATGCACAATGTGTATGCAGCATTTCCTGAAAGTTTTAAAACAATATTACCATTAGTAGTGAATTTAGAAGCCCTTAAGTATATACAAATTATATACCAAGTTGAATATTTTCTTCAAAATATATTTTTCACTGAGAAGGATGTTTTTCTGAGAAACTTGGCAGTGAAAGAGTCAAACAGTATTACACAGAAATGATAGACATTTCCCTACCAAGTGGGGGCTCTACTTCAAACATCTCGCGCATGAAGTTGTCAAACTCGTTACAAATATTCAACTCCTTCTCGCCCTTGTCCAGTCCCCGTCTGCTGCCCCCATCATCCTCATCCATGTCTTCCTGACGCTTGAAGTTGCCGCCCATACTCCACGTGTAGGCGAACACAAACAACTTGCCCAGGATGTTAAGGAGTTGGTTCGGATTCTTCTGAAGGTAGTACTGTTTTAGCCCTGCGGCACTGGGGAAATGGCAGAATAAAATAGTTTAACCTTTTTCCACGATGGATCAATATTCAAGTAACGGATAAGGTCCACATAACATGGTATATTTATTTAACCCTTAACTCCATAGATACGAGTTTTCCCACACCAATCACAGAAGGCCATTGAAAACAGTGACGAGGAATCTGAACACTTCTTGCATTGTTTTCCACTCTGTCAGTTAATATAAACATAATTCACCCATTGTTGATATGTGGTGAATTAATGCTTTCAATATTAGAGGTGTCCAAAGGCGTCTATATGAAGTAAAGGGTTAAAATATCTCAAGATGATAATCATTATGATACTTTAGAAATTGAAATGATTTCAAAGTGTTTATTAGCAATGGTTAGTTTAGTTTATATTATTTTATTTTAGCTTGATTGGCAAGATGACTCATAGCTTATATGAAACACTCTTGAGTGTTCTCCTGGTAGAACCAGTACTGAGTGTACTCCTGGGTAGAACCAGTACTGAGTGTACTCCTGGGTAAAACCAGTACTGAGTGTACTCCTGGTAGAACCAGTACTGAGTGTACTCCTGGGTAGAACCAGTGCTGAGTGTACTCCTGGGTAAAACCAGTACTGAGTGTACTACTGGGTAGAATCAGTACTGAGTGTACTCCTGGGTAGAACCAGTACTGAGTGTACTCCTGGGTAGAACCAGTACTCCTTGGTAGAACCAGTACTGAGTGTACTCCTGGGAAGAACCAGTACTGAGTGTACTACTGGGTGAAACCAGTACTGAGTGTACTCCAGGGTAGAACCAGTACTGAGTGTACTCCTGGGTAGAACCAGTACTGAGTGTACTCCTGGGTAGAACCAGTACTGAGTGTACTTCTGGGTAGAACCAGTACTGAGTGTACTTCTCGTAGAACCAGTACTGAGTGTACTTCTCGTAGAACCAGTACTGAGTGTACTCTTGGGTAGAACCTGTACTGAGTGTACTCCTGGGTAGAACCAGTACTGAGTGTACTCCTGGGTAGAACCAGTGCTGAGTGTACTCCTGGGTAGAACCAGTACTGAGTGTACTACTGGGTGAAACCAGTACTGAGTGTACTCCAGGGTAGAACCAGTACTGAGTGTACTCCTGGGTAGAACCAGTACTGAGTGTACTCCTGGGTAGAACCAGTACTGAGTGTACTACTGGGTGAAACCAGTACTGAGTGTACTCCAGGGTAGAACCAGTACTGAGTGTACTCCTGGGTAGAACCAGTACTGAGTGTACTCCTGGGTAGAACCAGTACTGAGTGTACTACTGGGTAGAACCAGTACTGAGTGTACTTCTCGTAGAACCA
The DNA here is from genome assembly GCA_029582155.1 of Panopea generosa. Classification (NCBI taxonomy): domain Eukaryota; kingdom Metazoa; phylum Mollusca; class Bivalvia; order Adapedonta; family Hiatellidae; genus Panopea; species Panopea generosa. The sequence continues at coordinate 65,565,804 of CM055897.1, forward strand.
GTACTGAGTGTACTTCTCGTAGAACCAGTACTGAGTGTACTCTTGGGTAGAACCAGTACTGAGTGTACTCCTGGGTAGAACCAGTGCTGAGTGTACTCCTGGTAGAACCAGTACTGAGTGTACTCCTGGGTACAACCAGTACTGAGTGTACTCCTGGGTAGAACCACTACTGAGTGCTATTTTTTTTATAAGTATCGGATCAACCTGGGGACCAATTTCCTGGCCTCTGGCTTGAGCGGCCAACACTCTATCCACTACACTACCTCCCTACTTTTAAATGGTTCACAATAGATGATGTCTGGAACTTGCCCAGTCAGGTTTTTTCATGAAGGTACAAATATGAAATGAGATTGTCAAAGCTGATCATGTCAAGTTGTTTGCACCCATAATGGGAACACCAAATGTGACATCCATTTTGGACATTTTTCTATTCTTATGTAATCTTTCTTTTTTTTTTAATGGGGTTTAATGCCAATTTCAACATATCTCAAGTTATATATGACAAGTCCAGTTTTATTGGTTGAGGGAGACCTCAAAATGAATCTGAGTAGAACCACCATCCTACTGCAAGTAACTGGCAAACTTTCTCACAAAATATTTTTAGACCCAAACATCTGACCTCAGTGGTGAAAGTTGAGATGGTGTCTTAGACCACTCAGACATGGTGAACCCTTTTATGTAATCTTCTCAGTGTGAGAAGGGCATGACTGTAAAAATGATCTGGAAATATTCTGGTAGTTATAACTTCATATCTTTCTGGAAAAGTTTTTACTTTACTTCTTTTCAAAATGATTTATATATATATGTGGTATACATTTCAAACTTATTTATTTTATATTGTGAAATTAGTTCCTTTACAATGCAGACAAATCATGCTCGAGTTCATTCTTGGTAGACAATTTATTGGTTTTTATCATTTCAGGTGATAAATAAACACAAACTTGCAAGTCAAACTCTGTAAAATTGGCAATCAAACTGGCTGCATGCATGAAAAACAATGACAAACAAAAATCAACACAAACCATAAACACATGCAATATTTAAAATGTTGATGTGAATTTGATGAGATAAGACCTGGTTATGTAAAATAATATAACAGAATCATCACCTAAATACTACTATAACTTGGACCAGTTTCTGTGTGAATTTTAAAGTTGGTGAACGGCTGCAAAACATTCTGGCCAGTTTCTGTGTGAGTTAATGTTGGTTTCCGATTGAAAAACCTACACTGGCCAGTTTCTGTGTGAGTTAATGTTGGTTTCCGATTGAAAAACCTACACTGACCAGTTTCTGTGTGAGTTAATGTTGGTTTCCGAATGAAAAACCTACACTGACCAGTTTCTGTGTGAGTTAATGTTGGTTTCCGATTGAAAAACCTACAATGACCAGTTTCTGTGTGAGTTAATGTTGGTTTCCGAATGAAAAACCTACACTGACCAGTTTCTGTGTGAGTTAATGTTGGTTTCCGAATGAAAAACCTACACTGACCAGTTTCTGCGTGAGTTAATGTTGGTTTCCGAATGAAAAACCTACACTGACCAGTTTCTGCGTGAGTTAATGTTGGTTTCCGAATGAAAAACCTACACTGACCAGTTTCTGCGTGAGTTAATGTTGGTTTCCGATTGAAAAACCTACACTGACCAGTTTCTGCGTGAGTTAATGTTGGTTTCCGATTGAAAAACCTACACTGACCAGTTTCTGCGTGAGTTAATGTTGGTTTCCGAATGAAAAACCTACACTGACCAGTTTCTGCGTGAGTTAATGTTGGTTTCCGAATGAAAAACCTACACTGACCAGTTTCTGCGTGAGTTAATGTTGGTTTCCGAATGAAAAACCTACACTGACCAGTTTCTGCGTGAGTTAATGTTGGTTTCCGAATGAAAAACCTACACTGACCAGTTTCTGCGTGAGTTAATGTTGGTTTCCGAATGAAAAACCTACACTGACCAGTTTCTGCGTGAGTTAATGTTGGTTTCCGAATGAAAAACCTACACTGACCAGTTTCTGTGTGAGATCAAATTGAGTTTTATCTCCCCTTGAACCAACATATTTTTGTTGTTTTGACATGACAAGAAATGATTTGGTAAATATGTAAGAAATGTTATACTTGCAGTTACTTTTGTTGTGATAAATTTTTAAATAAGAAATAAAAAGCAATTTTAAAATTAACTTATGATATATGTTGTTGTATGGTGTTTATCGTCACTTTCAACAAACTTTCAATTATATCGCGTCAGTGTCTACTTGAGACAGTATTCTGAGCGCGGCCACACTGGAGCATCATGCCACAGACACATGGCATGTTACCCCACCCAGTCACATTATACTGACACCGGGCCCACCAGACTCTAGAACTATCCTTTAAATGCTTAGTGCCAAGCAAGGAAGCTTCTAGTACCATTTTTCAAGACTTTGATAAGACTCGCCCGGGGATCAAACACACAATCATCTGCATGTGAGGAAAACTCTCTTCCCCTAGATTACTGCTGTGGTTACTATTAATAGAATGTGAGTCTCTGTAATGAGGTCACTGGTAGAGATCAAGAGATGAAATTAAACCAAACAAATGTGTCACTTGAATAAACAAAAACATGAATAAACAATACATGTAACTGTCAAAAGTAACAAAATATCCATACACATCTCTACCTACTCGGACCATTTCTTTATAAATCTTTTGTTAGATTCTTCTGCAGAATTCTGTACAAAATCATCAAACGTAAGAAATTTCTTCTTTTTCTTTTGACTACTTGCAATTGAAAATTGCGCAATTCTCGCAATTGTTGCTTTTTGTGCTCTTCTTATGCTGTTTGAATATGAATTAAATTTTCTCTCACTATTTATGACATTTGAACATTATTTTTTCATGTGGCACAGACAGCTGAATATTTAAAAGAAATAGAAATGAGAGAATGTTAGATGCATGGGGAATTTATAATTTAAGCCATTGGGCAATAGTGCACTATTTTACATTTGAGTAGAGGTTTTTGTGTACCCATTTTTTTATTTTTTTTTTAATGGTGGATAACGCCATTTTCAACACATTGCAGGTGGTTATATATGGTATATCCAGTTTTATTGGTGGAGGAAGACCTCCTTGTGAATCTGAGTAGAACCACTGTTCTTCTGTGTAACATAAAAGTATCAAGACAAAACGGCATGATTTGTCAACTACAACCTGCTTCATCCAACACCGTCTTTAAACAGTCCCATGCATTGTGCACACACACACACACACACACACACGTTCATATTGTAATATTCTTGGGCACAGTCTCGTCCCTGCATGTAATTTTGACCCCTCAGTTGATATTTATTTGTCCCACATGGATATTCATGATGGATTCTAATAAGCTCAGGATGGGAAAGAACCGTAATTTTCAAATTGATAATATTTTCTTCTTTTTTTTTTTAAATTTTTGAATGGGGTTAAATGCCATTTTCGACACATTTCAGGTTTTATGTTGCATTAGTGATTCTTAGAAACCTTTGCTTTCCTCATGAATATTATCAAAAACTTAGATTCATTTTCAAAATAAGAAAGTACAATTTTTGGGACTACACTAAGTCATTTTATGGCCAAACTGACATGCACTTGCTTTGAAAATATTATTTGTTTTGTCAAAAACTAGCATAAACTAAGCAATGGCACAACCTGGATAGACACTGCTTATATTACGATCTTTATCATTCATCAACGAATCAGCAAACTTCAAATTAACTTCAAAGCTCATCTGGGCCAACAAGTACAGAATCAAGTTTCACTAACACAAACTTAGCTAAGTCAATACTTAAAATTTTAAAGCATAACAAAATGCACGCTGACAAAAACATTGACACCTTCAGTATCAAGTCTCTTCTAAATTAAAAAAGCAAATTCTTTGAATTCAGATCCCCCGTTTTCAAATATTAATATATAACGTATCACGGATCGCATATACATTGTTTGCACAGATTGCTCGACCATCTGCATTAAAAAAAATGAACTTGACCTGTATTCCATCATTATAAGTATTTTCCTAACATTTCAAAAGATTTGGCTTGTACGCAAACTTTTGTTATTGAAAGGTAACTCCACCCCCCCCCCCCCCCACCCACCCACCCACACACACACACACACACACACACACCCCACCACCACCCAAATGATTTTCCACAAATTAAGAGTTTTGTCATTATATACATTGTATTAAGATTTGATAAGATTTGATTCTGGCGTTCATAAGCCATTGCAACGAAACCCAACAAATCCCGATTTTTCAAAAATTAACAAAAATTAAAGGAGCACAACTCTACAACAACAAAAGTCCACAACCCATGAAAGGGGGGACAAAAAATATTGTTGAAACTTAACCCAGGACTTATTTCTCACCTGTGCATGAGGAAGATAAAGACTTAAACACATTTAATTTATCTAAAACACATCCAAGTTCTGGCAACACATTTCATGAGCAGTTCAGATCACCACCCTAGCCGTACAGCAGATCAAATCAAATCAATCATGCATGTAAAATACACGCATAACACCACAAGTGTGTCGATGGTACCTTTCTTCTTCAGACTGGAGCATTTTAAGAGAATCTCCAGATGCTGATAACAGTCTGTTCAATAAACGAAAATTAACATAGATATGTGTAGTTGAAAATTAACATTGACATGTGTAGATGAAAATTAACATTGATATGCCTAGATGAAAATTAACATTGATGTGTAGATGAAAATTGACACTGATGTGTATGCCTAAAGGAAAATTAACATTGATATGTGTAGATGACAATTAACATTGATATGTGTAGATGAAAATTAACATTGATGTGTAGATGACAATTAACATTGATATGTGTAGATGAAAATTAACATTGATATGCCTAGATGAAAATTAACATTGATGTGTAGATGAAAATTGACATTGATGTGTATGCCTAAAGGAAAATTAACATTGATATGTGTAGATGACAATTAACATTGATATGTGTAGATGAAAATTAACATTGATGTGTAGATGACAATTAACATTGATATGTGTAGATGAAAATTAACATTGATATGTGTAGATGAAAATTAATATTGATATGTGACATGTGTAGATGACAATTAACATTGATATGTGTAGATGAAAATTGATACTGATGTGTATATGAAAATTAACATTGATATGCCTAGATGAAAATTAACATTGATATGTGTAGATGACAATTAACATTGACACGTGTAGATGAAAATTAACATTGATATGTGTCGATGGAAATTAATATTGATATGTGACATGTGTAAATGACAATTAACATTGACATGTGTAAATGAAAATTTACATTGATATGTGTAGATGAAAATTAACATTGACATGCCTAGAGGAGAAATTAACATTGATATGTGTAGATAAAAATTAACATTGATATGTGTAGATAAAAATTGACAGTGATGTGTATATGAAAATTAACACTGATATGCCTAGATGAAAATTAACATTGATGTGTAGATGAAAATTAACATTGATATGTGTAGATGACAATTAACATTGATATGTGTAGATGAAAATTAACATTGATATGTCTAGATGAAAATTAACATTTATATGCCTAGATGAAAATTAATATTGATATGTCTTGATGAAAATACTAATGTGATTGTAAAATGAAAAAATATGGATTTTCATATTGTTTTACATTTGGAATACATCTATGGATAAGAACAAAGAAACAAAGAGAAGGGTAATCTGTTTTATGGATAAGAGATAAGCATAAATCTGGAGACGCATAATATTTATAGAGTATCACATCATAGTTTATTCCAGAATGTAATATCTCCTGAATCAGGCCTATTAACTGCCAATGAAAAAGCAGAGAATTCTATGCCCGTCCTATAGTTGGTAGCAATTAAATGCTTACTAAACTGTGACATTATCAAACTTTCAGTTGAAGCAACTGACCAATCAATGGCTTAAATGTGGCTTTCCCAACATTGCTATTTAACAGACCCAATCCGGAGAGCTGGGTCCATACTGCACAGTATCACATCAGTATCACATCAAGTATACAAGACAGCAGAAACAGAGAGATAGGAACTCTTATCTTTATGGATAAGAGATAATCATAAATCTAGAGATGTATAGTAGTTTATAGATAAAGATTCAAGCAGAATAAAATAACAATTATTATCATGATATACATAATTTTATGATATGTGAAAATATAACCCTATATAATAGAACCATACAGTTAGGTCATTTGAATATTTCACCATAGCAACAAATTGGCACACACCTAGATCCGAAGTCAGAAAGAAGGTCATCGTGAATTCGGCTGCTGTCAGTAATTTAAATATGTTATAGTCATATATGTAGAATGTTCAATCTAAAGTTAAATGTAGATATTACAATTCCTTTATGTTCCTTCAAATACAAATTTAACAAACTATTTTACTTAAAAATAATGTCCACATTACTGGTATATTTAATTATTATGATAATAATAACTTTATTTAATCAGGAAATTCTTTTAATTAAAACCAATTTTCCCTGATGAGATCCTCAAGTTTTTAATTCCTTTCAATTTTAATTGTAATTATACGGGGCCCATTTAGCTCAATTGGTAGCGCATCTAACTATCAATCACGGGACAGTGAGTTTAAATCTCTGCATGGCCACAAAGTTAACCAGTACTGGAGCAAACCCACCTCCATGTTTTAACTTATAACTTTCCCACTTCAGTCATTTGTGAGAGACAAACGACAATTAGATGGAATGTCCTATATCAATCATCACAGAGACTGTGGCCGGGTAGACTAATGACTTCTGGATTGATAGTCAGATATGCTATAAACTGAATCAACTGGATTCTGTTCACTGGTTATTGATCTTGTATTGCTTTATCATAATGTTGTACAAATATTAGTCTGCAAAAAACCTCTCAAAACTTATACACACATACCAAAAAACGAATTGATCCAATTAAACGTCACATCCATCAAAAAAATTGTTACTTATTTGTTGGATTGTGTTATTGTTTTGTTGGAGGGTTGAATTCAAACTAATATTGACACATGCTCACACAAAGTCAATAAGAGGATTGCGCGCACAAAATGACCTGTTTATGTGTCGATGTGCCGTAAAACACCAGTCATTCATTCAATAGGAGGAAGTACACAAGGGAAAGCTTGACCAATACTAAGTACATCTATTTTTAAAGGAAGTATATCATGATTTTAAAAAAAAAATTAAAATCAGCATTACATCATGCCTATATATACTTGTTGATTCCCTATCATGAGATGAATATCTATCTAACCATGCCAAAAAAGTACGCTAAAGATGGATTGACTTCTTTTCTTAGACTAAAGTAGATTTCCCACTTAAAATTGCAACATCTTTTGTGACGTATCAATAAGTCACAGGATTTCATTTTAATTTGGATTATTCCTTCATATTTGTTACACAATGTAGAATTTGTTTCATCTTTGAAAGAGTCTGAATGATGCAGTGAATGTCATCAAGCAATCTTTAAATTTACAAATGTATCTATTTTTAGAATGGGGATCCCTTTTTCAATTTCAACACTCCATTTAAATATTAATTTTTATCACGTTTTGGCAGATTTGAAATATCAAATAATTTAGATTTATTTTTTATCGATGATGAGATGCTTTATATCCGTTTTTTAAAATACATTTAAACAATGTGTTTCCTGGCATACTGCCATTAAGTAACCTGCAGTATATGGTTCTTTTCTTACAGCAAGAACCCCATTCATAACATGTATGACCATATTTTTCACCAAATACCATTCCGTCTACACTTTGTATAACAAATAAGAGACTCTCCACTTTGTATCACATCAACCGACATTGATATCAAAGTGAAATGTATACATGGTGCATGTGGCTGACGACAGTAGAGCTGTTTTCATATATATATTATTACAACTGATCCATTATCTATAAAACTACATCTCACATAACAAGTTAGAGAATCTGAACTTTGCATTAGATCAAACAAAACTGATACCAAAGTGAAATGTATACATGGTGCATGCAGCTGACGACAGTAGAGCAGTTTTCTTTTATCCATTCTCATATGAGATAAGATAAAATATATTTCATGTTTCATCCTTGAAAATTGCTACAAATGACTCACTGTGAAGGTGAAAACATTTAAAGACTAGTTGCTTTATTTTACAACAATTTTATAACAATATGCCGGTGGCAGATCGTTACAAATTAAGACACCTGGCGGGTTTGTGTGAAGTCTTGTGAGACCTATCAGAACAGAACAATAAGGAAAGTACAAACAAAAGCTTCGTTCTTTGATACTGACTTTCTAGCATTCATTCGAAACTATAACTTGATATGCAAGATGTTATGTTTTTGGACCAAACACCAAATATTAAAGCACCAAACACATAAAATTAAAGCGTAATACATACCTTGCTGATTTTGTACTTGATGTTGTAATTGACTGCTCTTCTATTGTGTCCATTTCTTCCTTAGCCTTTGTTGAACGCTTTGTTGTCCGTCTCCTGCCCTTTGACCTAGATGTACGTCCGGAACTACGACTTGATGTTCGGCTTTCTGATCTGGTGTCTGCAGTGTCTGCATGGAGGGAATCCTCCTTGTCTAAAATATATAGTGATTACCAATATAAAATATTTCTACTTTTTTTTTTAAAGGAGAATGTGTTTTAATATGTGCTTTTTTATAGAGACTTGTGATTATTCATGAAAACATTGCTAAAAATATTTTTATAGATATATATGTTAATGACATTGTATAGTCAAACAATATGCTTCACAAATAATGAAATCGACATGATCTTGACTTTGACAAATTAAATACAGTCCCTGAGGGCTGTTCTATATGTACGAGAGTTTCAGAGAAAATTTATTTGGAAATGGTTACAGAAACATTGAGAGTGATAGTCTTTCCTCATGGTGTTATCTAAGAAAATCCAAGATTGCCGCCAAAAATATTGAATCATAAATTGGCTTGATATATCAAAATATTCAGTACTGGTATTTTTTATTTTTAACATTTTTATATAAAATGGAGTGAAATTTTGATGACTTCGAATTTATTTTTTTTTTTTCTAGCTAATTACTTTTAAATGACTTTATATCTTCCTGGCCATATTAATGCAAGGGCTAACTTTGTACTTACTTTAAAGTCTAATTTATATCGTATCAAGAAATCAACATGGGCAAAATAAAGACCATACACATTTTCAAACAAATGTTATTCAAATAATTCACTCAGTTTAAAATAAAACACAAATGGTTTCAAATAATGGATATTTGGAAAATAAAATATATTTGAATAAATAATGCGTTCCATGTTTCAAATAATGGAAGTTTGGTCAAATAATGCACTCAATATTTCAAACAATGATAATTTGGTAAAGAAATACATTCAATATTTCAAATAATGAAAATTTGGTCAAATAATACATTCAATGTTTCCAACAATGAGACTTTGGTCAAATAATGTGCTCAATGCTTTAAATAATGGAAATATTGTCAAAAAATGCATTCCATGTTTCCAACTGTTGTGACAATGATAATTTGTTCAAATAATGCACTCAATGTTTCTAACAATGAGACTTTGGTCAAATAATGCACTTCAATGCTTTAAATAATGGAAATATTGTCAAATTGGTCATATAATGCACTCAATGCTTCAAATAATGAAAATATTGTCAAATAATGCATTCCATGTTTCCAACAACAATAACTTGGTCAAATAATGCACTCCATGTTTCAAATAATGGAAGTTTGGTCAAATAATGTACTCAATGCTTCAAATAATGGAAATATTGTCAAATAATGCATTCCATGATTCCAACAATGATAATTTGGTCAAAGAATGCACTTAATTTTTCAAACAATGAGACTTTAGTCAAATAATGCACTCAATGTTCCAAATAATGGAAATATTGTCAAATAATGCATTCCATGATTCCAACAATGATAACTTGGTCAAATTATGCACTTTATGTTTCAAATAATGAAATTTTGGTCAAATAATGCTCTTAATGCTTCCAATAATTGAACTATGGTAAAATAATGCACTCTATGTTTAAAATATGATACTTTGGTCAAATAATGCATTCAATATTTCAAACAATGATAATTTGTTCAAATAATGCACTCAATATTTTAAATACAGTCAAACTTGCAGGAGCGACCATTTGTTATAAGCGACCCCCTGATGTAAACGACCACATTAAATTCCCCCAAACGAATTTCATTCATAATTATACATGCAATAAATGACCACTTGCTTTCTGCGACCAGTGACCGCTTAATAACCATCAAATTTCAACAAATATCCTTTACCATACGACCATGAATACATGATGTGTGAAATTTCAGAATCATGCTTTGTGTACGTGACAAATGTGTAAGCGTAAAATTGTGGATCTCCGAGGTAACATACTAAAAATTACCCAAGGCCAAATACTGCAGTGTCTCCTGGTAAAAGCCGATAATTGTTTGATAACAAGTTATAGAGTTAAAACACTTTAACTCCAATTATATATCAATGTTTGATCATTGTTTGGGTGGATGTTTGCTATTTGTTTTATTACGATTAAAGGATCGTCAATTACTTAAATAAAATTGAAATTAAAGATTGGACAGTTTGAGGTTTGTTCGTTGTTTGTTTTTATTACGACAAAAAATATTAAAAAGGTTTGATCGGACTTTTATGATCAGGTTAAATTGGAAAATTGAGATTGGACTGTGTGCCGTTTTGTTATATTTTTTTATTACGATTAAAAATTATTATTACGTTTGATTATTTGATCAGCTTTTTGATTAGATTAAATTGGAAACTAAAGACAAGACAGTTTCTCATTGTTTTCATGGACACTTTGAAAGTTTGTCACGACAAAAATGAGTAAACATAAAACAATGAATATCAAGATTTATTTGACTGGTTTTCAATATTGTGGTTTCATACTGTGATATTCTATCAACGTTGCTATGCCTTCAGCAAAGAGAAAATGTCTAACATTAGAACAGCGGGTGAAAGCCCTAAAAATGATGGAAACGTACATGCATTATATAAGACAAAAAAAAAGACCAACAAAAAAACATTTTACCCCAATAAGAGACCACCTGCCTTAAGAGATCACTTTTCAGATTTCCCTTTAGTGGTCTCTTAAGACAGGATTGACTGTAATGCACACATGACTGAAAATAATGCACCAAGTGTTTCAAATGTTTTTGAAAAAAAAAAAAATGATATCAAATAATGCACTCAATGTTTGTAATAGTGTACAAATGGTTTAAAAGAATCCAATGAGGGTTTTGAAATAAATACAAAACTTATGGTAGGTTACAACAGTCTAGATCTACAGTGGTAAGGGCAACTTGCTTTCTACAAATTGTAAACTTTACATAAAACACTTGTAGTTCTGCTCAGCGTCCTTTTTTTTCTGGAACCTAGTAGTTTTGGGTCTAAAAATGGCAAAACAATTTGTTTGTTTTTTACATCAAACATGATTTTATGCATAATATAGGTAAATCATATCAAAATACCTCATATAATTCTATTCTATATTGTCTGTAAGGGTTTACCTGGCACTCATTAACTTCGCCATTACGTTTCCCCATGCAACTATTCGCGAGTCAAACCTGTATAAGCGGCCACCTCTATTAAGCAGCCACTCGTCTTAAGCAGCTATTTCCCATTTCTATGCTTTCAGAGCAATTTAACCTGTATTAAGCAACAACTTGTCTTAAAAGGCCACTTTTTCTCCTTCTCTTGATTGGCTGTTTAAGACAGGTTTAACTGTAATGCCTATTTAATAATGTATTGTTATTGTTTTATCAACATTATTAACACTTTTTGCGTTCAGACAACAAAAATTAATTTATGGATAAACACAGAATATTCATGAGTGCATGGTAAATCCTTACTCACAATACAAGTTTATACATAACAAAAAAAAATCCTCATCATCCGAGCATATGCAAGGTTGATGTTTATAGTAGCTACATGAAGCATACAAAATACACCAATACCTGCTATAAACAGTTATTAACTCTGCCCAATCAAGACAATTAAAATGCTGCAAGATAACCTTTGACCTCAAGGCCTATGTTTGTATACAGAAGCAGTACTAGGCTGTCAGTAAAATAGGCGATAAATTTGCTTTTCACAATTAAGCATCTTTAAGTATCATAACATGTCGACAGAAACAAATGCAATGAAATGCAAGGTAAGTGAGTCCAAGCATAATTGGGAATGAATCTAGCAATAAATTGGTACATGATAATGAAATAGACACAATTAGCATGATGAAATGTGATAAAACCTAACTGGGTTAATTTTCTAGCATAATATATTATATACAGTAGAACTTCAATGGCTTGAACCTGACTGGACTGGACAAAACAGTTCAAGTTAAGGGTTGTTCGAGCCAAGTATTGTTCAACATCGTACCACACATACATGTATATACATCGAAACAGGAATTTGAACCAGATAAGTGGTTCAAGCTATATGTGGTGTTCCAGACATCCGTGTTTGAGCCAATGAAGTTCTACTGTACTGATAAAAATAAGTTTAGCAAGTCTTTTCAAATATGTATGGGAATGCCAAAAATTTAAAACATAATTTGAAATAATGGACAAAGATTTAAATATATGGAATTAATTATAATTATATAAGTTAATTTCATGTAATTTAATATTTGTACATAATTTGATATAACTTAATATTTGTGTTTTAAATTATGAATTATTGTTTTCATTTTTTTTGCACTCTCAGGTTAACAAATTATTGCTCCAATCAAGTAAATCTGCATTTTGTGAGATCATTTTGTATGTTAAATATTTCTTTTAAACTGCAAGACTGCATGGCACTTTTGCCAAGAAATAAAAGACCACAAAAGAATGATACTAGAAGAATCCTCACTTGGCATCAACAGTTAGAGGATAGTTCTAGGTCTGGTTGGTCCGATGACAGTATAATGTGACTGGGTTGGGTATCATGTAACCATGTGTCTGGGGAATGATACTCCAGTGTGACAGCGCTATATACTGTCTCAAGTAGACATTATCATGTTATGACTGAAACATTGTTGAAAATGACACTATACCTATGTAAATTTATATGTATTTTGCTTGCTAAACTTATTTTTATCCAAATAAAATGATAAGGGAATATATAAAAAAATGTATATAGTTAAATGTATAGTATAAAATATTATCACAGACATTTTTTTATGTAATGGGCAATTGTGTTTTCCATGAAAAATGACACCAAAAAAACAGTCTAATACCTGCTTCATTATAACATATAAAGAAATACACAAGTTCAGTAGATCTCAGTTTAGATATAAATATCAACACAATTTCAACCATTAACCACAGAGATAAAAAATCCCATATGGTGGCATTTTATTACAATAAACAGTCTGCATTGACTTAGGTTACTGGATTTTAGAGAAAAACAAATCCACTATCCTACAATAAAAAATTATGTCACAGAACTTTCAAATATTCTTTCATTAATAATTTTAATACTAGCTCTGTATAAAGAAATGCAGTTTTTCATCTAAAGCAGCTTACCTTTAAATTATGACAAAACAATAGCTACAACTCTGTTTTAAATTTCATGGAAAACACAAAACCAGTAGTCTTTGCAGCCAGGAGAATGCAAAAACTACTTCTCGTACAATATCGTTAATTTTATACTCATGCATTCTGGCATGCATTTGGATACAGTAGTTGGCTGTTTAGAAGTTACAGTGCCAGTATAACATACCTGTTTGTAAGGTCTCTGCATTTTGAGAGCAAGTCCTTTTTATAAAATGTAATTTTTTGTTTTAATTTAGACCGCGATGTGGTCTAGTGGTAGAGCGTCCGCCTCGCATGTAGAAGGTCATGGGTTCAATCCCCGGCCAGGTCATACCAAAGACTTTAAAAATGGTGCTAGAAGCTTCCTCGCTTGACGCTCAGCATTAAGAGGACATTTTTAGGTCTGGTCGGCCCGGTGTCAGTATAATGTGACTGGGTTGGGTATCATACCATGTGTCTGCGGCATGATATTCTAGTGTGACAGTGCTTAGAATACTGTCTCAAGTAGACACCGTCGCGATATGACTGAAAACTTGTTGAAAGCAATGCTAAACACCATACAACAACAACATACAACTATTTAGTAATTTGTTCCATTAGATTAGTGCAATAATTCACGTGACCCAGCAGTAGAGCATCAGGTCCAAGATCAGGGCGGTCATGGGTTCATCCTGGCTAAGACACTTTATCTGCATATGTCTAGTACTGGTTCAACCAAGTAATACTTCAAGCATGATTTGTCTAAGTTATAGGAACTTGTTTGACATTCAATGTAAAATAAGTAATTTTTAAACAAAAGATGCCAAGTGAATATGAAACAATGAGGCAAATGATACATTTTTGCACTAATGGGCAATACATTGTATTTCTAATTCAGGTAAAACTTCAGAAAACATGGTCTACAACTTCCATGTTTAAAGCCTGTGGTATAACCCAGTAAGAGATTGACCCTGTAACCTTCAATCGTTTTATGTAGTCATTCTATCACAGTGCCATGGCTGCCATCTCTAGACATGCAATAAAACACATTCTCACATCACCACCCAAGCTGGGCTTGAACTCACAACCTCCATAGTGAGAGGTTAATAATCTTGACACAGCTCCTTCTAGACCACTTGGCAAGGAAAGGCGCCCTCCCCGACCCACTTCCTTTTATAAAATGAAGTATAATGTGAGATTCAGTTACTCAAACTTGGTAACAATAAATTAAATACTATTTATATGTAGATAAATATAAAATGCATATTGTAAGATTTCAGGTTTCATGTTTTTACTCTTACTCAGAAAAGGCAAAACCAAACAAACGGTAGTGACACTAGTTTTAAATGAATATAATATGACCTAGATGTACATGCTGATTATATGAGATAATTATATGAGATAATTATATGATACATGTATGATATACTGTCATAGCTAGCAAGATTAATTATGATGGAAGAGAAAATAACATTACCAACACCTTAGACTAGCGTTTTACCTTCTTTTGGCAAAGTTGGAACTTTGTCTGAAATCAAGCACCATATTATTTTTTGTTTTCATATACAGAACCAAACTTCATACACACATCACAGGCTGAAGAACCATAATAATAAAAACATGAAAATTTGTCCCTGTCACATGGGTGCCTCATAGGGCTACCATGGTTACTTATAAAAACAGTTTTACAGTAAACAAGAGAGCCACAATGGCATTAAACTGCTCACCTTTGGCAACAGAGATGATGACAAATAAAGAAAAAAAAATAATTAAAGGGCAATAACCTATCTGAATTAGATCAAAAATTTGTTTGAAATAATATGGGCATTTAGCTACTGGACAAGTTTGGTAAAAATCAAATAATGATATGGGTGCAAATCCTGTGTATAATAAAAAGTTAGTGACAGGTGCCATACACTAGACACAGGGTAAATAGAATAGTTCAACTTGAGCTTTGATCTCGTAACGAGCAATCTGAACACTTCCTACACTGTTTTCCACTCAATCAGTAAATATAAACATAATTCACCCATTGCTGATAAGTGGTGTATTAATGCTTTTAATTTGGAAGAGTCCAAAAAATTGCTTATGGGGCAAAGGGTTAAATGGCAGTTATACCGATGTCGAGTAATTGCTCCCCGGAAACATGTTTTGAATTTAAAATCTCTTCTGCTTTTGCGTTTTCAAAACTTTGCACAAGAAAGTTTAGATATTAGGTAAACAATGAGTGAACAAATGTAAAAAAAATTGTGGAGAAACTATTACTTACATGGAAGTATGGAGGACCCTGCCCACCCCAATTTGATGACAGGGCATAAAAATAGTAATCATCGTCAAACAGTATCGTTGAGAATTCATTTTGAAATCGCATTTCACGACAACAAACATATCCACCACTTCTACAAGGACAATATTTTATAAAAGAAATAAAAATTAAACAACTTCCAAAATATAATATATGAGGACACCCCCTTCCATATTGTAATGCTTTTCTGTGACTCCAAATAGAAAATTAAAATGTTTACTTTAAATTAATGTAATAGATTATCATTTCAGTAGTGGTATTTTCAAAAAGAATCATGAAAAAATCTTACCTGGATTTCCAAATCCTCCATGTTTGCTCATGAAGTCAAGGAATGCTGACAAGATGTGACACAAGCAGGCAATTAGACTCATGTCCGGGGCAGGCACACACTGGTACTTATAGTGGGCATGGAAGAACTTCAGACCCTTGTCTATAGCATAGTCGAAAAGCAACTGTAGATGTCGCTTGCCGCTGTCGGGCAAGTCACGTGGCAGCTTCTGTATCCAGGTTTTCACATATGGTTTCCAACCGAGATCAACTGGGTCCTAAAGTTATGAAAATTGAAATATTAGAAAAATGTTTTCTTTAACTTGTTGAATTCAGGATACCTGAAAAAAAAATGGTAAAATATGAAAGGAGCACAACTACAGGGAAAAAATCTGAGCAGAATTATGTGAGACTATGTGCATGACTTCATGCTAATGATTATCAGCAAGTTTCATTTTTAACATGTACAGTCAAACCTGTCTTAAGCAACCAGTAAAGGGAATGAAAAATGTAGCCTTTAAAGACAGATTCTTGTTTGATACAAATTAATTTGCTCTGAAAGCATGGCAATGGAAAATAGCAAATGTGGCTGCTAAGAAAAGTGGCTGCTAAATAGAGGTGACCGCTTACACAGGTTTGACTATACATAACTCCTCTTTTCCCCTTTTCTTTCGCAAATGCTTCGGACATAAATGTACAAACAACGCTTAAATGTCTTGCATGTAAGGATTTTTCATATAAGCATGTGATAGAAGTATATTACAAAAATTCTAAACGTCTCGGGTTAAATCAACTGTTCTGGACATCTTACCATGAAGACCATAGCACAGCGACTGATAGTGGCTGGGCTTGCTTGAGACAGGTTATCCACCTCAAATATCAACCTCATGCCCGGTGCCAGACTGATTCTCTCTCCGCTGGCCAGACACAGCACCTTTGAATCGTCGAGGACAGTGTTCAGATTTTCGACCCACAGCGTATCCACAGGTCCATCGAGCACAAGCCACCTCCAATCCATGAGGACACTGCTTCCATGTTCCTTCTCTAATGTGGACTCATTCTCAGTTGCCACCTCACTTGTCAGTCCAGTGTTTGGCTGTAAATATATCACACAAGGACGTCAATATCATCTACGTTTCACATTCACTCAAATAGAAGAATCCTTAACTGCTATCATGTGAACTTTCCAAAGTGTGCTGCAAATCCTTCTTTGACAACTGCTGACCTTGACCTTGTGGTCTTTGGAATGTTTAATTTTGCCAACAATTTCTATGACTCAATTTTTACGACAGTTTTGGGTTGTCCAAACTCATGCATAATTATGCATTATGATGCACACTACTACCATGCATAATTATGTACTACAGGCGACCTTGATGACCTTGTTAGTAATCTTTGGACTTAATTAAGACTGTTTAGAGCTCATATTTACCAAGGCTTTATGTCAAAGTAATAGTCCTGCTTATGTTGGCATGGTCAAGCTTTGAGGTCTTGGTCACCGTCGAAATGATCATACGCAACAGGGACTACTTTTTATTTATCACATTTCATTTTTTCCATGTTTTAAATATGCAAAAATTGAAACAATAAAAAATATATTGCGGGCATCGTATTAAGTGATTTTTTAAAAATGTTACATAAAATAAACCAAACACTATAATAATATCAATCTAATAAGGTCATAATGAATTAATTGCAAGATTATCATCCCTGCCCACCCCCTAATTTTCATGCCACCATGACCCTTTTTATTTTCATAAAAATTGTTTTTATTTTTTTTCAATAAAAAAAATAAGAATAAAAAATAAAATCCTCCCACTCTCCCCGTTTTCAAGAAAAATTTGGATGATAATGTAGCAATTAATTTATAATGGCCTAAGGAAGGCATATGCATATTATTAACGCCAGACGATTAGTTCTACAAGTTTTTTTACAATTTACATTGTCTTCACTCATGCATAATTACATACTGATGTCTCCTGTACATGTACACCTAGATTATGTCTCAATCCTTCACCTTGACTTGAGGTATATAATGGATTAAAAAGACTTCCCTGTTTATGTTGATAAATAAAATCCTCTGCAACAATTTTGTTCATGAATTTTTCACTATTTTCACTCTGTTTCTATGCCAATCTCTGACATGATTCTTTTTAGTTTTAAAACTAGTTATTTTACATTGATTGTGAAACAAGTTATTACAACTTACACAAATTCATTTGACTCGTAATCTTCCTGAGTAGAACCAGTACTAAGCATATGCGGATAATATGTCTTGCTCAAGGCCACGCTACATAGCCGTTGCAGGGATCGAACCCACGACCCGGCAATCTCGGGTCTTATACTCTACCACTGGACTAGCACTTAACCTTTTCTTTTCAGTCTTTTATCCGAATGAACTTTTGCAATACAAACTTGGCTATGATAAAGAGTACAAAATGCAACCATGCCAGCATACTTTAATCTTCTGTAATCAACCTAATTATGACATCAAGCATTCTTAAATTATGTTGTTGTATAGAAAAGCATTTGGAGAATATAATAATTCTTCTAACTAGTTTCTACAATGAGATTATATATTGTTGATCAACTACATTTTTATGAATAAAACATGCAATGAACTTTTTATGAAATAAAAAGTATATAGTTTATACTGTTACTAGGAAAAGTAATTTGGAATACATATATATTAGAGATATTAAGGAACATTCTAGACAGGTTTAAGACTTAATCTAGGAAGATCCCATGGACTTGCCAATCATGAAACCATTTCGAAAATCCAAGACAACATAATTTTATGAAGCTAAAAAATTGATCATGGAATATCTGATTATGCTATGGCAATCTCAATAGTTGCAAGTTTGAATATCAACAACAAGT
Source organism: Panopea generosa (assembly GCA_029582155.1). NCBI lineage: Eukaryota > Metazoa > Mollusca > Bivalvia > Adapedonta > Hiatellidae > Panopea > Panopea generosa. The sequence continues at coordinate 65,584,812 of CM055897.1, forward strand.
CAGGGTGCCTTCCATTATATGGTCTGTTATATTAATAATACAAAGATACCACATGGGTCTGTGAATCAAATATGAGAAATCAGTTTGAATAAAATCATTTTGTACATAGGGATATAAAAGTTTTAACTAACTTGATCTTATATAAATGAATAAGAAGACCACATAGGTATGTCTCTTCAAGCTGATATATCACATAGGGACCAGACGGGTATGTGTTGTCAAGCTGATATATCATATGGGGACCACATGGGTATGTGTTGTCAAGCTGATATATCACATAGGGACCACATGGGTAAGTGTTGTCAAGCTGATATATCACATAGGGACCACATGGGTATGTGTTGTCAAGCTGATATATCACATAGGGTCCACATGGGTATGTGTCGTCAAGCTGATATATCACATAGGAACCACATGGGTATGTGTCGTCAAGCTGATATATCACATAGGGACCACATAGGTATGTGTTGTCAAGCTGATATATCACATAGGGACCACATGGGTATGTGTCATCAAACTGATATATGACATAGGGACCACATGGGTATGTGTCATCACAGCTTAGATATGACATAGGGACCACATAGGTATGTGTTGTCAAGCTGATATATCACATAGGAACCACATGGGTATGTGTTGTCAAGCTGATATATGACATAGGGACCACATAGGTATGTGTTGTCAAGCTGATATATGACATAGGGACCACATGGTTATGTGTTATCACAGCTGAAATATGACATAGGGACCACATAGGTATGTGTTGTGAAGCTGATATATCACATAGGAACCACATGGGTATGTGTTGTGAAGCTGATATATTACATAGGGACCACATGGGTACATGTTGTCAACCTGCGATATTCAAAAAGCTAAGTAGCCTACATGGGCATGCACTGCCAGTCTCAATACCCACAATGACAATTATTAAATAAAATACAGGGTCAAAGGACACGGGTATCAATCGAAATGAAAAAACTGAGTTGTTCATCTGAATACATAAGCTGTAGTGGTTATCAACGACAAAGTTAGGTGCGGGTATTTTTATTTTTTATTCCTTTGACAAAATATCTGATAAAGAAGATCCCTTGGAAGTGCAGAATGGAATCAAGATAACAGCAGACTGTATTTTTATGAGGTGTAATGCAAAGTCCCCCTTGCCTCCTAACATCTTCTTGTCATTAAAATGCAGGGCCTGGATAGCTCAGTCAGTATTGTGTCTTGACTACCAATCCAGTGGTCATGAATTGGAATCCTTGTCTGGCTCAATATTCAAACTAATTTTGTTAATTATTATCTAATTGAAAACCCTGAAGTAAAGTTTACTGAGCTAAATAAATGGTAAAAGACTACTTACTGTTTATCATATGTAACATATTATATGTAAAATATCAATTTTTTTCTAAATACATATATGAATCTAAATCTACAAGCTAAAAAAATCGTTTTCTTTGTATATTTGCATACTTACAAACACAGATTTCCGAACTCTTTTTTTCTGATAAATGTAAAACCTTGGTTACGAAAAATTCTAAAACACTAGCATTTGTATAAAAAATATCTTGTTATATGAAAATTTTAAAACACCAGCATGTGTATGAACAATTAAGTTTTGTTATATGAAAATTCTGAAACACCTGAGCATGTGTGTAAACAATTATGCCTTATTATATGACAATTCTGAAACACCAGCATGTGTGTAAACAATTATGTCTTGTTATACGACAATTCTAAAACACCTGCATGTGTAAACAATTATGTCTTGTTATATGACAATTCTGAAACACCAGCATGTGTATAAATACGTGTAATGTGAAAATTAAACCAAAACAACTATATTTTTAGCTCGAGCCTTCTCCAGATGGAGGTGCCTTTTTCGAATATCTTAATAGTGGTTTCCTATTTAATGACACAAAAGTCATATCTACACGTCAGAGAAGACTCAGGTATTCATAATATCCTCTACAAAAGACCCAATCATAATACCACAGCAATTTCAACAACCTTAACTTAATGTTATTTCCAACAAACTTTGTCAAAATCAGTTGAGAGAGAAGTTTAAAATCAAAGTGGACACAAAACAACAGACTGGTGCATGACGACCTTAAATACAAGAAAAGTTAAGTTTTTCTATGGAACAGCCAAGTTGAACTTTGCTATGAAAGAGTCCAGTTGAGCTTTGCTATGAAAGGGTCCAGTTGAACTTTGCTATGAAAAGGCCCATTTGAGCTCTGCTATGAAAGGGCCCATTTGAGCTTTGCTATAAAAGGATCCAGTTGAACTTTGCTATGAAAGGGTCCAGTTGAACTTTGCTATGAAAGGGTCAAGTTGAACTTTGCTATGAAAGGGTCCAGTTGAGCTTTGCTATGAAAGGGCCCAGTTGAACTTAGCTATGAAAGGGTCCAGTTGAACTTTGCTATGAAAGGGTCCAGTTGAACTTTGCTATGAAAGGGTCCAGTTGAGCTTTGCTATGAAAGGGCCAATTTGAGCTTTGCTATGAAAGGGCCCATTCGAGCTTTGCTATGAAAGGGTCCAGTTGAACTTTGCTATGAAAGGGTCCAGTTGAACTTTGCTATGAAAGAGTCCAGTTTAGCTTTGCTATAGAGGGTCCAGTTGAGCTTTGCTAGGAAAGGATCCAGTTGAGCTTTGCTATGAAAGGCTCCAGTTTAGCTCTGCTATGAAAATAGCCAGAAGAGCTTTGCTATGAAAATATCCAGTAGAGCTTTGCTATGAAAGGGTCCAGTTTAGCTTTGCTAGAAAGGGTCCAGTTGAGCTTTGCTATTAAAGGACCCAATTGAGCTTTGCTATGAAAGGGTCCAGTTAAGCTTTGCTATGAAAGGGTCCAGTTTAGCTTTGCTAGGAAAGGGTCCAGTTGAGCTTTGCTATTAAAGGACCCAATTGAGCTTTGCTATGAAAGGGTCCAGTTTAGCTTTGATATAAAAATATCCAGTTGAGCTTTGCTATGAAAGAGCCCAGTTAGACTTTGCTCTAATGAACTAACAAGAGCATCGTAAACCGGTGAAGATGGCCATTTTTTTGAAAGTTAGTTAAGTAATTCAAAGTCAGTAAAAAAATGCTATGTCTTTAATATGAATGTTTGCTAGTTATACTTTGAAAATAATATTTCCATTTGGTTATAATATTTTCATATATGTAATGACTGATTGGATGTGAGAACAAGAGTAAAATCTATTAAAAAATCAATTTTGCTCTGTATTTCTAAATTTTAACATTATAAATTTTGAAGTTTAAATCTCATCTACATGTATTTATTTACTAAAATAAGAAAAATCCTTCCGTTATCATAATAAATTATGAAAAGTGGCAATTATTGCATAAACCAGCATTTAATATATAAAAAAAAATGTGCATAAAATGTGTAGGGCTGCATCTTTAAACATACCCAGTGGTGATAAGCAAATAAATATTCTCTTTAAAAAGCAAAAAAATAGAAATAAAATGCTCCATAAATCTGTGTTCCATATACTTCTGTAACTTATCAACAAATACAAAATGAATACCAAACAAATACTAAATTAATACAATATATTTCAACAACTCAGTGACAACTCCATCACCATCATATCTATAAACTTTCTGCTTCATCCAGACTAGATCCTGATTGGCCAGGGCCGAAATTCCTTAAAAATGTAACCTTAACAACCAACCTTAATACTTTTTTTTTTTTGCAACTTCTGTAAATATATATTTTGCAACATCACAAGTGGCTAATAATGTCAGTGATTATTATACGTAACTATTTAAAAACAATAGATTAGCCCACCAATGGTATGGGTCTACACTGTTCGGTTCTTGGTAAGTCAATTGACCTGACTTGAGTTGTCAATCAAACAAGTGGATAATCAAATCAGCATTGATGTTGATTTCAGCACTACCATTTTCCTTAGACAAGCTGACGATGTCTAAGTTAATACAATGTATTTACTTTTTACTATTTACAGGTGGATCAGTTTAGTAAATACAACGCCACATGGCAAGTGGGTGGAGTGATAATAATTCTGGCACCGGGCCAATTATTACCCCATTTCAGTTATAATTGAAAATGTTGCAAGTAAGAATGGAAGAATTTATTACTGAACTCAGCAGACATGTGTTATTAACTATCTATAGTACTTCACCAGACAGGTGGGACAATTAAAGTAAAACCAAATATTTCTAATGTTGTGTCTAATTTTGAGCTTATTACTTAGAAAGGTTTCATAAATTTAGGCCCTGGACATAGAATGTGCTCTCTTATTTTTAAAAAAACTATTTCTCAAGGACACAAATATCCTAGAACAAATTTTAAGAAAAAAATAGTTCAACAGCATTATACATAGAGAAGAAATTACTTCCTTGCCTCTGGACATCAAATTACACATTGTAAATGTGATATATACATGTATTGCCTTTACCAGTGGCAAAATTATGCAATGATATTAACACTCTTGCTTTTTGCAACCATACCCAGCTGTTGTTGTTTTTTTATCAAACAGTACTTACATTTACAATTCGGACTACCTTTTTCACCTTAAATATCATCAAAAAATCAATAAAATGTCATTTGAATTTGACATAATAAACATTATTGCAATTAATGAAACAAACCAAACATAATATTTTTCAGATTATTTTTATAAAATGCAACCTCAGTTCTTTTTTTAAAACTTCATATAACATAACAATGCGAGATTTCTTTTATAAGAATGTTAAAATTTTTTACAGATGATATTAAAATGACTCTATTAAAATCCCACTTAACAAGACTGTAGCAAATAAAATTTCAATAAATTTAAATGATTATATAATATACATGGACATATTGGAGAATGCAATATTTCATTTTACCGGGTATAAACATACTGTTACATATTTTATGTATACACATACTGTAAGGTTGCATGCCATTATGCATCGTACCACCCAAAACTTCTATACATACCCGTGTAATGTCTGCTGCGCTGGAGCCCGTGTTGGGACGTCCGTCATTACTGTCTATTTTTAGTAATTCCTTGGCAAACTTTCTGACACACATTGCGATGAGGCCATCCGTCCAGTCGTACGTGTTGGGATCTGTCTCGCCATACAGCTCGCCATGCTTCACACATTTTGGGTTCACGGTGAACACATCACAGTGACCTTTCTTTGCTCGGTTGTGCTGTAATATTATAAGTAACATTATATAAGCTGAGTGGTTGTGTAGCGGATAGTATTGGCTGCCCTCTCCAGGGAATGCAGGTTCCAGCCCCAGCTCATCTCCATTCCTCTCATAATACAACAATCGGTTCTGGCACTACCCAGGAAGCAGACTCAAAAGCTCTGAGCTTTCTATGCAATGGAGCAAAATTAAACTGGTATTAACCAAAACTAAATAATATTATGAAGAGCAAGAGAATCTTCTCTTTTTAACAATTGTACTGTATGGGGTTTCATGCCTGTTTCAACACAATACACATTATACATGGCATTCACTTATTGTATATTGTTGCAAACACACTCTCCCGCCATCTGCTCAAACACGAGTCTGAGTAGAACCATCATCCTTCCACAAGTAACTTGTAAATTTGCATAAAATGTTTTGACCAAACTTGGTGAGAGGCACAATGTAGACCTACCACATATCCTGTTGCCTTCTTGCCATCTTCCGTATTCTCCTGTAAGGATATTGTCGGCAACAAGATGAGCGCTTTTTGTAGAATGGATCGGACTGTAGTTTTACCGCCGCCAGTCGGACCAACCAACATCACCCCGTGACGAACCAGGATCTGGTTGTAAAACTGCTTCACCTTGTCCAACTGGTGCGGCCAAATCTGCAAACCTTGATCTCTCACTGACATCGATATGGCTTTCTGAAAGTATCATTTGAAATTTATTATAATCAAGTGAAATGTAATCATCATAACTAACTTGATGTTGTTTTTGTTAGTCAGGTTTAATGCGTTTTCAACACATTGTAGGTTATATATCCAGTCTAATTGGTGGAGGATGACCTCAGAATGAATCTGAGTAGAACCACCGTCCTTCCACAAGTAACTGGCAAACTTTCTCACATAAAGATTTTGAACCACTCAAGACTCAAACCTATGACCTTAGTAGTGAGAGGTAAGTGATCTTAAGACAGTGCCTTAGACCATTTGGCCACAGAGGACCCACCAAACTTTATCTTCATAGGATTGAAATGAAAATATATATTCAATAAAAAAAAATCACATTTTAATAAGAATATTAGCATTTCCATGACCTGTAAAACATGTAGTTTAAATTCAAAAGAAAATTACCAAATAACTGATAGTTGGAAACGGTCGATATTTTTAGCAGCTTTTTTTTTGGTACAAAAATTATTTAATTCAGACGAAGATTCAAAAAGCTATTAGTGAAATACTAAAGATGACACCCGAATATTTCAGCCATGTATGATGAATTGATAAATTATGCCTGATGACATCTACAATTAAAGCAACACATCCACGTTTAAACTTTTTTTAAAAGATTTTCAATTGAGCTGTGAGCACATTTCCCATACATAAATATATGGTCAGCGAGCTGTATATGTGCTAACAAACACTATCCAGAACGCTTTAGAATTATAAAAAAAGATGTCCAAAGTATAAAGCGTGACAAACGCTTTATAAATTATTTCTAAATTGCCGAGGATTCCAACTTCGCTTCAAATTGAATTATGCAAGTGGTATTAAGAAACTTCACGTTTTAGTGCATAGTGTACTTTACCTGCCTTGAAAGTCATTTTGACAATGTTTTTTGACTCGAGTGAGTTACACGCTTGTTTTATAAAGTGTTAGTCACGCATTATAATTTGGGCATCATTTTGTTCCGGATTGTGTTTATATGCTCATATACAGCTAATTGATCATATGTTTGTATGGGAAATGTGCTCATAACTCAATTAAATTTTTTTTTTTAAAAGTTCAAACGTGGATGTGTTGCTTTAAGTCCCTGTTTCTATAAAGAAACAAGATACTAATGAAAATACTTACAAAACTGTAATGACCAAACACGTAACAGGAACTCATTTAAGATGCATAAAAATGTAAACATGGACAACTCACCTCTAAGATGCCATGATCTGGTTCAGGGGGAGTAACTCCTGGAAACAGATCTGCGAGAATACTCTCAAATAGTGGCACATCTTCATGTAAGAACTTTGGAAGATTGGCATCACGGAGTGAATGGATCAGGATATACGATTCTTCCTTCTCTGTTAGTTTGATGTTCATCAGATCAGCCCTATCAATGGACGATGATTTTATCATGAGTTTAAATAAATAACGTCAAACCATTTTTTTAATACTGATACAAATGGGTGCATAGATATCTTCTTTTTTTTTAAGACGATTTGTGACTTTAAATTTATACAAAAAAGTGGGAAATATTTCAAAGAATACGTTATATTAAACATAATTATATAATTAATTGTGCAACTTTTCATTATCAATTTTAGTGGGTTTTTTTGTTCACTTGTTTTAAATACCGTATACCCCAGAATAAATGCAACTATGATGATGCATTTTTTAAAGGGGGAAATTTATTTGGGTAAAAAATTGAATTTTGTATAAAGGGTCTGTAAAATGCCATAAAACAGGCAAAGGATAATGAGATTTTTTTAATGTTTAAATCAGACTTAAAGTCAGTATGTATTTTATCTTGTTATTAACTAAAGACTAACAAAGGGTTCAGTAATTTATTTCCCATAAAAATGGAGGCGGGGCATTCATTAGGAGGGAGCATTTGTTTGGTGGTATACGGTACTCATATATTGCTATTTACATAATTAAAAATAATGAGTTATTTTTCAATCTTTTTTATGTCAGTTACATTTTTATAAACTCTTGTGCAAATTCCAACTAAATTATTAAATTCAAAACCATTTTACTAATGACTTAGTATTTGATAAACATACATTCATTGAAATGTCTGCATACTTTCATGCACTCAATAAATACATATCCTTTTATTATGCACTTCTGTAGGTCTTTTTAATCTTTTTTTAAATAAGGTTCAACGCCATTTTCAACACATTTCAGGTTATATATGGCACATCCAGTTTTAATGGTGGAGAATCTTAGTAGAACCACTGTCCTTCCACAAGAATGTAACTAGCAAACTTTCTCACATAATGTTTTATGACCAAGTGACATTAACAGTGAGACGTATTAGACCACTTGGCCACGGAGGATCCCCACCCTTTTCATGCTTATTTTATCAATATTTTTAAGAAACTAGTTTATAATAATTTATTTAAACTTGATCGCGAAGAAAACTCGAAGCTTTTATGAACTGCTCTTGCATCCGCTATCTGGGTACCATCAGTACTTAGTGTTGTTTTTTGAAAGGCATCGGGTCAAGCTGGGGATCAACCTCGCAACCTGTGGTGTGAGCAACCAACACTCTATCCACTACACAACTGTCCTGTTTAAAGATTGCAAAGCACATTACCTTAAAATCAACTGATATTTAAGAATAATTCTAAAATCTGTGGATTTGAAATTATTGTCTATCAATATTCCAAATTAAATATAATCATCCAGATGTTGTTGTTTTTCATATTGCTTCACACAAAAAGCAAACCTGAATACAAACCCTAAGTTGATCATGTGACCACTATCTTTGCACACTTTTGTTTGACACGAAGATGAACTAAACTGTCTATCCCATAATACATTTAGTTACATCTATAGCAAAAATATAGCAATATTACTAAGCACAAGGGCAAATAACTCTGCATGGAATCAACTCAGCATCCCAAAATATGTGTCTTGTATATCTACATTTGATGCAGTTTCAAGTCAGTCTCCTGAAACATTTGGTTTCAAGTAGAACGCTTCGCTCCTCAAGAATTGCAACATGGTGAAAACAGCAATTTCACTAAGTACAAGGGCAATAACTCTGCATGGAATTAAGCCAGCATCACAAAATATCAGTAACACACATCTACACTTGATGTTGATCATGTATGCAAAGTTTCAAGTAAATCTCAAAACTGTGAAAGTAGTTCGCTCCACAAGAAATACAACAATTTTACTAAATACAAGGGCAATAACTCTGCATTGAACTAAGCCAGCATCACAAAATTTAAGTCACACATCCACACTTGATATTGATTCTATATGCAAAGTTTCAAGTCAATCTCCAGAAAACTGTGAAAGAAGTTTGCTTCACAAAAAAAAACAGAATGATAAAAACAGCAATTTCACTAAGTGAATGGGCAATAACTGTGCATCAAATTAAGCCAGTATGACATGCATGCGAAGTTTCAAGTCAATCACTTGAAAACTGTAGAAGAAGTTGTTGACAGACAGACTGTCCAACAGATCAACAGACACAATGAGGCCTGTGATACTCAATCCCAAGGTATAATAATTAATAATATCCCACTGACAAATACATACATAGAGTACACAGCAGACAACTTTGGGTTCATTCATTCATAGACAAATATCTGAATATACAAGTTTTATATATACGCACATGGGCAATATTACAGGAGGTACTATTGACCAAGGATCAAGCAGAATATAGCAGTCGTGGTCAGTTGAACACACTGAAGCTTTAAATGGATTCGAAAGTGAACATGGCTTCATGGAAATATGAACATTATAAAGGATGAATATCAAGTACTTAATACATGTACAGTCAAACCTGTGTAAGTGGTCACCTTTATTAATCAGCCACTTGTTTTAAGCAGCCACATGAGTTATTTCCCATTGCTATGCTTTCAGAGCAAATTTACTTGTATTAAGCAACAACCTGTTTTAAAAGGCCATTTTGGTCATTCCCCTTAATTGAATGGCTGCTTAAGACAGGTTTGACTGTAATACTATACTTGTATCCAAGATTATTTTTGTAAGTGGGGTTTAATGTCATCTTCAGTAAATTACAGATTATACATGACAATAATGGAAGCCATTTTTTAACCTGTGTAGAACGATCCTTTCCTTAGTTACTGGCAATAAGGCCATAATGAATTAATTGCTAGATTTTTGTCCCCACCCACCAGTTTTTTTTATGAGTCGGACATATTTTATAGTAAAAAAATAATAAATCATTTTATGCATAAAAAGACATTTCCGTTTTGAAATAAAAAAAAATTCAAATAAAATTACTCCCTGACCCAGTTTTAAAACAAATTTGGATGAAAATCTAGGAATTAATTTATTATAGCCTTACGACATCCATTTTTTTGATGGACCCAAGAAGTATATTTATGAACCCGAGTAAAATCATCGACCTTTTTCAAAGTAACTGGCAAACTTTCTCACAATTAGTGTATGGACTAAGCTGGGCTTGAACTCCTGACCTCAGCTGTTGGTGCCTTAGATCACTCATGTGACCAAGACATACAGATTTCAGATAGTAAAAGTGAATGCTTTGAAATCTCTGGTGAGTTTGTTTTGTTTGGGTATTTGGCATCATGTTTATGCCATCAAGGGCTAACAGATGATCAGCCAATATAACCACTCTATCCTGGAATCCTGGAAGGTCAACCAGCACTCATGCACACCCAACTCCTTAAATAACTTTCTCACTTGAATCAGCAGTGAGAAGTAAATGATGATGGGATGCAACGTCAAAGAATCATCATGAAGACTGTAGCCAGATGTCCTCTGGTGAGTTAACTAACCATGTTAAATGCCAGATAGCCTGTAGGTGCATAGAATCTGACTTATTTTTGATTATTTGACACTACTCAAAAAACTTGTATATACTGCAACTGAAAATCTCATTTCCAAATTAATACATTAGTATTTTATACAAGTTTAAACTGACTACTTTTGCATTAGTGGTGAAACAAGTTTTTACAACTTTTTGGACATTATACTTTCAACATTCAACAGCTGAATGCTAATGTTTTACAAAAGAAAACTTTTAAATTTTGTTTGCAAATGTGTCCAATACTTACAAAGTAAAAAGTCATTCTACTGAATCCACAACCATATCAAACTTGTTACTTTTACCTACAGTCATTGATTATGAAAATTTCGTAGCACAAGGCTGATATGATATTTAGAACCTCAGGGCCGAGGCCTATACATTGTATAATCGTTAGACTGAAGGAAATGAGGGCAATCTGCGGGTACACCTCTTGTCCTGTCAATATTCTCACCCATGGAGCATAGAACACAGTGGGGATGGGATAATCAACAAATTCGGCATGTTAGAGAATATGAGGTATATAGTAGGTAAAAATTCAAGATTGTAGTTTCCTAGTATCATCACTTAGCTTATGCTGCCACGTTAAAATTGATTTTGCTCATGTTTTGGCATCTATATAATGTTTACATTATATCTGTCTCCCTTTTCACCAACATTTTTCTAAAATACTTAAAAAAACTGAAATTAATTTTGACTGGTTACTTTAATATTCTTTCATCAATGTCAATGAAACCAAATGCAGTTTTTATAGAACCAGTCTAAAAAAATAATGATCACTTGGATGCTTTTCTTTGGTTTAATTTTTTAAGTATTTAAGTGTAATTTATACTAAAATATGTTGGCGAAAAAGAAGCCTGTAATTGTCAACAATTATCAACATTCTTTTTTTTATAAAATTAGTGGTTTCAAACTGGTTTTGAAAAAAATAAAAAATAAAAATACAAACTGATATTTTCTTGAAATTGTCCCTATCATAGCAACTGATTAAATTAAAATACTGTCACATATGACCACAATTATGCAAATAATTTAAAAAAAAAAAAGTTTTAAGAGAAATATTTCTAACATTGCTGTGTGTCCCTGACTTGCTGTCAATGTCAAAGGTGCAAATGGTAGACCCAAAGCAGACCCAGATCAGCCTGTGAGCCTCTCACTTGGATTCTGATCAGGGTATACATTGTTTTGCACTCAGTTAAATATACTGAGAATAAAAAAGCATGACCTGTCTGTTATATAAGTTGAGGAAGTTAAGGGTAAAAAATTTCATAAAGTTTGTTATAATATAAAATTCCGAAAAACTGATTAGTATTCATAATCTTATTTATGAATTTTTATATAATTTTTTTTGGTTTAATTATGTTTGAGGAATACTGAAAGTGTTATGATAAAAAGATGTATCAAATCTTATCAATTAGCTGTAAGTATTGGATATATAAATAAATAATCCCTCCACAAGAAAAATATATTTGCCTGTCCAATGACTATGTATTACAATTAATAAATGACCCTGTACAAGGTCAATTATAAAGTTTACTGTTAATGACTTCTTTTTACCAATCAAATATGTGTGCTTCTGTTAACTTCATTAACTACTACCATACCCCACCCGCAATCCGACAAACATAACATCCCCATAGCAGTAAATGGGGTTATGTACAAATGAAAATAGAAGCTATATAGCTCCTTTTATCACAAAGGGAGCAATATACAGTAATAAGTCATTCTGCCTTTTTTGCTTTCCAAAACTTCCTTAAAAACAGCCATTAATTGTTATCCATATAGTTACATGTATACCTAACTCATCATCTTAAGATGCTAGCAGAAACACACAAGATTTATGTTGACTTAATGAAGGACTGCAATAAAGACTTCATGGCCAACCACAGATTTCCACTTACTCTATCTGCAGTTCTCTCCATTTCCTTAAATATATTAGTAGAGCTCAGCTTCACGGTAGACAAATTACATTTAAATATACATCTTAAAGGCAGTATATCAGGTAAAATAGCTATAAATTTAAAAAAAAAAATAATCTAAAATTAATACAAAGTACCTCATTGCCATTGATAAATAAAATACTAATACCAATCCATCAAAACGTGACCAAAAATTTTTTATTTTAATTGGGGTAGTAAAATTGAAACGAAATCCCCGTTCTATAAGTAGACAACATTTCAATACTGCTTGACAATCTTCACCTCATCATTCAGACTCTTTCTAAGAACCAGTTTGATGGATCAAAATGGAATCTCGCGACTCATTTGATACATAACAAAATACAACTATAAGCAGATATCTATTTTAGTATAAACCTGATAACTGAATGAAACTGAATGAAACCCTAGTTCAAAATATTAATTTGGCATGTTTAAACAGATATCCTAAGGGCAATAAGTGATTAATGAGTATAAAGACATGATATATTGGGAAGGAAAAAAATGTTTTCAGTCAATTTTAAAATTTTGAAAAATCCTGATATACTACCTTTAAATACATAACAAACAACAACAAGCAAAGTGGGACATCTGAGCTACAGAAAAAATACACAACTTTTCAACTCAAATATATACGAGCATGAATATAAATAATCGTACTGTTCATCTAAAAGTCACCTAATAATCTCATTACTTTTGACTCAAACTCGACTCTAACCCAGACTCTAATAATCTACACTATCAATGGTTGGCAAGGACATTTTCACAGAAACAATTCTTGAAAAAGTGTTTATAAAACTATATGTAATGTGTATTTATGATCATTAAGTGAAATTACAAGTAATATTTATAACAAACAAAACTAGAAATGTGTCTGTTAATACAAATGCCCACGCTTTCAGAAACCAATATTTTTTTACCCAAAATTAAGTCAAAGAGTGGCCACAACTCCTGTAACATTTAACCGACTGTGACTAATATGGAATTTGACGTGTATTTTATAGCTATACATGCAGGTACCCATGGAATGTTATTTAGATATATAGACCCCTTCAGAAGTTACTGATTGGAAACCAATTTTTAATTGTGCACACGGGCAATTGGACATAAAAACAGACAGAGGTAAAATTAATTGTCCCGTCACCATTTTCAAATTGCGGGGGCATAATTAGTCAGCAATTAACATTTTAAAGCAAAATTGCCAACATTTGCATGCAAGCGCTTGAACAGAGACTTACTTTTGTTGAGCCTGAAGTCGACCATGCCCAGCCATTACCAGCACCGACTTAATGGCTCTCATACCAAAATCATAGTGATCCTGCTGGGACAGCTGTCGACTCGCCAACTGGTACAAGCTCACAATTTTGCCGGACAAAGATTTGGCATCCTGAAATCCTTCTGAGAAGAGCATAATTTCTGCGATAAGACCGTAATAAGGTACCATCATGGCCACCTGGCGGAACAAGGTTTTCAGGTTGTCAGGCAGTTCTACCCTGCCCGCATAGCTGTGAATTATATATATTTAACAGTAGAATATGTGTAACTTCATAAATAGGGTAAATTCTTGGCTACCATTTAAAACAGGTATGAAAACTTTTTTTTATAATTTATTTTTTATTTCATAAATCAGCATAGTATAGCAATACACATGGTCACAATACAATATAACACAATAATATAATAAGTTTATGCACATATAGACGATTCATAATGCTTGACTTTTTTTCATAAAATTTGTTTTATAACTATGTTGCACAAACACTCAAAATGTTTGATGAAAAAGTTTATATTTTGTAAGAGGGAAAAAAATTCTTGAAGGAAGACAAAGGGGGAGTTTAGAGAACAGAAGACAAGTCAAGAGACAGGTATGAAAACTTGACCCACAACGAGATGGAAGGTATTTGAAATCCAGGATCACACATTTTATCATTCGGATTCCTATGTTTCTTTAACCTGCTCAAAGAACGGCTTTTGAACACAACATATTATTTTATTACAATAAATTATGAAAAGAAAATACTGAAAATATTATTATCAATTAAATCAATAAAGTTTGAGAAAAAAAACAATAACAAATAACTTACGTCGGATTCATGGTAATGAAATATCCACAAGTAGGATTCAGTTTGATCTCTTTGCCCTCAAACACAAATCGTAGAGCATTTGCATCTTTAGCATTCTTGATGGTCAGAATCTGCTGAGCGACAACGGACAACACCTCCAGGTCAATTCTGTTGAACTCGTCAAAACAACACCAACTGCCAGATTGCGAGAGACCGGAGAAAAATTTGCCGAGCATCTTGTAGTCAAGGCCCTCTGAACAGTTGAACACGACGCACTGTTTACCCATTGCCTGAAACATAACAATTGTTAATTGATGTTGAATTCTAAATAAAATATCAAAACACCAAAGCTTACAGAATAGTTATCATCTAGCAAAAAAACAAAGTAATATTGTTTAGGAAGTGATTTATGTCAAATTACTTATATCTGAATTGTACTTTTGTATTTTTCTACTTTTATGCTTCAACAGAGAGGTGTGACATATGTCTTATTATTCACCTGACCACAAACAATTTCAGAAATATTTATGTCACTTTTGGGGTTCAAACACATGGCCTTTGCAATGTCAGGGCCTAGAAAATTAATGCTGTAAAACATTGCACAAATAATGCATATATTGACACCATTATAAATGTACAGAGGACATAGGGTGTATTATAATTATTATATTTCAATTGTATTTTTTTAACTTTAATGCCTATATTTATATCTGGTTTCATCAGTTACTAAAGTTGCAAATTGCTTATATATCCTTGGAATACTGAATCGTGAATAACAAATGTTACCGCTTATTACTGAAGTTGTAAGTAAGGCCATTATAAATTAATTGCTAGATTATCATCCAAATTTTTTTTTAAAAACGGAGAGGGCGGGAGGAATTTATTTTTTGTTTTTATTTTTTAAAATTTTGATGTTTTTTTGTATGAAAACAAAAAGGGTCGGGGCGGCATGAAAATTAGGGGGCGGGCGGGAATGATAATCTAGCAATTAATTTATTATGGCCTAAAACATGTTACCCTGCATTACTGAAGTTGTAAGTACCACATGAAACACTGAAGTTGTAAATTGACAATATAACTGAGAACAAATGATGCTGGAAACAACACATGTCTCCTTAGAAAATCCTGATTTTGAAAACTGCACACATAACCATTAAATATGAAAGTCAGGTATTTCCTTGTTAAAAACAAATGTTTTTGTTATACCTTGGCCAGATCCTTGACTGTCTCTGTTTTACCGGTACCAGCTGGCCCTGCTGGTGACCCTCCCAGATGTAAATGTAGGGAACCAGTCAGTGTGAGATAGCACCTGTCTGTGAGAGGCGTGATGACCAGTCTAGAGGAACATCCAAGATACTCGTAACCATACAGGAAGGAGGCATTACTCTGGTACACCTGGCAGTTGTTTGTTGTCTCGTCCCACTCATATCGTAGTTGTCTGAAGGACAATTAATATCAAGATACATTTTGTTTTCAAATACGTCTTGAAGAATCGTTGACAGAAATTTCTAAGACTGTAGAACGGACCCAGCGCTCCCTGCTTGGGTTCGTTACATAGCAAAGAGATATTAACATGTTGATTGGTCAGTTGTCAGCAAAAGTTGAATTATTTCACAGTTTTGGTAAGCATTAAACTGCTATAAATAGTGGGACAGGCATAGAATTCCCTGCTCTTTCATTTGTGTTGAACAAACCTGGTTCAGAAGATATCAGGTACTGGGACAGACTAGAAATAACCTGGTTCAGAAGATATCAGGTACTGAAACAGACTAGAAATAACCTGGTTCAGAAGATATCAGGTACTGGGACAGACTAGAAATAACCTGGTTCAGAAGATATCAGGTACTGGGACAGACTAGAAATAACCTGGTTCAGAAGATATCAGGTACTGGGACAGACTAGAAATAACCTGGTTCAGAAGATATCAGGTACTGGGACAGACTAGAAATAACCTGGTTCAGAAGATATCAGGTACTGGGACAGACTAGAAATAACCTGGTTCAGAAGATATCAGGTACTGGGACAAACTAGAAATAAACTGGTTCAGAAGATATCAGGTACTGGGACAGACTAGAAATAACCTGGTTCAGAAGATATCAGGTACTGGGACAGACTAGAAATAACCTGGTTCAGAAGATATCAGGTACTGGGACAGACTAGAAATAACCTGGTTCAGAAGATATCAGGTACTGGGACAGACTAGAAATAACCTGGTTCAGAAGATATCAGGTACTGGGACAGACTAGAAATAACCTGGTTCAGAAGATATCAGGTACTGGGACAGACTAGAAATAACCTGGTTCAGAAGATATCAGGTACTGGGACAGACTAGAAATAACCTGGTTCAGAAGATATCAGGTACTGGGACAGACTAGAAATAACCTGGTTCAGAAGATATCAGGTACTGGGACAGACTAGAAATAACCTGGTTCAGAAGATATCAGGTACTGGGACAGACTAGAAATAATTCCAAACAAGGTAGGAACTAGTAACTCTGCATAGTCAGCAGACCACTTCCTCCAGGTTTAATCACCTGCTGACTGTAGTGAATCAAAGATTACTTTACGACTAAAATTGTCTAAAAATATAAATTATGATACTGTTTTAATTGCTTGATAACATTCAAATTCACATATTGTTACTATAATTAAAAACAGAAATACATGTATAATATTATGTCATTTTTTTTCCCTGTTATGACAGAATTGGACAAAAGCGCACTGCTTACCAATTGATAACAAGGTTTGCAAGACTAATAAAATCTTTATTTCCTGCTAAACAACAGAACTAGCAAATTTTGTTTTCAGTTTTAACATAAAACATAATTCGTTTAGTATTAATTATTTTGAATCCCCAAACTTATATAGTGAAACTTTTGGTGGTCAGTATATTTACACGGTCACAGGAGAAGTTTTAAAGTGAACAACAACAACCTTGACCACTCGAAGTCCTCCTTGGCCGTGGTGCCGTTGTTAATCATGGTTGCCATGATATCTCTACTATGTACATCTATTGTTAACAACGCCTCGATACTCATCGTCTGGTGCGTCTGAAGGTTGCTGGAGACCAGTCCTGCCAGACGGCTTAACGAGTCCATCATCTTACTATGCACGTCAATCAGGGCAGTCTTCGGGTCTGCCTGGTCGAAGCATCGCACCACATCTTTGTTAAACATGATCTGTGCCTGCAAGAATTCATTTTATAATTGTTAAGAGCGCAAAACACCGTTAAAGAAGATGGCATTAGTGTAGAGAATAGTGATGGCCACTCATGCCGAAGATTGCAGGTTCGATCTCCAGCTTGATCTGATGCCTCTAAAAAAACAATACTCAGTACTGGATCTACCCAGGAAGCCTGACTCAAGAGCGGTTCAAATAAGCTTTATGTTTTCTTCACAGTTGAGCTAAATTAAATTAAAATAAACTAGAGCTATCACTGAAGGTGATGAATACCCCCGAATGCCTCCATGACAGAAAATGGTTTACCATTGTATGAAGTTTTATTAAATTATATCCAATAGTTTTAAAGTTATGCTCCAGACAAGGAAAATATATCAAAGAGCAATTACTCTGTAATTAGCAAGAATAGAGTTATGTTTCCTGTACACTGCACTTCCTGTCATTATAGTCTACCATTGTATGAAGTTTGATGAAATTCCATCCAGTACTTTAAAAGTAATGCTCCGGACAAGGGAAATATATCAAAGGGCAATAACTCTGTAATTAGCAAGAATAGAGTTATGTTTCCTGTACACTGCACTTCCTCTCATTATATTCTACCATTATATGAAGCTTGATGAAATTCCATCCGGTACTTTTCAAGTTATGCTCCGGACAAGAAAAAATATCAAAGGGCAATAACTCTGTAATTAGCAAGAATAGAGTTACGTTTCTTGTACACTGCACTTCCTCTCATTATATTCTACCATTGTATGAAGCTTGATGAAATTTCATCCGGTACTTTTCAAGTTATGCTCTGGACAATAAAAAATATCAAAGGGCAATAACTCTGTAATTAGCAAGAATAGAGTTATGTTTCTTGTACACTGCACTTCCTCTCATTATATTCTACCATTGTATGACGTTTGATGAAATTCCATCCAGTACTTTTCAAGTGATGCTCCGGACAAGGAAATTGCAACGGACAGACCAACCGACCGACAGACCGACCACAGGGTGACTCCAATATACCCCCTCAAACTTTGTTTGTCGGGGGTATAATAAATAAGTAGAGCAACCATTGAATAACTCACAAACATTTTCTTAAGTTTTATATTAATTAAATATCTAAAATTTATTTTGACTAGTTACTTTAATAGTCATTAATAATGTCAATAAAACCAAATGCAGTTTTTCTACAGCCAGTCTATAATCAGGATCACCTGGATGTTTTACTTTTATTTAAGTTCTTAAGTATTTTAGTATATACTAAAATATGACGGTAAAACAGGAGTAGGGATGATTATTTCTGCAATGGCAGATTAATCTATCAAGAACATGGGTAAACATTATGTAACTTGGTAACAAAGAAAGTTTGTGGGATTAAGTCTACATAGATGGTCGGAAACCATTGAATAAAAATATAAAAATAAACTAGGTCTTGGAAAAGAAAATGGTCAAAGTCTTATTACCACCATGAAAAATAATAATTAGAAATTGCGACTGTTATCAATGTTCGATGGTGAGCCAAACAGAAGTTTGGGTGAATTCATCTTCAACATTGTTGAATTTGGTTTCATTAAAACTGCACTGACAATAAAGAAACAAAATGTCACTCATTTAAAAACATATTATATACTTATTTCAAAACTTTTAAATGATAAAATATACATACGACAGTGAGGACAACCTGTCCTGGGTGTTTCTTCACCCAATCTTGGAGTTCGATACCTATCCAGTCTGCCAGACCCAACTTCAAATGTCTACAATTAATGTTAAATCATTCAGATGAAAGAAGTTTTTTATCAATGAATACAGAATTATTGAACTTAATGAATTAATGTATAAATGAATCAATGAATAAAATCAATGAATGTAGAATTACTGCACTTAATGAATTAATGAATAATGAATGCGTAATGAGTGAATGAATACATGAATGGAAAAATTATATGTTGCCATGTATGTATTATATTAAACTGGTCATTAATCATGGCTAAAAAAATTAAATTATTTAGGTAAATAAGTTATAGATTTTACATTTCATACTAAAAAGCACTTTATTGAGGTATTCATTCTCCCAAATTTTTCTTGTGCAACTTAGTTATTAATATTACCCAACAACAGTGCCAGAACCTATCAATATTCATTAACATTTAATTGTGTCTTAAAAGACTAGGACACAAAATATAAAAAAAAAAAATTAAATCCAAATAACATCAGTTTAACAAAATATAATTAATATTTGTAGAAACGAGCATATCATATCATAATCATATCATTAAATTTTATATTCACATGCTTCTGGTTCACCAACATTTTTATAAGATTTACTTAAATACTTAAGAACTTAATTCAATTTTGACTGGTTGTTAACCTATTATGTGATGAATATCAATGAAACCATGTACAGTTTAACATGAACCAGTCTAAAATCAGGATCTCTTGGATCAGCTGCTTGCTTTGATTTAGGTATGTAAGCATTTAAGCACATGTTAGTGAAACAGAAACCTGGATTTGTAAATATTTAAGCTTTTACAATTTTAAGTCAGAGTCCAATTCTCAGAAATAAAGGTTACTAAAGATGACTGTAGACCAAGACTGGTCAAAATTACGGAAAACAAATAATGGTGCCTACCTTTTAACTGTTTCAAACATATGAGCTTCCACATTGCTCAGCCACATTTCTACAGCACCTTTAGCCCTGACACTCCTGTGTAACACAAAACAGAGACATGTAAATTATTTACAAACAAGATATAGGACTGCAAGAATGTATCCTAGTTGCGTTTGAGCCAGGCCTGAGGTAAGCTCAGTTAGTCTACACCTGTCTATCAATCTAGGAGTTTCGAGTTCAAATCCCTACCTGTTGAGTATCCATGAAAATGCTTTGCCCTAGAGGCCTTTATTCTGGGGAACACGGTATGGCAAGGCAAAAATAGTGTAAAGTTTCAGGAAAAAGTTCATTGTACAAAGATCAAACAAATAATGGAAACTTATTGTTTTCACAAATAACTATAACACCTTCCTCTGTCTGCTCTAGTTCATTGTCTGTTATACTGAAATGTTTGGTTATATTAGGGCAAGGTGGCATCGGTTAATAAAGTACTGACACAGCTCAAACTGAGGTACAATAGATGCACAACTCGACTTCGGACAGGTCCCATTGTGGATTTAAAACATGTACAGAAAGTAAAACATACTGTTCAAGCTGACCATGTCAAAATTATAATGATAAAAGTTTGTACCAACAACTTACGTTTTTTTAGATTTTTTTACATCGATTGTGAAACAAGTCCAACTTAGACAAATCACGTTTGAAGTTTTCCTTGGTAGAATATGCTCGTAGAGTGTCTGACTCAAGGACAACACATATAGCTGTCTTGTTATGGGAGGGAACTGAATGCAACACTCATTCCAAAGTAAGTCCATTTTGCAGAAGAGTCAAATATTATATATTGTATGCAATCAAAATATACTATAAAGTCAAGATAAAGTACCTGGTCATGTTGACTACTTCACCCTCAGCAGACATCATGGAATGTACCGACGGCGGATGGCGGGGGATGGTCCTGATCTCCAGCGACTTTATGTTGCCAAAACACTTGCCCAGATGTGGCTGAAACACAAAAACATCAGATATAGCATCTCTGTTCCTATAATAGTTTAATGCCACAATGTATATTCAACAACTCCATGCTACATAACAAAAGTGTATATGTCTTTAAAAATCCATCTCAATGGTGCAGATGCAAATATTTTCTGTACTAAATTCACATAAAACAAGAACTAAAAAAGTGTTTCGGTAGAACCAATGGATGCTCCCCGAACAAGTGCTTGATTGAGTAGTTTACATCTTTTCCATACTGTTGAAGATATACTCCAGACAACCAAAAATAAACAAAAATAAAGTGCAAAGGGAAGATAATACTATCATTATTCAAGATAGAGCTATGAATTTTTCTCTCTGCATTTCCAAATATAGTTTTCTATCCATGTTCTGAGTTGTGTTGATTCCTTTACGGTACATTCTTTTGAAGGTATACTCTGGACTAGTAAAAATAACAAAAAATAAAGTACAAAAGGGGAGATAATTCTGTCATTATCAAGATAGAGTTATGGTTCTTTGCACTTCCAGACATTACCCTCTGTCCATGTTCCAAATCTTGATTCCTTTCAGTATTTTTGGAGTTATTCTCCGGACAAGTATTCAGACAGACGCACAGATGAATAAAGCAGCAGCTATATGCTCAATAAAGATCCAAAATCGTGTTTATAAAAAGTAGACATTTTTTTTTTTTTAATTTACATGTACCTGTAATTAATTTTCTACATTAAGTCACATAAATCCTGGATGATACAAATGACACAAAACTTAACTTGCTTTGACTTCAGTCACTTAATGGCAATTCAAAGTGTTGATTTGGCTTATTTGTAAAAAAAGTCAGTGTCACCAAATAAAATAGTATCACACAAAAAATAACAAGATGTCAAACTTTGATTTCTACATTTGAATATAAAACTTGTTTACTTTATACGTTTTTAAGTTTTAAAACTTATTTATTTTGTTCTAAATGATAATTCTTTATTCTGAATGATAAATCTTTGTTTCAAATGATAAAATTTTGTTCTCAATAATAAATCTTAGTTCTGAATGATAACATTTTGCTCTAAATGATAAATCTTAGTTCTGAATGATAACATTTTATTCAAAATGATAAATCTTTGTTCTAATTTATATATCTTTGCTCTAATTGATAACTCATTGTTCTAATTGATAAATCTTTGTTCTAATTGATAAATCTTTATTCTAAATGATAAATCTTAGTTCTGAATTATTAATCTTTTTTCTAAATGATAAATCTTTGTTTTAATTGAAAAATCTTTGTTCTAAATGATAAATCTTAGTTCTGAATGATAAATTTTTATTCAAAATAATAAATCTTTGTTCTAATAGATAAATGTTTGTTTTAATTGGTAACTCATTGTTCTAATTGATAAATCTTTGTTCTAATTGATAAATCTTTGTTCTAAATGATAAATCTTAGTTCTAATTGATAACTCATTGTTCTATTTGATAAATCTTTGTTCTAATTGATAAATATTTGTTCTAAATGATAAATCTTTGTTCTAAATGATAACTCATTATTCTAATGGATAAATCTTTGTCCTTAATGATTAATATTTGTTCTAAATGATAATGTTTTTTTTTCTAAATGATAAATCTTTTTTCAAAATTAAAATCTTTGTTCTAAATGATAAATATTTGTTCCAAGTGATAAATATTTGTTCTAAACAATAAATCTTTATTCTAGATGATAAATCAAGAGTGTTATACCTATTTAAGCTCTAAGACTATTACAATAAAATAAAGGTATAACAATAATGTGACTACTTGAAAATGTGTTTTAAATTTATTTCTTTTACATCAATTGTGAAACAAGTTTTTACAACTTTGGTAGAACCAGTACTATGAATATTCAGTGTGCCACAGGGTTGCAGATAATACCAGATATATTCAAAAAGGTGTTTAAGTCAGTGTGCCACAGAATTGCATATATTATCAAATATGTTATCAAGTGTGTTTTGAGTCAGTGTGTGACAGAATAAAATTTAAGTATCAGCAGATAGTTTCAGATATATTCATAAGGGTGTTTTCAGTAAAAGTGCCAGAGAATAAAATTTAAGTATCTATAAATAGTATTAGACACAAGGGAAGGTACTTTTGTAGTTTTTGTATGGCAATCTTTCAATGAAGACATTTGATGTTATCCGTTCTTTTTCTTAAAATATACCATATGCTTTTTAAATTTTTTATTTCTAGCAAACTTAAACAGGACAATGTTTCTAGTACAGTCAACTCTCATTAATCAAATTTTGACGGACCTTGAAAATAGTTTGAATGATGTCATGTCAAATTGTAGGGCAAACACAGGAATTAGTATAAAATAAATCAGTATTAACTAAACACAGGAATACAATACAAGTGTATCTCCTATGAAGATATTTGTATAAATAGCATGCAGGAAGCAGTTATTTCTGTTGCAAGTCTAACACACATGATGATACCAATGGCGCTATGCAAGGCAATTATCAGCTGCCATGTAAACACACGAGACAGAAAGTTTTTAATCTGACAGGTATTGTACTTAATTTTCACACTTCAACTAAATGACGGATATTAAACATTTCATATTAGAATAAGAAGGACTGAAAATGGGACCAAGGCTTCACTTTGAATAAGGAAATATTTAACAAATGGGAGTCGACTGTACCATATTTTCTTCCTTATATAAATATAACAAACATGCATCTATGACATCATTTATAAATACATATTTACAACGTGTTATCTATACTCGGAAACAATGCATATAAATTATCTAACAACAACCTGCTACTGTAAATGGAATAAATTCTACAGCAGACATAGGCTAAACATGCATCTGAAAAGGGAAGGAATCATTCAAAGCTTTCTATACATGATCTATCTACAGTCTGAGCTTACCAGTGTATACTGAATAGATTCTCCCTGAAATATGGCTTTGTTATATAATATATACCAGTGTATAGTGAATAGATTTTCCCTGAAATATGACCTAGTTATATAAAATATACCAGCGTGTACTGAATAGATTCTCCCTGAAATATGACCTAGTTATATAAAATATACCAGTGTGTAGTGAATAGATTCTCCCTGCAATATGGCTTAGTTATATAAAATATACCAGTGTGTAGTGAATAGATTCTCCCTGAAATATGGCTTTGTTATATAATATATACCAGTGTATAGTGAATAGATTTTCCCTGAAATATGACCTAGTTATATAAAATATACCAGTGTGTACTGAATAGATTTTCCCTGAAATATGACCTAGTTATATAAAAAATACCAGTGTGTACTGAATAGATTCTCCCTGAAATATGACCTAGTTATATAAAATATACCAGTGTGTAGTGAATAGATTCTCCCTGAAATATGGCTTTGTTATATAATATATACCAGTGTATAGTGAATAGATTTTCCCTGAAATATGACCTAGTTATATAAAATATACCATTGTGTACTGAATAGATTCTCCCTGAAATATGACCTAGTTATATAAAATATACCAGTGTGTACTGAATAGATTCTCCATGAAACATCGCTGTGTTAATTTGTTATATAAGATATACCAGTGTGTACTGAATAGATTTTTCCTGAAACATCGCTTTGTTAATTTGTTATATAAGATATACCAGTGTGTACAGGGTAGATTTTCCTTGAAAGATGGCACAGTAGTATAAACTATATGAGGAGGGCAAGAATGGGGTTTAAAACCATTTACAATGCATAACAGGTTATTTCATGTCACCTGGCTTTATAGGTGGAAGAATTTCAACACACTTCAGGTTATATTAATTATATGTCATATCCAGTTTTATTGGTTGAGGAAGACTCAGAATGACTGAGAGAACCACCGTCTTTCTACAAGTAACTGGCAAACTTTCTTACATAAAGGTTTTGTTGTGATCAGGACTCGAACCTACGACCTTTACGGTGTGAGGTAAGTAATCTTGCGATTGTGCCTTAGACCACTCGGCCACAGAGGATCCCCATGTGGAAGAACATCTCATAATAAATCTAAATAGAACCAGCACTGAATTTCAGCCAAGTAACTGGCAAACTTTCTCACAAAAATATTTGGATGAGCTGAGGTCAAAATTATTAATATGAATAAGTTATTGTGTCAATAATCATAAGGCTTACCATGAGCTTATAAATCATTGAAACTAATTGAAGGTGACCATCTGGACCAATCTAGTGGAGAGTGGTAGCATAGTGGATATATATTGCTTGCTCAAACCAGGATTTGATCCATAACTCATCTCGATACCTCTTAAAAAATTTACATTCAGTACTGGTTCATATAACTTTCTTCGTAATTCAGCTAAAACAAATTAGTATAATCTATGCCAATCTTGTTTTACCACGTCTTGTTCTTATTAACATTGACAAAGGTAACTATGAAATGCTTGACAGAAACACCAGAAAAACTTGGAACCATCTTAAAATTTTAACAAAAACTAAATTTTAACAATCCTGAAAAAAAAAAAAGAGAGTAACAATTAAAAAGGTTGTAAATAAACCCACAGCACACATAATGCACAGCACACAAAAAAATCACACGATTAAAACATGATGAGAATCTGACAAACTATACCTGGACAGCATTTGGCTCCTTTGACTGACCCAGAATCTCTAACAGCTCATCGTTGCTAAGGAAGTAGAATCGTGGGAAGGACAACCTCTTGGAATCTAGGTATTCCTGTAAATAATGATATATCATTATGTTAATAGGTTAATAAGAAATCAAAATTTATAATGTAAAGCAATTCCTCAGACATTGTCCTTGTTTAAAAAGTTAACACACTTTTGAATTATCTGTTTTACATACCGTACAGCATATAAACTAAAAATGTGTCTGTCAACACAAGTGCCCCTGCTATTGGTCGGATCCAATGTTTAACCGAAAATTAATTTTTTAAAAGGGGCCATTACTCTCACTGACTGTCCTTGACAAATTTGAACTTGATCTGTATTGTATTATTTTACACTTACACACCAAATATTTATCAAATATACAGATCCTTTCAGAAGTTACTTTTACCTCAGATGGATGGACAGATGAGTGGGTGTATGAATAAACATACAGTGATAACACTTTAATACACCATCACCATTCTCTCAGTGGCAGGGGCACAATCAACTTTGTCTGGACTCCAAAAAGCGCAAGAATAAAACTGCCACATTTTTCCATGATACTCAGCAACAAACTGAATACATTTAAAATACGAGACAGAAAATATTGAATTCATATGAAAATTATTCTGATTTTCATTTTTTTTTTAGATATTACTGCCCATGACCTTTGACCCATAATGCTACACTACTGACACCCTTTCAAACAGCAGAAATATAATGAAATAAGACTAAATATTCAATGACGTCACCTCTAAGCATTTCTGTATCTTCTCGAGGGAAGTGTTACAAGACTGGAGAGTTTCCAGCATGCCGGTCTGTGTGGCACACTTCATGGCATTAGGTCGGTCCTGAACCTGTCTCATGATGTCCTTCCACGACTTGTCTACTTGGGAAAACATCTGATACTCAGGTTTAAGTTGCCTGAAATACATTGAATTATTCATTATAATGACTTGTCTACTTGGAAGAACATCTGATACTCAGGTTTAAGTTGTCTGAAATACATTTAATTATTCATTATCATGACTTGTCTACTTTGGAAAACATCTGAAATTCTGATTTCAGTAATATAAGAAACATAAGAATTATTCATTACCATGTCAGAAAAAGTGCCAGTTACTTGGTTACGGTGGTTCTACTCAGATTAAATCTGAGGTCCTTTTTCACATGTAAAACTGGATATGCCATTTAAATAACCTGTAGAGTGTTGAAATGGTGTTAAACCCCATAATACCATTCTACTGCAGTCAGTCTAAATGAACTATATAGGTTAACTGCAATTCATTGCCCGATAAAAACTAAAAATTGTTCTTTTAATCCTTAATTAAAAAAAGAGATCGTCATGTAACTAGACATGGCATACTTCTGTATATCTGGGGTGGAGAAGATCTGTTCCAGGTACAACCAGTTTCTCTGACACGCCATCCACTCCTCCAGTGTCTTGGCGAATATGTTCAACTTTCTCTCCCATTCTTCAACTTGGGCCTATAATCACATATATAGAAAATGTGTATATCTTAAAAGCTACAACAATAAAACAATAGAATAATGATGATTTACATCTCTAATTTGTATTACCAATACATTTACCTATTTACTTTAAACTTAATTGCAGCAAATTCTAATAGTACTGGATCAAGTAAGATTAATAATTAACTAAATGGTTGTCCCTAATCCCTAATTCACCCCTCTCCCTCCACAAAATGAAGAGGAATACATAACTACCCTTTCAATCTAATTAGTGTAAAAAAACATTATTTAATATGTGGAAAACCACAAAAATTTCAACATTTTTTGTTAAAGTTGGAAATGAATAATTTTCAAAGAATACAAATAACACTTCTTTTAATATTCTATCATGTTTTTATGTAATTGTAGCTAAGTTTTATTCATTAGTCAAGCAAAACCCCAACACACATTAAGTCATGTTCGAAAACCAATTGTTTCCAATAAAAATTTAAATATTAATTTGACCAGTATATATTTTGTTTTAGCCCTTATTAAGATTAATAAATTATTTCAATATTTCAAAATTCAAATTAACTACCTTTATGGGTCCCACATATCTGGATCCCCTGATAGTTCCTATGGTAACCTGGCTGTCCTCCAACTGGGCCATAATGTCGTCTGCTCCAGCGATGATAAACGTGTCACGTCCAACATGTGCCACATATCGGAAATCTGTGTTCTTCCAAATATCCACAATCTAAAAACAAGAATACAAGAAAATAGGAATACAAAAATATAGGAATACAAGAATATAGGAATATAAAAATATAGGAGTACAAGAAATAAGGTACATAAAAATATAGGAATAAAAGAATACAGGAATATAAGTCTTGATTACAATTTTCAAACTAAAAATTTGAGATCCAAGATTCAAACAGCTACATGTATACATAGAGTAGAGACAACATAGATTTTTTCATAGGATCACATTTATTACCCATAATTGTATGTTTACAGGGTTTTACAAAAATGTCAGATGTTGAGTCTGAGTCTTGATTCTCACTCATATCATTGATGAATTTAAGCCCAGTACACAAGCACACCCATCTAGGCAAGTAATAGATAACTTTCTAAAGCATGTTTTCTAACATGGTCTCATAACTGAACTGTGTAGACATTTTCCAAAATTACAATACAGGACATAAATCTATGCCAGTTTACACACATAAATAATAACAAACATGACTACTACTTTCTTGAATAGCCTCATATCTACACTGGGGCAAGAACTTTTCAAATATGGGCATTACTGTAGACCAATAAAGTAACATAAATACCAAGAGTTGTCAGTGGACAACAAAGCTCGCTGATGGGATAAAACTCTCCACAAATGCAAAGATTGAGATTGGAGGCAAACACCAAAATTTAAACGCAACTAAACGCAAAAGTTTAACCTGGGTGTCTACAGGCGAAAAATTAAGTCCAAAAGGGCCATAACTTTGCCAAAATGCAACCCAGAGTTATGGTTTTTATATCTGTGTGTTCCATCGATGATGGTGAACATACATGTGAAGTTTCATTCTTATCCAATGAGGGGTTGCATAGATATCTTACCTGATAAAAAACTTTAACCTGAAAAATTAAGTCCTAAAAGTGCCATAACTCTGCCAAAATGCAATCCAGAGTTATGATTCTTATATCTGTGTGTTTCACTGATGATGGTGAACCCACATGTGAAGTCTCATTCATATCCAATGAGTGGTTGCATAGATATCTTTAACTTAAACGCAAATAAACACAAAAGTTTAACCTGGATGTCTAAGTCCAAAAGGGCCATAACTCTGCTAAAATGCAATCCAGAGTAATAGTTTTTGTCTCTGTGTGTTCCATTGATGATGGTTAACACACATGGGAAGTTTCATTCATATCCAAAAAGTTGGTGCATAGATATCTTAAACTTAACCACAACTAAATGCAAAAGTTTAACCTGGGTGTCTAAGTCCAAAAAGGGGCATAACTCTGCCAAAATGCAATCGAGAGTTATAGTTCTTGTCTCTGTGTGTTCCATTGATGATGGTGATCACACAGGTGAAGTTTCATTCATATTCAATGAGTGGTTGCATAGATATCTTAAACTTAAACATAACTAAACGCAAAAGTTTAACCTGGTTGTCTAAGTCCAAAAAGGGCCATAACTCTGCCAAAATACAATCCAGAGTTATGTTTCTTGTCTCTGTGTGTTCCATTGATGATGGTGAACGCACATGTGAAGTTTCATTCATATCCAATGAGTGGTTGCATAGATATCTTAAATTTAATGCAACTAAACACAAAAGTTTAACCTGGGTGTCTACAGACGACGTCGGGGTCAAGGCAATAGCTCTTCTTGGATATTTGTCCCCGACGAGCTAAAAAGCAAATTTGTTCTGAATTATGTTTTAAGTTTGGCCTCATGAAAGTGCAAGGGTAGGAATTTTCCATAAGTTCAACAAGGGGTACAACTCTAGACCATTTAATTTCAGAAATACTGGGTTACTTACCTTCTGCAGCATGTTCTCCAGTGTCGCCTCATTACTTGCTGTAGTGGAGATATCCTGTATCTTCTCTTTGTGTTTGAATATCTGCAAATGCATTTAAGGGTTATGTCAGACATGGCCGGGAAAGTTTTTTTATCACACAATTTACTGTCCAGGAGTGTAATAAACCCACGATCTATTTTATATATTAACCTTGTGTAATATCACTTATGATTCACCACTTGGTGTTTTCAATATAACTCGACAATCCCATGTAAAATGCCAATCTGCTTTCTGACTTGCCTTAATGTATAAACGACATCAATTTGTCATGGTAAAATGACATTACTTTGAGACATTAAGTCATACAACGACCCAGAAACTAATACGGCTGAATTATTCTCATTCTTTATAAGCTGATCTGTAAAAAAAAAGTTAATGAACAATTTTTCTGAGTTGTGATAAAAAGAATCTTACATTCCTGCTCATGTATTGTTTGATTTATTGGAAAAAATGATATAATGCTGGGTAAAGCCTCACATAATGTATCTCTGCCTACTCATTTGATAAATTCAATAATAAATGAACACTCATGTAAGATCCTATATATATCATACTCTCTATTCATGACTTTTTCTTGCAGATGGTGACATACACACACATGTAAGTCAAATAGAAAAATGAAATCTATTTTAGGATTTTCAACCGAGAGGTTATATAATTCATCATGGACAGTTTCTCATATAAAAATCATATTAAAATATATTTAATTTAAAAGTCAAACGTTTGTTTGAGAATTCAACATCATTTTTATGCCATTGAGGGCTAACAAACAATCAGTTAATTTAACCACTCTTTCCTGGGATCTTGAAAAGTTGACCAGTACTAAAGGCGCATCCGACAGTAATTGATAATTACCCCATTTAATAAAATAATTTACAGGCATCCTGTAATCCTCTGTATTACATAGAATGACATAAATAAGACACTTACATTCATCTCTAGCAGACTACCCAAAGTGAATGATTTATCTTTGCCAATCGACTTTCCGATCAGTCTCTCTATCTGCTGCCAGTGCCGTTTACGCAGGAACTGGTTACGAAGACTCGTGATTACTGGCATACCCTGTTTGAAGTCCATCACCTTCTCCTTCAATCTGGGCACAACTTCATTATGTGGCAGACCTGTTCACATGGATAGAAACCAAAACGTTTTCTTACATACCAAACAAGGATATCTTACATACCGGATAACGAAATATGCTTTTTTACCTGGGCTAAATATTTCTATCTCACCCTAGGGCTGAGATAAAATTCTCGTGCAATGACACTATAACCATTTATAATTTTACCTTACAAAACTATATGACGTAAATTATATAATTTGATGTTTTCAAAGTGATATTGGTTAACTATAATGATCAATTGATTTAAATATATTATTCAATGTGTTTGGTATGCAAGAAAAAGAATCATTCATGACTTTTTCTGTTGGGATAGAAAATTCAGTCCCTTGGGATAACTGTTCCACCTTATTGTGGGACATTAATACAGTAGTAGTCCCAACCGTTTGTCTCTTCCTCCGTCCATTACAACTCATATTGTAAAACTCCTATTTCAGTTGTTTTTAACTTATCTATTTTACATTGAAACCAATTCTTACATATTTTACATTGAAACCAATTCTTACAATTTAGACAAATCATGCTCAAAGTCTTTCTGGGCAGAACCAGTACTAAGCACATGTGGATAAAGTGTCTTGGTTAAGGACACTACACCTAGCCATGGCTGAGGATTGAACCCACAACCCCTGATCCTTGGTCCAATGCTTTACCACCGGTCCATGCACTCTACACTCCTTCAGTTTTAGTCCAATTCAGCTGAAACTTGATATTACAAATGAAGCTGACATGCACACGGCATGCTGATCATAATCCTTTTATTGTTTTCTATTTGTCTTTTTATTTACGAAAGTATGACCTACTGACCTTTCTCCAACATGAAGACAGTCTGTGAATATCGGTTGACATTTTTCTGTAACATCTCCACAGGCAAGGCATCAAAGGCTGTTGCCGTCCACTCATCCACAAGTTTGGTCCACTCTTCCTGTGACTGCCAAAGAAGACGGCGCAGGGTGAGGTCACGCTCAACCTCAGAGAGGTCAGCCTGAATCTCTTGGGCACTGTGGTCATCTCGCTTTGTCATGTTCATGTACATGTACTCTCTGGAATGTGATAACTTATGTTGAGAAGATAATTTTTGAGAGACGGTTTTATTTTTTATTTTCATTTTAAATGTGCAGTACCAAATACACTTCTAACCCATTATAACATACAGTCAAAACTGTCTTAAACAGCCACATAAGGGAAAGAGAAAATATGACCTCTTAAAGCAGGTCACTACTTAATACAGGTTAATTTAATCTAAAATTATAAAAATGGTAAATAAAAAATGTGGTTTAATAGAGGTGACCATTAACACAGGTAAATATATATTTATCATGGGAAAACCAAATATAAAGTTTCTTTTTCAATGGCTTTTAGTTTCTATATTTGCATTTCTTTACAAACTTTGATCAAATTTTCATTATTTTATTTTCAATATCACCTCTGAATTGCAGTGTCTTCTAAAAGAGTTTTGCATTTTATGAAATTTTCAAACTTTGTTTGTATGACATTCATTTTAACGGCACATGCCATGATGCTTATATCCAATTCTAGGAATAACCTGTAAAATATCTGCAACAGAATTACTGTATACATACTCTCCAATGAGACCTTTCTTGGAATGAGACAGTGAGCTGCCAAATCTCTCCTGATAGCTTCCGTAGCTCCTTGCCTTGATTGACAGTGTTTGAACCTCCTCCTGGAGAAACTTGATAGTCTCCAGGGCCCCCATGGCGTTAGTGTCAATGTGCAGCAGGTCAGGGTCTCGCACCTGGTTCTTCAGGTCCATCAGCTTGTTACGGATGTTGTAGATAAGAGCGTCTAGGTCATGGCTGAACTTACGAATGTTTTCATCTTTCTTTGCGTCGCAGTACAGAATGATGTTCTGGATAGGTGATAGTAATCATTTATAGATGATAGTAAAAATAATAATTTATAGGTGATGGTTAAATAATAATTTATAGCTGACAGTAAAATAATCATTTATAGGTGATAGTAAAAAAATCGTTGATAGGTGATAGAAAAAATAATCATTTATACTTGATATTGAAATAATCCTTAATAGGTGATAGTATTAATATAATCATTAATTTTTTATATAGTAAAATAATAATTTATAGTCGACAGTGAAAAATCATTTATAGGTGATAATCAAATAATCATTTATAGGTGATAGTAAAATAACCATTTAAATGTGACTGTTTTATAATTGAAAAAATTCATACTAAAAAAATGCATAATCTTTAGACACATAATAATATATTCCAACATCTTAGATGAACAATAACAAGAGAACAACCTATATTGTTATAGTCCAACATGTTCAATTTTTAGTATAAAATTTTGTTGGACACTTCTACTTTTTATAGTATGATCTTGAACTTAATATTGATCGGCCCATATTTAAGGTAATAGTTATTTGCATTTATTGATACCTTCAGTGTGATGAAATCAGGACCCAGTGTCTGGTACAAAGCAAGTTCTTCATCTGTTATTTTGACATTGTAATCTTTGGCTATAGTGAACAGTTTGTTCACAATCTCAAATTCCCTTTCCAGGGCAGGTAACTCTGATGACATCTTGCCGAGGAATGAGAGATGCTCCACAAACTCTTCCACCGACTTGGGATAGTGGTCAAGTTTCTTCGAGGCTCCCTAAAAGGTAAAGAGAGAAAAATTAGCTTACTGTAGCCCTTTTGCTGAAAATTTTTTTTATTTTTTTTTATATTTAGCATCATTTTTATGCCATCGAGGGCTAACAGATGATCCGTTAATCTAACCACTCTTTCCTGGGATCCTGGAAGGTTAACCAGTACTCGAGCACAAACATCTTCACAAGTAACAGATACCTTCCCACTTAAATCAGCGGTGAGAGACAAATGACAATGAGATGTACCGGTAATCTCGTATACCATTCATCATCACTGTGACAGTGGTCACGCGGGGATTCAAACTCACAACCCCTTGACTGATAGTCAGAGGCACTACCAACTTAGCTAACTAGGTCCAGCCTGCTAAATAGATATCTGCTCATCTTTATGTAGCAGAGCAGTGCAGAAAATATTTATGACACAATGTCATAAATGTATCACAATGACTTTGATTTTATTATCTGTTCATCTTG
The DNA here is from genome assembly GCA_029582155.1 of Panopea generosa. Lineage (NCBI taxonomy): Eukaryota > Metazoa > Mollusca > Bivalvia > Adapedonta > Hiatellidae > Panopea > Panopea generosa. The sequence continues at coordinate 65,619,136 of CM055897.1, forward strand.
TTTAGTCTATACATCTATACATCCCATATGTGAAATCACACAAGCATGGCTTCTGTTACATATGTTTTTATTAATAGTGACAAGCTTTTAAATCATTAGATCACAATGACCTTGACCTTTGACAAAAAAGCAACTATAGAGATAATACATATATAGACAAGAGTAATGCAACTTGTGAATAGTTATCTTGGAAACAAGGTTGCATCTGCAGGCAGTGATATGGAAATATGGTATGACAAACAAAAGGAATTTTTCAAACATTCTTTGTAGTGTGGTACAATATGTAAATATGTAGAAATATGCAATACAGCAACAGATTATATCATTTTATACACATTTACGGTAAAACCAAACTACTACAGATTGATCTTCATGGTACTAGTTGGTATGCCACATAAATGCGACTCAATGATGAATTGCACTGGCCAAAGGTCACTGACCTGTACCATCAATGTCAAGGTGAGTCAAACAAGTGTTACCTTGATAATGGTGAGTAGATCTTCATTCCGCTTGATTGCAATTATGGGCAAGGCCTTGCTCACTTTGGTAACAATGTTGTCAGGGTAGGGCAGACAGGAGTCACGGTACTGTTTACTGTGAACTTGTATCATGGCAATACGTCGTAAAAACGTCATCTTCCTCATCGAACGAATCTACAAGAACTAGACCTATCACTGAAGGTGATGAATACCCCCGAACGCCGCCATGACAGAAAATGGTTAACCGTTGTATGAAGTTTTATTAAATTATATCCAATAGTTTTAAAGTTATGCTCCAGACAAAAAAAATTCTTAATAAAAGAGAATGTTATGGATTGAGTTTTTTGTATTGTTAATTTTTTTATGGTTTTGTTAAAATTAAAAACGGTCTTTTTAATTATTGTGCAGTGTACAAGCTTTCATGGCAATCAATAAATGTTATACTTTTTCGAGTTATGTTGAGGGACAACAATTTTATGGATAAGAAACAAACAAGAGCACTAGGGATACAATATCGAACCTGCTTTGCTCAAACTCCATGTATTCATCAACTTGGTTCTTTCATGAACTTTATTAAACTGTTATCACTGATGGCTTTAAAAGTACTTTAAAAGTACTTCACCAGACAAGGGAAATATACCAAAGGGCAATAACTCTGTAATTAGCAAGAATAGAGTTATGTTTCTTGTACACTGCACTTCCTGTCATTATATTCTACCATTGTATGAAGTTTGATGAAATTCCATCCAGTACTTTAAAAGTAATGCTCCGGACAAGGGAAATATATCAAAGGGCAATAACTCTGTAATTAGCAAGAATAGAGTTATGTTTCCTGTACACTGCACTTCCTGTCATTATATTCTACCATTGTATCAAGTTTGATGAAATTCCATCCAGTACTTTAAAAGTAATGCTCCGGACAAGGGAAATATATCAAAGGGCAATAATTCTGTAATTAGCAAGAATAGAGTTATGTTTCTTGTACACTGCACTTCCTCTCATTATATTCTACCATTGTATGAAGCTTGATGAAATTCCATCAGGTACTTTTCAAGTTATGCTCCGGACAAGAAAAAATATCAAAAGGCAATAACTCTGTAATTAGCAACAATAGAGTTATGTTTCTTGTACACTGCACTTCCTCTCATTATATTCTACCATTGTATGAAGTTTGATGAAATTCCATCCAGTACTTTAAAAGTAATGCTCCAGACAAGGGAAATATATCAAAGGGCAATAACTCTGTAATTAGCAAGAATAGAGTTATGTTTCTTGTACACTGCACTTCCTCTCATTATATTCTACCATTGTATGAAGTTTGATGAAATTCCATCCAGTACTTTAAAAGTAATGCTCCGGACGAGGGAAATATATCAAAGGGCAATAACTCTGTAATTAGCAAGAATAGAGTTATGTTTCCTGTATACTGCACTTCCTCTCATTATATTCTACCATTGTATGAAGTTTGATGAAATTCCATCCAGTACTTTTCAAGTTATGCTCCGGACAAGAAAAAATATCAAAGGGAAATATATCAAAGGGCAATAACTCTGTAATTAGCAAGAATAGAGTTATGTTTCCTGTACACTGCACTTCCTCTCATTATATTCTACCATTGTATGAAGCTTGATGAAATTCCATCAGGTACTTTTCAAGTTATGCTCCGGACAAGAAAAAATATCAAAGGGCAATAACTCTGTAATTAGCAAGAATAGAGTTATGTTTCTTGTACACTGCACTTCCTCTCATTATATTCTACCATTGTATGAAGTTTGATGAAATTCCATCCAGTACTTTAAAAGTAATGCTCCGGACGAGGGAAATATATCAAAGGGCAATAACTCTGTAATTAGCAAGAATAGAGTTATGTTTCCTGTATACTGCACTTCCTCTCATTATATTCTACCATTGTATGAAGTTTGATGAAATTCCATCCAGTACTTTTCAAGTTATGCTCCGGACAAGAAAAAATATCAAAGGGAAATATATCAAAGGGCAATAACTCTGTAATTAGCAAGAATAGAGTTATGTTTCCTGTACACTGCACTTCCTCTCATTATATTCTACCATTGTATGAAGCTTGATGAAATTCCATCAGGTACTTTTCAAGTTATGCTCCGAACAAGAAAAAATATCAAAGGGCAATAACTCTGTAATTAGCAAGAATAGAGTTATGTTTCTTGTACACTGCACTTCCTCTCATTATATTCTACCATTGTATGAAGTTTGATGAAATTCCATCCAGTACTTTAAAAGTAATGCTCCAGACAAGGGAAATATATCAAAGGGCAATAACTCTGTAATTAGCAAGAATAGAGTTATGTTTCCTGTACACTGCACTTCCTCTCATTATATTCTACCATTGTATGAAGCTTGATGAAATTCCATCCGGTACTTTTCAAGTTATGCTCCGGACAAGAAAAAATATCAAAGGGAAATATATCAAAGGGCAATAACTCTGTAATTAGCAAGAATAGAGTTATGTTTCCTGTACACTGCACTTCCTCTCATTATATTCTACCATTGTATGAAGCTTGATGAAATTCCATCCGGTACTTTTCAAGTTATGCTCCGGACAAGAAAAAATATCAAAGGGCAATAACTCTGTAATTAGCAAGAATAGAGTTATGTTTCTTGTACACTGCACTTCCTCTCATTATATTCTACCATTGTATGACGTTTGATGAAATTCCATCCAGTACTTTTCAAGTGATGCTCCGGACAAGGAAAATTGCAAAGGACTGACCGACTGACAGACCGACAGACCGACCTCAGGGTGACTCCAATATACCCCCTCAAAACTTCGTTTGTCGGGGGTATAAAAACAACAAGATGACATAGTCATCAGTATTGCCCAAGATGGGTTATTTATTCAGATATTCTAAGTTCTAAAACTTGAACACAGTAAAAGGCAAACTAGATTACTGGTTTTGGAGTTGTGCTTGGAAAAGGAGAATTGCGTAATTTTGGCTATTTCATGTAGTTTCCGTGGTAAAAGAAAAAATATTGAAAATGAAATCTGCCTCAAAGCAAAAGGCACTACCAGACAACATAGTCAACATGACTATGTACAAAGTTTAATTTCCTCGACAAAATTGCACTGAAAGCTTCACGTTGCATATTTATGTCATGTGACATGGTACAGTGTAATAGGAACCAAAAAGATGAGCATAAACCCACAACTACATCCACCACACATGAGGTAAATCTGCGCAGAACCACCATGAGGACCTTCTGCAAGAAACAGGCAAACTTTCCTACTTAAAATCTTTGACTGGAGTTGGTGCACAAACCCACAACCCAGATGTCATTTTTAGATGCAGCATCTGGGTTACCAATGACACTTAATGGTAAAATAAATTTTGTTATAATAGAGGCATGATTTTAGATATCAAATGTATACAAATCTACATTAAACTAGAGCTATCACTGAAGGTGATGAATACCCCTGAACGCCGCCATGACATCATTATATTCTACCATTGTATGAAGTTTGATGAAATTCCATCCAGTACTTTAAAAGTAATGCTCCGGACAAGGGAAATATATCAAAGGGCAATAACTCTGTAATTAGCAAGAATAGAGTTATGTTTCTTGTACACTGCACTTCCTCTCATTATATTCTACCATTGTATGAAGCTTGATGAAATTCCATCCGGTACTTTTCAAGTTATGCTCCGGACAAGAAAAAATATCAAAGGGCAATAACTCTGTAATTAGCAAGAATAGAGTTATGTTTCTTGTACACTGCACTTCCTCTCATTATATTCTACCATTGTATGACGTTTGATGAAATTCCATCCAGTACATTTCAAGTGATGCTCCGGATAAGGAAAATTGCAACGGACAGACCGACCGACCGACAGACCGACCACAGGGTGACTCCAATATACCCCTTCAAAACTTCGTTTGTCGGGGTATAAAAACTGTTTGTTCACTGGTTACCTGTATAGATTGTTTGTACGTACTTACCATTTCAGAATGACTTGCGAGTACCGTACTGAACTCGTCAGTCGACCACTGTCTTCTGGAGATAGACTCCTCAATGTTTAACCGTAAACACTTGTCCACCATAACACAAAACTGCTCAAAATTCTAGAAGAAAAAGAAATTATAAAAAATGTTTGGTTTAGTGCCAGTACCAACTTATATTACATGTAACAAACAGTCAAGTAGTAACTCCATAATATACAGTTAAATAATAATATTTTATCATATACAGTTATGGTGTAACTACATACAGTTAAGTACCATTAGTAACTCTTATTACACACAATTAAACAGTTTAGTGGTAACTTTTATTGTAAACAGTTTGGTGGTAACTTTTATTGTAAACAGTTTAGTGGTAACTTTTACTGTAAACAGTTAAGTGACAATTTTTATTATAAACAGTTTAGCAGTAACTTTTACTGTAAACAGTTTAGTGGTTACTTTTACTGTAAACAGTTTGGCGGTAACTTTTATTGTAAACAGTTTAGTGGTAACTTTGACCATAAACAGTTTAGTGGTAACTTTTACTGTAATGATAACCTTTATTGTAAACAGTTTAGTGATAACTGTTATTGTAAACAGTTTAGTGGTAACTTTTTTTGGAAACAGTTTGGTGGTTGTAAACAGTTAAGTGGTAACTTTTACTATAAACAGTTTAATGGTAACATTTACTGTAGTGATAACTTTTATTGTAAACAGTTCAATGATAACTTATATTGTAAACAGTTTAGTGGTAATTTTTTTTATATAAAGTTCAGTTTGTACTACATACAATTAATCAAATACCACTGTTTTTGTAAATAATGACAGAAAGATGACATTGGACAGCCGGCAAACACGGGGAAATCAGAAAATATGACCTTGGGTCTTTGTCCAAGGTGAGGTAACAAACACTATGGTAAGTGTATATAATGATACAATAAGATAAAAAAAAAATTTAAGTTATAAATCCAATTACACTCAGGTCACTTACAGTAGCATATTGTTTCACAAGCTCCATCTCCATAGAAACGTAAGTGCCAAGTTCTGATAATAAGGCCTGGTATTCTAAGTCATCCCCAAATACAAACTCAAGATCGGGCCAAGGTCGTACGAGTTCACGTCTTTCTTCCTCCTCTTCCTCATCAAAATTCAGCTTCAGGTCAAATATTGGTGGGCGACAGAAAACGGACAATCTGGGCTCTCTTGTCATGGAGGTAAATTGGGCTGTATTTGTAAATAAAGTGTAAACAAAATGGTGTACAAGTTCTGATTAAGAGATTTGTGAGATGGATTGCAAACAAAGTTTCCATTTTAGGCAAAGAACTTATCCACAAAATTTCATCAACATATCTTATTGGAAACTTAAGTGGAAACAACGTAGTGTATTTTAAATATGACCTTGACCGTAACCTCATTTGGTTCAAAAGCATTCTTAAACTTCCTATTCAGATTAGGAAAAGACTGTAGAATGGACCCAGCCCTCCTCGCTTGGGTCCATCACATGGCATTGAAATTCTAGCACATTGATTGGTCAGTTGCTTCAGGGAAAGTTGAATGACATCACAGTTTGGTAAGTGATCACAGTTTGGTAAGTGTTTAAAGTACTATGTATTGTGGGACAGACAGGGATTTCCCTGTCTTCACTAGAGTTGAACAGACCTGACTCAGGAGATATCAGTGTCTGGGCTAGACTAGAACCTATGCACAAAATGTCATCAACAAAGTTATCCAATGGAAGTAAAGTGTGACTGATGACAACAACAGTTCCTAAGTGTATGTCAAGCTTCACAGCTGACACAAAAAAAAACTGCATTATGCATTCTGAGCCATAACTGATAATCATAATTTTAAGAGACGACATCCTCTTCTCTTGATCACTATAGTAAACCCTCTTTTCAAACAGGGGGTTGCAATATGGTTTGCATCACACTTGAAACTGCCCAAATTCACTGAACACAACAACTGTGATAAAATTCTCACAAAGTAAACAAAAATTAATCATACTCAGTATTTTCATGGATAAAAACAGCAAATGCAAATTAATTGTCTTGTCCAGTTGTAGATCATCGGACCTAAGATCGTAGGGTCATGGGTTCAATCCCTGCCATAGCTATGTGTGGTGTCTTTGAGCCAGTCACTTTATCTGCATATGTTTAGTACTGGTTCTACCCAAGAGTAGCTCCTGATTTATACAAATTTTAAGAACTTATCTGAAAATCGCTGTAAAGAATAATAATTTAAGCATCTTGTCAAAGACAAAACACGGTTTTGAATCAAACCCCTCCTACCATCACAGCAAACCATTTTAGTCCCGTAAAAATTATTAACATTTTTACTATCTGTGACACAGAGCACAGCAGTTGGTAAATTGTGATTTTTTGTTGATTATTTTAAACACTACCAACACTACCCTTTACTTCATATAGATGCCTTTGGACACCTCTAATATAGACGCTATTGGACACCTAATATAGAAGGCTTTTGAATTATTAGGTGAATTATGTTTATATTAACTGACAGAGTGGAAAACAGTGCAGGAAGTGTTCAGATTGCTCGTTATGAGTAATCTGAACTCTTCCTGCAGTGTTTTCAAAGGCCTTCTGTGATTGGTGTGGGAAAACACGTATCTACGGAGTAAAGGGTTAAAATGCAAGAGGTGCATACATAAACAAATATATTAACAAACACTCTCACTTACCAACAGTGTTTACAAACACTCTCACTTACCAACAGTGTTTACAAACACTCTCACTTACCAACAGTGTTTTCAAATCCTGACACAATGTGTTTGATGCCCATCTTCACTTCCTGCTCATTTGGTGACAAACTCACATATGACTTGCCATTCACCTTTCTGAAAGCACAGACACATTACAATTCATGTTAATTGTTGATGCCTAATTACCTAACCATATTAGTCCCCTTTTTGGTTTCCGAGGGGACTATAGGTTTACCTTCCATCCATCTGTCTGTCCGTTCATCCTGCTTTCAGAGTCCATTCGGATGATAACTAAACAAGAGCTGTCAGAAGACCAACAAAGCTCGCCTCTGGGTGTCTAAGTCCAAAAAGGGCCATAACTGTGCCAAAATGCAATCCAGAGTTATGGTTCTTATCTGTGTGTGTTCCATTGATGATGGTGAAGACACATGCAAAGTTTCATTCACATCCAGTGAGTAGTTGCATAGATATGTTAAACTTAAACACAAAAGTTTAACTGGGTGTCTACAGATGACGCCGACGACGCCGCCAGGGTCATGACAATAGGACTCACACCACTATTATCTCCCTTGAGTACTCAGACCTACAGATGAAGGAGGTAAAAATAAAACTTTAGTTCTCTTTTTCTTCTTTTTTCAGGGCTTTGTACTGCAATGTTTTGTTTTTTGCTAGCAGGAGTTAAATGGTCAGTATTTTAGAAATCACCACTGAAACTTTGATGCTGATACCAGCTTTCTGGACAGTTCTGTGTCATTTCAGAATTGTTGGTTCAAACCGCATATAGGGCGAATAGTTGACGTATTATTACTCTGGAAATTGATAGGTCTCACAAAAGCATTGAATTTTAAAAAAAACAACCTGGTCAAGGTATACTTTTTTTTCTTTATAATTGCATATCTTGAACCAGTGAAGAATTTGAGCCCAGACACATGCTGCAGAATTTATTTTTTCACTCTGTTTTGGACATAAATGTTACAATGGAGCCCTATGGGAAATATAATAGTGGTGTGAGACGTTAACAGAAACTGACAGATCTGCATGTTGCAGTGTTGAGGGATGCTGATTTCTTTAAATAGAAGGTATTAAACTATAATTTGGACATGTTATGAATAGTTGAACACAATCTGAGTTTTTTAAACATTTCAATATAACTGATGGTGCAGATTTGCATTTTTTTTCATGCATTTAGTACCGAGATTACACACATTGACCAAACTTTGTATATGCCAATTTCTTGATATGTATGATTTAGTATTCTGTTAAATGTGGAAACAAAAAGAGAGATACATCATGTCTAATGCATGGCAGAATGCTGGTTTACTCTGCAGATGGTCATTTTTGTGTTTCCTTGCCCTAAGTTTAGGTTTATGAGCAGTGTCTGGTCTCATATTTCATGAACACCTGTCCTCATAGACAGATCCAATTTGTGACACTCTCTCCATCATGTTTGGTTTTGCCATATTTCTGTAGATCTACCAACCCTTAATTCAGGTTGAAGTATCTGCAAGATCACACTGAATTCCAATGGGCATGCTTATTGCTCAGATTGTGTAATTTTTAAGCTGATTTTTACATTAATTTCTTACCCCACCAACTTATTTCTGCATACAAAAATAGAACTGTTTGCAAAATGAAATAAATTGCATATTTACAGTGGACTGGGAGTTTGTTCTAATTTTTTTTGTTTAATTATGAAAAGGCAGTAGTTGCAATCTTGCCAAGAGCCCAGTTTACGGTTAACTTCTGTTGTTTTCGGTTGTCGTTGCATTAACTTTTGCGTCGAATCATTGAATTTGGCAAAGTTTTTGCTTGTACTCCATTTTTAAAGAAAATGCTATAGATATGCAGAATTTTACATTGAATGTCATGTATGCATTATCTATTGGGCCTGTGTTGCCCTTCTTATATTGGAATTGATGTGTAGACAGGGTAATGGAGTACTTAAGCATAAAAATAGTTTGAATTGTTTGCTTGTGTTGCTGCCATATCATTCTGATATTGAAATTTTATCTAAAATATGTTATGTTTAATAAGTTTTGTTCCACAATATCATTTTTTTTGTAATCAAAATGTCAGTTTTTCTTCCCATTTTTAGACACCTTTTCATTTTACCATGTAGTTGTGAAAGTTTCAGACCTTTTTAGATACAATTGGTCAAGTTATCATGAAATTTAGACTGTAGGGTTGTGAATTCTTGCTTTTTTACAAGAAATAGCAGCATTTTGACTGGAACCATGTGTCACTAAAACTTATTTTATTTCAGAACTAGTTCAGATATGGGGATGCATTTAGCTTTTTTGAACTTGTATTGAGTATTGCTACATAATATGCAAATTTAGAATCTTAAATTTAAAAAAAAAATCCTCTTCAAGACTCACACCACTATTATCTCCCTTGAGTACTCTGACCTACAGATAAAGGAGGTAGAAATAAAACTTTAGTTCTCTTTTTCTTCTTTTTTTCAGGGCTTTGTACTGCAATGTTTTGTTTTTTGCTAGCATGAGTTAAATGGTCAGTATTTTAGAAATCACCACTGATAATTTGATGCTGATACCAGCTTTCTGGACAGTTCTGTGTCATTTCAGAATTGTTGGTTCAAACCGCATCTAGGGCGAATAGTTGACGTATTATGACTCTGGAAATTGATAGATCTCACAAAAGCATTGAATTTAAAAAAAAACAACCTGGTCAAGGTATACTTTTTTTTCTTTATAATTGCATATCTTGAACCAGTGAAGAATTTGAGCCCAGACACGCTGCAAAATTTATTTGTTCACTCTGTTTTGGACATAAATGTTACAATGGAGCCCTATGGGAAATATAATAGTGGTGTGAGACGAATAGCTCTCCTTGGACTTTGTCCCGGCAAGGTAAAAAGTATCCAAACTAGATATTTGAAACTTTACAAGTGGATAGAAAGCAATAAGTTGATAATGCGAGTCATTTTATTTTTTCAGTCTGACAAATAGTGTTTTATATGGCAACAAAATAGGTAAAACGGTAACAGACTTATGAATTGCTTGCAATACTCCAGTGTCTTGTTTCTCTTGAAACATAGTGAAATTTGTCAGACATTATTGACTCACAAAGTTTTAGGGGCAGTCCTAAACGTCTCCCATCTATTCTCACTCAAGTGCTGTTATCATTTCTGGCTTCTATTTTACCAGCACTTTTCAGTATATACTTAAATACTTAAAAACTTAAAACTAAGAAAAGCAGCTAGATGACCATGATTTTAGACTGGTTCCAATAAAAATGCATATGGTTTCTTTGATATTGATTATAATTATGATAAATTACTCAAAATTGAGTATTTAAGTTAAATGTTGGTGAATCAGAAGTCTGGTACTTTGGAGTTGTGTAAGTGTTACTTGAGTAAAGCAATTGCCATTTGTCTCTCACCACTGATTCAAATAGGAAAGTTATCAATTTCTTGCAGACATAGGTATGCTCTTGTACTGGTTAACTTTCTAGGATCCCAGGAAAGCCTAGTTAGGTTAACTGATCATATGTATTATAGGCAATATATATGTGATAGTGTTGAAGCTGCTGTTTAACAAAGGTGACTGGTCATAAGAGGTGAACGCATCAACAAATTAGACTGTACATACAATTTATCTCAAAGGGAGATAACTATATATTCAAACTTATAATTTACTCATCATCTTGCTTGTCTCCCTTTGGAACATAAAACTCACTTTTTGTCATCTGGATAGGCAAGATCATCTCCACTGACCCTATCTTCTTCCGTGTCTGACCCGGATTCTTCCTCCCCAGACTCTCCACTGTATTCAGAGTCATATTCTCCATCTGGAACAATCAGAACATTTTATTATTACAAATACCAGTGGCTTAATTACAGTGAACGGCAGACTAATATCAATTCAATATTACGTAAGGCAAATATTTCGGTTGGCACCATTAGTATTTCTTTGAACCTTTGTCCGAATTTAAAAACTTTGGTACCAAACAGAAGTTGCTAAAATGTTGACTATTTTCAATTATCAATTATTTAAAATAATATCAAAATTAAAATTGATACAGGTTGAAAACGAAAAATGATGGAAATTTTATTTATTTATTAACTATATTAATTTCAACAACACATCATAGAAATAGAAATCTTATGTAGAAAATTATGGATGTAAAATATGCATGGATGGCAAAAAAACTTCATATCTATATTTAGATTTTCTTATCTTATTCATTACTTTAAAAATAGGCTATAAAAGAGAAGACCATCACTCACAAAATAACTGTAAGCGTAAAATTTCGTCATTTCTTTATATTTAAAAAAAGAAAACAGTTTATCACCCAAAGTTACAATCATGCCCTTTCTTTTGATTTCAACATCACACCTACTATGTTGGCTTGTTCAGGAGCAGTGCAAGATTTAGACAACTCCAATTGTGGCACTCAAAATTTAGACATGTACCTGCAGTTACTTATCTCTTTTTATATGTCTCTGCATATTTTTATATACATTGAAATAGTCTCAAAATTACCAACCAAATGGACTGATTCAATTGCTGGTATTATTCTGACTTTTTCATTTTACGTTTAATTAACCAATCAAATGTGTGTTGCTTATTTTAAATTTGACTTATAGTAAGTCATAGTTGTTTTTTTAACAGTTACATGAAATTTAACATACAGTAGAACTTGATCGCTCGAACTTGACGGGACTGGACAAAACAGTTCAAGTCAGCGGTAGTTTGAGTCAAGCCTGGTACACCAATCATCGTACATGTACATGGTGTACAAGTACGTTTATGAGCGTGTTATTGAATCCCATGTGTACGCTTTGAACAGGTGCAATAGATGAATCCTATGTAAATGATGTCTTTTTCTTGTTTATGTAAATGACATGATATCACACTCCGGTTTTACCGAGTCCTTCAACAAGTTGCTCGGCTGACTTAGTTATCCCCCGGTTACTGGGTCCATCACTAAGTTGCTCAGCCGTTTCTTCTTCAGGTAAATGTGTTGTTAAATGCAACACTGTGCAATGAGACTGAACTTCCCATGTCTAAGATTTATAGGGTAAAATTGTATGTGACACTCTTTACTTTTCAATGTTTGCAATATAAATTGGTTTTATTTTTATTTTAAATTACAAGTTAACATCAAATTAGGAATCAAATTAACTTAATTAATGCAACATGCAGTATACAATTAAATCAAACGTATAACCAATTATAAACACACTCGCCAAATTATCATAACAAATCTCTCGTTCTTTAAGACAGTGGGAATATTATGATGTGTAGAAATTACTTCACACATTTATATTTGTGAACAAACATGGCAAACTTTTCCGATTTTCTTTATCTTTGATCAGCTGTTCGACCGAAAGGTGCAAAAACGCTGGTAAGTGTGTTGGCGGGACCTAATTTCTAGTTAGACTGTTTGACCTATCAGTGTTCTAGCCATCGGTGGTAGAACAATAGAAATTAAATAGGAATTTGGCGGAACCGGGTTAGTGGTTCGAGCGATCGGTGGTGTTCCAGCCAACCGAGTTCGAGCTATCAAAGTTCTACTGTACATACAGTCACGTGTTGTTTTTTATCAAGCTGTACATTCACCAATGGTTAAACTCACACTATTTCATTGTCTGCATTACAAGTTATTATTGTGAATATTTCACATGTGGTTTAACTTTAATAATGTTTTGCCTAAATTACATATAAGTTAGAGATGCCCAATCCTTACACCAGTTTTCCAATGGTTAAACTCACAAAGTTTCATTGTCTACATTACAAGTTATTATTGTGAATTTTCACATGTGGTTTAACTTTAATAATGTTTTACCTAAATTACATATAAGTTAGAGATGTCCTATCCATACACCTGTTCTCCAATGGTTAAACTGACAAAGTTTCATTGTCTGCATTACAAGTTATTATTGTGAATATTTCACATGTGGTTTTACTTTAATAATGTTTTGCCTAAATTACATATAAGTTAGAGATGCCCAATCCATACACCAGTTCTCCAATGGTTAAACTCACACTGTTTTATTGTCTACATTAAAAGATGGTTACAACTCTTTCACCATGGTTAAAATCAAATACATTTTATTGTCTAAAAACACAAATTTGTTAAACCAAAACTTCTTTTCAACATCCATCATTATCATTTATAATGTCCTTCTTCCTTCTTCTTTCACTCACCCTCTTCTTCCTTACAATCTTCAAAATTTTTTTGCAATCATAGTTCTATTAGAATGATTGGTTGTCCAACAAACAAACAGCCACACAAAATTGAATAAGCAAACACTAATAAAGTCAACTCATGCTTTCATGTAAACTTTCAAAGTATACAATAAATATACTTTCTTGTATACATGGAATGAAATGAAACTGATATACACACAAACAAGAAAATGATTTACCCGCAGTGATTTTGATGTAGACTAATGAAAATGAATGTTTTTTTATGACCCATTACACTTTAAAACTTATTTATTTTAGTTTGATTTTGAACCAAGTTGTTACAACTTAGACAAATCTTCCTGAGTAGAACCAGTACTAATTGATACGCGGATAAAGTGTCTTGTTCAAGGACACCACACATAGCCGTAGCAAAGGATCAAACCACTGACCCAATCCTGGGTCTGACGCTTTACCACTGAACCAGGCGTTCCACTTCCATGACACTCATCAGATAGAGATCAGGGTTGCATTTCCCAATAAAACTTACGATAAAAATCAGTCGTAAACGTAAAGTTAAACTTTCAAAAGAAAATTCTTGGTCATTCACCTGAATTTAAGATTATATTTTCAGAAAACAAACCGTTTATGAAATATTCAATCCGAGATTGGGTTTATCTGGATATATATTTAAAATATTATGAACGATACTTATTTCACATTAATTTTATGACCTATTTCAATCGTATTTTTTTTGGAGAAATGCAACCCTGTGGTCTAAGATACCAACTAAATATCACTTATATTTTACTTATGAAGTTGTGGGTCCAAACCCAACTCTGTCATGTTTGTAAGAAAGTTTGCCATTTACTTGCGGAAGGACTGTGACTACTCAGATTCATTCTGTGGTCTTCCTCCACCAATGAAACTTAAAATGCAATATATAACATGTAATATGTTGATATGGTGATAAACCCTGATTCACTCAACATAATGTAAAGTGATATTGACACAGTCACCTCATTGGCAGATCTTAGTATTATCTTGTACTGTATGGTTTTGGCCCTGCAAGTAATATCATGACACCTGACCTAGAATGACACCTTAATGCTGGGCACCAGGCTCAGAAAGATACTTGCACCATTATGTTTAAAGTTTGGTTCCCCACTCAAAGGATGATTTCCTCGCTTTTTTTATACCTTAATTACCCGCTGACTTATTGAGGTCAATATTTCTATATGACTTTGTTAAATCACCAAAAAATATTGGTCAAAAGCAAATCACATGACATTGAACTTATTATGACTATGCCATATTCAGAAACATAAAAGTATAATCATACAGTTATGACAGGCGCAGATGATCACTTTTTTGCATGCACTATTTTGATTGGTTAATCAATAACAAGGTTGATCAATAGATTAGAATTGTGGTGGTCTAGGTTAACATGCTTGCTTCAAGACCCAGAGGTCCCCGGTTCGATTCTCAGTGGGGTCACGTTCAGGGGTTTGCAAATGCACTCCCATGGTGCCTTATTTGGGCAAGGTACTGTGAAAGTGTGTGATCCTTTGGAGGGGATTTAAAGCAGTCCATCCGAGGTGATGGCAGAGTGATACTCAGTGCAAGTAAGAGATCTCACTGATTCAAAAAGTAAAATATCTCACTGATTCAACAAGTAAAAGATCTCACTGATTCAAAAAGTAAAATATCTCACTGATTCAAATACTGGTAAACCTCCCTTAAAGCCAAGGCTTCCTATAGTAATTAATTCATGATTGCTGGAAGTAAAACATGGTGTGGATTGACGATGTTTTATTTTCATGTGAAAGAAAAACTCAACTTAAATACAGCAAGTTTTATACTTTTCGAGCAAAAGTCATAATATTTATCACAGTAATTTGTGACCAATGAAAAAAGCAGTAGCTAAAAGAGTAGTATCACCAAATGACAGCATTTAAAATGGCGCTCTACCACAATACCATCACAATGACTTAATAAGATGAGATGATTTATTTATACTATAACACAAGTAACATAACTTAACTTATAATGTAGCATACACATGACACATGCAGTGTACACATACAACATATACATGACACATAAAACATACACAAAATAAAAGCAACACACATACAACATACACATAACACTTGCAGTGTACACATACAACATATACATGAAACAAGTAATATACACATAATACACGTCATACAGTGTACACATACAATGTAAACATAATATATATAACATACACGTAACACATGCAATGTACATAGTACAACATATACATAATACATAAAACATACACATAATACAAGCAACACACACAAACAATATACACATAACACTTGCAACATACATATAACACATGTAGCACATGAATACAACATGCAACATAACACATGCAACATAAAACATGCACAATACACATACAACATACACACAACATAAATAACACATACATACAATACACACATAACACATGAAACATAAAATTAGTTTGTTTTATATTTATGCTATCGAGGGCAAACAGATGGTCAGTTAAGCTAACCACTCTTTCCTGGGATCCTGACAGGTTAACCAGTACTCAAGCACACCCATCTCCACAAGTAAATAGTAGCTTTTCCACTTGAGCCAGCGGTGAGAGACATAGGACAATGAGATGCAATGTTGTTTATCAATCATTATGGAGACTGCGGTGAAGCGGAGTTTAAAGTTACGATCCCTGGATTGATAGTCAGACGTGCTACCAACCGAGCCCAGCGAAACATAAGATTAACACATACAAATAACCAACATTCAACCTACACATAACAGAGAACAGGGCACATAACATGAACACAAAACTACTTGTATCCAATGAATGAAATGCACACAAAATGAATAAACGATTGAATAAAGCTATTAATGGCATACTTATCATGAAAATGGTAAAACAATTAAACAATCATTATAAACTGTTAACAGATGTAAAAATAACACACTCAATATGAAAAAAATATCACAAACTGCAAAATCAATTGACAACATACCTATAACTATTCGAGGGACTAAATGAAGGTATGTAAATAAAGAACATTGTAATATAACATAAGAGTTTGATCAAGACTTAGAAAAGGACAAAAAAAAAAACAGCATGAACCTGTTTAAGCTCATTATGAATCTAAATTTTCAGAAGTGATTTCAACTTTCATCAGAGAAACTTACTCATTAAAGCATTGTCAACCATTAATAGAAACTTACTTAAGAAATAATTGTCAACCATTAATAGAAACTCCCTTAAGGAATAACTGTCAACCATTAATAGAAACTACCTTAAGGAATAATTGTCAACCGTTTATAAAAACTTACTTAAGAAATAATTGTCAACCATTAATAGAAACTCCCTTAAGGAATAATTGTCAACCATTAATAAAAACTTACTTAAGAAATAATTGTCAACCATTAATAGAAACTCCCTTAAGGAATAATTGTCAACCATTAATAGAAACTTACTTAAGGGATAATTGTCAACCATTAATAGAAACTTACTTAAGGAATAATTTTCAAGCATTTATATAATCTTATTTGACGAGTCATTGTCAAGCACAAATAGAAACTTACTGAATGTTTCAAGCATTGACAAGAGCTTACTTAGAGAATCATTGTCAAGCATTAATAGAAGCTTACTCAATGAATCGTTGTCAAGTATTAATAGAAGCTTTCTCAATGAATCATTGTCAAGCATTAATAGAATATTACTTAATGAATCATTGTCAACCATCAATAGAAGCTAACTTAAGGAATAATTGCCAAGCATTATTAGAAACTTACTCAATGAATCATTGTCAAGCATTAATAGAAGCTTACTCAATGAATCATTGTCAAGCATTAATAGAAGATTACTTATTGAATCATTGTCAACCATCAATAGAAGCTTACTTAAGGAATAATTGTCAAGCATTAATAGAAACTTACTTAAGGAATAATTTTCAAGCATTTATATAATCTTATTTGAAGAATCATTGTCAAGTGTTAAGATACAACAAACAATATCAGAAAATTAAAAATTCATTACACACCTTCCTATTGCATAAACATAATTACTTTTGTTCAAATACCAATAAAACAACACATCTTTAAGACATCCGAGATAAATCTTCATTAAAGCTCTCAAACGTCTATCATCCTTACCTGAGGCTTCTTGTTCAAATTTGACAGTTTTCCCCCTGGATCCACTATCCAGAAGTGCTTGTTTCAGGTATGAGGAATGTGCCGAGGCGGTCTTGATTAATTCTGCACTCAATCTTCGCTCATCCGCTGTGCTGTGTGGAGCACTCAGAACGAGTTCCAGGTGGAATACAGGGGCAGAGAACTCTTCCACCACATCCTGGTTCTTAATCTCCTCCAAAACCTGAAACATACGATTTAGAGAAAATCTATAAAGGAAAGGGTCTGATTTTTACTCCTAAATACAAAATATATGCATTGATAAGCACCATGCTTATCTTACTGTATACAAAGTACCAAAGGCCAATAGTTTCAGAAAGGAGGTTTTAGTATATACTAATTTATTTTAGTTCCATTGCAAAGAAAGTTCAAAGCTTATATGAATGGCTCTCGAGTCCCCTTCCTGGGTAGAACCAGTATTGAGTGTTGTTGGTTTTTTTTTTTGAGAGGTTAACATGGGGATCGAACCCGCAACCTAAATTAAGATATATCGGTGAAACCGATAGATGCTTCCCGAAGTGTTTGATTGAGTAGTAGCTGCATTGACCTCTATCCATGTTCCATGTGTCGCTGGATTCCAGTCCATACTCTTGAAGATCAAAACAGGGATTTAATAATGGACAGAATAAAAGGGCCACAACTTTGTGAAAAATCATCGAAACAAAACACAAAAATAATTTGCTCATTTTCACTTGGTAGTGATGCATCTTAGAAAGTTTCATAAATTTCCAACTAGAAGTTTTAGAGAAATAGCGCGGACAAGGATTTGGTAATGGATGAAATCAAGGGGCCATAACTGTGTGAAAAAATCAATGAATCATAATATTGAAGACAAAATGCTCATCTCTACTAAGTGGTTATGCATCCTAACAATTTCATAAAATTCCAATGGAAGGTTATAGAAAAATAGCCCCAACAAGAATTTAGGAAGTATGGATGATCAAACAGATGGATGAAGTGCCAACATAGTCTTAGCATAACAAAAGGAAATTTTATTATGTATGTTGTTTATATGTCACTTGCATGGAGGACAGGGAAGACACATCTGGTACAGACCCTCTAGTTATATTTACTGTAAACCATATGCTAGGACTGGATTATGATGCCCATCCCCCACTCCATACACACCGATATCAAAAATGTCCAAATATATAGAACACCCCACCAATCTCCTTGAATTGTATATTATGTCTTCTTTAAAATTGGGATTTACATAACTGCTTCCAAAGGTATTCAGTTATGACCCTCATCTTTGTATTTGTATAATTTATATATTTATATAAATATTTAAATTTGATGTTATTTTAATAAATGTCCAAATCTGCTTTGCAAGTTTGAGCTAGAAGCTTCAATTCACACATCTGCACACCACTCAATATTAAATGCTGTACAGCCTTAATTATAAAATCGAAATAATTTCTTTCCTTTATAATTCACATGTGATGCTGCTGACCGCAGAAGGATTTTTCTTAAATGATTCAAAAGGTATCTTCTACAGGCTGTGAACAACATCCCAATTTTATTGGTGGGCAAATACCTCAAAATGAATCAGAGTAGAACCCATGTCATTTCAAAGGTTACTGGCAAACATTCTTAATTTAAGTCTCATGAGTGAAAGTAAATGACCCTAAGACAGGGCTGTAAAGCAAGGAGCCACGGAGGAACCTTAAACCTAAGGAAGGGGAGAAATTAAAAATCTTCACAGTGCTACACTTATGTTTACAAGGTGAATTTGATTGTGTCATGACCTTACCTCATCTACATCTGGTGGTCCCTCGTATAGTTCCGTCTGCTCGAAGTCGTAATGAGGTATGACATAGCCTGAGGCTGTTACATCTTGTGTGCGTGGGGGAATCTTCGATGCTGCACCACTGGCTCGAGAAAGTGGCCTGAAAGGAATCCATTTTAAGTTTAGGCATTTAGACATCAAGGTATTTTTTTTTTTTTTAATGGAGTTTAACATCATTTTTAACACATTTCAGGTTATTTTTGGCATATCCAGTTTTACTGGTGGAGGAAGACCTCAGACTGAGTAGAACCACTGTCCTTCCACCAGCAACTGGCAAATTTTCTCACATAAAGTTTTTGGAGTGAGCAGGACCTGAACATAGGACCTTAGCGGTGAGAGGTAAGTGATCTTAAGACAGTGCCTTAGACCACTCAGCCACGGAGGACCCGTACATCTAGATATAGAATATGTAGGATCTATTGCTGCCACACTTCTTTCTTCTTTGTTTAAATTCTCCTAAATAGTCTCTATTTAGCACTAACTCTCCTATTGTTTTATTGAATTATACTTCTCTGAATCTAAATTATGTCATTCGCGATTGATAGGGATAATGCAGATTTGGCTGAGTAGAAAACAGAGCTGAGCTGGAGCACATTGTTACATACTGAATTCTTTTTATGATTTAAGGGCAAAATTTCTAACATTAATAATCCGATTTGGCTAATTCAAGAACGGTTCCTAGATAAAACGGTTATGTAACTACATGTACTGTGTAAGTTTGGTGGGGGGGGGGGGGGGGGGGGGGGGGGGGGGGGTCCAATGATAACAGTTCTCTTAGTGCTAGAGTACAAAAAGTCAAATAACACAATTTTTGACAATTCAATGGCCATAACTCTGTCATTAAAAAATATCCCTTTTGGCCAGATATAAATCTTTTGCAAGATAAATAATTATACAACTACTGTATAAGTCTGGTGAGAGTCAAATGAAAATACAGGTGCTAGAGTGCACAAAAGATTAAACAACGCATTTTTTTTATGATTCAAAACATGCAACTCAGACTCTATCTTCTTTGGCCAGTTCCAAAGTTGTCAGAGACATTATGGTTATATAACTGCTGTGTGAATCGGTAATGTTCAAATTAAAATGCAGGTGCTAGAGTGCACACAAGGTGAAATTGCGCTATTTTTGAAAATTCAACACCATTATTGCAATATAATTTTTACAGTTTGGCCAGTTAAAAAACTTTTATCCTCATAAACCGAATGTATCCCGCTACTTTTGTTTTTCCAATAACTGTTTTAATTACTTCCATGTGAAAGCTGATTTAAATACAACTCGAATAAAATTCAATATTTATGGAATTATTCCAATTATTGTCAAATTTATTAACACAGACTTGGTCATTGTTATCCTAAATGTTCTTTCTTATTCAAGAACAAATTTCAAGGTAATAGCTTTGGTACTTTTTGGGATGATACATAAAATGTCAGGAGGTGGGTAAGCTGTTTTGTTCAGCATATATAAGTATTGACTCTACTAAGGAAGACAAAATCTGTCAACTGAAGTGTACAATAAGTTTAAATCAAGCTGCCCCTACCTTGATCTGATGGTAGTCGCTGTTGTCATGGAGCTCTCTGATCCGGCCAGCGACTCCAGGTCATCCTGGTATATTACAGAAAATAGAATTACATGTATTATAATATTCATTCAATGCATAGAGCAAACTGAAAAACAGTGATATAAATTAAGAAAAAAGAGGCACATGGTCCAGCGGTAGAGCACCAAACCCATGATCGGTGGGTCGTGGGCTCGATCCTCTTCCATGGCGACGTGTGGCGTCCTTAAGCAAGGCACTTTTTCTGCATTTGTTAAGTACTGGTTTTACCTAGGAAGACTTTGAGTGTGATTTATCTAAGTTGTTAAAACTTGTTTCACAATCGAAATAAAATAAATAAGTCTAAATTAAGAAAAAATAGGGCCTGACTACATGCCCATCAGATTATTAAAACACAACACTATCAAATGATAATTAAATGGCAAGAAAAAATACAGATCTTAAGAAGTTAATTATGATTAAACCTGGAAGGTTTATAGCTAACAAGGACGTAGACATGAATTTGATATTGGTGCGGCTAAATATTTTACAAACTTGGTACTTGTAATTTTGTAGAAATGGGGAATTATTGCTACGACATACAAAATAAATGTAAAAAATTAGCTGAAAAGTTTTGAAATTAATGGTGCGCCAATATCGAACTATGCTGCACCTGTGTTTACCACCGTGGCTTGGTGGTACACTAGTTGAATGTCTAAGTTTTATTATATTAGCTTACAATTTTATTACATGTACATCTAAAGTACATGAATGTTTCAGTTTCGTTCTTTAGACAGATCTCTTAAATTCACTACACAAACTTCTCAGTTTTTTAATCTTTGGCAGAATACTAATATTTTAATATGTGAATGTCAAAGTTGTTATTAGGCCAGACAAAAAAATTCCTGTGTTACCCGAACGACCCTGTAATTGAGTCTCGACCTAAATGTAAAAGTATAAAAAACTGTTGAATGAATTTGCTTAAATCGTGTCAAGAAATTTATATTTATATTGTTCTTTGGTGATTAACTATCATAATTAGTGATTTTTTTGTAGAACAGAAAAACAAGTTAACAGCTTATAACAGTTATTATGACTTTTCCTCCATGAAATAAAAATTAGAAAAGAAAAACTTCCCAACCTACTTACCCTTTTTTTTTTTTTGACAAGTAACCCTAGACACAGGTATTGTTTTTCTGGCCTTATCTAAACAGAACACTACTTTTTGAAATTATATTTAATATTATGAAAGCAACAAACATATTTTCACTATATGAATGCCTCAATTCTATGATTTAAGCAAAATTATACAAAACATAAAAATATTAATTTTCACTAAATAAATGTCTAAGTTTAAGTTATATAAGCTGAACATAAGTACGAATGTCTGCAGTTTATACAATGAGCATGAACATCTGTAGTTTATACAATGAGTATGAATGTCTGTAGTTTAAACAATGACCATGAATGTCTGTAGTTTATACAATGAGCATGAATGTCTGTAGTTTATACAATGAGCATGAATGTCTGCAGTTTATACAATGAGCATGAACATCTGTAGTTTATACAATGAGCATGAATGTCTGCAGATTATACAATGAGCATGAATGTCTGTAGTTTATACAATGAGCATGAAAGTCTCAGGTTTATACAATGAGCATGAATATCAGGGATTGATACTAAAAATGCGTCCATGGGACACAAATGCCCCCACTTTGTAACTACATTGTAGATATCAATAAAGCCAAATATCAAGTTTCATCAAAATCGGTCCATCAATAAAGATTTTATAGGTCTGAAACTGTCAGCCAATCAGAGTCCAAATCACCTGATTAATATGTGCCTATTCCATCCATTGTCGAACTTGACCTGGGTCTTGTTGATATAAAGCCAAATATAAATTTTCTTCAAAATCGGTCAATAAATTAAGACTTAAGAGGTTAGAAACTACCAGCCAATCAGAGCTCAGAACACCTAATTAATATGCAGGGATTTTGACGGAAATCGAACTTGAGCTGTAGTTTATCACCATACATTTTTCTACCAAATATGAATCAAATCCATCCAATCCTTCAAGAGATATCGAGCAGAAACCAATTTCTTGACATTTGTCAATAATCTAAGTCCAAGAAGGGGTATAACTCCATCATAAATCATCAGACTAAAATGAAATATGAACTTGACCTGTATTACCTGAATGTGAAGTCACACACCCGATGTGGTTGAAATCTGTTCATTAAAACTAAAGATATAAGTTGGAAACCATTTCCGTTTATAAAATGAGCATGAATATAAGATTTATAAAATGAGCATAACTGTCTGAGATTTATAAAATGAGCGTAACTGTCTGAGATTTATAAAATGAGCATGAATATCAGAGATGTATAAAATGAGCATGAATATAACAGATTTATACAATGAGCATGAATGTCTGCAGTTAATACAATGAACATGAATGTCTCAGGTTTATTTAATGAATGAGCATGAATGTCTGGGGTATATACACTGAGTATGAATATCAGAGATTTATAAAATGAGCATGAATGGCTGAGATTTATAAAATGAGCATAACTGTCTGAGATTGATAAAATGAGCATAACGGTCTGAGATTGATAAAATGAGCATACATATTAGAGATTTATAAAATGAGCATGAATATAAGAAATTTATAAAATGAGCATGAATGTGCATGTTTAACAATAAATGAATCAATGGTTGTTGACACATAAATAGATCATTTTGTGTGTACAAAGCTTATTGAATGTGATGGTGACAATAATATACTAAATTAATATGGCTGAGTAAGGTATATAAAAATAGCATGAATGTCTCAAGTTTATCAAATGTGCAAGAAAGTATCATTTACAAAAGGAGTGCAAGTAAGTTATATCCTTTTAGTGAAAATTTCATAATTTTATTTTAAATTCTTTTCATTTATTTTCACATGTTAATCAGTGATGATATCGACCTGAAAGCTACAAGTTTGGATGTAAATAAAGCTTAAACATACATATATATCAGATCTGACAGAAAACACAAGTAAACGCTCTAATGTTCTAAACTTTAACAGCTTTGAGGGTCATTCAAATAGAAATTTGTGGAGGAAAACCTCGACTGATGCATATACAGTCAAACCTGTGCAAGTGGTCACCTCTATTAAGCAGCCATTTGTCTTAAGCAACCACATCTGCTATCTCCAATTTCTACAATTTCAGAGCAAATTCACCTGTATTAAGCAAAAACCTGTCTTAAAAGGCCACTGTTGCTTCTTCCATTGACTGGTTGCTTAAGACAGGTTTGACTATATTACTTCAATCTGAGTAGAACCATCGTTCTTCCATAATTAACTTTAAAACGTTTTCACGTGTAGTGTTTGGTCTGAGACTCAAACCCATGATGTAAGTGGTGAGCATCAAGTGACACAGAGACAGTGACTTAACCAGTCAAACGTCGTCAGGAAAGCACTTCAATTTTGACAAGTAAACACTGCAATACTACGTAAATTTTAATACAGTGATAATATTGTATTTAACTGACCATCTTCAATTGGTTTGATTTCAAATTGCCAAAACAAATGTTAAATTAAACTCATTTGAATTTAAGTATTTGATAACCCTCAGTATGCCACACAACAGAACAACTAGTTTAACTGGCATCTACATCAGTAACAATCTATCGTAATACGTATGTAATCCCAGCTGCAGCCGCTGCTGCCCTCCTGTATTCCTGCCTCAGCATTACTACGGCCATTCTCTGAAATTGGTACAGCAGTTTTACAAACATTAATATGAGGCCCAATATTTGTAAATCTTCCTTGTCTCAACTCTCTTGAGCCTCATTTTTTTAAAATTTTAAATGTCTCACACCAAAATTACACTATCCCAGAGGGCTCCATTGTAACATTTATGTCAAAAACACGGAGGAAAAAAAAAATTGCAGCATTTGTTTGGGCTCAAATTCTCCACATTTTATTTTCCACCAATGGTATAGGAAAGCATGATCACATATATTATTAAATGGAAGAACACATACAATTTGAAAAACCATAGTATTATACAGTAAATACACTGCCTTATCTTTAACCCTTTGCTTCATATAAGCGCCTTTGGACACCTCTAATATTGAAAGCATTAATTCACCACATATCAGCAATGGATGAATTATGTTTATATTAACTGACAGAGTGGAAAACAGTGCAGGAAGTGTTCAGATTGCTCGTTACGAGCAATCTGAACTCTTCCTGCACTGTTTTCAAAGGTCTTCTGTGATTGGTGTGGGAAAATGCGAATATATGAAGTAAAGGGTTAATATGTAAAGTAGACGGAATGTAGGGGGAATATACTGCAACAGTAAATGTTCCAAATGTATTTAGTCTGTGAGATTAGCCCAAAGGAAGCAAACTATTTTATTGATGAAGCACACTCAAAAAGTGAATAAAACACTTTTGGGCCAATCTCAGAAACTAGAAAATTGTGTAAACAATATTAAACAAACATCGTGTAAGTTTTCTCTCCCCGCTACCAGTCATGTTGTAGATTTAAAGATGGCTTGACAATAAAAACAATATTCTAACATAACACTACTTCAGTACATTTTTCATTGTTTTGGGCAAGTTGGCTATGAAATAATTAATTGACTAAGACCCTATAGTGAGATGGAAATATCTCATACCAGTAAAAAGGACATATATCCTTATACAATTTCTTCCCAACTGCTGATCTTTCCCTCCCCACCCCTGCCCTGGCTAATACTTTCCCCCAGGACAAGATCAGCTAGCTAATTCCCCCACGGCCCACACACCCCTGCTTTTAACATTCCCTAGCTAGCCGATTCACTTACCCAAATAGTTACTAGTTTCCCCCTACACACTAATTCCTAATTTCCCCCTCCACACTAGTTCCTAATTCCCCACTCCACTCTAATTCTTTCCTCAAGGAAACTTTTAGACAGGAAAAGAATCAACTACTATTCCAGTGTGCGAGAATGCAACCTCCAAAATACTTTCTTTTTCATTTTAAATTAAGAATATGTATGCAACAAGTAAGGTATTAGAATGGTAACCTGACATGCACTGTAAGTGAAACAATAATAACAGGAAATTGAAATGAATGTTTACAACAAGAATAAAATAGGAATTTGCAAATAACTCATTCCAATACAATGTATTGAACTATAAACTTGTGAATGGTGGAAACCTTTTGCAGGAGCTCAAATCTAACAACTTTTTCATGTTTCCTGCGATAAACCAGTCTAACTTCACCAGTCTGAAATATGATTTTAAATCAATGATATAAAATAACACTAAATGTTGTTGAAAATGAATCCATTTCAATCATTTCTTTCCTGGCAAGAGGTCCACCACCTTGACATGCTCTCCTGGCAGAATCTGACTTTTTTTATCAGACGGGTTAGAAGTTGGATGAGAATGGAATGGAAATCTTGGGAACAAACATTATTTGAAGAAATCCTCACTGTGGGTATGTTAATTCTTGTGTGGGTATAATGGTAACTGCAAACGGAGGGCATTATAATATTGCAAATTTGCGATACGTGCACTAAACTTTGTTATATAAAATATTGTGTGGTTTTGTAAATTGTACATACAGGAAATGTGAACAAATTAATTGAAAACTACTGATATTAATTGTTCTTGTTATATTTTTACCTGTAAAAAATAATCAATATAAAAATCATGAAAGTTAGCAATGTGTGAGCTCCTCTCCAACTGGTAAGAGATTGATTTTCAAAATCAATGGCACATACATACTGATAAAACAAAAATAAGACTAGATATGTCTCAGTCAAAACGAATGTCCCCGCTTTTTTTTTTTTTAATGAAAATTGAGTAAACAAAGGCCGTAACTCTTGCTAAGCAATACATATTCATTAAATACATAAATCCTTTCAGAATTTATTGAAAGGAAACTAATTTTTTCCTCAGAAGGACGTATGAATAAATAAACTAACAAACAAACAAACAAACAAACAAACAGACAGGCATAACACTTAATGCTCTGTCACCAATCTTCAAATGGCAAAGGCATAACAAAACAACAAATAATGTGTAGAAATTAATTCTATCAGCTTGCTGTTGTCATCAATGATATCATTTGCAAACAGCATAGACCTTGATCAGCCTGGCAGTGTCTCACAGTCCGACCATTTATTATATACATTGTTTGCCTTTAAGTTATGTCATTTTTATCGGAACACGATAGTCAGCAAAAAAAATTTTAAATAAAGTTACCGGCATTTATTTCTTTAGAAGAAAAGATTAGGCAAAATCCATGAAGAACGATTGAGTTCAAGACGGAGATAGTGATGAAGAGTAAACATCACAAAGCCATGAAATAAGGAACTTGAAAACAAAAACTTGAGACATGATAAAACGTTGAGATAAGAAAGTCGAAAATATAAAGTAGACATGACAATACTTTGAAAAAAAGTTGAGACGTCATAAAACAATGCGATAAGAAACTTTGAAATAAAAAAGGTAAACATCACAACACCATATAATAATAAAAAAAATTTAAAATAAAAAAAATGGAGACATGAAAAACCCAAGAGATAAGAAACTTGGAAATGAAAATTGGAGACATGACAAATGACCATACAACCTATTTATCCCTGAGTCAATTATCATTATATAATCCACATGTTTAGAATCAGTCTGCTTTTCAAGTGTAGCTAAACAAATATTCTACATTTCAAATTATGGAAAAAACAAAACTGATGAAATAAAATATGCCATTGTTTGACCAACCCAATCCTCCACCAGCAGGATATAAATACTGTGAAAATACTTAGGCTAACAAAGGGAAATAACTCTACTGTACCTGTTTATGTTTATTTTGACTCTTAGCCCACTTCTCATACTACAATAATTCGTATGACAAAATCATCAGCTTGTCTTGAGTAATACAGGAAATATATGTGAACGTATTCTTATAAAAGCATTACCTACATTATATATATATATATATAATTTGTGTTTGCGTGTGAGTTAAATTAAAGGCTTGTCTAATTACTTCAAATTTTGCGGAATATATCTATTTTTAAGAAATGCTGTATTGCAAATAGCGTACTTATTAATTGTACATTATATTATTAAAGTTAATATAGCATATAAAATCATTTCTCACCTTTATAATAAATAACATCTTGAATTCAATAATTAAAAAAGATTAATTTAAAAAAAGCTAATATCATCATTTATTTTTTCATTTCTTTACAATAAGAATATCCATTTTATCAACTTTTTTACAGGCAGTGGGTCGGCAGTTTTCGTTTATTTTCTTCAAAATTTTAGAATTTGTAAAATACATTTTTTTTTCTCAATCTAACGTGATTAGACATATTCAATGAACCCTTATTGCCATATTTATTGAAATAAACTAAAACAACATAATTATTAAAACAGATTCAATAATTTTGCATACAGGTAACGACTAAAATATTATTTCGGCTTAAAATTGTAATGCATTTTTGGACATATCATATGAGTCAGATGACATCAATGTGATTTCGATTTGATCCGCCATATTGGTTAAATTAATTGATTCATCTTAGAAAAGAGTTCGTAAGATGAGATCAATTTTCAGAATCGGAATTTCATTTTCATTTCACCTTCCTATTAAAGATAAATAATTTGTATTTTAGTTACAAACGATAATCAGATGCTTTTTCTACTAGTAGAATGTTATCTTTCAGACATTTAAAGCAATTTTTCATGACACACTGCCTTTAATCTCTTCAAATACATAAAAAATATTGAAAAAATGGATATTAGGCCATTGTAAATTAATTGATAGATTATCACCCAAATTTTTCTTAAAAAGTGGGGGTGGTGGGAGAAGGATTGTATTTATTATTCATTTATTTATTTTTTTATGAAAGTAACCAGGATCAAGGTCACATGAGAATTAAGGGTGGGCAGAAATGACAATCTAGCAATTAATTTATTATGGCCTTAACTTTCAATAACATATGGTACATATTATACATATCAAATATAACACAAATTTCAGGAAGTGTTTAGTAGGGTAAGTGTGGTTTAAAATATCATCTAAAAGAAGGATGTTCGTATTTATGTTTTACAAAGTGGCAATAATTTTCCTAAAATTTCCCAAATTCAAAATGACATTCTAGAAAATCCTATCTTGTATTCTGAAATTCCTTAAAGTTATAATGGCATTATGAGTAGATATCACGTTTTCTTATATTTCTGGTATTTGACAGTTGGTTTTTGTTTCGAATATGCTTATATATATTTATATAAGCTAAATCTAATAAAGGTTCCACAATTAGCACATAATCCTCAGCACTGAACATGAAAGGTTGTAACAGCTGAGATAGTTTAAGAGTGACACTTTAAATGCTCTTTGTTGTCATTTTCTTTTTGCAAAGATCATTCCTTGTAATATGAAAATGGTGATTCAACATAACAGTAGGTCCAAGAGGGCCTGAGGACGCTCTACTGGGGTCATATACTTCAACCATTATTAGGATTAGTCTTAGACTTTGGCGTGACAACCAAAATTTCAACCTTAGATATCTAGTTGACACTGATAGAATAATTGTGAGAGTTTATTTGACTATATATAAGGTGTCCCTATATGCTTGCAAATTTTGGTCTCAAAAAATGACTTCTAAGTGTATTTTTCAAAATTCAATCTTATGTTCAAAAACCCCAACAGGGGCCCTATAAATACTGGCCTCCTGATTCTTATCTTCATTAAAAAAACTACTCTTAGGGATAATTCATGCAAAATATGAACAATTTGACAGATAGTTCTTAAAAAAATGATTTTTGAAATTCATAATGTTGACCCCCATAAGACAGTGAAACCCAGTCATTTTAACAAATCTGAATCTCCTTGATGAAACAATGCTGCTGTGATAATATCAGCAAAATAAGTTCCATTTTCAAAAAAATTAATGTGTATTATAATCACATGTCTTCCCTTATTGATCCCTTGGGGCGAGATTATTTTAAACCCAAAGACCCCATTTGTACAAATCTAATAAAACTATATATAGTTGGTGATCATTACTACTTGAATATTTTCAAAATCTGTTTTGCGGTTTATGAAAAGTTTTTACTATTTTTAGATCGAAAAATATCATATGTATAGTCTCACTATTCAATAGAAACATCAATATGAACTGGCCAAGTTGATTCAATGCAGCTACCGGAAAACAGATAACAAACAACAGACGACAAACAACATGTCATCGCACAAGCCCTTCTGACCTTTAGAATATATAACAAATTAACAACAACTGACGTTACCATTGGAAAGTTTGACGTAAAATAAGCATTTATTTCTGACAATGCTAATACAAGTAAATTAATAATATAAGATCAGTGGTCATACTGGCCAAGATCTTGGTGAAAGGATTGTCATGCTGGCATTTAACTCATAACCTATTCTTAAATGGGTTTGGCTTTCTGTAGTATATTACAGACATTAGGCCATAAAAATGGCCATCATGCCTCCAAAAGATTTGCCTGAATGCAACTTCCCTTAATTCCCCATCATGCCTTACTGCCCAGAGCAACTACCACTAGATGTCCCACATTTGACAATACACAACCTGAGGGACATGCATGACGTCTCACTTGATAAATTAACCAATCATGCTTAAGGCTTGTGGAGTATGTAACCAATCAGAATGAAATACTTAAAAAAAGTTTATGTGACTGATTCTCCGATCACAAAGAGAAAATTTGATCAAGACAACTATAACTGGTTCATAGGGCATTTTGCAAGTAATAAAACAATGACATTCTAAAAGGTTTTCTGAGCTCCTTATTTCAACAAGCAAGGATAAAATTGCTGCTTAAAATGGTTTATTAAACAATTTTCGTTCATGGCTACTCAGAATAGAAATACTCAGAGGTCCTTCATTAATGTATATATATATAAGGATTTTTGAAAATCGGCTAGAAATATTTTTTTTCAATTTATAATGCCTACAATGTCATATACTCACTGATCCTGTATTGCCATAAGATTATGTATTTAAACATGCCAAAATCATCCATGAAAAGGGATTTGCAAACTTGGGCTACACGCCCAGGTTAGACTAAATTAGTATTTTTATGAGTCACATGATTTCATTTTTATTTTGCTTTGATCATCCATACTGGTTTGGATATGCCAGTCAGATGTCTCATATTCAGAATATATATATTGTGTCAATATTTTGTGTCAATTGTTAATGATCACATTTCAGTGCAAGGGGAATCACTCTACTGTACCTTTTTATATTTATTCTGACCCTGAATCCATTTGGAGTACTAAAATCACCATACAATGTCATCATTTAATAAACATAAGATAGGTTAACTAATTCCACAAAGCTGCAATAGAAGTGGGATAGTCGTATTTTTGAATGAATGAATGAATACGGTTTTACGGCTTACCAACACCAAAAACAACAAATTAACATACAGATTTAAAAAAAATACACCAACAAATGAGTATGCAGAATGAACCTAGAACCTTGATACCTGCAGAACTGCAGAGTTTTAGCAAATTCTATCGTATTATTCAAATTGTTGCTTCTTACGACATGCATGAGCCACAGTGGTCCTATTCTTGCCATCACTCATATGGCTCCCTGAAACCACGCAGGGGTTCATAATTTGACCACAATAGTGAACATGACACAAAATGATAAAATGAACATGACACCCATGCGGAGGATTCCTACCCCTCTGCAGAGATCGGCAGTGATTCTATTCTTAGCCAGAACCACACGGGCTTCGTATTCTTGAATAACAGTTATATTCACACACAAATAAACATTTCAATTAAAGGAAATATATCAGGATTTTTAAACTTTTAAAATTGGGTAAAACATTTTTTTCCAATATATCATGCCAATATATACTTACTGACCCCAAATTGTCAAAAGGATTTATCTATTTATACATGCCATAATAATATATTGAAAAGGGATTTCCTAACTTGGGCTAAGCCCCTTGGTTAGACTAAAATAGATTTCCCGCTTAAAATTGCAACATCTTTTGTGACATATTATATGAGTCATGTGATTTCACTTTTATTTCAATTTGATCTGTTATACAGGTTTGCAAGTAAGTATAGGTTAGAAGTTCTATGGTATTTTCTACACCAGTAGAAAATTGCTTTGTAACTTCTAACCGGCTTAGATGTTGTTCTACAATCTCGTTCCTGGGTACCAGTCATGGTCTTGTTGCATAATTTTTATTTATAGAATTAAGCCCATGGAAGACACAAACATTGATTTACAGACATGCTCCTCATAAGTTTTTATTAGATTAAATAGATTTATGAGGCGTGTTGAAGTTGAGTGTGAATTTGACTGGTGTGAAAAAGAAAGAAAAGTGTCAACAACAGGTAACATTTTTGCTAATCACTTTCTTTATATTTCATGAAAATTCACAAGACAAAGACGAACACCATCTCTGTATGGAGATGAACCTATCAGTGCTATTAAGTGGAGTGCGTGGTCCAGTGTTAGAGTTTCAGAACCATGATCGGCGGGTCGTGGGTTTGATCCCCTGTCACGGTCATGTGTGCATGACACTGTCTTTCCACATATGCTTAGTACTGGTTCTGTCAAGGAACACTTCTAGCGTAACTTGTTTCACAGCTTAATAAGTTTAAACTAAACTGACTAAGTTGCCGTGGAAAAGTATTAATTTGCAAAAATACAACGTCGTATTTTGCTCAGTTGAAAAGATGGCGTGGTGAAATTTACAAAAAATTAATAAACACCATTACACATTTTACAAAAAAATATGAATTTTGTATGGCCAGTTAAAAGCATCGAAGGTTCATCTTCTTACAGAGATGGCGTTCATCATTATTCTGTGATTTTTCATGAAATGTTAATTTTAAGAAAGTAATGTGCAAAAATGTTACCGGTAACGCACACTTTTCCTTTGACATTTTAGCATAAAGTTACGTGGATTTGCCACCTTAGTTCAAAATAGAATGATCTATTTTTCATGGAATAGAAAATGGAAATTTCTATGTGAAATGGTACGTTCTATTTTGAAAAAAACTGAGCGATTTCATTGAATGAGAAAGTAGGATAACATCTAATAAAAGTTATTAAACCTTAGAAAGAGTCCAAATGACAATGTTAAGTATTTAAGTGCTGTCTATTTTTAGAATGGGGATTTCATTTCAAGTTTACCACTACAATTGAAATATAGATTTTGTCTCGTTTTGGCGGATTTGACATACCAAACCATTTAGATTTTATTAATTATGTTAATGAGATGTGGTTTTTCCCCCCTTTAATTTAAATAATCACCTGAAACATCTCAATCGGTACTTGAGCAGTATTAGACGCTCACAAAAAAAATGAAGAAAATTCAAATAGAAATCTGGAGAATAATGCAAAAATATGTGAAATATCAAGTTCAAAAGTTTATCAGAAATGATGCAAAGTGTTATCTTTAAATGCTATTTTAAAGGTCAATTTCATTCAGAGTTTCAAGGTATTCAAAAGTTTCGAAATTATGAAGTCATAATCTTATTATATTGGTCAAAGTTCAACAAAGCCTTGTTACCATGGAAACAGATATTTGGAAACTTTTTTTCTTGCATATAAAAGAATTTCTTCTTGCATTTTTCTATGGTGGAAGTTTACTTTCATCCCATATTTTTTCTTTAGAGGGGTATATGAATTTGCAAACATTTATACTGTGTCAGACTCTGTATTTTATATGGCTGGTATACTGGTAAGATGAGAAATGTTTGATATTCATTTGTTGTTTTTTTTAGCCTAGAATTCTTATCTTTATAACAAAGAATAACGTAGAAATCTCACCTTCTCCTCCTCCTCCTCTGTGACGTTATACGCCGCCACCAGATGTTCAAGAAGATGACGTGTTGCCGTGACTACCAGTCGTCTCAGCATCTCTAGCACAAGATAGTCAACTGAGCGTAAAAATGAGGCAAGGCGATTCAAAATCTTGCGCCATTCTGCTAACTGTGCATATGTGGGTTTATCGCCTGAAAGAATAAAATTAACTTTAACACATGTACAAATGTGCAGTTTTACAAGTTTGAAAGTATAGTAACAAATATTCAGGGCACCAAAAGTTTGAAAGTATAGTAACAAATATTCAGGACAATAAAAGGTTGAAAGTATAGTATCAAGAGTAATACAACTTTAAAAGAATAGCGCTTAAAGTTATACAAGTTTTTAATATAACTACACATACATATATAAGGCCATTATAAATTAATTGCTAGATTATCATCCAAATTTTTCTTTAAAAATGGGGAGGTCAGGAGGATTTTATTTTTTATTTTTAAAAATTTTTGACTTTTTTTTTTTAAAATTATTTATGAAAATAAAAAGGGTCAGGGCAGCATGGAAATTATGAGGCAGGCGGGGATGATAATCTAGCAATTAATTTATTATGGCCTAATATCTACAGTAATAAAAGTTTAAAAGTATAGGAATTATAGTAAGGCCAATATAAATTAATTGCTAGATTCTCATCCAAATTTTTCTTACAAAGGGGGAAGTGGGGTGGAGAGAATTTTTTTTTCTTTTTTTTTTTTTAAGAAAATAAAATGGGTTATAATGGCATGAAAATTAGGGGACATGTGGTGATAATAATCAAGCAATTAATTTATCATGGCCTAATACAAGTTTGAATATAACTACATATAAATAAATAGTATTTACAGTAAGGCAAGTTTGAAGTATAATGTTTTAATTTATACAAATTTGAATATAACTGCATATAAATATATAGTATTAACAATTTAAAGTTTGAAAGTATAGTATTAACAGTTATGCAAGTTTAAAATTATCATGATTACAGTTATAAATTGAAAGTATAATATTGACAGTAATACAAGTTAGTAATTTTAATATTAAACATTTTGTTAATAACTAAATAGTCATATTAGGCCATTATAAATTAAATGCTAGATTATCATCCAAATTTTTCTTAAAAACGGGGAGGGCAGGGGGGTTTTCTTTTTTTTTTCTTTTAATTTTTTTTTGATGATTTTTTTAATATAAAAATAAAAAGGGTCGGGAGGCATGAAAATTAGGGGACACGCGGGTATGATAATCTAGCACTTAATTTATTATGGCCTTAACAAAATCATTTCATTTTAATTAAACACTATCAGTGGAGTAGCTACATTTACCCTACAATACCCAAGCTTGCACATAATTTAGGGAATACATCATTATATCTCCTGGAAATGCCCTCAGAATGCACAAAATGTATCCTGAAAGTTTTTTTTTCTGCTAGGGCATGCCCCCAGACCCTGCTGGAACCTGGTGGGCTTGCACATCATTTAAGGGTCAGCTATGCCACTGACTATATTAGAAACTGGAAAATATGTTAAAAAATGGCTCCTTCAAAAAAAATCGAAAAAAAAACTATTTTATACTCACTTTTCTTTTCCTCTTTCTTTTTCTCAGGCAGTGGTACAACCCCGTATTTAGCCTGTATCCTCATTGCCTTGTTGGGCAGCTGGTCCTTCGGTTCCTCCTTGGGTACCTGTATTACCACCTTTCTCGGACTGCCAGACCGGATACCATGAGTGATACCTTCCATCTCAGCCACAGTCTGGGAGTAGAAGAACACATATTTGCGATAATTCAAACTTACTTTACATAGATTGTGAAAGAAGTTCTTACAATTTAGACAAATCCTCCTTGATGCCTCACTGTGTAGAACCAGCACTTAATATAATTTCATGTTGAAAAAATGTCTCAAAGACACCGGACACAACACGGAGAAGAATTAAACCCAAAACCCTCTGACCCTAATTACCAATTAAAAAGTGGATAATACTGAACTTTACCAATTAAAAAGGAGATAATGTTCATCATTACCAATTAAAAGGGGAGTTGTTGGGTGGGTATTATTGAATATTGCCAAAAAGATAATATTCATCATTACCAATTAAAACAGGGGGTTATATTGAACATTACCTATTAAAAAGGAGATAATGTTCATCTACCAATTAAAAGGGGGGCTATATTGAATATTACCTATTAAAAGGGAGGTAATGTTTTTCATTACCAATTAAATGGGGTGGGGTAATATCAAATATTACCAAGGGAGTTCAATTTTACCATTAAAGGGGATAATGTTCAATTTTACAGATTAAAAGAGAGAAAATTAATGTTTAATGTTCCTGTATACCAATATACACTTTAATAATGTCCATTTCATCCATCTAAATTGAGATAATGTTCAATTTTACAAATATGAAGAAAGATAATGTTTCTATTTACCAATTTCACAAAGTTTCAGTTCATTTTGCAGTGTCCTTTCCAGTTGTTTAGAACAATTTCATTGACAGGCATTGAAGGTTTTCATGATAAATTGTGTTCATTAATTTCAGCTTTCATGGGACACTGCAGCAGTGGTCTAGTGGTAAAGCATCTGATTCGCATGCAGAAAGTTGCGGGTTCAATCCCCGGCTGGGTCATACCAAAGACTTGAAAAATGGTACCAGAAGCTTCCTTGCTTGATGCTCAGCATTTAGAGGATAGTTCTAGGTGAGATTGGCCCATTGTCAGTATAATGTGACTGAGTTGGGTCATATCCTGTGTCTGTGGCATGATATTTCAGTGTGGCAGCACTTCAAATACTGTCTCCAGAAGACATTGTCGTGATATGACTGAAATTTTTTTGAAGTGACGCTAAACACAATACAACAACAACTTACTGCACACGATTCCCATGCTATATCTATAATCTTGTTACGCAATTCCAACAGCTGCTTCAGGGCCAACAGATTTTGTTCATGTTGCATTTCCTTGAACTCTTTCAGGGTCAAGGTCAAAGACTTGTCCAACTTAATGAGGCTGATTGCACTTTCACCTCGGCCGACCCCGGTCAAACTCCCAGAGGCAGCCTCACAAAGACTTCTAACATGTATAAGGCATCCCTGTAGAACCTCATTGGCTACAAAAAGTTGCTTGTACAACTTGACCCTGAAAAACACAAACATGCAATAATGCAAGACGAACAGTCATATAATTTGACCCTAAAATACACAAAAGTAAACATGCAATAATGCAAGAAGATAAAATTCAGTGAATTCATATCCTCCACTCAAAAGGGTTTTAGACTAAGCAAAACAGACTTTGTCTGTAGATGTAGACTCTGGAACAGTGCAATTAAAAGTCCGAGAGGTAAAAAAAAAAAAAATTAACATCCATGTCACCTTTTTTTTTCGAAAAGACAAGATAAATGATTTAAAACATTTAATTAAACACAAATAAATAACAAAAATAATCAATAGCAATCCTGATTTACTCACTGGCTCTTGTTACTCTTCTGCAGACGGATCGCCTTTTTCCATGTTTTGAATGTTTTCCACTCCCTGAACTTGACGAAGCAAGGCAGGTGGAAGATGAAATAGAAGAGACGGCGCTCCCACAACCACCACAGCACAGGTATGTTGAATGATTCCCCATCACCATCACTACCACCTTGAACAACCTGCAAAACAAATTCCATATTGGTATGATCATTTTGTTTGGATTTAATTTTATTGTTGAGGCTCCCCACGAAATCAAAGAAACTTAGTCCCCCACGAAAACTAATGATTTCACAGAGTTTTCCTATTTCTATGCTTTCAGAGCAAACTAAACTGTATTAAGAAACAACCTGTTTTTAAAGGTCACTTTTGTTCCTTTCCATGACTTGCTGCTTAAAACAGGTTTTAATGTACAGATAAAACACACTTTTGCCTATGACCATTTTGTTGGGATTTAATTTCATTGCTGTAACTCCTCACGAAATCAACAAAAATTAGTCACTCACGAAAATTAGTGATTTCACATTTGTTATGCTTTCCGGGCAAATTAACCTATTAAGCAACAACCTGTCTTAAAAAGTCACTTTTGTTTCTTCCATTGACTGGCTGCTTAAGACAGGTTTGACTGTACATTATTAATAAGTTAATAAAATTACTTACCCTTGTCACAAAAGAAGCACTGATTGTCCAGTATATTTTCTGTTTTCTCGACTCATTTGGTGATACAACTTGAAGGTCGTAAGGGTCGTATCTTCCTCGTTTATCTTTCCTGTTCCGTGGCAGGCAGTACACAAATTCTCCATCATCTTGTTTTATGTTAACAGCCTCCTGATTTTTATTACATAAAAAAATTATTACATTGTTCATTACAATTATTATAAAGTGTACGAGTGAAGGTCCCACATTATGATTATTATGAAGTGTATAGGTCAAGGTCACACATTACAATTATTATAAAGTTTGTAGGTCAAACATTACAATTATTATGAAGTGTATAGGTCAAGGTCACACATTACAATTATTATAAAGTGTATGAGTGAAGGTCACACATTACAATTATTATAAAGTTTGTAGATCAAGGTCAAACATTACAATTATTATGAAGTATATAGGTCAAGGTCACACATTACAATTATTATGAAGTGTATGAGTAAAGGTCACACATTACAATTATTATGAAGTGTATAGGTCAAGATCAAATGTTACAATTATCATGAAGTGTATAGGTCAAGGTCACACATTACAACTATTATGAAGTGTATGAGTGAAGGTCACACATTACGAATATTATGAAGTGTATGGGTAAAGGTAACAAATTACTATTATAATGACGTGTATCAGTCAAGGTCACACGTTAAAATCATTATGAACTGTATAGTCAAGGTCAAATATATTCTAAGCCACCTTCACTGTCAAACTTCATGAAATATTGGTCTGGAGCGATGAAAGGCTTATGATATGGTCTACATTTCAAAAACCCAATCGTCTAGATAAACTATCCAGTATGCAAATTAGTAGTCAACAAAGCTCTCCAGAACAGCCATTGTCATATGCAGTAATACATTATAAGCAACCTCGAACTTTTCAGGTTTGCAAAGCCATTGCAAATTCCTAAACAATGTTTTTAACTAGATAAAACAAACCTTCTCATCCTCAGGAATATTTCTTAGTTTGTCCATTACGTCCTTACACCCAGGGGCATGTCTGGGTATGTCAGTCTTCCAACCCAGTCTCTCACGCAGTTTCTTCAGATGAAATATACAATCATCATTCTCTGGCACTGAAATGGTACGTGAAAACATTAAATAGTATGTAACACAGGTGTGTACTGGTATGTAGAACATTGTACTTTATCATATAATTAACGGTACAGGAGTGTAATAAACACCTGACATAACTTTGATATTAACCTAGTGTAATAATGCTTCTGATTCAATGCTCAGCATTTTTCATGCATCTTATCTCTCAGATTTAAAATACTGAACTACTTTCAGACTTGTATGAATATATAAATGGCGTCAATTTGTCATGGTAAAATGACGTTACTTTGAGACGTTTAGTCATATGACAACTCACTGAAACTAATATGCCTAATTTATTCACGTCCCTTATACAGGTAATCTGTGAAGTACATGTAGTACAAAATGTTGTACATTGTATTGGTGACCATCCATATCTTGCAAGTGAACTTTACAGAATCTTAATTTATCAAACTTCTGAGCCCGAAAATCCACACATTAATAATAAAATGTGAAATCATTAATTTTTGTGGGGTACTAATTTTCATTGACTTTGTGTGTGGGGGGGGGGGGGGGGGGGGGGGGGGGGGGGGGGTCTTGACAACGAAAGTAAATACCAATGAAATGATCGTGGATAAATTTTTGTTACATCCGAACTACACAGCATTTATCTGTACCTAAAACAAAGACCTATCCTTCTTAGCTAGATCTATATGTTACCAGATAGTTCTATTTAGTGTGCGCATCACATATTACATCTAATGAAAGTTAAATTTATATTTGAAATCTTTAATTTAGTGCACTGTGGAAAGCCCTAAAAATAGACCATTTCCTAGAAGAAAGTGTCAATTACAATAGTGACCCATTTTATGTCAGCGTAACATATTTCTCCAGCATCTCATAATCTCATAG
This sequence comes from Panopea generosa, assembly GCA_029582155.1. NCBI lineage: Eukaryota > Metazoa > Mollusca > Bivalvia > Adapedonta > Hiatellidae > Panopea > Panopea generosa. The sequence continues at coordinate 65,658,957 of CM055897.1, forward strand.
AATTAGATTTCAAATCTTGTATTTCGTTTTGGCAAGATATGGCTGGAAAGGAAGCTGTTACTGCCATACAATGTCATGAAATGTATTACAGTGTACATGTATGGATCTGATCCTGTATACGAGGACTTATATAGAAGGATAGGAAACTTGAATCTCGCTAAGAAATGTTGATAAAACAGCATGCAAAGAATTAAGAATTTGGCAATTGAATCATTAAAATTTCTGGGGCAGCTGATTTCTTTTGCATAAAATGTAAGGTGTATGTAAGGTGTATGTAAGGTGTATGTAAGGTGTATGTAAGGTGTATGTAAGGTGTATGTAAGGTGTATGTAAGGTGTATGTAAGGTGTATGTAAGGTGTATGTAAGGTGTATGAACCCTTAGATGTTTTATACTGTTTTAAATGCACAAAATGATCTTGAATTTAAAATATTGCAGTTTCAAGTAAAATTACAATTGCTAGATTTTTTGGTTGAAGTATACAAAATTTGTAATCTCAAGTATTTGAACAATTTGAAACACAATTTTCTGGGAATGGTCTCATTTTGTAGAGAATTCCATCGTGCAAAGAAAGAATTATAATTTGTTTTTCTGAGATGAAAGGAAGTGAAAGATATTTGAAAATGAGATTTCGTGAGATTTTGCGTGAAAATGTCAGCGTTCACAACATCTCAATCAGTTGATTTTCCTTCTCTATGTAAGTCCTTGCTGTATAGGAGTATGGAACAGTCTTTTATTATGCATGTGGGATGTGTGTTGTTTGTATGACAGTATAACTATGATGTTTTATATTATTATATAATAGCACTGGTTCAAAATTGAATTTCCTTTTATTGTCCACACAAAAAAGTCCACACAAGCAGCATAAATTTCTGTTTAGCAAAAACTGAATATATAATATCCATAAACAACCTCTTAATGATCAACATATGAAGGTTACACTACACAGTTGAATTTAGTTCTATATAAAAAGTTTTTTTTCCATAGCAGGAATGTATCCTCACATAAAAATGCACATTTTGGTGTGTTGACCAAAAAAAAAAAAATGTTCTCAAATGCTTATTTATACATGCATCTGTTAAAATCCCACAAAAGTCACATTTTTAATGCCAGTGATGTCTTATTTTAGTATATGTTATGCTCACTTTTGCTCTTCTCATCTGCAGCAAGAAATCTCATCCCTTATGAACCGTTTTGAAAATATTTCGAACCAAATTACTTAGGACTCTTTTTTTAGTACAAGAATCTGATACTATCATTAAAATAGAGGCGCAACTGTGTTGTAAGACGTATATGGCTATGCAAAAGGTTAGTAAACATGAAGTTCACACAAATAGTTAAGTCATAATGAAGTTTGTAACATGCATTTAATTAACACAGCATGCAAGCAGTCCATTTTGTGTGGACTTATCACAAGCAATAAATCGCTAAAGACTGCACACAAGCGGTAAGTGAAAATGAAGTTCTCATAAGCAAATACCAAATATGAAGGCCTCATATATGCAGTATTTCAATACAGACTTCTAAAAGTCAGTTATGCATCATTAAGAGCCTATCACACCTAGCTGATTTGGGCCGCCGGAGCTATACTGGAGCACAAATTTGGTGATTTTCTGGAATCAGTACTAGTACTGCAGTGCAAGGGTATCACATCGTTAAAGAACGGTAGTACATCATCAGGACATCGTCAGAACATCGGTGAAAAATTTAGCAATGGCAGGCGACGGTAGAAATTTTTGAACATGCTCAAAAATTTTTGCCATTGTGCTGCAATGGTGAGCAATGGGACTACAACGGCAGTACAATGGCAGTACTCTGGTATGGCTTCGTTAATGTCGGTAGAGCACCGGTAGCACCCCATTTTGGATTGGCGGCTTTCTCACCACAGCTCTTCCAATTTTCTCGCCGTTGTTAATTTTTTGCTCTTGTATAGTCCCGGCGAGGTACATCGGTAGTTTGTGACAGGCCCTTTGGTATTAAAATTACATTTTGAAACCCAAAATAAACTGAATGGAGTAAATCTTAAAAGCAGAAAAAAATGACTTTTTATTTCCATAGTCTGCCATCATTTTTTTTCTTATTTCAAATACATCCAAATCTCACATAGGTGCATTTGAAGCCTGCTTTTGAGAGAAGACAATCATATATCTCTTCAAGTATGCATTCGCCATAAATATAAAGACTTCTTGTATACAATATACAGCCTGAAAACTGTGAGGTAGGTAGATGATCTAAAACTATTTTCTATGTTCAACTCAAAAATGAATGGAATCATTATTACAAAATAAATGTAAATACATTTAACGTTTTACTTCAAATCTACAAGAACATTTTCAAATCTGATGCTGAGTCGAGTATTTACGCTTTAAGTTGTGTATTTTATATGAATACCAGAAATTGTGTTGGGAGTACAAATCTGAGTTGCGCATGATTATAGTTTTATAAACTCGTGGCCCTGTTGTATCCAAGTATACAGCAAGTCATCGTCGGATACCTGCAGGTAATCCATTCTGATACTCTCGATTCATCATGGGTGTAGAGTATTGGAATTTACACCCAGGGGTATCCCACGATGACACCAAGTGGGATTTACATATGTTATCAAAATTTATTTAATAATTAATGCAGTATAAGTTTATTTTTAGCTATTTCAAAACAAAACAAAAAGTAATCCACATTTTGTTTTTATGCTACCATCACTAACAGGTACACACATTCTTTGTATTATTTATTGTAACCAGATGAAGCTGGGCCCAGTTAGCTCAGTCTATGGCATGTCTGACTATTAATCCAGGTGCAATGAGTTTGAATCCCCGCCCGGTCACAATCTCCTTGATGTAAGATATGACATTGCGTCTCGATATCATTTGTCTCTCACCGCTGAATCAAACGGGAAAGTTATCAGTAACTTGAGGAGATAGGTGTGCTGGAGTACTGGTTAACCTTCCAGGATCCCAGGAAAGAGTGGTTAGATTAACCAATTGTCTGGTAGCCCTTGATGGTATAAATATAACACTAAATAGTCAAGCAACCAGATCAAAATCTGTTGATCCCAGAGAAATATGCACCAACAGCTTTGATGCATTCCTCCTTTGTTAACATTTTCTCACAAACTTCTCAATACACAAGACTGACTAAACACAGCAAGAACAAGAACAAGAACAACAACACAAACATGCAAGTTCACAGAAATAAATACAATTGGCATGAGATCATAATTATGTGCATACAAGTCTACAACAAGCTAGCTTATCAATAACGGTCAAAAGTATTTCAAATGTTTAAAGACATGTGATTTCTTTCGTTTAATTAAACATTTATATTAGGAACTTGTTGTTGTGTAGTGTTTAGCATCACTTTCAACAATTTTTCAGTCATAACGTAATGGTGTCTACTTGAGACAGTATTCTGAGCACTGCCACACTGGAGTAGCATGTCATAGACACATGGTAAGACACCCCACCCAGACAATGGGCCAACCAGACCCAGAAACAGCCTTTAAATACTGAACGCTAAGCTAAGCAAAGAAGCTTCTAGTACCATTTTTCAAGTCTCTGGTATGACCCAGTCAGGGATCGAACCAATGACCTTCCACATGCAAAGTGGATGCTCCACAACTAGACCACCACTGCATCAAAAGTCAACTTCAGAAATATATAAACATGTACATGGGATATAAGGACCTTAACTCAGACCCTCGATTTCAGACCCTGTGGCTCGTTGTAAACTTGATACGACAAGAAAATGATAAGAAAGATATTTCCTGAGAGCACCATGCATGCCCCAGGTCGAAAACAAAGCATTTATATAAAGGTCTACCATGTGCACTTTATTTATAAAAAATACAAAAAGCTACACACAATCATTATAATTTTTAATATTAAAAAAATACATGCCTACAAATAGGTATTTGTCTGAAAAAAAAAAAAGAAGAAATCATTGTGATGAGTGTAAAATGTGAGTAAATGAAGTAATGGTGTTCTGGCAATAGGAGCATCTTTGTGAAACTTGGTCCAATCAAGTCATAAAATAAAATAAAACTTGAAAAAAAATCTGACCTCTTATTGCTGAAAAATTAATAACAAAAAACAACAATATAATCCAAAGAATGAACCATATACATGTACATAAGTGCATATTAAAACCACCATGATTACAGATGTATCCCGTTAAGCAATCACCGTCACCGAGTAAAGCTTGTCATACCCAGCATAATAGAAATCAGAACCAAATACCAGCAACATATAAAACTATGGAAATGTAAAATTTATTACATGGATATTGTTGGCAAAATGAAACTAACAATATGTGGCTGTAATTCATTACCTCAGTATAGATAATTACCTCAGTATAGATATTTACAAAACTTCGTTTACCTCAGAATAGATATTTACAAAACTTCATTACCTCAGTATAGATAATTAAAAAACATCATGTCTTCAGAATAGATATTTACAAAACTTCATTACCTCAGTATAGATATTTACCAAACTTCATTTACCTCAGTATGGATATTTATTAAGCTTTAAAACCACAGTAAATAAATTAACAAAACTTCATTATAGATATACCTCAGCATAGATATTTACAAAACTTCGTTACCTCAGCATAGATTTTTACTAAGATGTTTAATACTTCAGGTTGGATATTAACAAAACTGTATGCTTAAGTATTCAATGAAGGTACCACTTTTATTTAAAGCTATTCGATAATGGAACCCACTTTATTTTTAGCTTAAATCTGAACTTTATAAATATCAGTGGACAGTGGAGGGGGATAGAATAAAAATTTTAATTTTTATTAAGCAAACAAAATAAGAAGTTGAACACTGCGTTGACCACCACCGATACATAAATATGTGTATACCATACCTGTGTCATCATATGTATTCTTCCTGAGGTATGATAATACTAAACTTGCATCCTTCTTCGTCGACAGTTTAGAGTTACGGTTAGCTGCAGATACAGGCTGTGATGCTGAACCAGGTCGTGAGGTACCCGACCCTGGTCTCTGGCGCTTCTCGATAATTGGTATCTCACCAGTCACTCTCATTATGTCATCCTCGGTCATTTTGGTTGTCTGTCGTGTGTTCAATGGGGAGGGTGCTGATTGGTCAGGTCGCGGAGAATCTTCATCATCTATTTTCATAAATGTCACTGTTTTCTCTTCTTCTATCTTAAGTTCTTCCATTGGAGTTGACAGCCCACTTTCTGATCCTGAATATATTAGAAATGTCAGATCTTTTAATGTTGTACCTGCAATACTATTATTTTGTAAAATATAAAAAAATACTTGAGGCTTGAAGTTGTTTTTATTTTAAGTCTATTAGATCCAATTATACAGTCAAACCTGTATTAAGCAGCCAGTCAAAGGAAGAAGCAAAAGTGACCTTTTAAAACAAGTTGTTGCTGAATACAGGTTAATTTGCTCTGAAAGAACAGATATGGGATATAGCAAATGTGGCTGCTTCTGACAAGTGGCTGCTTAATAGAGGTGACCACTTACACAGGTATGACTGTATGTTGAATGTCCTTTTTAACTAAAATATGGTTTTAATTCATGTATAGATTACATATACATGTTACTTATAAATGTTCTGAATATCCGTATTACATACATTAAACTATCGGTAGGGTCCTCCAAGGCTGAGTGGTCTAAGGCACTGTCTCAAGAACCCTTACCTCACACCACTAAGGTCGTAGGTTCGAGTCCTGTTCATTCCAAAAACTTTATGTAAGAAAGTTTCCAGTTACTTGTGGAAGGATGGTGGTTCTACTCAATCTGACTCTGTCTGAGGTCTTCCTCCACCAGTAAAACTGGATATGCCATATATAACCTGAAATGTGTTGAAAATGTGGTTAGACCCCATTAAAAAAAACATAAAAAAAAAATCGGTAACCTAAAATTGTGCTTCATTCATTAAAACACGGTGCTAATAGTCATATATTTACTGTCAGTAATATTCTGAACTTGGCTTTTGCATCCAATTTACACTAAAATAATGTCCCACTTAAAATTGCAGTGCATTTTGGGAAGTATAAAACGAGTCTCATGACCTCAATTAGATTTTGATTTGATCCGCCGATATTGGTTACTTATTGTTGAATTTGGTTCATCTTAGAAAGAGTCTAAATGATCATGTTCATGGTAATCAAGCAGCGAATGACTTTGATGTAAAGATGTAACAAAAGACTGGATCCAGTCAATGAACAGAATAATCTCCCTGTTGAACAAACAGTGGCTGTAAGGAGAGCAAATAGTATCCCTTGAGGTGAAACACATGTAAAAGGTTTACTACAATGGTGCAGTATTAAATGCTGTTTGCTTCACATTGCAGCAGTGAGCACATCAAAAATAGATACAAATTGACAAAAATGTTTTTATTCAGTAAGGCCATTATAAATTAATTGCTAGATTATCATTTAATTTCTTCTTAAAAACGGAGAGGGCGGGATTCCACATTCAATGTTTTGAACATTGTCAGAAGCACTTTTTATTGAATGTTACATTTAAACAGACAAGCCAATAGCAGTGTTAGTCTCGCTAAACTATATATGTATATAAATTTGCGTACGACCACTTTCAACTCTGTCTCCTATTATATTATTATCAATTCGTTAAAAAAAACATTCGCATCTAATAGAAGATATTTAAAATGGGATATACTATATTATTGATGAAATCCTATTTTAAGTGAACACAAACAAACTGCACAATTTCATTGCATGTATTGAATGAACCAAAACACGTTTGCTGTCATCTCTTTGATGACTATAACGTCACCATGCATCTGCTAACATCAAAGGGATATTGTAAGGGTGAAACGTACATGATTTCAAGTTCTTGAAAGTGACATGTTTATGTTGTTTCTTTTTGAAAATCAAAGCATGTTGTTGGATTACGAAGTTATTAATATTGAGGAAATATTTTCAAATTAATGGATAAATCAAAGATATATAAACGGTACAGAAATTTTAAACCAATTATATAGTTCAAGTTACGTTGACGATGCACAGATCTGTACTCTGTGGACAACTACTTTTCCAAACGTTATGACTAACGCTAACAATTCTGGTCCGACATCAAAATAAAATCAATCTAGGTTTTATCACTTTCCTTAATTAATGTCATTAATAGTATAATTAAAGTTATTATTTAAAAACTCAAACAAACAAGTAATACAGCACGTTTTTTCAAATATTTTAATGATGTAAGCAATTTTTGGTCCGAAAGTCCCAGCTTTGACCACTTGAAAAAATAAACAACACAAGCAAACAATTTAACACATTACAGCTGGCGGTTTATCAAAGAAATAACCAAGGTAAACACAATCATTTTGATGGGTCACTGATCACACATCGAATGCATATTATGTAGCAATATTCTTCCAAAAACTCCCCTACTATGTAATGGCTTAGTTAAAATTGACCTCCTTTCGCAGTGACGGGTGACAAAACAATCGAATGTTATTGCTGCAAGGCATATTTCACAGCTTAGGAAAGCATGATAATGGTAATTTACAAGTCCGATAGAAAATATCTAGACCAATTTTTTACTAAATTTTGAAAAGACAAGAGGCCCAATAGAGCTTGAGGATGCTCTATTCATAGTTGCCATAGCACTTTTTGAAATTCCACAATATTTACCCTCTTTGGGGGGTCGTCTTAACAACTTATGGATAAATACCACCACACCCATACTGAACAAAAACTTAATTGCTATAAAAAGGAAATACTTTTAATTCCCATACCATTCATCTGTAAAAAAAAATGTAGTCCCCTGTACAGAACCCTTATACAACCCAGCCTCTTAATTTGTCAGAACTTCAATCACCCACTCTTAGTGATTTGTTATGAGCAGAAATGATTCAAATTTTAAAAAGAAGTTTTTTTTGTACACATGGATGCAAAATGAAAAAAATCAGTTTTCCCTATAATATTCCTATATAAATATAGCCCCTTAATTCTTATCTGCAATCAAACCCCTACACATGGGGATAATTTATGCCAAATATGAACAAATCTGACATACAGTTTCTTAAGAAAACAGTTTTTGTAGTTACCAATTTTTACCCTTTTGGGTCCCCTCTTGTTCCCTTAAGACATTGGACCACAGTTATTTTAACAAAACTGAGCCTCCTTCACCAAACAATGCTTCTGTGATGATATAGGCAAAATCATTTACATTTTAAAAAAGAAAAAATATTATTATAATGACATGTGTCCCCTAATTGAACCCTCGAGGCGGGGTCATTTTTAACCCAACGGACACCATTTGAACAAATTTAACAATTCTATAGTTGGTCATCATTACTACATACATATTTTGAAAATCTGTGAAGAAGATCTTTTAAGTTTTGGACTTGGTATTTTTAGTAATGGTGGCTATCTTGAATTTAAATTAAAAAAAAAATCTTCTGTATAGTCTCTTATGCAGTAGAAATATCAATGTGGAGTTTCAGTTCAATTGGCCTTGTGTTTTCAGAATAGAGAAAAAAACAAGAGGGCCAAGATGACCCTATATCGCTCACCTGAGTGACCTTGAGTCATCCAACTTAAGTAGATTATATAATACATGTACATGTACACTCAAAATTCCAGAAAAACGAGATAAGCAAGTAGTTAGAATTTTGATTTGTTTTAAAGATGTAACAGATGCGTAGAAGAATTGTGCAATAACAATAGTATCCTTGTGCAGATATCTAGATATCGAAAGAAAGTTTTCATTTTAAATCCATATAAAGAAAACCAGCCTCTCCTACTGGCAACTATGTTTTTCGACGAATCGCAATGGCTGGAACAATCTTGGAAGAGGTTCACCCATGGTAAATGTCAGTAAAATTACATCAATATCAGGTTAGTAGATTCTGACAGGAAGACCTTTGAAGTTTTTCCTATAGCTACCTACATAGTAAACAAGCACCTCACTGTGGCCGCCATGTTTTTTAACAAATCACAATGGCTTGAACAAACGTGGTAAAGGGTCACTCAAGGAACATTTTTGCGAAATAGTTTTAAAATCGATCTGGTGGTTTCTGACAAGAAGATTTTTTAAGTTTTTACTATGGCTTATATATTAAACTAACCCCACCCCCTGGTCACCATGTTTTTTGAAAAATCACTATGGTTTGAACAAACTTGGTGAAGGGTCCTCCAAGGAACATTTCTGTGAAATTATTTTAAAATTGAGCCAGTAGTTTCTGACAAGAAGACTTTTTAAGTTTTTACTAATTAAACTTGCCCCGCTCACTGGCAGCCATGTTTTTTGACGAATCAAGATGGCTTGAACAAACTTGGTAGAGGGTCACCCAAGGAACATTTCTGTGAAGTTATATCAAAATTGGCCCAGTGGTTTCTGACAAAAAGATTTTTAAAAAATTTTCTAAAGCTTATATAGTAAACTAACCCCACCCCCTGGCTGTCATGTTTTTTGACGAATCACTACGGTTTGAACAAACTTGGTGAAAGTTCCTCAAAGGAACATTTCTGTGAAATTATTCTAAAATCGAGCCAGTAGTTTCTGACAAGAAGATTTTTTAAGTTTTTACTAATTAAACTTGGAAGAGGGTCACCCAAGGAACATTTCTGTGAGGTTATATCAAAATTGGCCCAGTGGATTCTGACAAGAAGATTTTTAAGTTTTTACCATAGCTTATATAGTAAACTAACCCCACCCCCTGGCTGTCATGTTTTTTGCCTTGTGGGGTAAAAGTTTATTAAAATTGTATGCCTTGCCGGACTTCCGTCTCTGAACCGAATTTTTTCTTCAAGATTGTTTTTCTTCTCGAAATGTTATACATATTTCCTACCGTCGTATACAAAAACATAAAATTTATTTTCCTTCCCAATGTACCACAGCGCCTAGATTTCCTAAGTCAATATCCTGCAGCGTCAATATTTCGGCGATCGTCTTATCTTTATCGCAGTAGAAACAGCAGGTCTTTTAAATTTACCCTGATTTTGACCTACATGTTTGCCACTGACATGCATGTTGTAACAATTGAAATTCACAACCTCCAGACATCAGGACCAACTGTAACATTTTACACAACTGCACAGTTGGACACTCGATACACTGGTGTTGTTTATGTTAGGGATTGTCTTCAATTAACATCTCAAACTGATTGATCTTTTTTCGCCATAATATAATTACATCACCCAACAACAATGATTTAATTTGTTTGTTTGAAACAAAGTATAATTATCTACCTTCGGACTTCCCGAAAGGTGACAAAAAACATATTCTTGGTTGTGAGTAAATTATTAACACGGAAATGTACGAGCTAATCAGATGTTGGAATACACTCGTGGCAAGCCGTAACCCCGCCCGTAACCCTGCCTACTTTATTATATTTATGCCGAGATGCCATGTCACAACGTTATCTCTACAAATAAATTTCACAAATTATATATCAATAAGAAGAAAAAAATTACTATACTGAAAATAAACATTTTAGAAGACAACTAGTTACAAACAAACACTAAGCTTTAACTATTATTATGTTGTTGTTTTTTCGTTTGTTATCTGTAGTGCCCCATTATTTAATTCACGACTTGTGGTAAATGGTGACATAATCACTTGCATATCGGCATTAGATCAAAAGTGTAACGTGGGCGTACCTCAAAGAAAGTAGGCAATAGTCTGGACTAGTAACTTTACAAGTTTTACAATAAGAAAACATTAGAAAGGGGATTTTAAACACCCTTTTTTTTTATTTTGTGCATGGTGGTATTTTATAAAATTTTATAATAATTTTATGCTCTGTGGGTAAAAAAAATAAGAGCTGTCCGACCCCCCCACCCCCACCTGCCATACATTTAATTCTGGAAAAACCCTAAGCAATAGAAACATCCATGTGAAGTTTCAGTTTAATTTGCTTAGTGGTTTCAGAGAAAGTGCTGTAGAGACTTCAGAGACGACAGACGACAGACGGCAGACAACTCGCCATCACATAAGCACTTCTGGTCTTTGGCCAGTAAAGCTAAAAACCCGTTTTGAACAGTAGATATCGGTCCAAAAACAAAAAAACGGTGAGTTTAGAAGCCCTCCTATGAAGAACTAATAGATGAGAAAAATAAGAATTATCTGTTTTCCCATAGCATTTTGATCTTAACTGACCCTAATGCCCTTTTATTTGAACTAAAAAACCTTGCCTATATGAATCATTTGCACCATTAAATTTGACTTATAATTTCTTCAGGACTTGAGAAAAAGATTCTGAAAAATTCACAATTTTATTCCTTTTTGAACCCCCTTTATGAATATTAAATCCCCTTTAAAGGACCTCGTCTCAACTGTTATATCTAAACAATACTCCAGATCTCAAGATAATTAAAATAATTCCGAAAATATATGATAAAAAGAGAATTAACTGTTTTCTAATAAAAATGTAGAAATCAAAGCCCCTTTGCTGGGCCCAAATCATCAGACCATCACTATGACTTTAAATATCCATTGTATATTTTTAAAATAATATAATATTTAAATAATGTAAAGGTCCTCCATGCCTGAGCGATCTAAAAAGTCATCTTATTATCAACTACCTCTCATCGCTGAAGTCACAAATAGTACCGCCCAGTCTAAAAACTTTGTGTGAAAAAAAATTGTCAGTTACTAGCAGAAGGACAGTGGTTCTGCTCATATTCAATCTTCAAGTCTGCCTCCATCAATAAAACTAATTATGCCATACATAACCTGAAATATGTTGAGTATGGCGTTAAACTACTTTCAAATAAATACAAAAATAAAAGATTAAATTATGGAAAAAATATGCTTAACAACTCCAACCAAAATTAATATACCTAATTTATTTGGGGTAGTGATTTCAGTGCCTGGTCCCATCAACTCCTCCAGCTCTGCGAAGATATCATCATCTCTACCCTCTGATATCTCAGATTCAGATATAACAGACTTTGGGCCTTCCTTAGGCTTTGGTTTATGCAGCCTGTTGGTAATAATAAACAACTTTTATTATACTAAGCAAGTTCACTGCAGCTAGAAAAAAATTGTATTGAAAGCTATTAACAAAATGAACAATAGCTGTTAAAACGATAGCTGGTGCACTCAACTACTATATTCTAAAGTTCACAAAAACAAGAGTGAAAAGGACATTCACACAAAACGTCATCAAAATATCTCTGACATAGGAAACTAAAAGATGTTAAGTGATTGTTTTGCTGTTTTGCTATTTTGCCAGGCAAACAACACACAGAGCTAAATATTAAATCCCATGCATGATGTAGTGATTAGCAACTTTGTGTATGAATTTAAACAAGAAATGCCACTGGTAAGTGTCGCATGCCCCACATATGGCCTGTGAAAATAACAATATATCTTATAATAGGTAGCGATGTATCCATGAATATCAAGAGTCATGGATTAATGTTTCAGACTAGACACGCAACATGACATGTTGATCACTTGCATCAAGCTATTTTAAAATCTCTCCATGTAAAACAAAGTTACAGACCAGAAATGAAATATCAAACAAACTGAAAGTGTGACCTTGACCTGAGGTAAGGTTCTGGGTCTTAACGAGACATTTCATCATGTCATGCTGATCTCACACAGACTCAAAGTGTTGTCAAATAAACTCAAAGTGTGACCTTGACCATTAAGGTATAGGTGTGGGTCTTACACATGACATGGTGTCATGTCATGATGGTGAATTGAGCCATGTGTTTTTGAAATTTATCCATAGGTGACAAAACAACAGACCAAACACGAAATCTCAAGCAGACTGAAAGTGTCGTCAAATAAAGTTAAATCGGGACCTTGACCATTGAAGTGGGAGTATGAGTGTTACACGTGACATGTTGTCATGTTATGTTGAGCATTTGTAGCAAGCATTTATAAAATATCATCTATGCATGACAAAGTTACAGACCGGACACGAAATACCAGATGGAAGGACGGACAGACGGATGGACACTGCAATTACTATATGCCACCCAAAGAACTTTTGGGGGTGGGGCGGGGGAATATAAAGGCCACACTTGGGATCCGGAGTTAAATTTCAATCCCATGCAAACATGCTTTGCAAACAAGTCTTATGATAAAGAGAATGGTGTATCAGAGAAATTAGAATTATCACCGACTGCAATTACTATATGCCACCCTAAAAACTTTTGGGGGTGGGGCGGGGGAATATAAAGGCCATATTGTATATAACACTTGGGATCCGGAGCTAAATTTCAATCCCATGCAAACATGCTTTGCAAACAAGTCTTATGATAAAGAGAATGGTGTATCAGATAAATTAGAATTATCACAGAAGGTGATGAATACCCCAAGATGGTGCCCTGACACAGTTATTACACCCTTTTGCTGCCCAATTTGACACAATGAACAAATCTGACTAACCAATCACTTTTGTGAAGTGCCTTTAAAATCCAGCCAATTGTTGCCGAGAAACAGCAACAACAAAAATAATGTCTGAAAAATTCAAAGGGCCATAACTCTTTGAAATATTATTCTCGCGCAACATGCCAACAATATGCACAACTAGGCTTGGTTCAAGTCATCCTTGTGAAGTTTTGTTGAATTCCAGCCAATGGTTGCTGAGAAATAGCGATCACAAAAATTATCCACAGACAGACAGATAGACCAACGGACCAACTGACGATCGTGACTCCTATATAGCCCTAATATACTTTGTATCTGGGGGTATAACTAGACCTATTACTGAAATGGATTCATAGCCGCACAAAACAGCTGGTTGACATGGAGTCTATTATCACAATTGGGGTGATGGTGTAACCCCACCATTGATTTTTGTTCTTTATTCTATAGTAAATAACAAAAGTTTGAAGGCTTGTCATTCATAGAGGGTCCCAAATGAAAGAAGTGAAACCTACATGTTACTGTTTGTCAACCTCTGCACTATCAAAATATGATGAGAAAAGTAGGGGTCATGTGTCATATAAGAGATTTTTTTTCTGCTCAGTGTGTACACTGGTGACAAAGTGAAAGTAGACTTCCGAAATCATGAATTCATACCCCAATTTCCAAGCATCATTTTTTTTTTTTCTAAATTCACAATTCAAACATGACAATGCTATCAAAATGTTCAAAATACATCAATAATGCCATTCAAATAAAAAAATGAGCATTAAAAATAGGAAAATGCATTTTTAAAGAAGAAGAATTGAGGATTATTTACAACCGCCATTATGCGACTACCCCACGGAAGCACTTCCTTTTTGCAATGGTGGCACTATGCCTATAAGGAAACTCTTTTTTTTTTAATTTCATAATTACCTCATTTTTGCTAAGTTCTACCAATTTGAAGTAATACTGCCAAGTTGCAGGCATTAAATACTGAAACTTTTGTCAAAATACCACTTTTTACATGATCATTATATACAGGCGCGAGATGTTGACCGACATGCAATTTTGATGTGTTTGACTAATTTTACCAAAAAATTTTTTTTTTTACCTAATTCCATTAAAATTTTTACACCAAAACAGTCTCATGATACACTGAAGACATTATCTTACCAAAATACATTATTCAATACAATGTACATGCTAAAAATTGCACATTTAAATCATCCAAAATAAAAAATCTTCAAAATTTTGTGATTTTTCATGAAATTTCAATGTAAATATGCACATATATGCTTTATTTGAGGCATACACTTGCCAAAATGTGGTTTTTTATGAAGCAAATGTCTCCAATTTGTCATTTAATACTATGAGAGTGTAAAAAAGAGGTTATTTTACCTACAATTAACATTTTGGAAAATCACCCCCATTTCACTCAAGTCTCTCTTAAAGGTGTAACCCCACCATTGATTTTTGTTCTTTATTCTATAGTAAATAACAAAAGTTTGAAGGCTTGTCATTCATAGAGGGTCCCAAATGAAAGAAGTGAAACCTACATGTTACTGTTTGTCAACCTCTGCACTATCAAAATATGATGAGAAAAGTAGGGGTCATGTGTCATATAAGAGATTTTTTTTCTGCTCAGTGTGTACACTGGTGACAAAGTGAAAGTAGACTTCCGAAATCATGAATTCATACCCCAATTTCCAAGCATCATTTTTTTTTTTCTAAATTCACAATTCAAACATGACAATGCTATCAAAATGTTCAAAATACATCAATAATGCCATTCAAATAAAAAAATGAGCATTAAAAATAGGAAAATGCATTTTTAAAGAAGAAGAATTGAGGATTATTTACAACCGCCATTATGCGACTACCCCACGGAAGCACTTCCTTTTTGCAATGGTGGCACTATGCCTGATTTATCAGTGAGATTTGTGTTACTGAAACCAAAGAAGAGACACACAACTAGATCTAGACTCCTAATGCATACTTTTAGCCCAACCTGTTAATAAGCTACTTAGTTTTAATAAAATTTAGGGAAGTTGAATAAAGCTTGTTACTTTTATATATATTTTTTAATGTATTTAACTCCTTAAGAAACAATTTTTTTCTATTTTTAGCAACAGTGACCTCAGTGGCCCCATTAACAATTCCATCCAATCTACCCAAACATCAAGTTTCATTGCAATTGTTACTCCAGAAGTTGTCAGTCTGAAACCAGTTTTTATAAATTTTTAGCAACAGTGACCTTTCTTCTCTATCCAGTCTACCTACCAACACATCAAGTTTAATGGCAATATCTCACTCTTAACAAAAGTTATTCATCTCAATCCTTGTTTAGTTGGGGTAAATTAAGGCAACCTTTGTTTGATTTATTTACATGTTGGTTGTCAATGCCATCAATGCCGACAAAGGGATGATTATTAAAGCTCGCCTATTCATAGAATAGTCAAGCTAAAAACATCTGTATGAAAATACACTAGTACCCCAAGCTGACAGGACGTGTCCAGACACTTAACATAACATCAAGTTTTTTTCCTTTTTAAAAAATAATTTGTTGAATTTTTTTCATATTCCAGTACTTTTTTTAAAATCAATTCAATAATGTACTAACGAAATCTTTTATCATTATTTTTTTTAACCAAACCCATTGTCCGACATAAAGGTCAACTTAGTAAGTGATTAGGAGTAAAAAATTCATTAGTACTCATGAGAAACATAAAAGATCCCACCAATATTCGATTTTGTACATATGACAACTTGTGTACATAGCAATGGTGTTAATAATCTAAACTATTAAAGTGGTTTAATCTGACCTTATAATAAAGGTCAAGGACATCTAATAACTGTATTCTTTCCTGAGTACAATGCACACTTACATGCTAACTGATAGCTTTGGTGAATCATCTAGGTCTTTATTTTGCTTTGCCTTGATGATGTTTTGTCGTCTTTGGTAATCACGTTTAAACATTGTTGTCCGGAAGCTTGTTCCAGCAGTCGTGGGCATTGTCGTCTTGCCTGAAGGAGGTCGTGGAACCAAGACAGGCTGCAATATAAAATTCAATATACGTCACGAATACTGATTTCAGTATTATATATTTTAGTCCTTACTGTATTAAACCCTATGTTTTAGGACACCTAAAAAAGTCAAACTTTGTTTTAAAAATATTTAGATTTTAACAAAAACAAATTTTTTGAGTGTCACTAACCATATTATCATAACTATGTAACAATATGTTTTTAATAAAAGTACCGGTATTGTTTGTTTCACTTAAACCCATTTACCTGATACAATTCTTCGATTTTAACCCTTTACATAATGTATTCAAAATGCTTACCATTTTTGAAAAAAAAAATGACAAAGATGCATGCCTGAAATTAAGTTAATGGAATTTCATAATATGTTGCAGTTAATGTGTTAAAGTTTATGGACAGATGACAGACTAAACAAAGTAACACATTCTAGCCAAACGGTTTGATGGCCATAGACCGCGGCGTGGTCTAGTGGTAGAGCGTCCGCCTTGCATGCGGAAGGTCGTGGGTTCAATCCCCGACTGGGTCATACCTAAGACTTTAAAAATGGTACTAGAAGCTTCCTCGCTTGACGCTCAGCATTTAGAGGATAGTTCTAGGTCTGGTCGGCCCGGTGTCAGTATAATGTGACTGGGTGGGGTATCATACCATGTGTCTGTGGCATGATACTCCAGTGTGACAGCGCTTAGAATACTGTCTCAAGAAGACACCGTCGTGATATGACTGAAAATTTTTTGAAAGTGACGCTAAACACCATACAATAACAACAACAACAACAACTACGACATTGATGGCCATAACATATGAAGTGGTCTGGATGGGATGTAGGTCTGTTAGCTATGCTCTCTAATCAGCTGACAATTTTCTAACTTCCTCTACGTTGAATCACCTGCTGACCTGAGTGCCACAGCTTGCCAAAACATTGTCAAATTGCCTACAAATACAACACCATTTTTCCATTGGCCGCAGTCACATAATAATATTATATGTATTGTTACTAAATTTAGAACATGTATGTATAATAACATCATTTTTATGAAAATAAAAAGGGTCCGGCGGCATGAAAATTAGGGGGCGGGAGGGGATGATATCTAGCAATTAATTTATTACGGCCTAAACAGTTTGTACCAACCTTCTCCTGAGATGGGGTATTTGGTTGACTCATGCTCTCTTTCTTTGGTATGGGCAATATTTCCTTCTCTCTACGCATGTGAGAATTGGCCGTCTGCAGCGCCTGAGAGTTTGCCGGTCTATCTACCAGACGGGCCATCAACATCGCTGCTTTACCCTTGGGCTCCCTCTGTGCTGCCTTCTTTGTTATCTCCTCAATGGTTTTAGATCTCTCAAACTGGAGGTTAGCCGCGGCAAAATTCACAGCCTAGCGAAAATAAAAGAACAGGTGTTTTACATACATGATCAGATAGAATAAATAATGGAATAACTATTCAAATCACATTCATGTTAAAGACTAATAAAATAAATATCATTTGCTATAATATGTGTTAAAGTGAATCTATATAATAATGTTGCTTTGTGGATAAGAAAAGTCCCACCTGAAGTTTAAGGATACATAAGAAACAAGAGGCCTAGGAGGACCTGATGATGCTCTACTGGCTTATAGTGGCCAGTGTTTTTTTTTCAAATTTTGCAATATAAACACTTTTTTGGGTCATCTTCATGATGCAATATAGCAATACAATATGCATTCTTATTATTGATTAAAGCAATAGATTAAATACCAGTACAATCAGTATAAAGTATAACCTTACGATTAAATGGAGTTATAATGGAAGTGAAAATTCATCAGATGACAAAAAAAAAGACTCATTATCACATGAATTATCACATGAATTGATACCAATGTAATATTTCATGCAGTATATAATTAACAAGCTTCATTTTTAGGTTACAAACTTATCCACAAAGGGCTACGTTCACGAACATCCGGAAGCCAATATTGGCCTCTGTCTAATTCGCTATCACTGAACAATGCTTTAAATCTGAAATTGAAAATTATTTTTGCACAAATAGATGAGAAAAGGAAAATTTTCCCATAGTATTTGTATGCACATCTCAAAATGCCCTTGCAAGGCCCCTACAAACCTCAGCCCCATGAGTTGTACAACTACAAAACCCTATTCAAAGGGAAAATTATAATTATTGAGTATGAACAAATTTGACTGACTGGTTGTTGGGAAGATTTTTTAAAAATTTCATTTTAGCCCTTTTGGGACCAAACCCCTTGTAAAAATTCAGACATTTTTTAATATTTTACTACTGGTACTTATAGTAACAGTGACCATCTTGAATTTTAGATAGATAAAAACACTTGTGTATAGTCTCACTTACATAAGAAACAATCCATACGGAGTATAACTGACCTAGTGGTTTTAGAGAAAGTACTGCTTATGGAAGACAACAGATGATTGAAAATGCACCGTCATTTAAGCCCTTCTGGCCTTTAGCCAGCAGAACTTAACAAGAGTTAAAAACTAACATAAAAAAACATGACTTAAAAAATACAGTTGGGCTTTTATTGACAATATGAAAATAAAATATGTTGGGAAGGATAAGAAAATATAGGGGTGGGTGGGGATGAAATTTAAGGAAATATTTTATTACGGAAAGTGTGACTGCCAACAACAACTTGTGACACATGACAATTGATTGATTGATTGATTGATTGAATATTTAGCATCATTTTTATACCATTGAGGGCTAACAGATAATTAGTTAACATAATCACTGTTTCCTGGCTCCTGAAAGGTAAACCAGCACTCGAGCACACCACATCTCCGCAAGTAACTGATAACTTTCCCACTTGAATCAGCGGTGAGAGACCAATGATAATGAGACACAATGTTGTATATCAATCATCATGGAGACCGTTGCTGGGCGGGGATTCAAACTCACAACCTCTGGATTAGTAAGTCAGACGAGTAGCTGACTGAGCTAATCAGGCACGACGCATGACAAAGCGATTTCATAAATGAACACCTGGCATCACAGGCAATCAAACAATACATTTAAAGAGATGAATATCAACATAAGCATAAATCATCTACTTATTTCTTCATTCAATGACTAACCAAATGACAAACAAAGTATAACATTTTAAGTAAAAGCTACAAAATGGAAAGAAATTATAATAAATTAGCACTGAAGTGAAAGGAATTAAATGAATGCTGTATCAATATAGGTATCTGATTTGTTTATTTTTAAAAGTCATAAAACCAGCACAATAAGGAAGAACATGCATGCATGTCCAATTTAGTTTTTTTTTTATCATGTACATTGTACAAGACTTAAAAGAAGGACCAGAGTCAATAAAAAGTGTTAAAATTAAAGATATTTGTTAAGTAAAGCAGATTACAGTTGACAATTAGCAACCCCCAAAATAATAGTATTTAAATATTGGTTATAAAATAAGAATGTTGCATTGGCCCTCAATGGAGGTTTTAGAACCAAGACAGGCTGAAAATAAACTTCAATATACGTCAAGAATACTGATTTCAATATTATTTCTTCTAAAACATCAAATTTTAATCCTTACTTATTAATCCTACGTTTTAGGATACCCAAAAGAGTTAAACTTTGTTGTGTTGTCACAATACTTCAGAGTTTAACAAAATTATTTTTTTTGAGTGTCACTAATCATATTATCAATGTAACAATACGTTATTAATAAAAGTTTTGTTTGTTTCACTTAAACCCATTTATCTGATACAATTCTTCATTTTAAACCCTTAACACAAGGTATTCAAAATGCATACCATTTATAAAACAAGTTGGCTGCTTTTAAAAAGCATCCAATGGTTAGGTCTTATAAAAGAGGTGGTAAATAGATTTAATGAATGTATAATTGAATTTGTACGAAATAGGCTTGTTTATTGGTGTAAAGATGCAAAATTTGAGTGAAGCAACATATTTAATTTAAAAAAATAATAAAACAACCAAGCACAAGGAACTAAATAAACTGGTGATACTAAATCCCGACCAAATTCCGGCTGACACGGCCAAATTCTGGATGCAGGGAAAAGGCAAACGTGGTGTACTTAATAGTAATTTTGGTGTTTAAATGTACTAATCTCAATCATTATGCATTTCAATTTGCATGCTTGAAACTTACCTTATATATTTTCTAATGTAATTAATGTTATGTTATTTACTACTGTGATCATATATATTTTAAAATAATGTGTGGATATATAATTAAAAAAAAAAACGATTAAAAACAAAACTTGTGCATGCTCGGAGATGTCTGATTCCTGCAACATGCTGAAAATACGCCAGACCAGTGAACTCACCTTCTTTTTTCAATCGTTTTTAAGAAAATATATTTCTATTGTATCAAGAAAAATAAACAATTTTGTTATTATTTCCTTTGTTATGGGTTCAGCATAATAGGTGGTTATTTAAAAAGGATTTACATAAACTCAGGAGGAATCGTTGTTCAAAAACGGCGATAAATTTTCAAAAAGAGATCAGTTTCTAGACCTCAAATAAGGCATTTTTATTTTATTTTTCATTATTTTCTGATTGAATATGCAAAAGGCAATACATAATGATTCCAATTAGTGCATTAAAATGCCACAATCAATTAATACACACACCGCAGTTGCATTTTCCATGCAGCCATAAAGTGGTCGGGTTTTAGTATCAATTGTGGTTTGTACATTCCCATAATGCACTGTTTTGAAAAGCAATGGCGACTTTCTTGTATCAAATGCCATGTTTTTAACACGTGATCGTGACGTTTCAATATGGCCGCCCAGAGTCAATTTCTTAACTGGCCCTTATATAGGGTTTGGTCGCTCATGTGACCTAACCAAAAAATATGACAAAGATGCATGCCTGAAATTAAGTGTATGGAATTTCATACTATGCTGCAGTATTAGGGCTTTGCATTAATGCTCGCCCGACTGTACATTACCGGTAATAGCTGCGGTAAATGCATATATGTAAAGTATACAATAAGTTAAAATATTTTGAGTGCTCATCAATTTTCACCTGCCTATCCACTCATAAAGGATGAAAATATAATATGTCCTCATCAAAGACAAGCAATAAAACTGATTTTTTGGTTATAAAATTAATTATAATCACAGATCAGTATTAATTATGTATATAGTATACACGTATAAGATGTTAAGATTATAAGACATCATATCACCTTGAAAGGATATAAAAGGTTACAATTAATTAAGGTAGTTAATATACATTTGTACCCATGTTAAGGTTAAATATATATTAAAATACACAAGGCTCCTGTTTCCCAAAAATTTTCTTAAGTTTTACTTAAATACTTCAAAACTTAACTGACTTTTGCCAGGTTACTTATTCATTATTCAATCAGTATCAGTTAAATCATTTATACTTGTACTGGAACAAGTCTAAAATCATGATTACCTAGATGTTTTTTTCTTAGATTTAAGTTTTTAAGTATTTTAGTATGTACTTAATATGTTGGTGAACCAGTTTTGTTTTGTATGATGTTTCGGGTCACTTTCATCAATTTTTCCGTCATATTGTGACTTGAGACAGTATTCTGAGAGCTGCCACTCTGGAGTATCATGCCACAGACATATGGTGTAATACTCGACCCAGTCACATCATACGGACACCTGGCAAAACAGACCTAGAACTATCCTTTAAATGCTGAATGCCAAGCAAGTAAGTTTCTAGTTTCATTTTTTGCTATGACCTGGTAGGGGACTAAACCCATGACCTTTTGCATGTTAGGCAGTTGCTCTACCACTAGACTACTGCTGCGGTGGTAAAACAGAAGCCAGTGTACAATATTATGTTTAAATAGATATTATACATTATGATAAAATTAATGATGAAGCATTTTTTAAAATAATGATTATATAACAATATTAACATGCAATAATTAATTGGTGATGTAACATACTGTGTAACAATCTTCCAGATCCTATTGTCTCCTATAGAACTCGACATTTCTGGACTAATTGTCTTGTACAGAACATGACATTTCTGGACTAGACAGTGTAATCCTAGTGTGACATACTGCATGTCTCTAAGGAGCCATTCAAATTTTTTTATGATAATTTTTTAAATATCCAAATAATTAATCAAAGTGCCTGTAGTACTGCCAGCGAGTCTTTAATAAATATCTTACGCCTTCTTAATTTGATCAATATTACTGTAGTACTCATTATTTATTTTAATCAACCTTTTGAAATATTACATAATACAATGTCCACAATATATTTTTATTATTTAATTTACTACATATTTAAAATATATGGTGGGGGAAAAAAGAAAAATAGAGGAATAAAAAGTAGTCCCTGTCGTGTAAGATCAATTTGGTGGTCAAGATTACAAAGCATCATCAGGACATTTAGTGAAAATCTATCAAAATTATGGTGTCCATTTAAATCATATAGTCCCGAAAGTTCACAAATAACATCGTCATTAGAAATTTGGTAGTATTTTAAACTTTCAGCAGAAAGAACCTTAGATACTTATGTCCAATACTCCTAAAAGATGTTAACACAAAACCTTTGCTGATCAAGGAAATATGTCATTAGAGAGATCGACTTAGCATGACATCATAGATATTAATGAACAGGCATGAAATGGAAGTGGAAAATGTCAGTCGGTGACGTGGAACATCTATCCCATAAAAATGGCGTTGTTTTTATTTTCGTATATAAACTATAATTTTGTAGTCGTAAAAAAACAATTCAAGGCAGAACTTAAAAGTTGTTATTAAAGCTCCGCATCCTCCCTTCCCGAATATTTTTGTTGAATGCTTAAAACAAAATATATATATTGAGATTAAATTCTTAAATCTTGCTCATCCTGGACAAACATTTACTATTCATGGCCAGCAGACGAGTTGAATTTTCCATCCTGGCAAGGGCAGGTAACTCAGCAATTATATGATAACGCCAGATTAAAAAAGGCATAACTGCTATAATATCAGCAATTTTTTGGCGCAAAGTCCCACAAAAACTCCCACATTTCCAAGTCACTGCAGTGATGATGATGCTACAAGAGCCCCACACTTTTGCCCCACTCTCCTCCATTACATCTCAACCTGTGGCAGCCAGTGTAACAAATGATTGGTGCATAACATGTCGCATAAATAAGATTTAAATGTCAAGAAAGGCTGAAGTAACATTATTTCTATCGAATTATCAAAGCAGAATTACCATCTTGCATAAATTCAATGTTAATAGTTTTAACAAAGACTTATTAAATGATGAAATGTTACTAGTTATTGATAAAGTTCCGGAAAAGACCGAGTCTGGAACAGTGTTATTATACATACCAATTGTGATGGGGACCTCACACTCACAATCATGTCTTCCTCTAACTGGCTTGGGAAAAATTATCCATGTTATATTGCATAATATTTGGAGAGAAAAAAAGCAATATTTTCCTATATATGTAATCTCAATTTCTTCTTATTGCCCTATGAAATTATTAGTGTTAAATTTAGTATGAAATACCAGCATGCATCATTGTTCATCTGGTCTGCATTTGGTTCTGTTAAACCACTGTGCCAGTGTCCAGGAAAGAAAACTAGGTAATGTTGGCAAAAGTATAATGCTATTGAATGCAGTCCTCATTTTTCATAAGATACTAAATACTATGATAATTCTAGTATTAAGAATTAGATGTCCTGGGCTGAGTTTCAAAAAAATCTTCTAATTACAATTATTCATAATATTCTTAATATTTATCCAAATTAACTCAAAATTGTCTCAAATGATGGCGACATTGATATATTTTCCGGAAATACAACCATCTGTAAATGTTCACAAAAATTTGCAAAGAAATGGACAAAATGATGTAGAGCGATTTTTATCCAGAGTTATTTAGTGAAATGCGGTCCTGTCCAATATCGAAACCCATATAACAAGATCAAACGATGGAACATACACATCAAAATATAGATTTCATTAATAAGTTCATATATAATGTACACTATATATATTTTACAAAATTGATATGAAATGAACTGAAATTTTAAGTGTGAAATCCATTTTGTCTAATCTGGGTGTGTGGATCATTGACGTTAGGAAATTCCATTTCAAAACATTAATTTGGCGTTTTAATAGAAAGCCATACGGCAATAATAGCTCAGTGAGTATAATTAAGTATGTTATATTGGAAAAAATATGTTGTTTTTTTATAAAATTTTAAACAAAAAATAAAAGCCTGATATAATGCCTTTGATTTTTAAACACAGGGTAGTTGACTGTACCGGTAATTGCCAACAATTATTGGACATCTTTTTGCTAAAATGTTTTTTGTTTGTTTGAATATACAGCTTCCTTTTTACACCATCGAGGGCTAACAAATGATCAGTTAATATAACCACTTTTTTCTGGGATTCTGGAAGGTTAATCAGTACTCAAGCACACTCAACTCTGCAAGTACTTGATAGATTTTTTTAGATTTGAATCAACGTACAGAGAAGAATGACAATGAGATGAAATATTTTGTATATCACTCATCGCTGAAATTGTAGTCTTGATCATATGCGACGCTTGCTTTTTTAAAAGACAAACATCTTGACAAGTTGTGCAGAAGAAACATTTGGAGCTGGAAGTAAGGTATTATTGACTGAAACAAACACACCTCTGAAATGGTTATGTTATAATAAAATTTAAAAATATTTATTCAGACGGAAGTCATGGCAGTTGTCTTGTATAAGATCTTTGCCAGAAAACATAATGATATAAAAATAATGATTATAGAAATAAACATCCAAACGATTTTATTTTGAAATACTATGGATATCCAAGGTAGTCCTATTGTTTGAATCAACCAATCAAATATGAAAAACGGAATTCGATTTTTCGCTAAATAAAAATGATTTTTATTCCTGACCGAACTTGTCAAGATGTTTGTCTTTTAGAAAAGCAAGCGCCGCATATGATCAAGACTGCTGAAACTGTGGCCAAGGGGAGGTTTGAACTCATGACCCCTGGATTGATAGTCAGACACACTACCAACTGAGCTAACCAGACATGGCTATGCTAAGAAAAAGTTTCATTGTGTTTAAAACTACACAGAATGATGAATTGGACCTAAGGCATCTGTTGTTTGTTTTTCTCTCTCACCAAGGTGAGAAGTTCCATGACAAAAAGGTGCAGTATGTTATTATCCTGCAAATTTAAAAGTATAAAACTTAAATTGTATCCTCATTATCCAACGCCATTTATCGTATTGTGCAGTAGCCTTTCAATGTGAATTTTCTTTCAAATTGTTGAAATAAAATTGACTGAAATGAAAATTATATCACAGTTAATCTCAAACATTTCTGCAGTTAAATTCTAACATCTTTGATTACTGTACTAATAAAGATTACCTTTGTAGGATATGGAACTTTGAATGCAGAATCCTCGGGTACAAAGAGATCAGGCTCAGTGAAGTCATTATTCAACACTGTTGATTCCGAGTATTGTGACTGACTCGCAAAACTCGCCTGGGACTCCCCTCTCACTTCCATGTTGCTCCTCACCTATATGAAAAAACAAGAGCTACATGAAGATCAGTTTGGTCTACCATCAACATTATTTCATGAATACTCAGTTGAAAACAAACTTATTATTTACAGCATATCAATTTACAAATACAACACGGTGTTGAGGCCGGTACGTTTACAGACTGAGCTGACCTAGAATGTTATGTGGACCGAAGTGAATCTATATAAACACAATTTAAACTTCCTAAACAAAGCCTCACTTTTCCAAAAAAAGCATAGAAGACAACATCAGAGCTTGAAATTTCTTATAAAAGCTACTCGTCCTATCTTTCCAAATTTTTTTTATTGAACTTATTGTAAATCAAAGAAATATTAAGGTCAGTTTCTTAAATCTTACTTGTCCTGACCAAATGTTCACTTGTCATGGCGAGCAGATGAGTGGAATTTTTCAACCCTGAACTTTTTATGTTTACGATGGTTATTGTCATTGTACAAGTCCTGAAAGGGCTAACGATTACTAGAGTCTGGTTTGGATGCAACTACTCTTTACAAGCATAGAGATTTTTTAGCTAGTATAAAACAAATTTATGTTGTTTTTAAAGCAGGTAGATTAGATAGAAAAACACTTGTTGAGGATAAAAAAAGCACTCCTTAAAGCCAGAGCAGAATAGGTTGAGTGCAAGAAATATTCTACCATATTTTCTGCAGGCTTTGAGCAAGACATATGTTATTATTATGGTTCCATTGATGATCCGGTTGAATCTGTGGGTATACCAGATTATTTAGATACACATGTTTACTTATATTTGCCATGAGACATTACACAATAAACATTAGCTATGTATTAGCTATTGACTGACATTTACATAAATAAGCAAGTTATAAATACAAGCCCTTTTATGAGTTATCACATAAATCAGTGACCCCATTACAATTATAACAACACAATATTACACCAAGCAAGTTATATACATGAAATAAAACTGAGAAAATGATGTTAATCGTGATCATTGGCCTAAAAAGAAAATTGTAAAAAATTGAGAAACTGACTATCAAAACAGCCACTAGGATGTATAATTAAGAAATGTTCTAAAAATCCTTAATCACCTCAAATCAGATTTGTTGTGATGTATACTGGTCATACCTAATACCGCGAGTCTAAAAAAATTTCAACCATGTAAAGAATGGCATCAATACTAAACAGTAATAAGGTTATGATTGTGTTACCGGTTTTCGATCACTTAATAATTGCTGCTAAAATATTTCAATGCAAAACGGATTTTGACACTAAATGCTTGTATACAACGTTAAAATAACTATCAAATAATTATTTTCTACCAAAACAATTACAAATACATGCCCATTGACTTCACCATTCACGTTAGATCATGGTGACCCAGTATACGTTCAATAAATGGCGGCACCTGATATCGAGCACATGATAGGATGATGTAATGTGTCAAACTAAAGTGACACATGGCTTCAAAAGCAAAAATAAATGAAAGCAGAGAAAACTGCATTACCTTTAACATGAATAAATATTTCTCAATAGGTTAATTTCATCATAATATCAATAAACTTAACAGCATGAGGTTTTTAAAAAAAAATACTTTTTATCTTTTTTTAAAATCATAGTAACCAAATAAAAACACTGATTTAAAAAATATATATCTTCTTTTTTATTTGCTACTTTATTATTTATTCTTTATATAACCACATTTTCTTGTCCACTTCTTATAACAAACCTTTTCAACTGTTTGCTTGTTTTTATTCTACATTTAAATGTGGTCCTGTACTAATTTCAATCTCATTCTTAAAAAAAAATCTATAAGAAGGTCACTCGTCCGGAACCTCGATAATTTCTGACATGCACAAGCGAAATATTTTATAACTTTCGACCTTGACCTGTATTGCATCAGTTTTCAGCAGACGTGTATGAAATCGATATTCGTAAACAAACCTAGCATTTGTCGAGGTTTTATGTAAACTGAAAAATGGACCTAGTGAGAAATACATTTTTTCAGGTCTGTACCATAAAATGACTTTCTCACAAGTTCTATCGGAAGCATTATTTTTCATATTTTTCTTTGCATTCAATAACCACGTGGATACTGTTTGTAAATATTGCCAATAGTGTAGGAAGTTGAAATACGCGTGCGCGATATTCGTAATTATGGGAAGTGATCGATTTCAGGTGACGCTCGAAAACAGGTTACGGCACCATACTTAAGTGTGCTGAGTAAAAAACAGTTGCCAATACGAAATGCAAACAAATGCCGACGCTAACAGAAGTTGGAGCTTTTCACATGTCTTCCCAGATTGTTATTATATGGGCATTCATGGTAATAGGTATATCGCGGTATCAGGTATACAAGGGATAAAAAAATTACAGGAGGGCATAAATCAAATTATCTTAATTGAGGTTAAATTAATCTGTAAATCTTCTATGCATCAATAAAAAAAGTAATAAATATAAATTCATGAAAATTTTAGACAATAGCTAATACCAATGGTATATTCGATAAACTGTAAAATTATGTGCTAATCCGCAAAAAGTGGGTGGGGTAAGTCCGGGTAAGTAAATATTTCAAACCACTGTTATGGCGTTTTTTTAATTCATTACATTTCAATAAGTTAAAAAGATACAAATTTGTTGACATATCAAGATGTGTTTTTTAATGACTACCAACCTTTGTAGTGTTAGCAATATAAATTTAAAAAAACGTTAGTAAACTACAACAGTTTTCATGTCACAACTAAAATGAGTGTTTACATCCGCCATTTTGATTTACATTGACAATACCCACAATCCTCTAGCAACGGTATTCTGGTCCCCATTATTATACAGGGTGCGAGAAAATTTCGCGAGAAATTTTGACAGGTGCTCTTGCCTAAAATAGCAGTGTACACATATTCATATTTTGTCTTATTTTATAATGGAACAATAAAATTATATGATCATGTATTTGATGTCAAGTGTCATTAATTGAATCAGCGATGTAACTGTATATTAACTAGTGACCTTAAGTGAAAGATATTAATAGTGAAATTCTGGGTAGAATAACCATCCTCCCGCAAGTAACTATTTACAAGGTATTACATAGCGTATTCTATACAAGTCCTTGCTAAGTTGCTATATGTAATACAGTATACTCATGCATATGTAACTTGCCAAATATGATATTGAATATTGGAAATTATGTACTAATCATGTAGATGGTCAGTGACACTGGTCATTCCGTTATGTAAAATTCCATTGGTCAAAAAGAGTATAAATAGTAAATTTTAAATAGTAATTAGGCAGTCCAGAGTGAAATTTCGAAATAAACCACATGATAAAATGAATAAGTGTTGATGTTGGTTTTGGAAATTTGGGGTGAGTGCAAATTATATTTTTTATGTTATAATATTATAAAGATGACAAATGTGAAGTTCATATCAAATCATGTCTATGTTATTATATATTGTTGCATGTATATTAAACAGAATGATTAGCGGATTTGTATTATTAACCAGTTTGTTAATACACTTGCATTAAAATCATAAAGCTTGAATACTGTTTTACCATAAACGTTTCATAAAATATATGTAAATGTGAGTTTTTAACATGTATGTGTGCCAGTACGTATATCTGTGTAAATAACGAAGTAATTGTTATTGTTGTGTGCTTATGCGTCCGCTTATCTGAATTTTAAGACAAAGATGAAAATCTGTGAGAAATATTCATAGAGTAAATAGTTATATATTGTTATGTTGTACTTCAATATAAAATTTATAAGGAAAATGTAGATTTACTTTAAATAGGTACATGATGTACAAATGTGACAATTGTTTCTTTTTTATATATATATATAGGATAAAGATATAGCGTGTGTGAAAAAGTTTAAACCGTTCACAATCATAGTACGATATACTTGTAAGTGACATGTATTCTTTATTGCAATGTTTATCTTATTTATTTTACCGTGCATTATTGTACTTAGCCATAATGATGATGATTTAAATAGAATAATCGCGCACAAAATGACATATTTATGTGTCGATGTGCCGTAAAACACCATTCATTCATTCATTCATTCATTCATTCATTTATTTATTCATTTAGTCTTTAAATATAATAAAATGTTAAATTATGTAAGAATGTAAAGAATTATAAGCAAACGATGAATTCAGTTTTTCAATCAACATAATTCATTAAATCGTACGAAAAAAGCAAGCTATTATCTAAATCATTGCAATGTTTATCATAATGTATTTTAAATGTGTATTGTATGTGAAGTAATGTTTATCATAATGTATTTTAAATGTGTATTGAATGTGTAATATATGTGATAAATTGTTATTATGTATTTATGTAATGTCATATGTATTTTCAGTGATAAAAATGTGAAGGATAAAATATGTGACGAATAAAAATGTATTACTAAGAAAGTGTAAAGTTATAAATCAAATGACCAGGACTCCATGAGAGAGAGAGAGAGAGAGAGAGAGAGAGAGAGAGAGAGAGTCAATCCCGGTTACACAAAGACATATCAAGTCACTGTTAATACTTCGAACTTCCTCTAGAGGTATTTTTTTCAAAACGAATCATTTCTCTTTAAAACTGCGTTTTTGTATGTTTTTTAAATGATTAATTTTGCAGCAGAAATGATCAAATGTTTCATTAAAGCAATGACTTATATAACAATATTTTTTTTAAACGGGCACATGGTGTTTTTGATAATTTTTCATTCATCAATGTTTTTATTGGAAGTAAATATCTACTAGTGTATTAAAAAGAAGGGATATCTTGTTTATGTAAACTATTATTTAATATCTAACGTACTGTTGATGTATGATCTACTGTCCGTATTCCTATTGTACTTATAACATAAATACCATGATAATCGTCCATACTATCACTATTAAATACACATTGACTATTTTGCTAATATTTTGTCAACATTTTGTACTCCATGTATATCACTGTCGTGATCGAGCTCCGGCACGTCCACTTTTGGAACCGACAAAGACCACCAAAGATGGCGGACGAATATGGCGTAAATATTCGGATGCTTTATTGGCGTGAATTCGGAATAGGTTAAAGAAGTACCCGCGCTTACAATTTTATCAACACATGAAGTGTAACTGTTGCAATTATGTTCTAAAACAGCCAGTCGGTCGATTTTGGTAAATTGAAGCGGTGAAGCAATTCTTTTCTCAACTCTCCCAAGTAAACTACATCGACTACATACTTTATTTTTTATTTTTTTCGATGTAATAGTATAATGTTTTGAAATCCCCCAAAACTGCATTAAATTCTGTGAAGTAATAATTCAGATATTGGTATTTTTATTGAAAACAAAATTTTGAAAAGGCACCGGCACAGCGGGTATATTTGTCAGAGTTTTGGGAGTAAAAACAAGAGATGACTACGGCACAGTTGCCAAAAATGTCACCGGCACACGCATGCAATTCATGGGCATGTTTTAGAAATATTTTGGTGTAAAAAATTATGGTAAATCCATATTTTCTAGTGCTGTATTTTCAGATAATTTATCGGTACTAACTAGCTGTATTTCAGGAGGGAGCGCCATGTGCGTCTGGATGCGCATGTCACAATAGGGAATATATCAGGATTTTTTTAAATTTTAAAATTGGCTTCGAACATTTTTTTTTCAATATTTCTTTTCGTTTCAACTTGAGTTTATCACTTCAATTTACATATCAATTTTGGCAAGTTCTGGTGGATTTGACATACTGGACTATTCGGTTTATATTTATTAATGATAATGAGAAGCTTTTTATTCACATTGACAATTATTTCATTTTTTAAGACATTTATAGTGTTTCATCCTGATAACTCTCTTTAATGCATATTTTACTCGCTGAATAAAAATACATCAATATTGTCGAAATAACACACATACCGTCATAGTATACATGTTCTCTTTCTCAAATGATCCGATCAGTACGTCAGTAGACATCACGGGTCAAGAAGTTTCTGATTATCATATAAAGTGTGACAATGTTTACTGTTTATAATGTAAATAATGTTACAGCTCCATGTGTGTGCGCGTGCGCTCGCGTGTCTGCCTGAATAAGGCCGTGCGCATGCTTGTGTTTATTGTCGTCGCCGAATGGTCCACTAAAGCTTGCATTGGGATTCGCCATCCAATGTTTGTTCGGGGTAAGTGCTGTACAGTAAACGTTCCTACTTTTTAACGCTAGGCATAAAACACTTTATATTCGGCGCGTCTGTCATATTCGAAAAAAAGAAACGGCATAATTTATGAAGAAAATTATGCAGAATTATCATATATCACGTAGTATCATTGTGTTATGTGCGAAGTACCAAACAGGGCGTTAGACGTCTAATTTATATATGTGGACAAGTTGCGAACACATAAAATCTATGCATGCACCTAAATGGAGAACGATCAAATAAAAAATATAAAAATCGTTCGAAAACGTGCTTTGATATGCACTAGCATCTAAATAGATCCCAAAGGAGAGAAAGTGGACACATTTCAAACGTAGACGTCTAAGTGACATTACTAGATATTGGCTAACGCCCCAGTCAAAATCCGCAGGGTTCGATTATTCAAATATGTGATTTCCTAATTAGACTAGTCGTTATTTGTCTAACACCGCCTTGTGTGGTCGCTGCCTCACCCGCCCTACTTCTCCTTCGGTAGGGGTAAATATTAATAGAGACGATACAGCGACTCTATATATAATATTGTTTTCGTCTTGTTTGGTTCTGCTCTTGTAACTTGCTGTATCTAAATATAATATTTAAAAGCATATAAAACTCGAAATTTAAGTTTTATGTCAGTCTCTTCTCCAGCTGCATTGGACACTAGTCTAACACACATGACCCGAGCGGTGTTACGAATTGTATGCCACATTTCACTTCTTTGAAAATTACTTTCGTTGTTAGTATAATTGTTGCATTCGGTAAAATGCAAGTAGTTTCTTTGTGAGATTAAATTTACTGTACTTTCTTTCAAGAAACCTGAAACATTAATTTCAGAAACCACGCTGCAAAATCGGTCAACCATGTTAAGTAAGTTCCTTATGCAAGCTTTGCTGTCATATGTAAGTCGTAAGTCCGCTTATGACAAATACGAGTTTCGGCTTTTTCCAGTCACCCAGAGTTCTGTAGTTTATCTTACGCTATATTTCTTTGAACAATAATTTCTCGTAATATCTTTATTCAGCATGGTGATTAGACTTATGAGATTGATTTGTAATTTCTATATTTCAAAGTCAAAGTCCTCAAAGTCAGACAGATTGTTGATTTTTTTAATCAAGGGCATTTTGGATAACTTCTGTTAAATCTTCAACAGTTCTCTTACCGCAATTAAGTTGCTGTTGCCTTTTTTCAGTGTTGGTGTTGGTTCATTGCCCCGTAAATCAATCTCACCACCGTCTTCACTCGTAGATACATTGATTTTCTTTCCATCCAAGCATAGCTTGTATGTTTTCCGTTCAGACGATTGCTCTGCAACATGGTCTAGTAATGGTTTCAAGATACTAGGCATAACGTCTGAAGCTGCTACAGGAGACCTATCAGATGATACGATGCTGCGAAAAGGAACAGCGAAATTTATGCTACTTTCTTTCCGATCATATGTTCCATTTTCACATTCGCCAGATAGAAGCATTCCTCCATGTTTCGGTCCTCCCAAAAATATCAACCATTTTCCATGGAATAACCTGTACCTGATTCGCCTGAATTTTTTGACGAGGTCACTATATTTCATAGATGATGTGTTAGTACAGCTATAAAAATTGCAAACATCCATAAACAACGGGAATGCTATTTTGTTCAAATCGAAAGAGCCATCATATATCTGACGATTTAAATGTGCCCATGCCTCTAGATGACCGGCGTCTTTTAGAGCGTTAATAACGGTGAGTGTCATATCAATAATTTCCCTTGTAAATTCAGCATCCTCTTCGACTGCTTACTCTTCAAATGAATTGTCTTGTTTTGTGATTGGTGCCGAACATTTCGCTTTTTATGCAAACGACTATTAATAGTCTTATCAAATGCAGCTTCAATTTCTATATGTTCTTCTGATTTAATAAAAAAAAATCCCACGTATCCTCAAATATATAAAATTTCTGACACGGTTGCAGTACAAGTGATGGTATAAACTTTCAGTCTTGTATCCGAATGATCCCTTACTCTCATCAATGCACCTAGTTTTAATGTTTAATGCACTATTGCAATGTTTTCCTGGAGTATATGGCTTCTGAACGAGCAATGGTAACTACGGAATTCTTTAGACACCCTGAAATGAAAAATGACATCGACTAGATAAAACATAAAGCTTTCAATTTCGTGTTTACATGAATGTATTCGAAGATATCTTAGATATGCAATGGTTTTATTTTCATATAGTATTTACGAAAATAGTTATTTGAATGTGCCGTTGACATTGTTAACAACTGTGCCGTTGACATTCTACTGTTTTGATTTCAAAAAATAGACGCAAAATATACCCGTTGTGCCGGTGCCTTTTCAAAATTTGCTAAAAATGATAATATATTTATTATTACTTCACAGAATTTAATACAGTTTTCGGGGATTGCGAGACATTATTCTGTTGCATGGAAAAGATAAACTATAAAATATGTAGTCGATGTAGTTTACTTGGGAGAATTGAGAAAAGAATTGCTTCACCGCTTCAATTTACAAAAATCTACCGACTGGCTGTTTAGGAAAGAATTGTAAGTTTCACTTCATGCGTTGATAAAATTGTAAGTGCAGGGTTAACCTATTCCGAATTCACACCAATATTTACGTCATATTTGTCGCATAATCGCTATTGTAAGTAACCACCTACCTTCTTGGGTGGTCAGTGCCGGTTCCAAATAAGGACGTGACGGAGCTCGATCACGACAGTGTATATATTAATAGTAGTATTTGCGAAATTTCTGTATATACATATGAATGGAAGTTAAGACACTAGAAAACGAAAACGAGATTTTGCGTGAATATGCGAACTTTCACTAAACCTCAATCAGTTGCTTTTCCCTTCTATATAATTCCATGAAAATACCATTTAGTATTTTTAAATATTTTTTTTTATTTCCAAAACTAGCATGGTGCCAATATTATTAAATAGTACATGGTATATATATATATATTTTTTTTTTTTTTAAACATTACTACGTCATTTAATACGTCAAAAAATATGTTGCAATTTTAAGCGGGAAATCTATTTGACAGGCGTGTAGCACAAGTTAAGATATCTCTTTTCAATATACTATTTTGGTATGTTTGAATTAACATCATTTTGGCAAAACAGGGCCAATGGGTATATATTAGCATGGGTGTAGGCGTGTTCCAATTATAAGGGGAGAGGGTGGGGGCGGGGGACCTGAGGAGAGAGTGTATATGGATGTATGAGAAAGTCCTCCGCAACCTAAACATTGGGGAGGCCTGGCTCCTACGCCTATGATTTGTAAAAATGATTTTAGCTAATGATATTCCCTTTTAATATAAAAGCAGTGACGCATTCGGTAAAAGTAAATCGGTTTGAGCCACAAGTTCTGCCAGCATTAGTTTAAATTTATTTCCGAATATGTGTACAGTGTGTAAACAAAACGTTGGTAAACAATAATAGATAAAGGATAAGAACCAAAGCATAATGCTTATGGAATTCTTCTATAGTGTTTTACTGATTATAGTGTTTCATACATGTTAGTTTCTGTAAAAAAAAACGTGAATTTGAAAGAAAACCAGAACTTGAATAAATGTTGGGATGACACAGGGATGGAGGATGAAATCCGGCGACAACTATATTCTCTCAGCAATATGAAATAGGTCTGCTTGAGCCGGGTCCGATTAGCTCAATCGTTAGCGCGTCTGACTATCAATCCAGAGGTAGTGAGTTCGAATCCCCGCCCAGCAACAGTCTCCGTGATGATTTATCTACGACATTGTGTCTCATTATCATTTGTCTCTCACCACTGATTCAAGTGGGAAAGCTATTAGTTACTTGCGAAGATGTGGTGTGCTCGAGTACTGGTAAACTTTCCAGGATCTCAGGAAACAGTGGTTAGATTAACTGATCGTCCGTTAGCCCTCGGTGGCATAAAAATGACGCTAAATATTCAATCAATCAATCAATCAATCAATCAAGTTTTGCTTGAACCGTTGTGTGTTCTTTATATAAGTATACATGCATAAAAAAATATTTGTTTCAAAGTCAAAATGTTGTTCTCCAAAGAGAAGAGAATTAAAGTTTATATTGCCCAAGTCGGACTGTGCATTCTAAAGCGCTTGCCTCGTGACTCTATAGTTATTACAGCAGAAAAAGAAGTGATTTATATATGCTATATCACAACACGAGGAGAGAGGCGACTCAACCATAATTTTTGAAGAAAAAAAATATTTCGGGAAATACAACCGGTACGGGGTTTCGCATGCTGGACTTGTATACTTCATTCACTAAAGTATTATAATTCGGCACAATACTTAGAGTTTGGTTCAACCTGTTCTTAAAGACATAAAACAGCTTCAGACACTTTTATTTCACCGGAAAGGTAATTCCATTCTCGTATATAAAGATGACGATAGAAATGGGTTTTAGTAATAATTTGAACTCGTACTTATTGTTTTTAATTTTTAAGATTGTATTTTGAATTTTCACCGACAAGATCAGGAACAAGATTAGATAAAAAATCAGGAGTGAGGTGTGTGTTGTTTTGTTTTTTTTTCATTTTATAAAATTAAACCAGTTTATGTTTACGTCTCCGATATTCATGAGTTTCCGAACCGGTTTCAATATATAGTTTTGCAATTGGTGCAAGTCGTTCCTGGTACAATCCTAGCAGCTTCATTTTATATTTTATCTTAATTCGTATTAACCATTTTTGGGGCAGTTATCAATGAGAATATCTCCAAATTCGAAAAGAGGTCTTTAAAGGGAATATATTGAGATTTAAAAAAAATGAAATTAGCTAAACATATTTATTTTCTGTATAACATGCCCATATATACTCACTGACCCCGTATTACAAAAAGGATTTCTTTTCAAACATGCCAAAATAAAAAAATGGAAAGGGATTTCCTTATTCGGGTTACGCGCCTAGGTTACACTAAAATAGATTTCCTGCTAACATTGCAACATATTTTGTAACATTTAATGGGTCACGTGATGTCATTTTGATTTCAATTTGATCCGTCATAAGGTTTACATGTTGTAATATTTGTTTCATCTAAGAAAGAGTCCGAATGACGATGTGAACATCGTCAAGACCTATTCAAGTGCTGTCTATTTTTAGAATGGGGATTTCGTTTCAAGTTTACCACTACAATTGAAATATCGGTTTTGTCACGTTTTGGTGGATTTGACATAACAATACATTCATATTCTATTTATATATGATAATGAGATACTTTTTATCCATTTTTAAAATAATTTCATTTTTTTAAGACATTTATAGCTCCCCACATACCCACCCCCTGATAAAATCCATTTAAGATACGTATGAAAGACTTGTCAATGATTTCGACAGACGCTCTATTGAGTTGATGTTCAAGTTTTTTTTTCATAATGTTAATTCTTTTTTCAAGCCTTTGTTTTTATTATCGATTATCGAGTTATATGTTTATGCCACGGTAGATTATTACTATGGTTAAAAATTATAGATACATGCCAAGATGTTTGTGGTGTCCTGCTTCTGGAATAATGTGATTATTAACCTTTAGGACATTATAAATTAATTGCTAGATTATCATTTATTATTTTTTTCTTTAAAATGGGGAGGGGAAGAAGATTTTTTTAAAAAGAGTTTTTGATATTTATATTCTTATTATAAAAATAAAAATGGTCGGTGTGACATGGAAATTAGGGGACGGGCCGGGATAATAATCTAGCAAATAACGTATTATGGTCTTAACTTCCGAAAAAACATTGACTTATGTGTTATTAAGTCACTGAAGCAAAAGTGATTCTGTCTTTAAAGTGAAAGTGAAATAATTCCTTTTCTATATATATATAAAGCTATCACTTCATGTATGTAAATTTGTCCACCCTGTCCAGATGTGTTGCATGTAATTCCATAGTATATAAGTCATGGTCGACACCAAATTTATTGGTTTGGCAGAGGCCTTGATATTGTATCTATGGTTTGCATTGTAGCTAGGCGCACTCGCCGTAGTCTGGTTTGTACATTTATGTCTTGGTTATTCACAAATAATTATCTCCATATATATATATCATGCATTGTGAATGAGCATCTGAAAAGAGCCCAAAAATCGTAAATTCCGTTGTTGTGAATTTAATTATATCCCTTTATATATATATATATACAGATGTACACATTGTAAAACTTGTTCATCTTAGAAAGAGACTGAATGTCGATGTGAAGGTATTTAAGCGCTGTTTATTTATAGATAAGGGATTTCGTTTTAACTTTTGCGCTCAAATTTATATATCAATTAGGTCACGTTTTCATGAATTTGACATACCAAACCATTTTGATTCCATTTCTTAATGATAATAAGATGCTTTTTATCTATTTTAAAAATAATCTTATTTTTAAAGACATTTATAACGATTTTCCCTTTAATATTTGTGGTACTTCCCTACACATACAAATGGAATTCTCAAAATCAACTGCAGGTCACAAAACGACATTTTATTTAAAAAAAAACAAAACAGTTTGATTTGAATTACAATGTGACCTATGTTTATATGTCTTGTATTTACGTCATTGTCAACATTACTTATACAAGGAATTTTTTGTTTAATATTATAAAAAAACAATCTATGATCGATTAATAAGTGACCACGTGCTAAGTAATTAGTGTTTCGCGATCTAGTATCAGCACAAACATAATTTGAGCTGTTATTAAGTCAATGTCGACAGGGACGTTCAAATGTTACAAGTTTGAGAAGTTTATCTCTGTTTATAGCGAGGAGCTATATAGCGAACTGAACACCCGATCCCCACTATGGACAACTTTTGATAGCTCCTATTATGTTATACCACCAATCAATTATCTAAATAATTCTATGTTATTTGTTTATCGAAAATCACATAAATTCATCGTTTCTGCATATGTATTTATAAAATACTGTTGGGTAACGCGTTTTCTTTACAAACCAAAGTGTTTAAATGTTATAAATGAAGTTGAAGGTCATAATAGTGCCCCTGTTATTCCGCGCATGCGTACTTCGATATGAATTACTGTTCGACATTGCGACTTCCGCGATTGAGTGTTCTCACGACTTACCGATGCTACGTTGGGTGGATTTAGTGCTGATTCTATCGTGATTTTGGAATATTTCTAATAAAATGTGATTGCTTATTTATCTATACATTCCATACAAGCGCCAAAAGCAACCATGGTGTTCTTTAACGGATCGATGAAGCTTAAAATCTGCGAAGCAGTTGACCTGAAACCGACAGATTTCTCGGCCCGATTTTCAATGGGGGCAACGAAAAAGGAGGTGGAGCCCGCTTTAGACCCCTACATAGCATTTGACGTTGATGAACTGCATGTAGCACGGACTACAACAAAAGTAAAAACATCGAAACCTGTATGGAACGAGGATTTTACGGCAGAAATTCACAATGGCCAAGTTTTTGGACTGACAGTTTTTCACGATGCGGCCATTCCTCCCGACGATTTTGTCGCTAACTGTTCCCTTTCCTTCCAAGATCTGAAGAGCCAGTCAGATATATGGGTATGTTGTTTTATTAGCACACTCTTCTACACCCTCAGCATCTCACTGGCACTCGATCACGGGGTATAATCGGGTAGTGTCTATGATGAAAGCCGAAAGTAGGCCACGCACTGTGGTGGCGCCTACATTCGTCAATACATTAACATTTTATATTTCTGCTACATCGGGAATATATATTGATCTTTTATTTGATAATATATGCCATAATCTTGTCAAACTCTTTTGTCTGTTTCCTTCAGTTATTTAATCAGTATGCAATTGTGTTTTCAGATTGATTTAGAGCCTAGCGGAAAATTACATGTGATAATTGAACTCAATGGATCGGCATCCGAGGGTATGTACTGAGTGAGCATATTCATTAGCATATTTTCCTTATACCTTGTTAGAGCTAAAATTTACAGATATAATCACACATATCTACTTTATCAAATGCATAATGTGGTCTGTTACAATGTGCAACAAAGCATGTTTATGTTCAGTGCTGTGTATTGTTAATTAGGTCAGTGCATTTCTCGCTAATTAATGGTGGGCTATGGTCATATGTGTCACAAATAATAACACACTTATGCTAATGAGGCCATTTTCAGTATGATTTTGTGTAATGAACCATATATTTTCAAGTTTGACATAGTCTGTGTAAAATGTAAATTCCAAAAAAGTCTAATGTTTTGTTTTATTTCTAATATTAAAAATTATTAAATCTATGCATGGAGTTTTAGATTACATTTATAATAGGAAACTTGTGCAATTCAATGACATTTATGTGTGGTCAATGGGGTTCACACTTGTTAATATTTGAACAGCATGGTAATGTCCCATATATAAATATAGTTCACTTGGAGGATTTTTTTGTAGTAAATTATCACTTTAATAAAGAATATTGTTTTTAATTTACTCAACGCATACTATCCAGGCTTCTTCAAAATTGGTAAAAGCATGTTGCAAACATTTTAATTGGGGATTTAATTCTTTCTTATATATCACATGTTTGTTTTTCTGCTTATATATCTTTTAAAAGATTAGAAAAAGAAGTTGCTGGCCAATATTTTGTTGCATTAAATTTTGTCTGTTATAAAGTATATGTATGATCACAAATGAAGCTTCAGTAAAGAGGCTTAATGAACTGCGGAGAACCCTGCAAACTGAGGAATATGCAATTTCTGTGGAGAAATATTCCCTGAAAATGATTGGTATTTACTTTTTTTTATGCCAAATGTATACATTCCCCCAAACATTCCCAAACAGAAGTAAACATTCTAGACCACTTGAAATGAATGAGCCGGGGTCATTGTTGACCATTTTAAGTGTAGACAATCTATAAATATTGGGCCATAAAAGATATTCATTCAAAATGTTATTTTGTTTTACGGTTGGAATCCAGCTAAAACATGCTAACATTCCTAAAGTATGTGTAACAGACAGCTTAGGACAAGTAATACTCAGTTATTGTTTGTGTTTGAATAAATCTATTTTTTTAACTGTAATTATTAATTTGAACAGATAAATATGGCCAAGTACCTTTCATTGCTGTAGTTTACATCAAGTTATAATTTATATAATTATTCACTGAAATTGTGCATATGAATTTTGCGCTCAAGGGAAAGTAACACCTTGGATATTGCTATTTTTTGACAGCTTGTTAACAGAAAAAAAAAGTAATATAAAAAAAAACAACAAGGATAGTGTTATAATATGTGCCAAGCATAAGAAAAATTCTATTTTTCCATCCCAAATTTATTTTCACTCTGTGCAGGGCCTACTCTGGCTGAAAAAATTTTGTCATCAACACATCCGCCAATTGAGAAGTTGGAGCCAACATGGCTTCATTGGTTTTAAGTTTCAATGTGTCTGCCACTTTTGGGTGTGTTTTTTTTATGGTACTCTACCTCTTTATATGATAGCGTGAAAATGTATAATTCTAAAGAAGGACATTACCTTAAAATAAATAAATAAACAGTGCTCCAGATAAGCTTTTGGCCAAATGCTTATTTTACTCCCTAAATTAAAATGCAATGCTTAAAATGGAAATTGAAAGAATATTTTTTCAAAATTTACCTTTACTAAAATCTGACCAGACACTGTTAATGTTTGCTTTAATACAGATTTGAGGTTGCCTTCAATTTCATTTATTATCAGCCATGGGAACTTTACTATCCTTGATTCAATGGTATTTGTATTGACCTTGCCTCCCGTGTGTTTTTTGTTTATTTTTTTGTGACTTCGTAATACATGCATCAATAACTCACTTTTGAGAGTATTGTTTTTTACTTAAAGAACTGGAATAAGTTATCAGATAATGATTGGGTTTCTGTTGTTTTTTTTCCGTCTTCCAACGTCAGAAGCAGACAATGTCATTTATATTAAATAAATACGATAAAGTAATCGGCTAAAGTAATGCAGGTTCGTTTATAGCAGGCCTCTTTTAAACACTTGGAAATACTCAATATGTTCCCATGTGCGTCTCAGTGACAATGATCTACGGGAAATAACTCCTATTGTATATAGTTAGTGTGGTTCCCCGATCTACCAATAAACAGTCGATTTTTATCGGTAAAGGTCAGGGAACGAGACTATGTTTTACATAGCAGTTGCTTCACTTAGATTTGTTTATTTCACGGTGTCTACTTCCGTTGTGAAAACCCCGGTCTTTGGAAATACGATACACACAAGATTGCCAATGAAATGCTTAATTTCAATTGTTTATGCGTACCGGTACGCACATTTATTATTTTCAATGCTTTTTTTGTCAATTTCAATGCTTATTTACGCAAATACGCATCTTATCTGGAGCACTGAATAAATATATATATATATATTTGCTTAACCTTAATATATGTTATTGAAGAATAATTAGTGTTTCTCAAATTTCATTGAATAATTTTTTTGTCTTGTACTCTTAACCTTTATATATGTTATTAAAGAATAATTAGTGTTTCTCAAATTTCATTGAATAATTTTTTTTGTCTATAAAGTTATTTTTGATTGAAAAAAAACCCCACACATTTTCACAGTACATTCTTAGTGAACCCTTATACCTCTAGTTATTGCAAGAATAGTTAAACAAAGCCACATGCCAATTAACAGGTGACAACTTTTAGTGCAACCAAATTTAGAAGGTCAACATCCTGGCATTTGGATGAAACATACAAAGGAGGAACTGGTTTTATATACGTAAATAAACTAGTTCAGCTCTGTTTTCATACATTCTTTCTACAATGTTTTCTTATAAGATATTTAGATAACTTTTTTTCCGAAATTTTGTTTTATTTACTTGCGAGTGTCCTTGATATATTGCATTATAATGACCAAATTTTGAGTTTTTGATCAGACAAGTGCATGTAGTTTATTCCAATGAATGACATGACAATCATCATAAATAAAGCAACCAATCGCTTGCTGTAAAATATTCACTTTTAAACTATGCATGCACTGTCAATACCAAAAAATGATTCCTATCAGCAAAAATTCTGTGATATTTCACTTGTGACAATTGGCTAGATTTTCAAAACAGCAGGCCAGCTTCATTGTATTTTCCATTTTTATATAGTTTTTTTTTAAGAAAATTGCTATTTGAAATTACCGTAGGAAAAATGCACATAATAAAACACACTTGACCAAAGTTTTAAAATTCATAAAAAAATCTATGTTTATCTTGGAGCGAGTCTAGTAGAGGTTATATTTTTCGGGACTGACACAAACAGACTTATCACAAACTTATCTTTGTCTGTTCTACATATAAGTCAACGCAATAATTATAAAACACATCGTGATACAAACAATAGACATATTAGGAAATTAGGTGTCCTAAACAACCACATGGGTAATTCGCGGCTCAGTGCATTCGTGTCCACCAGCCAGGGCAAGAAAAATATTTCATATATCCTACTTGTCCTGTAGGACTAGTGGATTTGAAATCTTACTCGTCCTTCAAAAAATCTACTTGTCCTACAAAAAGAACAAGTTATATCATGACAGGTGTTTATTAACAAAACTAACAGTTACACTGTACAGAGTTTTCCCAGTGAATTCTTAAGACAAAAAATGTGCTGGGGTGGGTATGGGAGAGGTATCCCTCTAAATAATGTTTTGGAAAAATTGAATTTGACATTTATGAGTGGTGCATTAGCAAGTATGAGTTTCAATTTCATGTTAAGAATATGGATGCCATAGAATGAATATAAAGATATTAAAAGTGTTTTTTAATTAATTGAAGTTTAGTCATTTTTAGCTCGTTTTTTTGAAAAGAAGGAAGAGCTATTGTCATGACCCTGGCGTCATTGTCGTCGTCCGCTGGTTAAAGTTTTATGTTTAGCTCAGCCTTTTCTCTGTTTCTGAACAAACAACTCATGTTACGGTGACTAAACTTCATAAACACATTCATATTATGTCAATGTGCGACATTAACTTTTTTATGATCATGGCCACAGGGCCATGCACTTTTCAAATGTCATGGCCCCAGCAGAATTGTCATGGCCCTAACTATTTACAATGAAAAACACTAAAATTATTGATTTTAATACTTACACTGAGCTACATGTTTTGCATTATTAAGCATTATACTCCTTGTAAAACAAATCTATGTTTTTTGGTTCTAAGAAGCATTTCTGTTAGGCCATAATAAATTTATTGCTTGATTATCATCCCCGCCTGGCCCCTAATTTTCCTGTTGCCCGGACACCTTTTATTTCATAATTTTTTTTAAAAAAATAGGAAAAAAATTAAGAAATAAAATTAAAAATAAAATCCTCCCATCCTCCCTTTTTTTAAGAACAATTTGGATGAGAATCTAGCAATTGATTTGTAATTGCCTTACCTAAAAATTAAAAAAAAAATTAAAACATTTTAATGGACAGTTAAGAATTTTTTCTCAAATAATGTTGAATTATCTTTTTTTAGCCAGTGTTTATTTACCCTTGCGTCCTGCATTCTATACGCACAAATCTTGCAGCAGACGTACAATTCTGAAATATGTGCATCCACTGGAAGCAGAAAAATCGCAGCCGATA
Organism: Panopea generosa; assembly: GCA_029582155.1. NCBI lineage: Eukaryota > Metazoa > Mollusca > Bivalvia > Adapedonta > Hiatellidae > Panopea > Panopea generosa. Next base: position 65,703,487 of record CM055897.1, read on the forward strand.
CATCCCGATTATCTCAAATACAGCCATTTAATTCCCGACGCATTGTGTTTCTTGCACACTGCTTTGTAAACAATAGTGCGCGTGCATCATCGGATGAATTTCAAGAGCATTGGGTTACTACTGCACCGCTTTCTAAACAATGATGCACGCGCATGTAGCATAATCAATGTCATCAGACGATCTCTGTTACCGTTGCGAGTTGTAAATATGCAAGCGTTTGCCAACCTTGAATACTTCTTGTGTTATAGTTTCATTGAATCGAAACGGTGATATAATTATGATTAACACTTCAATCAGCGGCGTAGTTGCCTTTACGCAACAAAGCCCAGGCTTGCATATTTTTTTGAGAACGCATCATATCTCCTGGAAATGTCATCAGAACGCAGAAAATGCATCCTGAATTTTCTGATGGGGAGAGGGGCATGTCCCCATGTCCCCTCCCCAACCCTTCTAGAACCCTATGGGCTTGCACATCATTTTAGGGTGAGCTACACCACTGTCAATAAAGGAGATACAGTGTGTAATGTTATTTGAACCAAATCAATAAATTTGACAGACAAAGCTGCACAAGTGTTTTTTTAATGTTTTTAACTGTTCTAGTCAATGTTTACTGTTGTTTAATTCTCATTTGTGGTTGTTTAAATGGTGTACTGCTAAAAGTTCACACAGTACAATGGTGAAGTATCTTCATTTTCACAATGTTGCATCATTTGAAATTATAATGATTTAGTTAAAATGTCTCGAAAAATTGGACTCACGCTTTCATTTTTTGGACTCAGAGAATTGTTGTCCAGTGAGTCCTGGAACTTGTACATTGGAATTTGTAAATAAATCACTGTTTAGCATAATTTGTTTCTTTCAAAATGAATCAGTATAATTTTCTAAAAGTAAATTTATTTTCTATAACCTTTTAAACGTCGCCGCGAAGACTGGAAAGGGCACCGCCAACATGGACCAGCCTTTGTTTAAACTGGTATAAGAAGGTCATGCATGCGTGTCTCGATACTTTATAAAACAAAATGGCGGACCTTGTAAATAAAAAGTTTCTCAGATAGATTATCATCTGTACATTTATAACAGTAAAATAAGATGACTTTTTTTTAAAAGTTTCACGATTTGCACATTTCATCTTTATATACAAACAACCTAAAACCGGGTATATATCAGCGCTATTGTAGCAGCATACGTTGTTTTCAAGGGTGTTTTCTTCAAATTGCAAAAATATTGTCATGGCCCAATGGTCCATGAACTTAAAATTTATGATAGCCCGAGGCAACGGGCCATCGGGTAACCGTTAATGTCGCACACTGTTTTGTTATAGAAACAATGTATATAGCTAACTTACCTAAATTTCTATACTTTGGGCTATAAAACTTTAGGTTAAAGTTTTTGTTAAGCTCTGGGTTTGGTTAAAGTTTTAGGTATACCTCAGCTTTTTTCTGTTTCTGAACAAACTAATCATGTTTTGGTGACTAACTTCATAAACACATTCATATTATGTTATAGAAACAATTTATATAGCTAACTTACATAAATACTTTGGGCTGTAAAACCTTAGGTTAAATTTTTTTGTTTAGCTCGGGTTTGCTTTTTTTTTTTTTTTAAATCAATTTTATTTTTCAGTAATACTATAAATTCTGTAAGCTGATTACCATTTACTAATAAAATTTACATCACTGACCTTCATCTACTGGGTATTTATATGAATTGTTGTACATGTAAATGTATCCAGATTGATAAATAGATCACAGATTGGAAAAAACTTTGTATCATTGTTTGAATTTGCCAGGTCAATTGTTTCATATCTACTTGGTTACCTGTCCAAGCCCAACCAAGACCCCCCCATCCTGCTGCCCATTTTATTTTTTTAAATTTGTTTTGTATTAAATCAAATACTCTGCCCCATTTCCACTTTGTTACCGAACCCAAGACCCTCACCTCTACACAACCCCCATCCCTGCCATTTGTTTTTTGTTTGTTTTGTTTTTAAATTTTATTTTGTTTTAAATAAAAAACTTTCCCTTATTTCAATTTTGTTACTGACCACAAGGACTACCCCGCCACCAAGACCCTCCCCCCCCCACCCCCCCCCCCCCACCATTTTTTTTATTGTATTAAAACTGCACAGCCATTTTTATTATACTTACACATACACCCACATTCACAATCCAGATTTTAAAATTTAATTAAATACATTTCAGCTTAGTACTGGCAAGCTAGCTGTAGCCAGACATAGACATAGTGTATATTCTGCCCTAAGGCCATAATAGATTAATTGCTTGATTATTATCTCCATCGCCCCTAATTTTCATGCCGCCCCGACCCATCTTATTTTCATAACAAAAAAAATTAAAAAAATGTTTTTATTTTATTTATTTTTATTAAAAAAAACATAAAAATTTCTAAATATAATAATAAAAAATAACAATTTATATGTTTGTATTTTTAATGTGTGATTCTAAAGTTAAAAAGAATTATACTTTTCATTAAGTATTTTTGTATTTAAAGATGAATACCAATATTATAAAAGTAAACATGAATAGTTGATACTTAAAATTCTTTCCTAAAATGTCCCACATAAATGGAACTGCAGAAAGAAACTGAAATTCTGATGGGGCCGACTTAAGAACATCACCCTAATTTGGTCCAGATCCAGGTGTTTCTGTATTTACAATGAATGAAAATGCTTTAATTTATGTGAAAAACATAATGTTTAAAGTCGTGACTTTATCCCAGCTTTGTGGAAATGAATGCTAAGAAAACTCTTAACGATTTCATTGTTTCAGTTACTAGCAACATACCCTTATTTATACACTACAATATAATTATCTGTTACACATTTACAGTGTGTTTTTCATTGTTGACATAAGATTTGATAAGAACTGAAAAAAATATTATATGATTTGAACACTTCAGATCATGCAGGTCTATTAATTTTCATTTTTTTAAAACGTCCCAACAAATTTTATTGGAGGACAAAAACAACCATGTGTTAATGTCATGGGTTTTTGAGATTTTTAAATTGTGAATTTGCATTTATATAATTATGAGTTGCCAATTATTTAAAGCCCTGATTTTTCTGTAAAATTTGTTTCGCCAGCTTGGTTTTCAAAAATGCTTGCAAAAAAATTTTTTTTTCTAAACATGGAAAAATATGCTATCCATTGATAAAAATAGTGTGATTAAATGGATTAATTGGTATCTTTAATGGATTGGATGTGTTGGTACATTGAAATATTTAAAAAAAAAGAAATATGGTGGTGGTGGATGGGTGGAGGTGGAGATGTGTTTGGGTAAATTATTTTACAGAATATACTGGTATTGCATAAAAAACAACTACAAAAAAAACCACATACTTTATTAACAAAGTTATGATATGTGATCGAAACACTTCAATTCAAATATCCGTTCTGGTACAGTATATAATATAGTAATGCATGTATACAGTAGTGCACTTAGAGTTTAGACCACTTGAGAAATGTAAGTCACAATATTGCTATGTATGAACTACATTATTAAAACTTTTTGAGTGATACGGTGTCCGTAAAAGAGTGAGGTCATGGTGAGTGCGTGTGTTTAGAGGAGTAAATTAGCTTTAAGCTCTACTAGCATATGGCCAGAACTGTACATATGCAATTGTGTCCCTTCTGTCGTCATCCGTTGGAAGCACTGTCCCAGAATCCACCAGGCCAAGACTATACACAAGATTTTGTTTCTTCAATCTAAAATTCAAGATGGCAGCCATTACTAAAAATAGTAAAAAAAAAATGAACATATTTTGAAAATATTCAATTAATAATGAAAACCAAATATAGTTTCATCCAGTGTTTTTTCCAGCCAATTTTATAGCAGTTTTTCGGTCATATTCCCAATCGCAAATACTGTATATTCCCTTATAAACACCCCCACTCTAATAAACGCCCCCCCCCCCCCCCCCCCCCCACCTATTTTTCTGGAAAATTAAAAAACAGAACGTATATGCAAATTGAGTGCGTATTCGCCCATCTTTCCCTGACCGATTATTTTGTTACACAGACAACATTTAGCGGAGTGTTTATTACCTTTGAACTCTTTAACCCATTGTTTATATCTTGGGTGTCCACTTAACCATTTTTGGTTGAATGAACACTTCCCCATATTTGCTGTTTAAAATTAGTAAAAATACAGTCTGCTGATTAAAACATTACAAAACGTTGGAAAATGCGGTTAGTCTGTGTACGCTGAAAGCTCATTGTTCCACATTGATAAGAGCAAGCGTCCAAGTGATTTAAAGTGAAGAGTATACTGACCATAAATTCGGATATTCCAGTATGCAGACTAGTAATTTCATACAGATTTTCAGCTTTTTTTCATCCTATGTCGATTATTTCATTCACTCTCAAATAATTCTGAATCACTGTTTCGGGGATTTAAACTGGATCTAAGGTTTTATTCCAGGGCTTTGTTGTATTTTTAACTAAATTTGCTTTTTTATCTTTTATAAACGCCCCCTCCTTGTAAAATGTAACGCCCCCAGGGGCGTTAATTAGGGAATATACGGTAGTATATTGTTTTCCCATTTGAGTGATTGAAAGCTTCAACAATGGTAGTGAAACTGGCCATAATTCCTCGACAGGAATAAAGATTTTTTTTTGTCATTGTTAAACTGCTTCTTCTATTAAATAGTCAGTTAAGCAAGGGTACAACTTTTATAATGTTGAAAAAAAATTTTAACCCAAAAGTTTATACTTATAATGAAAATGGTTCTAAAATTCCCAATTCCAAGGGTATGGTCATCTTCCCAAAATGGTGAAGAAAAAAAACACTATTAACAGATTTGTACAATTGCGAGTTCAAAAATCTTCAAATTTGTTGATATTTGTCATAAATTATCCGTATAGATGAGGAGGCGTTTGAAGTTTATATAAGTCAAGGGACTGGAATGTATAAAAGTTTTTACATAAGGGAAAATGGAACATTCGCATTTTTTATCCATTCGTGCAAAAATATCATTCAACTTGAGGTCTGAAGAATCATCTAGTCAGATTTAAAAGATGTTGTGTTTTGAGTTTTCTGACCGATCCACAGTGAAAGGCCTAGAACGTTATATTTTTCAAAGTTGAATTTTTTTTTATAAAATGATACTGACTGCAAATTATGCAGTACCCTTTCTACCCTTGTGTGGTGTTACGGAGAACTTCACTCATTATACTTTTTATTGTCTTAAAATAAAAACGAAATTTTCCTCGTCATTTCAGCATTGGTAATGTAATGGGTATCACCCGGCCGGGGATTGAACCCACAACCTTCCGCATGCGAGGCGGACGCTCTACCACTAGACCATGCCACGGTCCGCTTAACTATGCAAATTGCTATCAGAAACATGTCAATGAATACTAATGAACCACTTGTTTCTAGGTCAAGTATATAAAGTATCATGGTGTCTGTTATTTTTACCATGATGCTTTATATACTTGACCTAGAAACAAGTGGTTCATTAGTATTCATTGAGATGTTTCTGATAGCAATTTGCATAGTTAAGCGGACCGTGGCGTGGTCTAGTGGTAGAGCGTCCGCCTCGCATGCGGAAGGTTGTGGGTTCAATCCCCGGCCGGGTCATACCAAAGACTTGGTACTAGAAGCTTCCTCGCTTGACGCTTAGTATTTAGAGGAGAGTTCTAGGTCTGGTCGGCCCGGTGTCAGTATAATGTGACTGGGTTGGGTTTCATACCATGTGTCTGCGGCATGATACTCCAGTGTGATAGCGCTCAGAATACTGTCTCAAGTAAACACCTTCGCGATATGACTGGAAAATTGTTGAAAGCGACGCTAGACACCATACAACGACAACGACAATGATGCATAGTTAAGCAATGACGTAATTTTCATAGTAAGAAGAATAACGTTACACTTTATGCATAATGTTTGTCAACTCTTTTTTTTTTTTGTTCATTGGTACATTTTACAGTGTGCATTTTCACTCCGCATAGCTAAAATATTAATTTTATTCATACTTTGTCCATTTATTAATTAGAAACGTTGTTCACTTGTAGATAATTATACCTCTCTGCACATGCTGATTGTTATTTCCAGGCCTTAATTAAAATATTATTTGTTTGTCCTCTTCCTACTCATCATTTTTGTCTTGGAAAATGGTAAATTATTATATTCAGGGCTGTACAAATTCCATAGCCCAACGTCCCGGACAAGCGGAAAATGGCTACGGACAAGTGACCCTTTAAAAAATTTTAGTCCCGGGCAATTGATATTTTTCAAAAATTTAGTCCTGGACTTTTTCAAAGTTACTTGCCCGTCGGGCTTGTCTTAAAAAATCAGACAAGCTAGTTTTCACAATACACAGGTCTTCAAATATCTGTATTTGATACGACACAGGTCAAACTGTTGTTTATAGATATCTACGTTTTCTTACCACTTACCTGAGCAAAGATTAAAATAAAAAAAAAAGATGACATAATTCGCAGGTGTCTCTCAAATTCTTCATTATGAAGATTATAAAATAATCTCCCTTTGCCAAAACAGTGACGATTTTTAAAATCTGATTATGTTTTTGCAAATAATTCACGTTCGATCGCGTTATGTATAATATCAGCGTAAGGTTCTGGTAATTCTATAAATATTTCGTAGATTTATAATAATTGGAACTGTATATATATAAATTTTCTTCTGTGAAAACTTGAAAGTTGATATTTAAAATGAGTTTACGGTAAAGAAAAATGTGGGTGGGGTATTATAGTAATAAACTTATTGCTTTTTGGTTGTGTAGTTTCAGCGCATAATTTTTGTCGGCATGATTTAAATATAGTATTGAAAACAACAATTAAGGTCAATTATGTGTTTTTTTTTAATATTTGAAATATAGATGACTAGTTGGACTTTCTAGATACTTCAAGTCTGTCATAGACTGTATTTATTTATCAAACTGCCAAGTTCTCTTGGATAGACTGAATAGCTTTGTAGGCTTGACATTGCCATTATTGTATGTTATGACGCAATAGTTACAAAAGAAGAAAAAGATTTTTAAATGATGTTTTAAATAAACTCATTCTTCCACACTGCCACAGAATTGACAGAACAGAAATGATAGTCAATAAAGAACAAAGATTAAATACAACATAATAAGTTGGGCATACTGATAGAGACGTGGTCAGTTCTCCCTGAAATTCTCTCACTTCTCCCGGTCTTATTAAAACTCTAAAACTTAGATTTAGACAGTCACATGCATAATGTTAATGGGAGCTAACCCTACATAAAATGAATACATTTAAGTCTATGTTTACATGTTTCATATTATACTGCAAGGTGTATTGTTAATAAAAATCTTGGAAATTGAACCGTTGATCAGGGCAAGTTATTTTTCAGCCAAGGCAAGTAGATTTTTTCAACCTTCTTGCCCTGGACTAGTCCCAAATTTTTCATTGACTGACTTTGAACCAGATCAGGCAATATCTCACTGGATGTCATGTGGCAAGGGTGGTCGACACATCAGTGGCCCCAAAAAACATTAAACAAGAACCATGTAACTGAACAAGTGTCAGGATATAGCTCCAGGATATAGTTAGAGCTTTTAGGGAACAAGTGTCAGGATATAGCTTCAGGTTATAATTAGAGCTTTTAGTGAACAAGTGTCAGGATATAGCTTCAGGATATAGTTAGAGCTTTTAGGGAACAAGTGTCAGGATATAGCTTCAGGTTATAGTTAGAGCTTTTAGTCAACAAGTATCTGGATATAGCTTCAGGTTATAGTTAGAGCTTTTAGTGAAGTGACTGTTCAGCTGTAAAATTAAACACTTCAATAACCAAAGTTCAACTAAATTTTGAAAATTTCATGAAAGTGAGTTATAAAGTTTTAAAACTTTTGAAGAACTTTCTGTCCCAGAGAAATGTGCTCAGCTGTGTAGTGTAAATAGCTATAATAATGTTAATTTATTTAGAGAATAACGGACACACTTGCCAAGGAGTGTGATACGTAATCAGGTTTTCCCTAGGAATTTCTGAAAGCATGTTGCTAAAAATGGGAGGGGTGGGTATGGGAAGGGTGTCCCCTCCTGTGTTGATTTTTTTAAAGTATGTCACTCATGAATGGTGCATTTTTTAAGTATGTGTTTCTATTTAGAATATTGCAAAATATATTTAATGCAGCTAAAATAACAAGTTAATTATGATACATTTTCCTTCAAGCTTCAATATCTAGCCAAATAATTAATCCTTTGTGTGCTATTTCATGAACATTTAATGTTGAGATGCAAGTTGCCTATCCAATACAAGTGTCTTATCCTATTCTATGCAAGTTCTTGATGACTAGTCATATTTGAATGTTACAATTTATATGTTTTAATGTTTGATTCAATATAGAAGCAAATTATATTTTTCATATAGAATTTGTGTATTTCCAAATGAATACCAATTTTATAAAAGTAAACACAAATAGATTATTCTTAAAAATTCTTTTTTTCCCTATCCCCTAAATATCCTGCATAAACTGGGCCACAGTAACCAAATTTTGACCGTCGACACATCCGGGTCTTTCCAATGAACAAAAATGCTTTAATCTATGTTTAAAGTGGGGATTTTATTTGTTGGAATAAGATGCTGAGAAACCGGGGGTATCCAACTATCCATTAATGTGCATTTCAAATATATGTTTATTCCCAATATTAGAATATTTTTGCCATAAAAATATAGTAAAGGAGTGTTTATAAATGGACAACTTGTCATATTTCAAAGTTAATACAATTGTGAAGTTTGCATTTTTTATATTCGATTCTGTAATTTTCATTAGGTGTCAGTGTATTTCCAAATACATGTAAATATAAATTTTATAAAATGAAACATTAATAGTTAAGTCTTAAACATCCCTATTAAACGGGACCGCTATATAAACCGATGCAATGATTTTTTAAGGATCCAACTTTTTAAGGCACCGGCTTTTAGACCGGGTTCCAAATTTGTTAACATCCGGTTGGCAGTTGTTGTTTTTTTTCTTCAATTTAAGTACAAAATTAACCATTTTAAGTGGAGATTTTATTCTAGCTTTGTTGAAATAAGATGCTGAGAAACCCTTTACGATTTTATTGTTTTGCTTACTTGCATAAAGCCCTTACTATACACTGCGATCTATTTCTAGTTGTTTTGATCTGAGAAATGGCCGTGATACACTTTATTAAGTGTTTCGTTCTGATTGATTGCATACATACTACATAGACTTCACGTGATTGGGAGGTAAATGAATCAATTGAAAGTTAATGCCGACACCTTGGTCAGTAGTCGATTTTATATCTTGCGCAAAAACAATCTCGGATCAAGGAATTTCATAGGACACCGCTTTCTATATTGAGGCGGAGTAACCTTCAAATGACTCATTCTGATTGGCTTACCTGTACACACCTCCAGTTCCGCTTGCAAGTGATTGACAAGTCTGTGAAATATGTCAGTTGATCACGGGGTTTAATTTAATTACTGATGGGCTTGTGTAATGGGATTATCTAACGGTAGTCGCAACGGTTCGGAAGACACGACGGACCACTTAAGGGATGTCGCTAATCAACCAAATCTTTTGAAGGGATGTCGCATGATGCTTTGTTGCTATGATTTTAGACAGTAGTTTTTATGATGAATAAATAAAACAAAAAAAAGTAATTGATATTGTATTTATTGTATTTAAAACACATTTAAAACTGTCTATATATTGCAAGAAGAAAAAGTTACAATCTGAAATTGTCCAGGTTGAAAATAATGCATAAGCATCTTTATTATGGGTTAGACTGGTACGCATTTTTAAATGTATATAAAAACCTGGACAAGTGGCTTTTTAAAAGAAAAATTTGTACAGCCCAGATATTATACTTTATGTTTTGTCAGACATAACGTTTGACTTTTACCTTTTCCTTGCACATTATCTCTTTAAAGTGGCATAAATAACTCAAATATGTTTATTTTATAAATAAATAAACAACATATTTATGAATTACAAACATTTTTGTATATTTTCATCGCATTCCTTTGATTTTTTTGGTTGGAGTCTAATTTTATGGATATGAGAAACCGTTTATGGAGCACTGTAGTATTGTCAGAGATATGAACAAAAAATTTATTGAATTATTGTCATGGGAAACTCAGATCGCCGAAGAAACAATCCGCTGATATTATCCAACATTTTGGCAATGACAAACAATAACAATAATCATCTTTTGGAGAATGCAATAAAATTATTAGAGTAGGGGCAATATTATCGGGTATGTAGGTAAAGGAGAAACAAATAATATTTTATTTTAGGCCTTATCAAAGTAACTAAAATACTAACCGTATTATTTAATCAAGTTGAATTATGTCAAGTTTTTACATTTGTAATAATGTATTGCAAAAAAACACCAGCAAAGGCATTCATTTAACGACTCCTTCAACTTTCAAAACGGTTGTTTTAGTTCTAATTTAAGTCAGTTTTACATGAAATCGCTTATTTTTTTTCAAAATAGAACATTCCATTTTACATAGAAACTTCTATTTTTCCTTATATTTTGGACTGACTGGATATTTCTGAAGCGGCAAAAACGAATGCTACAAATGTTTTACACAGTGGCAAATCCATGTGACCTTATCCTAAAAATCGATAGAAAAGTACCTGTTGGTAACAGTTTTGCAGAATACTTTTTTAAAATTAACATTTCATGAATAATCACAATGACGTATGACGTCCCTGTATAATGAGCCATCCGTGGTATTTAAACTGGCCATGTAAAACTCATATTTTGTTTTAAAATTGCTATAGCATATTTTTGTAAATTTCACCATTTCAAGTTTTTTTCATGGTCATTTAGTCATTATAGTTTAAACTTATATATTTTACTTCGATTGTAACAAGTTGCACTTGAAGCTTTCCTGGGTAGAACCAGTATTAGGCATATGCGAAAAAGGTGTTTTGCACACATAGGCGTGACTGGGGATTGAACTCACGACCTTCTGATCATAGATTCGCTGCTCTACCACTGGACCACCTGCTTCACTTATAGCACCATTACTTTCATCTCAATACAGAGACGGCATTCGTCTTTGTTTTATGACTTATCATGAACTGTTAAGAAAGTTGTTTGCAAAAATATTACCTGTAGCGATTTTTTAATCATTCCATAGTATCAGGTCACGTTGATTCGCTGCCGCATGCAACTACAAAATGATCGCTTCACGTTCAGTTTCAATGAAATCCATATAATCCAATGAAAACTTACAAAGAGCACACACAATAAAATTATTATCAATCAAACGGTACTAACAAGCACACACTCATGTTTGTGTCTGTCAATCAATGTTTGTGTCTTTCATGGACTTAATTCTTTAAATAAAATTATGCAAAAAGACACTGACTGGTACCCAGGAATGAGAATGTAAATCAACATCTGAACCAATTAGAAGTAACATGGAGTTTTTCCTGGCGATACATAGATTACATGTTTAATTGACAACTGCAAACAAAAAAATAAATATAAAAAATTGTTAAGAAAGGGTTTTTTATGCCTCCCAAAAAATTTTTTGGGTGGCATATAGTAATCGCAGCGTCCGTCTGTCTGTCCGTCCGTCCGTCCTTTCGTTCGGTATTTGGTTTCCGGCCTGTAACTTTGTCTTGCATAGATGGATTTTGTTAATACTTGCTACAAATGATCAATATCGTATAACGACGTACCTCAAAGGTCAAAGTCACAATTTGAGTTTGTTTTACAACACTTTAGTTTGTGTGAGATTTCGTTTCCGGCCTGTAACTTTGTCATGCATTGATGGATTTTGTTGATACTTGCTACAAATGATCAACATAACATATCATATATTTTTTTTTCACAAACCATTTGGGGGGCATGTGACACTTAACAGTGACATTTCTTGTTCTTTTACAAATTAATGTTCGTCTTATACATTTCTATGAAAATTTGTGAAAATTGCATCAACATTTGATACATCTTTATCCGATGAAACATTTCCAATGTTTATGGAATTTTACCAAATGAAGTCAACAAGGTACTGAGCGGAAAATGTGCCATTCAAAACATAGGGATAGTAGCAATCCTTGATGTGTGGTTGTCATAGATTCAAGACATTCTTTTTCTGAATCACGAAGTTGTCACATGGTTATCTTATAGCCAGTTATCACAAAGTTATGTTATCATGAAGTTCAAACATTACATTTTATTTCTGAATAACACAGATAAGTCACAAAGTTTTGTATATTTCTTTGATATTGGGGTCCACAAAATGAAACAGCGCTATGCGTGGACCATGTTATAGAGATAATTACCTTGAAAAAATCAAAGTTGGTTATTCACACCTATTGTGCTGTTCGACTCTTTAAGTGAATGGTTTTGTTTGCATTGTAATGTGATATAACGTGTATTTGGTTACAACTGATACACTTAGATATGAAATAAAAAAAACAGAAAAAAAAGAAAAAGGTTTTCACGTTTTGATAAAACTTAAATTGACAGTCATTTCCATGTAACCTGGATGAAAAAAAACGTTGTCTGTATAAAAACTTGCGCTTGGTTGCTTGATCATGTGATCACTCGATAATAACAAAGCTATCCTTTAAACCACCATGAGGTAAAGGTTATAACAGTTTGTTCTAAGCAAGGCTAATTGGTGAGTAGAAAAAGAGCCATGATCAAATCGAAACATGGCGACGATAAATTGTTTGGTTGTCATTTCTGTGATTTGATCTTTCACACAGATTTTCAAGTGAAAAAATGGGAGCCAAGCAAAAACGCATTATAACGGAATAGGGTTATACCATACCCGTTATAACGGGACTGCAGTGCATAAAGTATTGTTTGGCTTGAAAGTGAAAATGGCAGAGCTGATTTCCTTGTCGCAACCACTTTAGCAAAAAAAGGAAATCTGTTGAGAATTACTTTCGCATTGGTGATGTTGATGAATTGCATCACTACCAACTAGATATTGTATAATTCTAAAACGACTACGATGGGCATTGTCATCTGCATGTGGTTGAAATTTTGGAGCTTCATCAGTAAATTAGATGTGCCATTTTTTTAGTGTGCCATTGTTAATTTAATTGCGGTGCATCCTGGAGTCAAGTCCAATTTGTTCATAATTGGTGTAAATTTTCCTATGAGTAGTTTTAACAAGTCGTGGGGCTAAGGTATGTAGAGCCTGTAAGTTTAACATAGAAAGTGTATGGGGAAAATATTTTCTCATATTTGTTCAATTATATTTTTCATTTGAGATCTGAAGCATTGTCAAGTCATAAATAAGAGGATTGAATTTCCATAAGGGGCCAGAAGTGGCTCTAAAACTGTTGGAATTGCAAAATTTTAGAAATCTTCCTTTCAAGACCCACTTTGTTCATATATTTATGGTTCTTCGTGGGATGGAATTCAAGTACTGTGATAAAAAGTGTGCATACTCATACAAGTCCTGCCCCAGAACATTGTCAAGGGATGTGGTAGAGCACTCGTTGTACAGAACCATGTTCATTATATAAGTAAAACTTGTAATTGTATACTTTCATATTGTCCCTATAGTTTTCTATAGAGGACGAGCATGCAGTATTTTATGATATTGCACACATTGATATTGCACGGGAACTTTAGCACGCACTACATTTTATATTTTGACCCAATTTACCTTCATCAAGGATATTGATCCTACACATCACAGCACCTTAATTTCGTGAAATTCCAAAACAATTCTATGGCCAGGTCTAACTCAAGTCGACAGAAGGTCCTCAGATCCCTCTTGGGTCTCTTGTAGTCTGTTTCATTTACCTCTTCCCAGAAGAGTATTTATGATGCCGGAAGTTATGTAAATCCTTCTTAATCAAATGCAAAGAATAGCACATTTTGTCTTCTCTTCCAGACGTGTTGTTTCTTTGGAAGATAGCTACAAAAACATACTTTTGGAAGGAATTTTAATAATGTTAAAGATTCTGATAACAAACAACATCAAAAAAACAATTTTTATTAGATAGGCAAATTAAATTTACTGTTTGGTTGAACTGGCATTGGGTCAGGTTTGATTGTTGTCTTACTCATCAGCATATAATTTTATAAAACACTGAAAAAAACCTTCCACTTTTGAAAACTAATGGGTTTTAAGCAAATATATTCATACAACAACATAATTTTTTTATTTAACTTGAGTTTCATCATTGCCCGCCATCTTTTTGCACTTTTCATGCGAAATACTCCTGTAAACCCTCTTCTACTGCCCCTGTGGGAGAAGCAGAAGAGCTTCTGTGTTCAGAAGGCGGTCAAATGAAACAATCAGAAGACATCTTCCAGCTACTGAAGTCTTTTGAAGAGGCAAATGAAACAGGCCATTTTTCTCAAGGAAAACCAGAAATATTGACCTCACATGAATTGGGATATGTTATAACAAACCATTTTTTTTTACAAATATTATCAAAGGCTCAATGAAAACAATCCGAGTTCTTCTATGGTTGCCTAGATTTGCAATTTAAAAATTTACATTAAATGATAATTTACTTTTACTCTTAACTTCTTGCATTTCTGTATTGAAATCTTTCACTTAAAGGCCCATCGCCGGTAGCTCCTACACACAGTATTATAGGCGGGGCTTATCACTAGCAGCCGACAAGTTTACTATAGTTATTTGATAATACTCATGTCCAACATAAACTGTAACTACCAGCATAGCCATAGATGATACTGCCTATTGCAAGTTAATACACACTGAATTTCTTGTAAATATAATTGATTGATATTATGGAAGTTAATCTAAGCAACAATGTTTATTGTACATTCAGGTTCCTCAGTATTATGGATTAGAATAAAGGTTTCCCCAGATTAAGTACAGCAAACACAGCACTCAAATATATTGCAATGGACATCTTATCTGCATGCATAATAAACAAAATTGCTAATTAGATACATCCAATTTACAGTTTCATGCTGGGCTACATATAACACATCTCTGGTCATGATTGAAATTATTTGGGTCAAGTTCCATGGATTAGTACATTATTTACTGAGAGAGAATTAAACTATTTATGAAAAATGGTTTATCGTATTTATTATGGACTTATATCAAACAGGCATACATGTTGTAATGAATTGTAAATAAATTGCTTGGACACAAGTAAAGGGCAAACAATTATTTGTGAGACGAAACATAAAAAGATTGAAAATACAGAAACCCCTTTAACATAATAGAATGACCCATTCCATTTCCCTGGCAAAACTTACAAATGGAAATAAATGTGGAAATACTTTGAAGGTTTCGAGGGAACAATTTCGTATATTATTTCATTTATTTGATTATAATGAGTGTGATTTCAAGATCATTTAGTTACACCAGACTGGTCAATTAATGTTGATGAAAATAACTATAGTTAGACACAGAACTTAAAGGAATATTTATTGTCAGATGGCATTCAGGACAAAAATTGAGGCACAGATGGGGAAAGTGGGGAAGTGATTATGATGCTGATGATGATGATGATGAAAATAATTACATTCCTGTAGAACAGTTATGGATATTGTTTCATGTCCGTTAATAACATTTCAACATCAGTTTTGGCTAGGTGAATTTTCATTTCCTAATCAAAGAAACAGTCATTTACCAAAACGTAGATACAGACAATATTGGAATATGTTTTCAAATGTAGGAGTTTGGTTCCTACTTCATTATGGAAGAAAAAAA
Source organism: Panopea generosa (assembly GCA_029582155.1). Classification (NCBI taxonomy): domain Eukaryota; kingdom Metazoa; phylum Mollusca; class Bivalvia; order Adapedonta; family Hiatellidae; genus Panopea; species Panopea generosa. The sequence continues at coordinate 65,719,147 of CM055897.1, forward strand.
AGCAAAGAATATTAAACCAACCAAAATCTAAATTATGCCAAGTTGTGTTCTGAACCTAGTACATGGTTCATACACAAACACCCAAGGCCACCTATATAGCACTAAGTGTTTTTAATTGAAGGCTGTGACATAAGAACTGTATAAACAATAAAATGACATTTCATTTGCTAAAACACAAAACTAAAAGTTATTTCCAAAAGGAAGCTATTGTGAATTATGGGATTTAAAACAATGATCAGCCAAGGTAAGTGTGAATTGTAAATTATTTACATCCAAATAAAAAAGCAAGTATGCATGTATCTGAAATAAGCCATAAACTACAATGTATAATAATTTGTTTATACATGTATATGAAAAAAGCAGAAATATTATGAAGATTGATCTTCCTAAACATGTAATTCACAAACTGAAAGTCAAACACATTATTCTACTCTGAGATATCAAACACTGCATGGCTCCTCACAAGTAGGTTATACACATCTCCAAGCAAGTGTTGCTGTTTACACCACGTGACAAGGGTCAAACGGGGTTCAAAATTCAAATATTTAGCAAATTTTCCTTGATATTTCAATTTTGTAAGGACTACTACTACTTTGTTTCATGGAGCTTTTGTGAATAAAGGGCATTTTTATAAAGATAAAATATGTCCCTACAAATGCACTTCTTTTTGAAAATAATGACATATTTGTTACTATGTTTTACAGAAAAACATCTCCCAATTCAACATTGTTGCAAAAAAGAGCCACCATTTGAAATTAGGCTCCTCCCATTTCTTTTTATAGAAAAGTTTGGGGTTTAAGATTCCATCTCTTTGAACAATTTCATTTTCATTCAGAAGCATAATTTGATAATTACTACTTACTAATGATTACTTATTAAAAATAAGAATGGATATTTTAATGAGTATTTACTGATAAATAAGCAATGAGTATTTACTGATAAATAAGCAATGAGTATTAACTGATAAATAAGTAGTGAGTATTTACTGATAAATAAGCAATGAGTATTTACTGATAAATAAGTAATGAGTATTTACTGATAAATAAGCAATGAGTATTTACTGATAAATAAGTAGTGAGTATTTTCTGATAAAAAAGCAATGAGTATTTACAGTATTTACTGATAAATAGGCAATGAGTATTTACTGATAAATAAGTAGTGAGTATTTACTGATGAATAAGCAATGAGTATTTACTGATAAATTAGAAATGAGTATTTACTGATAAATAAGCAATGAGTATTTACTGATAAATAAGTAGTGAGTATTTACTGATAAATAAGCAACGAGTATTTACTGATAAATAAGTAGTGAGTATTTACTGATGAATAAGCAATGATTATTTACTGATAAATAAGCAATAAGTATTTACTGATAAATAAGTAGTGAGTATTTACTGATAAATAAGCAATGAGTATTTACTGATAAATTAGTAATGAGTATTTACTGATAAATAAGCAATGAGTATTTACTGATAAATTAGTAATGAGTATTTACTGATAAATAAGCAGTGAGTATTTACTGATAAATAAGCAATGAGTATTTACTGATAAATAAGTAATGAGTATTTACTGATATAATAAACAATGAGTTTTCACTGATAAATATACTGTTTAAATGAGTACTGATTTGATAATGAGTATTTACTGGTCAACAATGAGTATTGAGTATTTACTGATCATTCAATAACAAGCATTTACTGAGAGCCAAACCATATAAGTTCTGATCAGAGTAAGTTACTTTACACTCTTGGATTTGAACAAAAAAAATAATGGTAAACTTTAGTGTACTTGCCACATTTTGTGCATATAGTAATATTCAAGATCAGAAAAATATAAACACCATGACCAGAATAAGGTCTTTGTGTGTGGAGTGGGTAGTCCAGTAGAAGAGCATCAGCCCATAATTAAGGAATTTTGGATTTTTTTTGTCCTGCCATGCAATATGAGCAAGATACTGATTCCGCATATGTTTATATCTGGTTCTACCCAGGAAAATTTCATGCGTGATTTGTTGTAAGAACTTGGTTCAAAATTGATGTGCAATAAATAGATTTATTACAGCTTTTGTATAAATTCATGGTCCATGGTCCTTGTTCTTTATACAGTGCTGACTCTCACGATTTAGCGAGAGTCGTTATTCAGTCAATCAATTTTGGCGATACGTTGTTTGATTTGGAAGTGCAGCAGACGGCTTTCAATATTGTGACTGTTGCAACATGACACTTGCCTATTGTTTCCTCTTGACACAGTCCTGTAACATACTGACCTACTGCTCCAATAATGCAAGTCATCTCCTGCTATAGAGGGAGCAGCGAAAAATAATCATCAAGTTTTAAATTGTTCATTAGGCCTGTGTCTAATGCATCCTGTTGAAACACTGCGCCAGATTGGATATTGTATTTGTGGGAATACAATGTACGATTTATTTAAACTGTGGCTTCTTTTTTTCTTGTTTTTGTACTAATATTTTTAGAAGAACTGTGTCAAGAAAATTGGGGGAAATAACCAGACGAGTTCAGTTAGTATATGTTAGTTAGTGATTGACAAGTCATAGAATACTTCAAAATTATCTGTGACATGGTGGCGAACCCATGTGACCTGATGGTATATAGTGGTGTAAAAATTCAGAGGAAACTGTCTGCTTCAGTTAACATTTTAGCAGATAATTTTCTTAAATTGCACCACTCCATACTGAGCAAAATAAGTACAGTGGAACTTCGTTGGCTCGAACACGGATGGCTGGAACACCACGCATGGCTCAAACCACTTATCTGGTCCTGGTTAAAATACTATTTAAATTCTGTTATTCTACCTACGATGGCTAGAACACAGAGTCGAACTAGAAATTATGTCCAGCCAACATATTTACCTGTATTTTGAAACTCTTGGTTTGAACTATTTTGTTCAGTCCCGTTGGGTTCGATCCATCGAAGTTCTACTGTATTCATCTTTATATACTTGGAATAAGTTCTATCATTCCGATACAACTCAGGAAATTAATATATAATTTGCGCTTGCTGTCGAAGATCTGCCAAATATAATATTTTTCAACCATTTACAATAGTTATGCACTTTTTTCAACACAGGAACAAATATAGTCTTAACATATGCTATGGATATATAACTTTACATACTTTTCAGAAATAGTTTTAAGTGAAAATTGCAGCGTGTCCCTTTAAATTATTTTAGTAAGCTAATAAATGTGAATAGCTGATATAATACACAGCAGTTATTTGCTGTCTGTATTACAAACCATTGCCTGACTACAGCCAGATGTGTGTTGAAAACTAGAATTATGCATGAAAAAGACATATTTTGTGATATTTTGTATTTGGATACGAGTCAGTCCGAAAGATATTGTTGTTTGCTGTATCAGCAGTAATAATCTATATGGTTGGGGATCTTCAGGAATAATGCATGTGTTCAACTTTTGTAAAATGCAACTAATATTTTAATGTATAACTTTTACAATGAAACAAATCTGTATTTGTGTATTTTTCTGTTTCAGAACAACCAAAGGAGAAGAGGGCGTTCCGTGAAAAAGAGGGTTTACTTAACCGACGGCGCGGTGCTATGCGCCGTCGTGTTCATCAAGTAAATGGACACAAATTTATGGCCACAATACTACGTCAACCAACGTTTTGCTCATTATGTCGTGATTTTATATGGTAAGAATGAAGCTGGTCATTATGTAAAAATATACTCAAATAAATGGATTTTTAGCTTACTCAGGTCGTGTTTATTTAAGTTTTAAAATTTTTAGCAATTGCGGCACTTTAATTTCCTGTCAGGTCCCGATTAGCTCAGTCAGTTATGCGTCTGATTATCAATCCAGGGGTCGTGAGTTTGAATCCCCGCTCGGCAACAGTCTCCGTGATGATTGGTATATGACATTGTGTCTCATTATCATTCGTCTCTCGCCGCGGATTCAAGTGGGGAAGTTATCAGTTACTTGCAGAGATGGGGTGTGATCGAGTTCTGGTTAACCTGAAATTTCAGGATCCCAGGAAACAGTGGTTAGGTTAAATGATTGTTTGTTAGCCCTCAATGGCATTAAAATTATGCTGAATATTCAATCAATCAATTAATCAACCTGTCAGGAAATATTTTTCACCAAAACTCAATACCTATATAAGCACTGTCATTAGCAAACTCACTACTTGTATAACCATAGTACCTTGGATAAATGTTTAAACTGACCAAATTAGATAATTAATGTCTAGAGTTATGATCCCTTAAACATTAAATATTGTGTAGTATGACCTTGTGTGCAGGTGGGGTAATATAATAAGAAATTAAACGTTTTGGGTTGTGTAGTTTCAAGGTATCATTTTCTTTGTCGGTCATATCCTGATTTAGTTTTTGTGAACAAAAGTTAAGATAAAAATGTTTTTTTAATATTTGAAATAGTATATATACATTAATTCCCCACATATATATCCCTGCTTCCACAGAGAGTAGAACAGAAATAACAGTTAGTCAATAAAAACCAAACACAAGCAAATAGGTGAAGATGTACCTTTAGTTACTTTAGTTTCCCTTAATTTCTCTCACTTTTCCCTAAATATCGTAGACATAGCTTTGCTCCTGCTTCAATCGAATGCATATTACATCAATATGTGTAGGACCTAAAATTAAAAATTGTTTGTTGCTTCTGGCTGACACACATTAATATTCCCACCAGTCAGATGCTCCCCCCTCCCCCCCTACACACAAATCCCACCAGTCAGATGCTCTTCCCCCCCCCCCCCCCCCCCCCCCCCCCAATAATATCTCACCAGTCAGATGCTCCCCCACCCCACACACAATAATATCCCACCAGTCAGATGCTCCCGCTCTCCCCCCCTCCCACAATAATATCCCACCAGTCAGATGCTCCCCCTCCCCCCCCCCCACAATAATATTCCACCAGTCAGATGCCCCCCTCCCCCCCACCCCCCACACAAGATATCCCACCAGTCAGATGTTTCCCCCCTCCGCCTCCCCCCCCCCCAACAATAATATCCCAACAGTCAAATGCTCCCCCTCCCCCCACACAATAATATCCCACCAGTCAGATGCTCCCCCCCCTCCCCCCTACACACAATAATATCCCACTAGTCAGATGCTTCCCCCCTCCCCCACACATACAATAATATCCCGCCGGTCAGATGCCCCCCTCCCCCCCATCCCCCCCACACACACAATAATATCCCATTAGTCAGATCCTCCCTCTCCCCCCACACACTCAATGATATCCCACCAGTCAGATGTTCCCCCCCTTCCCCCCCCCCCCACACAGTAATATCCTACCAGTCAGATGTTCCCCCTCCCCCTCCTCACACACACAATAATATCCCACCAGTCAGGTGCTCCCCCCCCCCCCCCCCCCACACACACAATGATATCCCACCAGTCAGATCCCCCCCCCCTTCCCCCCCCCCCCCCCACACACACACAATAATATCCCAACAGTCAGATGCTCCCCCCCCCTCCCCCCACACACACACAATGATATCCCACCAGTCAGATCCCCCCCCCCTTCCCCCCCATCCACCCACACAATAATATCCCACCACTCAGATGCCCCTCCCCCCCCCCCCCCCCCCCCACACACACACACAATAATATCCCACCAGTCAGATGCTCCCCCCCCCCTCCCCCAACACACTCACACAATATATATTGTTCATTCAAAATGTTCCTAGTCAGTTTTTGCCCTTTTTCTGCTGATTCATGGTCCGCATCCTATAGGGGCTGTCATAAATTCTCTGATTGCAAAAAATAGAATAAATAGCATTTACTTGCCTGCCTGTGTACCTTCCCCTAGATGGTATGGGTCAGAAGTGGCAAACAAACAATTTTTCAATGGTGACCAAGAACCATTGTCCCTCTGTGCATAACTGGCAACCTTTCTCACAACATTGCTGCATATCCAACAATTAGCAGTGTAAATGACAAGTTTGGTTTTATATTTCAGGGGTCTTGGAAAGCAAGGATATCAGTGTCAAGGTCAGTATTGTAGTGTAAATTGGACATGTTGCAGATATGTGCATAAGAAAATATAAACAAATCTTATTCTTGAATGCACTTCCTGTTATTAGTCGCAGGTTTTTGTCTCGCCTTTTCGAGTTCTTGTAAGTTATGTCATTTGACATCTTGTCCAATCTTGTCTTTTTAGCTCACCTGAGCCAAAGGCTCACAGGTGAGCTTTTGTGATCGCCTGGTGTCCGTCATCTGTCGTCTGTCGTCTGTCGTCCATCATCCGTCGTTAACTTTTAGCTTTTAACAACTTCTCCTCTGAAACCACTGGGCCAATTTTGATGTAATTTCACAGAAATATTCCTAGGGTGACCCTCTACCAAGTTTGTTCAAGCCGTCTTGATTTGTCAAAAAACATGGCGGCCAGAGGGTGGGGTTTGTTTACTATATAAGCTATAGTAAAAACTTAAAAAAAAATTTCTTATCAGAAACTTCTGGTTCAATTTTAAAATAATTTCACAGAAATGTTCTTTGGGTGACTCTCTACCAAGTTTGTTCAAGCCATCTTGATTCGTCAAAAAACATAGCAGCCAGGGGGTGGGGTTAGTTTTATGTCAAATTACTTCCCTTGTTTTATAGCATAAATGTCTGTATATAGCAATCATTATAAGAAGAGGTAATAAACTATTTAAATAAACTGTTTTTTGCTATTATTATACAATTTTATACCAGATATAAGCTTTAAAATATAATTCATCATAAAAAAATGATTGAAGATTGAAATATTATTCATATATCATGAACCATTTTAAAATAGGTGTTTTTTATGAATATAAAAGTCAAGAGTTTTTATGGTTCAGACAGGGATGGTTTACTGCTTCATAATAAAGCAATACCATATTTTTAGCTAGTTTCATCACAGCAAGAAGTCTGCTTGAGATTTTCAGTGTCAAAGTGTACTTGAAATCTTGGAGGAGTAGCTTAATTGTCTTTGAGGGAGTGTTCACTGTGACAAAGATACTTTCAAGTGATAGAATTTGGGAAGGCTTGTGTTTGAAAATCATAGGAATATTTATTGTGCTGGAACTGTGGATTGTTTCATGCACAATAGTTTAGTCTGATGCTTTAGTTTGAAACCGTTCTCAAACATAACAGGTTAGTTTTGTGCCGGAACTTAGTTCGAAGACTTACCAGCTATAGTAAAAACTTCAAAAGCCTTCTTGTCAGAATCTACTGACCTGATTTTGATGTAATTTCACTGACATTTACCGTGGGTGAACCTCTACCAAGTTTGAACTCTTCTACGCATCTGTTACATCTTCAAAACAAATCAAAATTCTAACTACTTGCCCGTCTCGTCTTTCTGGAATTTTGAATGTACATGTATTATATAATCTACTTATGTTGGGTGACTCAAGGTCAGTCAGGGGAGTGATATTGGGCCATCTTGGCCCTCTTTTATTTCTTTAAGTTATGTCATTTGACATTTTGTCTTTTATTTATTGTATGTTATGTCATTTGACCTCTTGTCCAATTTTTTCTTTTATTTCTTGTAAGTTATGTCATTTGACATCTTGTCTTTTATTTCTTGTAAGTTATGTCATTTGACATCTTGTCCAATCTTGTCTTTTATTTCTTGTAAGATATGTCATTTGACATTTTGTTTTTTATTTCTTGTAATTTATGTCATTTGACATCTTGTCCAATCTTGTCTTTTATTTCTTGTAAGATATATCATTTGACATTTTGTTTTTTATTTCTTGTAATTTATGTCATTTGACATCTTGTCCAATCTTGTCTTTGATTTCTTGTAAGATATGTCATTTGACATTTTGTTTTTCATTTCTTGTAATTTATGTCATTTGACATCTTGTCGAATTTTGTTTTTTAGTTCTTGCAAGACGTATATTATTAATACTTGTTCTGTTGCAGTATGTACGTGTGTTGTCCACAAGAGATGTCACCAGCATGTTGTCACAAAATGTCCTGGAATCAAAGATACATCAAACGAGGACCCAGGGGAGGTATGTTTCTGACTTTTGCATTCTTTGCAGAAAGTATTGTATCATTTATTGGGCATAAGTTATAAAACATTATAGAGTTGCACTTGTCTGTCCAGTTGGGCAGTTATAAATTAATTCCTAGATTTTCATTTCTGCCCGTACTTTTTTTTTTATCCGCCAGTGCTCCAAGAAAAAAAAAATTTGGGACTAGCCCAGGGCAAGTAGATTGAAAAAATCTACTTGCCCTGACTGAAAAATAACTTGCCCTGATCAACAGTTCACATGCCCAGATTTTTATTACCAATACACCTTGCGGTATAATATGAAATATGTAAACATAGACTTAAATGTATATATTTTATGTAGGGTAAGCTCCCCATAACATTATGCATGTCTAAATCACAAGTTTTAGAGTTTGAATAAGACTGGGAGAAGTGATAGAATTTCGGGAGAACTGACTATATCTCTATCAGTATGTTGTATTTAATCTTTGTTCTTTACTAGCATAAAAAAGATGCTAAATATTCAATCAATCAATTGTTCTTTATTGACAATCATTTCTGTTCTGTCGATTCAGTGGCAGTGTAGGAGCAGGAGTATATTTAAAACATTATTTTAAATATCTTTCTCTTGTTTTCTAATTATTGCTGTCACAACATACAATAATGGCAATGCCAAGCCTATAAAGCTATTCAATCTATCCAAGAGAACTTGGCAATATGATAAATGAATGCAATCTATGATAGCCTTCAAATATCTAGAAAGTGCAACTAGTCAACTATATTTCAAATATTTAAAAAACCCACATAATTCATCTTTATTGTTGTTTTCAATACTATATTTAAATCATGCCAAAAAAATATATGCCGAAACTACACAACCAAAAAGCAATGTTTATTACTATAATAATACCCCACCCACATTTTTCTTTACCGTAAACTCAATTTCAATATAAACTCTCACGTTTTCACAGAAGAAAATTTATATACATACAGTTCCAATTATTGTAAATCTACGAAATACTTATAAAATTACCAGAACCTAACGCTGACATTTTACATAACGCGATCGATCGCAAATTATCTGCAAAAACATTACCAGATTTTAGAAATCGTTACCATTTTGGCAAAGGGAGGTAATTTTATACTCTTCATAATGGAGAATTTGAGAAACACCCGCGAATAACGTCATCGTCTTTTTTTTAGTCTTTGCTCGGGTAGGTGGTAAGAAACGTGTTTACCTTGGGCGTAGATATCCGACCAATCAGAGCGGTTATTAAAAACAGATTACTTTATATTCAAAGCTATCCACCAATCACATTAGAGGAATTAAAATAGATAAATGAGTATGCATGAGAGGTTTACCAAAGTCGCATTAACGGGCATGTGGTATGATAAACACCGCAGGGGTCAATTGTTTATACTGATTAGTTACGGTCTTTAAACAACAGTTTGACCTGTGTCGTTTCAAATAGAGCTATTTGCAGACCTGTGTGTTGTGAAAACTAGCTTGTCCGATTTTTTTAAGACAAGCCCGACGGGCATGTAACTTTGAAAAAGGCACATGCCCGGATCCAGATTTGACAAGCCCCGGGCATCGGGCTATCCTATTCTTGGAGCACTGTCCGCCCCAATATATTTTATTGTCCCCCCTCCCTCCTCCTCCCCTCCCACCCACAAAAAAACAACAACAAAAAAAAATCAACAAATTTTGATTGATGAAATTAAAACAAAACAAATTAGTTTTTATGGAAATTTTTTCAACTCCGTTATGATTTTAATTTATAGTTATTGACATAAATAACAGTTTATCAGAAGCAGTTTTAAATTTCCTAAAGGAGGAGCTTAAGTTCATTGTTGTTGCTTCAATAGAGAACTTTTATTTTTACATAGAAGTTTCAGATTTGGTCCATCAAACATTTTTAAAAGAACTGATAATTGAAAATAAGGTGACTTTTGGCCCGAAGGGTCTCTTGTTGTTGTTATCAAAGTCTACAATAAAAATAATGATATACTTACTTTGGTTTGTAGACGGCTGGTACAAGGTTCAACATCAATGTTCCACATCGATTCTCTGTGCACAACTGCAAGCGGCCAACATTTTGTGACCACTGTGGATCTCTGCTCTACGGATTTTTCCGACAGGGATTGCAGTGTGAAGGTATAGTAAACGAAGGATTGTGTGATAATAAGGTGTAATTCATCCTGTTAACCCTTTACTTCATATAGATGCCTTTGGACATCTAATATAGAAGGCTTTTGAATTATTGGGTGAATTATGTTTATATTAACTGACAGAGTGGAAAACAGTGCAGGAAGAGTTCAGATTGCTCGTAACCTCTTCCTGCACTGTTTTCAAAAGCCTTCTGTGATTGGTGCAGGAAAACACGTATCTATGGAGTAAAGGGTTAACAGTGAAAGTATTATTACGGCTTTGTTCCTACGAAAACCCATTGAACTTGTTAATCTAGAACTCAAACTCAGAATTGCCGATTTTTAAATACTTTTTAATAGCAAAATATTTTAGTTAAAAAAGGTAATTTTGGGATATTTTCTTAAAATGCTTCATTGTAATTTATTATTTTTGTTGGAAAATGTTCATTTCTTGTAAAATTGTTTTCAATGCAAATTACAAAAATTTTAAACTTTTTTGAGCCTGGGTTTTCGACTCCTCATGTGGATGAATTTAGGTTCTGATCAGGAATTTTTACTTGTTTTGTATATGGATTATCAGTTATTTGTTAGAGGGAACTGAAACTTGTAATTTTAAGCCTGTTTTACTCTTTTAATTCAAAGATAATAATTATATAAATGTAAAAACAAATATATGAATTACTTGTGATTAGTTACATTCAGGTATTTGTTGACAAAACTTGGAAAAATCAATTATGGTTGTCCCTTTCTGATAAGGTCCTTCGACAACAAACAAGGAAGTGCAAGACTTACCAGGCAACAATATGTACTTTTTTTATCGATTTGCATACTTGCAATTCTTAGCGTAATGTTATTTGAATAATCACCCAAGTAGATGGAGACGTCAAAATACAAAACTGATTATTTAAGAAAAACATATTTTGATATTCGGTACTTTTTCTGTTTTAAATGATTGATTTCAAATGGATTTATTTTAACCTAGGAAAAAAATATATCTTTTCAAAAGTTTTTGTGCCATTATACAAAATTTAATTTTTAAAAAAAATCGCAGTCATTAAAATTTTCATGCTGGAATGAAATTGCAGGATTTCCCCTTATTTGTGCTTGATTCATTGTCATTTTACACGGATATGAGTGAAATATTTGTTGAGAATTTGATGGAAGTTTTTACTGTTCACCTGTTTCAGTGTGCAAAATGAATGTTCATAAAAGATGTCAGAAAAACGTTGCCAATAATTGCGGTATTAACACACGTGATATGGCACAGATACTGCAAGAAATGGGAATTACCACAGACAAACTCACTCAGAAAGGACGGAAAAAAGTAAGAATAATTGTCATTCTCTTCATTTGCTTTATACTAATTCAGTTTACCTTTATGACTGGTAATAATTATATAGCCGGACTTTATGCCAAAGGCATAGCCCTGCTTGTTTTGTCCTGATGAAACTTTGCAGTGTTGGTCACCACCAAAATAATCACGTGACAGGGACTACTTTTTATTCCATGAATTTCATCTCTTTCATGTATTTTATATATGCAAACAGAAGAAACAAATAATAAATATATTATGGACATTGCCTTATGTTGTTTTTAGCTCACCGGGACGAAGTCCAAGGAGAGCTATTGTCATGACCCCAGCGGCATTGTCAGCGGCGTCGTCTGTAGACACTTAGGTTAAACTTTTGTGTTTAAGTTTAAGATATCTATGCAACCACTCATTAGATGAGAATGAAACGTTGCATGTGTGTTCACCATCATCAATGGAACATACACAGACAAGAACCATAACTCTGGCTTGCATTTTGGCAAGTTATGGCCCTTTTTGGACTTAGACACCCAGGTTAAATTTTTGTGTTTAGTTGCGTTTAAGTTTAAAATATCTATGCATATGAATGAAACTTTGCATGTGTGTTCACCATCATCAATGGAACACACAGAGACAAGAACCATAACTCAGTATTGCATTTTGGCACAGATATGGCCCTTTTTCGACTTAATTTTCCAGATTAAAGTTTTTTATCAGGTAAGATATCTTTGCAACCACTCATTGGATATGTATGAAAATGAGACAAGAACCATAACTCGGGGTTGCATTTTGGGAATGTTATGGCTCTTTTGGACTTAATGTTTCGTCTGTAGACACCCAAGGTAAACTTTTGCGTTTAGTTGCGTTTAAGTTTTAGTGTTTGCCTCCAATCTCAATCTTTGCATGGGTGGTGAGTTTTATCCCATTGGCGAGCTTTGTTGTCTTCTGACAACTTTTGTTAAACAAAATGTTTTATAAAATAAACCAAATTCTACAATAATATGCAATCCACTTAGGAAGGTGTATGAATATTTATTAAAGTGCGGCTGTCAGTACTTTCACATACTTTGATTGTGAGAAGCTCTCGGGTCCGTTTCCTTGGTAGAGCCAGTACTGGGTGTGATTAATGTTTGAAACTTACTTATTTTACATCGATTGTGAAATCTTTGTCCCCTAAAAAACTGTTTACATAGTTATGGGCTTGGTTAAATAAGATAGTATTACTGTAATCTGACAATATCTTACTGTTTTTGCCTTCTTTTTTACTTTTGATTTATCATTTCAGCCTCCAATCAGTGAGAATGATAAACAAAAAACGTCAGGCAATGATTTAAGTAGACTGGTCCCAATGATTCCTGGTAAGTTTTCTATTATTCCCATCTCTGTATAGGGTAGCAGACGCCATCAATAGTAGAAGAGTAGCGATAGATTGCAATAGTGAGTGTCCCAATTCTATGCACAGATAATGAAGCTGCGATTTATAAATCGTCGACAATTCACCCAACTATCAATGTTTTCAAAGGCAATACAAAAATCCCTTATTTTTAAAAGATGACCTTTCCATAGCCGAGATGCTATAAAATCTGACAATGCCTTTAGCCTATCATGAATAAACATCAAGTTTATCTACTATGTAGTGAATATTTTAGTTTATTTCTGTTCAGCACAAAGAATGCTCATTTATTATTGAATTTATTAAACGATTGACAAAATATATGACGTTGGGCTCTTTACAAGCATAATAATTTTTGACAACAAATTGAATAAGTTTAACAATAAATGCACATGATTATAAGATTCTTTTTATTGCATAATTCTGGAAAATTGTCCATGTATGATTTATTTTTCTGGTCATTTCTATAAAAAAACGAGGTAAAAACTCTTTGTGTAATATTAATTTCCATCAGTTATCATATGATGTAATGTCCTAGAATAATGCATATTATTGGCAAATTTTGACTGATAAATGGGTCCTCCATTGCAGTGTGATCTAAGGCACTGTCTCAAGATCACTAACCTCTTATCGCTAAAGTCGAATATATTTATAAGCATAAGAGGGCTTCTGTTTTATAAAAATCTTATGGTGACACTACATGTCTTTACTTGCTACTGCGTGTTAATATAAGATGTATGTTTCCAGATGCAGATGATACATTTGGGGGTAACGGAACAAGTAACAGCTTGTCCGTCTGCTCCCGTGACGATCCCAGAGTCCGCAGTCCTTCACAGGAACGGAGCAGAAGAAAAGATAAATTTACCATACAAGATTATAATTTTATCAAAGTTTTAGGGAAAGGAAGCTTTGGCAAGGTAATCTTTGTAAAATGTTGCCAGTTGCCAGGTTGTTTTGGCAAGGTAATATTTGTAAAATACTGCCAGTTGCCAGGTTGTTTTGGCAAGTTAATCTTTGTAAAATATTGCCAGTTGCCAGGTTGTTTTGGCAAGTTAATCTTTGTAAAATGTTGCCAGGTTGTTTTCTGGGCTTGTGTTTTGTGGTAAATAAAAATCGCGTACATCACCTGTTTCAGGTCTTGTTCATAAACTGAAAAAGAGAACAGTTGTATTATTTCTTGACCCCCATCTGAGGATGTCAAATTAGCATTGTATAAAATATGCATAATTCAAGAGATTTAAATGAATATTGTCATTATATATTTAAATAATATTTCCAAAAGTTGAATATAACAATCAGTGGAATTTTATACAGTATAACATAAACACTTATTATCAATACAGTACTTTCATGTACATATTATATATAAAAAGTAATAAATTGCACAGGTGACTTTATTACATAAAGAAGGTAATTGTTGACAAAATGTCTGGAACTTTAACATAAGGGTAGAAATGGGATCGCAGGATGGAATTGAAACTTTGGCGTGGGAGAATGGGAACTTGGGTGTTGGAGTGAATGGGAATTTTGGCATGGGAGTGAATGGGAACTTGGGCATGGTAGGGAATTGGAACTTTGGCATGTAGAGAATGGGAACTTGGGCGTTGGAGAAAATGGGAAATTGGAAAAGGTTCGGAATGGGAATTCGGGTGTGATAAGGAACGGGAACATGAGCTGGGAGGAAATAGGAACTTTGGCATGGGAGGTTGTGTGAACTTGGGCATGAAGGGGAATGACAGTTAGGGTGTGGGAGCAGATGGGAATTTTAAGCATTGGAGGAAATGGGAATTTGGCTGTGGGAGGGAATGGGAACTTGGGTAATGACTTTTTCACATTCAATAAATTGGCTTAACCAGGATCTAGCTCACAACCTAACTCCAGGATATTAGGCAAAATACACATGTTTGCAAGGCATACCTCTAATAGGCACTATATCATGTCAACAATTATAATATCAAGACAATTGTTCAATTAAAGGTTTGAAATGATCAATCGGGAACTAAAACTGGGATCGAGATATCCAAATATTCGACACAGTCAATGTTGATAAAAAAAGGAAATTATTTACATACACAAAGAAGGAAGGGAAATTGGGAACAAACAAAAATATCAACGCTACTGGAATATCGTCTTAAGTGATATTGACATGGTTTGAACTGTATTTCCAGGCCCAATTGGTAATACATCAGAATATCAATCCAGCGGTCATTAGTTTGAATCCCCACCTGGCACCAGTCTCCGTGATGGTTGATATATGACATTGTGTCTCATTATCATTCATCTCTCATCGCTGATTCAAGTTAGAAAATTATCAGTTACTTGCAGAGATGAGGTGGGCTAGAGAATTGGTTAACTTTTCAGGATCCCAGGAAACAGCGGTTATGTTAACTGATCGTCTGTTAGCCGTCGATGGCATAAAAAATACGCTAAATATTCAATCAATCATTTAGTTAACTACACTGCGGTCCCGTTATAACGCGGTCCGATATAACGCGAATTCCGTTATAACGCGGTTTTTGCTTGGCTCCCAATTTTTCTGCGGGGGGAAAAGGTCGTAATACAAAACTTGAAAATATGCGCGAATGACCAAATGACAACCAAACAATAGATCGTCGCCATGTTTTGATTTGATAATCGCTCATCTTCTACTCACCAATTAGCCTTGATTATAACAAACTGTTATAACCATTACCTCATGGTGGTTTAAAGGATTGTTTAAGGGATTGATTCATGCCAGCATTGACAATTAACAGTTTGTAATAATCCCGAGTGCTTCAATAAATGCTGACATGCGCCAAACACGGAAGCCATATGCAAACTTTGTTATTATCGAGTGATCACATGATCAAGCAACAAAGCGGTTGACAGGTATTAATATATCGCGGGTATCTTATCGGATCGTAAACACAAACTTATTTTTATTATTTAATTGTTGTAAATACTTCAGATTTACATTTTTTATATTTTTATACTAACAGCGTTGAGTTTAAATTGAAGCGCGATTTTTTATATAGACACCGTTTTTTCTCCTTCCGGGTTAAACGGAAATGGCTGCCAATTTTAGTATAATCAAAACACGAAAACGTTTTTCTTTCTTTTCTTTTTTTGTATTAATTTCATACATATCTAAGTGTATCTGTTATAACTAAATACACGTTGTATCATATTACAATGCAAACAATACCATTCACAGTAGGACAGCACGATAGGTGTGAAAAACCGACATCGATTTTTTTCGAGGTAATTATCGCTATAACGCGGTCCACTTATAACGCGGTTTCGTTTTGTGGACCCCAAGATCCGCGTTATAACGGGACCCGAGTGTATTGACAAAATGATAAATTCTTATTGCTACAAAATTCTTAAATGATTTTTTATTGTAACAATATTATCAGATATACATTTATACAGTTATTAATAAGTCTGTCACTGTACAGGTAATGCTGGCGGAAAGGAAAGGCCATGAGGACGTATATGCAGTTAAAGTGTTAAAGAAAGATGTTATAATTCAAGATGACGATGTCGATTGTACAATGACAGAGAAAAGAATACTAGCTTTATCTGCTAAACATCCATTTTTAACAGCACTTCATTCCTGTTATCAAACAAAGGTATAATATTCAACACTTTTGTTTTACTTTGATCTAGAATTCTAAGATTTTAATTTAAATATTAGCTACATGTATATTGAAGTAACATTCAGAAAAAACAAGCTAAATACCTTTTTTATAGTGTTTATTGTGCAGTTATACTTATATTAAACAAGATTATATTACAGAATTAAATGTCTTGTTTAAATAGCTTCATCACAAAGTGAGGCTATGGGAAAGTCTTGATGTAAAAAGTCTTTTGAACACAAGCTTGTGACTCTTGAGCAAACAGTTTCAAAGAAGTTGAGCTTAACACAAAAACTTCACATTTTATAGGCCAAGTCAGTTATTTGTAGAGGTAAAGATCATCTAGAAAAAAAATTGAAATGTTTTTTGGTAATAATACCCATAACACCTATGGACCAAATTTGGTAACTCAAAGCTAAACTAAAGTCTCTGAGAGGCGTTAGGTTTTTGCAAAAAGCTCCGTTTCTCTGGAAAGGTTTGGCCTAAAATCACAAAATTATTTTCGTAGTTGTGTTATTTGCTTACCTGAGCAGAAGGCTCACAAGTGAGCTTTTGTGATTGCCCCATGTTTGTTGTCCGTTTGTCATTATCTTTTGCTTGAAACCACTTCTGAAACCGCTTGACAGATTTTCACCAAATTTGGTGTGAAGCATTCTTACATGGAGGTCTTTCATGTTTGTTCAAATCATAACCCTGGTAAAATTTTGCCCCACCCCAGGGGTTTATCAGATTTTTTAAGTAGGGTAAACTTATGTATATAATTATGATTAATAATATGAAATCATGTAAATTTTTGTGTATATAATCATATTAATTGTGTTCAATTATGTAAACTTAAGTCTGTAGTCATGTTAAATAATGTAAAATCATGTAAACTTGTAAATGTGTGTATATAATCATTTTAAGTATGTAAAATCATGTAAACTGAAGCATATAGTAATGTAAATTAATCAATGATAAATCATATTTACTTATGTAGATAAATGTTTGTAAGAATAATAAAGAGAATTAATAATAATAAAGATAACTTATATCCACCAACATAAATGACTTACTTTTGCCATGGTTTGATATTGGCAGGATCGGTTATTCTTTGTAATGGAGTATGTAAATGGAGGAGATCTAATGTTCCAAATTCAACGAGCACGCAAATTTGATGAGCCTCGTGCGAGGTTCTACGCTGCTGAAGTCACCCTAGCATTAATGTTTCTCCATAAACACGGTATTATATACAGGTTAGTATCTTAATTATTATTTCATTTTCTTTTATATAGCCCGGTCGGATTATCAATCCAGGGTTCGTGAGTTTGAATCCCCGCACGGCAGCAGTCTCCGTGATTATTGATATACAACATTGTGTCTCATTATCATTTGTCTCTCACCGCTGATTCAAGTGGGGAAGTTAGCAGTTACTTGCGGAGATGGGGTGTGCTAGAGTACTGGTTAACCTATCAGGATCCCAGGAAACAGTGGTTAGGTTAACTGATCATCTGTTAGCCCTCTTTGGCATAAAAATGACGCTTAAATATTCAATCAATGAATCAATCTTTTATTTTATATATGGTAGTGGTATAGTGGTAGAATGTCCTACTAACATGTAGAAGATTGTACTCAAAAACTGTATGTTAGGCTTATATTTGCACATGCAGGAGGTAATGTTTACATGTAGCAAGCTGTGCTCATATTTGGTAAGTTGTGTTCACATGCAGGAGGTAATGTTTACATGTAGCAAGCTGTGCTCATATTTGGTAAGTTGTGCTCACATACAGGAGGTAATGTTTACATGTAGCAAGCTGTGCTCATATTTGCACATGCAGGAAGTAATGTTTACATGTAGCAAACTGTGCTCATATTTGGTAAGTTGTGCTCACTTGCAGGAGGTAATGTTTACATGTAGCAAGCTGTGCTCATATTTGGTAAGTTGTGTTCACATGCAGGAGGTAATGTTTACATGTAGCAAGCTGTGCTCATATTTGGTAAGGTGTGCTCACATGCAGGAGGTAATGTTTACATGTAGCAAGCTGTGCTCATGTTTGCACATGCAGGAGGTAATATTTACATGTAGCAAGCTGTGCTCATATTTGCACATGCAGGAGGTAATGTTTACATGTAGCAAGCTGTGCTCATATTTGGTAAGTTGTGCTCACATGCAGAAGGTAATGTTTACATGTAGCAAGCTATGCTCATATTTGGTAAGTTGTGCTCACATGCAGGAGGTAATGTTTACATGAAGCAAGCTGTGCTCATATTTGTTAAGCTGTGCTCACATGCAGGAAGTAATGTTTACCTGTAGCAAGCTGTGCTCATATTTGGTAAGTTGTGTTCACATGCAGGAGTTAATGTTTACATGTAGCAAGCTGTGCTCATATTGGGTAAGTTGTGCTCACATGCAGGTGGTTATGTTTACATGTAGCAAGCTGTGCTCATATTTGCACATACAGGAGGTAATGTTTACATGTAGCAAGCTGTGCTCATATTTGGTAAGTTGTGCTCACATGCAGGAGATTGTGTTCACACCCAGTGCCGGGCCCAATTAGCTCAGTCGTTTTCACATCTGACTTTCAACCAGGGGTCGTGATTTCGAATCCCCAGCTCGGCCACAGGAAACAGCGGTTAGGTTAACTGATTGTCTGTTAGCCATCGATGGCATAAAAATGATGCTTAATATTCAATTAAAAATTTTAATTATGTGTACATTTTACTTGGTCATAACATTGAATTGTACTAAAGTAAGCATTGAAGTAAGTTTAATGCACCTGTATTAATATGTATGAATTTGTTTCTTTTCTTCAGAGATTTGAAGTTAGATAATATACTGCTAGACTGCGAAGGGCACTGTAAGATAGCAGACTTCGGAATGTGTAAGGAGGGCATGTACGAAGGCAAATTGACGCAGACATTCTGTGGAACTCCAGATTATATTGCACCGGAGGTAAGTAACGAGGGAGTATAATCATTAAAGGAGGGATGTTTGGCAACTGGGAAGTATGAAACAAGGGATTATTTGATTATTGGCAGGTAGGCAACAAGAAAACATTTGACAGTTAGAAAGTGTTTCATAGGAATATTTAACCGCTCAAAGGAAGGTAACTAGGGAATATTGAGAACTGGAAGTTAGGTTACAAGTGAATATTTATCTTTGATGTGTAGTTTAAATGTTTTCGTTCAAACTAGTACACTACATTTTTTGTTAAAAAAAAAATCATAAAAATTTCCAACATTTTTGCATTTTTCGTTATTAACCCATAATGGTTTTAATTCTGGAATGAAATATTATATAAGTGATAGCTAGAAATGGTCAACATTTTACCAGCTTACTTTGGTACCAAAATTATTAAATTTAGACAAAGGTTCAAACAGACATATTCTAAAGGTGTCACCTGAGATTTTATCCATGTATATTGGTTGGGTACTAGTCTGCTGATCTCTGTTATTAGATCACAGGTAATATATGTAATTTATTTTCAAGTTGTAGTTTTACGGTGCTAAGGGTATCTTTCAAAAAAATGTTCAGTCATATCGCGACAGTATATATTTTCAAACAAATACAATTAGAATGCATATATGTTAGTATTTTAGCATTTATATTATGGAGAGAAAAAAAGACGTCTTGGTAAAGTCAAACCTGTATAAGAGGTCACCTCTATTAAGCAGTCACTTGTCTTAAACGGTCATATTTATTATTTCCCATTTATATGCTTTCAGATTTAATAACCTGCATTAAACAACTGCCTGTCTTAAAGGCCACCTTTTCTCCTTCCCTTGATCTGTTGCTTAAGACAGGTTTGATTGTATTACGATATCTGACTTTAGGAAAACTACTGTCAAACCTGTCTTAAGCAGCCACTCAAGGAAAAGAGCAAATATGACCCCTTAAGGCAGGTGGCTGCTTAATAAAGGATGAT
The DNA here is from genome assembly GCA_029582155.1 of Panopea generosa. Taxonomy (NCBI): domain Eukaryota; kingdom Metazoa; phylum Mollusca; class Bivalvia; order Adapedonta; family Hiatellidae; genus Panopea; species Panopea generosa. The sequence continues at coordinate 65,739,488 of CM055897.1, forward strand.
TAAAACTATAATTATAAAATATTGATGTTTAAGGTAAGTGGTTGCTTAATAGAGATGACCCTTAAGACAGGTTTGACTGTATGTTACTGGAGAATATTACGACGGTGAATGTTTAGAAAGCATAAGTTACGAAAAGTGTCAGGTGAACATCAATGCTGTTTAACCAACTCTTGTTTTTTTTATTTGTTAGATTCTACAGGAGCTGGAATACGATGCGTCGGTAGACTGGTGGGCGTTGGGTGTGCTCATGTATGAAATGATGGCAGGGCAGCCACCGTTTGAGGCAGAGAATGAAGATGACTTATTTGAATCAATATTGCATGATGATGTACTATATCCAGTATGGCTTAGTAAAGAAGCAGTTTCAAGTTTAAAAGGGGTAAATTGTTTTTGTTAAATCTTCACCATTTCGATTTACCATAATTTTTTGTGGAAAAAAAAACAACAACAGGATATATTTTATGTGTAAAGGTCCTATACTTGTTTTAGTTGGCAATTTCCTTTTTTACTTCTGATAAAAAAGATGTCTGAAAGAATTCATGATAAAAGCAATCAAAGGTTAAAGTGTTAAAAAAAAAAAAAGTAGATTACATGTTATTATGGTGTATTTAAAAGATAGCTGACCAGATATTTGAATGTCCAAATATGGTATAAAGAGGTTACATAGAGTTATAAGTTATGTAGAAATATATATAGAAATAATATAAAAGTTGATTGAACTAGTCGAAAGTAATACTGTGAAATCATCCATTTTCCTTGTGATTAATTTTCATTGTTTTTGGTTCAAGGACTAATTTTAGAAAAAAAGTGTGATATTTTTTTGCTCATTTGAATTTGAGTATTTCTATAATACAACACATTCTAATTACTGACCTGTACCAGTAGTAAGATGCAGGTAATTGTGGGGAAACGTGTCAATTAGTCAGCACTCTGGTGTTAATAGTAAATTGCCTAATATGCTAACTTCCAATTAGATATTAGAAATCTGTATCATATTTATTCACACGCATTTTATTATATATTTTTGTTTTAATAGCTACTTGAAAGAATGGTGGAGAAAAAACATCACCCTAGTGTAAAATGTTTTATCTTCTATTGTAATTGACATATTCTTCTAGGAAATGATCTATATTTAGCGCTTTCCACAGTGATGAAAAAGAAATGCAAATGAGTTAATACATGACCTTTGACACGCATATTTTATGTATGAAACATATGGAATATTAATACAGTTACTGTATTTAAATTATCAGTGCACTTAATTAAAGATTTAAAATCTAAATTTAATTTACAATAGATCTTATATCAAAATCTGCACACTAAATAAAAATATTGGATAACATATAGATTTGCGAAAGTAGGTTAACGTTTTAGGTACAGATAAATGCTGTGCAATATGGATGTAACACAATTTTACCCACAACCATTAGCTTGATTTCAATTTCGTTATCAAGGCCCCCCATGAAATCAACAAATATTTAGTCCCCCAAGAAAATTAATGATTTCACAGTTTTTCAAGTAAGATTGATAATTGTGTATACGCTGTATAAACAAGCACTGCTTTAAACGATTTTAACATCGAATGTAGATTTTTTTTCGTAAAACTTTTACAAATCACACTGTCAGATTCTTTATGGGTACTACAAGTTTAAAGTGAATTTTGACAAAGTGCATTGCTATGTAACACATCAAAGTCATCGTTTGAGTGAAGATCAAACAAGCACACACACCTGCTGGCCAATGCATTATCTGTAGAATATATATGTATGTATACATATTCCAAACAGACTATGTTTGCATTGGTGCTGTTTTTATAGATACATCACCTATATCTTTCTGTTCGATAAATGATAGAAAGTTTATCAAATCACAAAGAGGAAGGTCCCATTCAAAGATAATGGTTGATTTTGTTTGTGTATTTTATTTTATTTATGAGAAATTCGTTAATACACATGTCGGCATTTTCCGTTTATTTGCCATTGTTTTAAACATTACCGTATACTGACCAGTGAGTAATTTTATTGAGGGGCAAGATTTTGTAGAATTTTACACTACAGAGATAAAATACAATACACGTTATTGAATAGAATATCCATGATGTTTGATACAAAGATAAAATACAATATAAGTTATTGAACAGAGTATCCATAATGTATGATGTTTGATACAAAGATAGAATACAATATAAGTTATTGAACAGAATATCCATAATGTATGATGTTTGATACAGAGATAAAATACAATATAAGTTATTGAACAGAATATCCATAATGTATGATGTTTGATACAGAGATAAAATACAATATAAGTTATTGAACAGAATATCCATAATGTATGATGTTTGATACAGAGATAAAATACAATATAAGTAATTGTACATAATATCCATAATGTATGATGTTTGATACCGAGATAAAATACAATATAAGTTATTGAACAGAATATCCATAATGTATGATGTTTGATACCGAGATAAAATACAATATAAGTTATTGAACAGAATATCCATAATGTATGATGTTTGATACAGAGATAAAATACAATATAAATTATTGAACAGAATATCCATAATGTATGATGTTTGATACAGAGATAAAATACAATATAAGTTATTGAACAGAATATCCATAATGTATGATGTTTGATACAGAGATAAAATACAATATAAGTTATTGAACAGAATATCCATAATGTATGATGTTTGATACAGAGATAAAATACAATATAAGTTATTGAACAGAATATCCATAATGTATGATGTTTGATACAGAGATAAAATACAATATAAGTTAGAGATAAAATACAATATAAGTTATTGAACAGAATATCCATAATGTATGATGTTTGATACAGAGATAAAATACAATATAAGTAATTGTACATAATATCCATAATGTATGATACCGAGATAAAATACAATGTAAGTTATTGAACAGAATATCCATAATGTATGATGTTTGATACAGAGATAAAATACAATATAAGTTATTGAACAGAATATCCATAATGTATGATGTTTGATACAGAGATAAAATACAGTATAAGTTAGAGATAAAATACAATATAAGTTATTGAACAGAATATTCATAATGTATGATGTTTGATACCGAGATAAAATACAATATAAATTATTGAACAGATATGATGTTTGATACAGAGATAAAATACAATATAAGTTATTGAACAGAGTATCCATAATATATGATGTTTGATACAGAGATAAAATACAATATAAGTTATTGAACAGAATATCTATAATGTATGATGTTTGATACAGAGATAAAATACAATATGAGTTATTGAACAGAATATCTATAATGTATGATGTTTGATACAGAGATAAAATACAATATAAGTTAGAGATAAAATACAATATAAGTTATTGAACAGAATATCCATAATGTATGATGTTTGATACAGAGATAAAATACAGTATAAGTTATTGTACAGAATATCCATAATGTATGATGTTTGATATGACTTGTGATGTTTTACAGCTGATACCGAAAAAATCTTGGCGATATAGGTAAGGTCTCTTTAATAAAAAACTATTTACATAAATACATGTTTTTGAATTTCTAGTTTATGACAAAAAATCCGGCAAAACGCCTGGGCTGTGTGAAGACCCATGGAGCAGAGAAGGCCATACTGGTGCACCCTTTCTTCCATGAAAAGATAAACTGGGAGCTTCTAGAACAAAAGGCCGTTAAACCTCCATTTAAACCTAAAATTGTAAGTAACATTTTTGAGTAATGATCTGGGTCCAGATTTATAAAACCTTGTTCCTTGCTCAACTCAAGATTTCATGCTCAACTCAAAAATGAATTGACTTATTACAATGAAATAATATGGAATGTTTTTAATTCTTTACCTCAAATATACAGTAACACTTTAAAATTCATGGCACGCTTCAAATTTTTGTTTATATATGAATCCTGGAAATTGGGATCGAGTATGAGTTTGAGTTGAGAATGGAAAAAAAGATTTTAACGTCTGGGCTGCCTGCAATTATAGGTTTCCTTCCATCACTCAAACTCGATACAGTATATATATAACCAGTTATGTCAGTGGTGTTGTTTTTTTTTTCGGCCATTTTTTCAGCCATTTTTGGGTCATATTCCCAATGACAAATAGATTGTTTTTTTCCCAATTGAGTGGTAAAAATTCCCAAATGAAAGCTTCAATAATTGTAAATTGAAACTTGCCATATTTCCTCGATAAAATAAACAAAGTTTTCCCCATTCTGAATTGAGTATGACATTGATTCTTTAATTAAATGGCCAGAGAAGCAAGTGTACACATTTTTATGAAGTTGAGCAAATATATTTAATGCAAAAAAGTTTTTCCAATGTTAATGAAAAATGCCACTAAAATTCCAAATTCCAAGGGTATGGGTCATCTCCCCAAAATGGTGAAAAAAAACTACTGCATGTGTTGCAAATGATGTTGTAACTTCAATAAAATGAAAAAACAAAGAGTCTAGACACCATATACACTGTTAGTCCGATGATTTATAAAACTGTTATAGACTTGTATTTAATGATGGAAGCTTTTATTACGGCCTACTGCAACACAACCTGTTTAGGTGCATTTAATTTCCGATCAAGCTTGTATCACAGCCAAACCAGTCTTAAGCAGCCAGCCAAGGGAAGGAGCAATAGTGGCCTTTTATGACAGGTTGTTGCTTAATACAGGTTAATTTACTCTGATATCATAGAAATGGGAAATAGCAAATATGACTATTTAAGACAAGTGGCTGCTCAATAAGTTCGAATCTTTGCCCGGCAACAGTCTCCGTGATGATTGATATACGAAATTTTGTCTCATTGTCATTTGTCTCTCACCATAGATTCAAGTGGGAAAGTTAATAATTACTTGCAGAGATGGGGTATGTTCGAGTACTGGTTAACCTTTCAGGATCCCTGGAAACCGTGGTTTGGTTAATTGATCGTCTGTTAGTCCTCAATGGCATATAAATGATGCTAAATATTTAATCAATCAATCAATCAGTCTGCTCTAATGAATTGTTGTATGCAACTTGGTACCTAAAATCAAAATTGTGAATTGCATGGTCTCCACCTGCCTGGGGCCATTGGGGCGGGGCCAAAAATGTCAAATTCAAGGTAAACTTTGAAAATCTTCTTCTCAATATAGGAAGCACTGGAAAACAAATAGTGAACATGATTATGGACGTATATGGGTCCTTTATAAAAATTGTGAATTGCATGTCGCTGGCCCTGGTGGTGGGGCCTCGGTGGGGTCTTCTTTTCAAATCTATATAAGAGAAATTGGCAAAAAACGTTATTTCTTATGACTGAATAGACTTCTTTGAATGTTTTTTGGGTAATCAGCTGACTATTAAGACCCAAGGGCATTTTGTTACTGACCAAACTATTTTTTGAGTAGTAAACTATTACTAATAGTAGACTATTGAGAAAGAGAGATATTGAGCTTGTGCATACAGTTTAAAGAATTTCAGATTGTTGCATTGTGAATTCTACTGTCATTATCTAATGTATCTAAGCCAGCATTATCAACCTTGACATTTTTTGAATTAATACGTATACCTGAACATGTAAATAAAAAATGCAACTTCTTTCTCTCACCAGATGTAATTCTTTTTCAGAAATCAAAGACAGATGCCAACAACTTTGACAAAGATTTCACAACTGAGGAACCAGTACTCACACCGATTGATCCCGCAGTCATAAAGGCGATCAACCAGGAAGAGTTCCGCGGTTTTTCATTCGTTAATCTGGATTACGGGAAGCTTGACCAAGCCTCCGGAATTTCTTATCAATGATGAAGGCCATATTTTATCATGTTTATAAATTTTATCATGTTTATAAATTATATACAATCTGCAAAAAAATACAATTACAGCTTCAATTTTCATTCTTTACTTAGTGATTCATCTACGTATTGTGTCGTGTTTTTTTTTTCTTTTTTTTTCTTTTATTTTTTTTTTTTTTTTTTTTTTTGGTAAATGTTTATGGTTGCCATGGAGATATGGAATAAAATCCCAGCGTTTACATTTTTCGACTGTTGCATAAGTCATTACAGAATTCCAGTTAGGATTTCAGTCTCATCTGAAGATTGATACGATTTGTGTTTAGTCACAGTCTTTCAATATGTTTTTGATTCATATACAATTGTGTCTGGATCATAATGACCTCGTGGATGTGAAATGTGGGGTGTGCAGTTTATGAGACAGAGATGCATCAATGCTTTTGACGTTACAGGATTAGGATTATGTAACGGATCGTTGATGTGGATTTCTAATTAACGTGTACGTGTTTGTATTGTACTTGTGTGAGCTTGCGTGGACAACATTTCATTGTGTTAATGACTTCTAGTGATTATTACATTCATTTTTTGTTATTGACATTGTTCTAAGAAGAAAAATGGAGAAAGTTGTACATTTCCTACGTGTATAGATGATCCTGGTGCATACATAACTTTCAACTTGTTGGCAATTTATTACGTTAAATTGTTTGATATATGTTATATTTTTATTTTGTTTGCTCCTTTTGTCTGGTCATTTTAAGTTCTAGTGCAATTTTAGAACTACCTGTAGTATCATACGTGTACATGTTAGCATATAAATGATAATGTAATACATGTGGCTAGAATAAATGTACCAGAGAGTATGAAAGGGTTAATTGGTAAACTGAACGGAGTACAATCCCTCTGAGCTATCACCATAGCCAGGTTTTTGTCGTCCTATTTTTTTTTTTTTTTTTTTTTATATAATAGATAGCCCTTTAAGAATGAAACTTGTTCATAGTGTTATCTTTTCAGATTAATTAATATTTTTTCCAGAACCTGTTGTTCTGAACAACTTCACAAGATTTTAAAAGTATTAAAGTAAACTTAACTGTTTTATGCAACTGTTATTGCATTATAAAGGTAGAAAGTAAGAAAATGTCCGGTATGATACCTGTTTTCATTGCGAAGCAGAACTCAAAATTAGAATCAAGGAACTGTAGTTTAGTGTTTGGGTCTGAATTATCACCATGCCTGTTCTAGATACAACGTAAAGTAAAATATTACATACGAAAATTTTATTCCATGTGCAAGTAAGATCGGTTGATCTTGGTTCTCGTACTGATGAATGACTTGATTGCGAATAGAGAGTTGTATAAGAAAATAAAAATATTGATTTGTTTTGGTTGTATATGAAAGTTTTGAATAATTTGACTGCGATACTGAAAAATGAAAGATGTTTTTGTATTTCATGTCGAAAATTTTCAAAATCTTATTTTTAATGTATAATTGAGTATTTCTTCTACATCGTAATTTTAGTTTTCCTTTTTTTTTCAAAAACAGTTATAACAATGTACCAAAGTATATACTCATTTCATCCACAAATGACCAGGTTTCTGGGTCCCTGTTCACTGGTTCCTGATGAGATTGTAGATACCGAGGTCAGTAGTTGGCTGTTTCCCATTTTGAAAAACTGGATCCAGATGAGATTATTGATTATCTGTTAGATCTAGGTGAATAGTTGATTTGCTGGTTTCCTGTGTGCTGGATACAGATGGAAAGTTTGCTAGATCTAAGTGAATGGCTTATTTGCTGGTTTCCAGTTTACATGGTCAAGATGAAATTGTCTGCTAGATCAAGGTTAGTGGTTAATTTACTGGTTTTCTGTTTGCTGGAGACAGATGAGATTGTTTAAAAGTGTTACATGTTTTAGCCAGATCTGGGTAACATTGTTACTTGCTTGGTTTGTACACACTGGGTTCTGGAGAAATTATTTGTTGTGCTGAGTGAAAGTGGATATTATATGTAAACAGTCTTGGTAGCCAATATACAGTATTCTATTAACAACCAAATATATTATTACCTCAGAGTTGTGTTGAGGTTATTGCCAAGTATTGTATTGTGAGGTAGCTTGATAATAGCTGTATAGGGGATATTCACCTTTCACATTGACTGTATCAGAGAAGGGATGTTACAAATGAAGTTAAAAGTGCTCCATTCTTGAATTCTAAATGTTAAAGGTAGTGTGTTTGTTTATTTATGTTCATGTTTTTGCTGTATTGGAATTGTACGTAACTTCGGTTTATGAATTTACTCTAATCTTTAAAACAAAAATGTACAAAATTGTTATTTTGTGACTAGGGTTTCTGTTATAATCTCGTTAAAAGAAGAAATCTGCAATATAGCTTTAGCAGATTAAAAAAACAGAAGATTTATGAGTTATGTGCTTATATTCAAATTTTGGACATTTTGACCTGACGCTGGCAGTCAATCAAATGAGTCAATAATCCTGTCAGTGATTGATATTAGATTAGCATAGCCATTGTCCTTGGACAAGCTGATAAGTCTTAGTAAACACTGCATTATATTTATTTGGACAGCCGCCGTCGTGTGACCAGTAGGCGGAACAGTAGTCATTCTCGCATAACGTCAATTGCAAATATGTGATAATTCCAAAAAAATGGCATTCAATTTTGAAACTTTTGTTAAGTCCTGTTCTTTTTCTAGATGATACAAACTTTATACCCAATGAAATGCATCTGATCTAGTGATCACTACTATCACTATAATTTTCTTGCTGCCATAAGGAACAACTTAATTGATATTATTTTCACATGACCTTGAGCATAGATGGCTACTCTATAATACACTTTCTGATCTGCCTTTATACTTGATTGCCATTCATGTGATCTCTGCCTGTTGGTTTTATTTTACCTTTGTGGCTTGATTCATTGCCTATGGTTTTGATTCTTAGCCTTTGTGTTTTATTTTACCTTTGTTGTTTTTCCTTTGTATTTGGATTTGCCTTTCTGTGAAAATTTGCCTTTGAGGATTCATTCATCTCCTTTGTTTAATTCTTGGCCTTTGGGTTAGATACTCATCTTTGATTTTGAATAATTATCTTTGGTTTGATTCATTGCCTGGATTGATTCATTGACTTTGGATTTAATTCATTGCCTGGGTTGATTCATTGCCTTTGGATTTGATTTATTGCCTGGATTGATTCATTTCGTTTGGATTTGATTCATTGCTAAGGTTGATTCATTGCCTTTTGATTTGATTCATTGCCAGGATGATTCGTTGTCTTTGGATTTGATTTATTGCTAAAAATTGCCATTATTATTTCTTTACCTGCATACATTTAGTATAACACAGTGTCCACCTAGGGCCAACAAATGTTACTCAGAATGGTTGATTGGTCAGTAAATAGATTCTTTAACGGAAGTTTAGTCAATAATGTCTTTCATCATTTTTTAAACAGCAGAATTTTGTAAAGTAGTTAAAACATTTATATAAAAGCTTGTTTTTTTGTTTCTGTATGAAAACAGGGATATGCAGATGCAGCTAGGTAGCACTGGTATTGTAATCTTTTAAAACAAAATTTGTTAACTAATTTTTATCAGGATTAATTTTCATTAAGTTTGCTCCAAAACATACTCTCAGAATTGAGCTATATACTTTATGTAATAAAACAGATAGGATAATTAATACAGTAACAATTTTTGAGCTCAAGTACCGTAGTTAATGTCCATTAGAATTAATATTAAAGGGACTATATCAGGAAAAAAGGCTATAAATGTCTTAAAAAAATAATTTTGAAAATGGATAAAAAAACATCTCATAATCATTAATAAATAAAATTTGAATGGTTTGGTATGCCAAATCCACCAAAATGTGACAAAATCTATATTCAAATTGGAGCAATAAACTCGAAACAAAGTCCCCATTCTAAAAATAGACAGCACTTAAATACTATTTGGCATCATTCGGACTCTTTTATGAGATGAAACAATTTTTACTATATGTAAGCCTGTTTCAACAGTGGATCCTATCTTTAAAACATTGCCGTACGCCTCCATCCCACCTTTAACCTTGTATATTTCATTAAAATTCACTATATTTCTACTGGAAAACATGTGTGCCTGTTCAGATTTCGTTGTGAGTGAAATCCTGGATCTGCTCTTGTGCATAATGGATCAAAATGAAATCACGTCACTTATTTAATATGTCACAAAATATGTTTTTCAGTGAGAAATTGATTTTAGTGAAACATAGACATGTAGTCCAAGTAAGGAAATCCGTCTTTAATATATTATTTTTGCATGTTTAATTACATATATTTTTAGCAATATGGTGTCAGCAAGTATAAATATAGGCATGGTATATTTGAAAAATACGTTTTTAGCCAATTTTAAAAGTTTGAAAAATCCTGATAAATTCCCTTTAAATCTTATTTAATGGTGATTTTATTTCATTGTCAATACTTTACACGAAATAAATTGTGACAATTAATAGATTTTGCAGTGTCTTTTCAAAACATAACCCCGCCAACACTTCTGTAGGCTTTGGTTTGTTAAGAAAATATAATTTGGATATAACAGTTACAGTGTGTATTGAGTGACAATTGAATTTGTAAAAATGGTTTCTTAGCATAATAATGTATTGCAGTGACATCGTTATCTGCAACTTTACAGATCTTTTGATAAAGATCTGATATAGCAAGGGAATGTCCGTTCTGTGTAGTCATATTGTGTCTTGTTTTATTTGTCCAATGTAAACACTGTAATAAAAACTTGTCATTTATATGGTGGTGAAATGGAGAGTAAGTGTATCTGCTCTCTATATATATGTTTATGTTATCACACAACAATTTCATAAGCTCAATTCGGACTGATGTTTCACAGGGCTTGAAATTTCTTATAAAAGCTACTCATCCTCCGTTTCCTACATCTTTTTTTTTAATGCTAAAAATTGAAGAAAATTTAATTACAGTTTATTAAATATTACTCGTCTTGACCAATTTTCACTCGACATGGCGAGCGGACGCGTGGAATTTTCTAGCCCTGGTTTCACCAAAATTAAAGAGACATTTAAAGGGAAATTAAATTTACTCTGTCAATATCAGTGGTTGCATTTGTGAACATGTAAATATTTTTTTTTTCTGATATACCGATAAAGCAGAAAAATTAACAACATTTGCTACACTTTTTGCCATATATATGACAGCAAATATGCTAAATATGGTATTTTGACCATTTACAAGGGTTATGCCCCTTTTTCTTCAATCACATTGATTTAAACTGTTAGCATGTATAGATAATTGTACTTTTTGTCATAGATGACCACAAATGTTTGAAGTAAGATACCTTTTAACCATTTACCAGAGTTATGCCCCTTTATGAAAAAAATTAAAATAAATTGAGTGTCTGCGTGCATACTGGTATGTTACATCTTGTAGATATGATACTATTTTCAGTGGAAAAAAAGGTTTTGAAACGAAAATTAATGAAAGTTGCCAAGTGTCTCTTTAAAGATTAACATTTAGCTATACTTGTGTGAATTTATTATTTTGTGTACCTTGAATATAGTAACTCCAATATATGTATATTATATAGTATTATTCAGTGATGCAGCAATATCTGTACTACACATTTTGACTCTACGCATATCCTATTTAATTAGCAAAAAGTATCTAGTAGTAGAGTTGTCATTCCTGTTGGTTTACATGTGGATAGATCAATATAAACAACTCCCTGATGAACCATATCGGTTTGCCACTGTATCGTGTGAATCCAGGATCATCGCATTGATGAGAGAGGATAACATATGTCCTTTGTGCTTTGTGCTGAATTGTGAAAATGGTGCTGAGAATCTGTATGTTTTAAATACTGGTGCAATTTCATTTACTAATTTGTGTTCTTATTATGTTTTTGACTTTTTTTCTTTTCTAAAATTATATGTTATTTTAAAACAAACACTTTTCTACTTTTCATTTTTACAAATGCTGGTCATTATGTGTACCACCCTGGTATCCAACATTGTGTGTAAGCATAATGTGTACCACCCTGGTATCCAACATTGTGTTAACATAATGTGTACCACCCTGGTATCCAACATTGTGTTAACATAATGTGTACCACCCTGGTATCCAACATTGTGTGTAAGCATAATGTGTACCACCCTGGTATCCAACATTGTGTTAACATAATGTGTACCACCCTGGTATCCAACATTGTGTGTAAGCATAATGTGTACCACCCTGGTATCCAATATTGTGTTCACATAATGTGTACCACCCTGGTATCCAACATTGTGTTAACATAATATGTACCACCCTGGTATCCAACATTTTGTTAACATAATGTGTAGCACCCTGGTATCCAATATTGTGTTAACATAATGTGTACCACCCTGGTATCCAACATTGTGTTAACATAATGTGAACCACCCTGGTATCCAACATTGTGTTAACATAATGTGTACCACCCTGGTATCCAACATTGTGTTAACATAATGTGTACCACCCTGGTATCCAACATTGTGTTAACATAATGTGTACCACCCTGGTATCCAACATTGTGTTAACATAATGTGTACCACCCTGGTATCCAACATTGTGTGTAAGCATAATATGTACCACCCTGGTATCCAATGTTGTGTCTTAGCATATGTGTACCACCCTGGCACTCAATATTGTGTGTAAGCATAATGTGTACCACCCTGGTATCCAATATTGTGTGTAAGCATAATGTGTACCACCCTGGTATCCAATATTGTGTGTTAGCATAATGTGTACCACCCTGGTATCTAATTCTGTGTGTTAGCATAATGTGTACCACCCTGGTATCTTATATTGTGTGTAAGCATAATGTGTACCACCCTGGTATCCAATATTGTGTTAACATAATGTGTACCACCCTGGTATCCAATGTTATGTCTTAGCATATGTGTACCACCCTGGTACTCAATATTGTGTGTAAGCATAATGTGTACCAACCTGGATCTAACATTGTTAGTTAGCATAATGTTTACCACCCTGGTACCCAATATTTTGTGTTAGCATAATGTGTACCACCCTGGTATCCAACATTGTATGTTAGCATAATGTGTACCACCCTGGTATCCAACATTGTATGTTAGCATAATGTGTACCACCTTGGTATCCCACATTGTATGTTAGCATAATGTATACCATCCTGGAATCCAACATTGTATGTTAGCATAATGTGTACCACCCTGGTATCCAACATTTTTTGTTAGCACTATGTGTACCAACCTGGTATCCAATATTGTGTATAAACATAATGTGTACCACCCTGGTATCCAACATTGTATGTTAGCATAATGTGTACCACCCTGGTATCCAACATTGTATGTTAGCATAATGAGCACCACCCTGGTATCCAACATTGTATGTTAGCATAATGTATACCACCCTGGTTTCCAATATTGTGTGTAAACATAATGTATACCATCCTGGTATCCAACATTGTATGTTGCATAATGTGTACCACCTTGGTATCCCACATTGTATGTTAGCATAATTTGTACCATCCTGGTATCCAACATTGTATGTTAGCATAATGTGTACCACCTTGGTATCCCACATTGTATGTTAGCATAATGTATACCATTCTGGTATCCAACATTGTATGTTAGCATAATGTGTACCACCTTGGTATCCCACATTGTATGTTAGCATAACGTGTAATACCTTGGTATCCAGCACTGTATGTTAGCATAGTTTATACCAACCTGGTATCCAACATTGTATGTTAGCATAATGTGTACCACCCTGGTATCTGATGTTGTGTGTTAGCATGATGTGTACCACCCTGGTATCCAACATTGTATGTTAGCCTAATGTGTAATACCCTGGTATCCAACATTGTATGTTAACATAATGTGTACCACCTTGGTATCCAATAGTGTGTGTAAACATAATGTGTACAGCCCTGGTATCCATAATTGTGTGTTAGCATAATGTGTACAAACCTAGTATCCAATATTGAGGGTAAACATATTGTGTACCACCCTGGTATCCATTATTGTGTGTTAGCATATGTGTACCACACTGGTATCCATTATTGTGTTTAAATTTAACAAGTGTATATATTTAGCCTGATAATTTACAGTTAACAAAATAACTTGCAGTGTAAACCCACATAGAAAGGAGTGACCTCCAACCCAATTCAATTCAAGTTAGATTATTATAATTTTCCTAATCTTATTCAATTGTTTGTTTGCAGAATTAAGTTACTGAGTAGCGAAGAGTACATAAATACATTTCACTCACTCATTTACATAAAGCAGGGTTATGGTTCAAGCAACTATTTATTATGTTAATATATATTTGACAAGTTTAAATTACGTGTAAATGGTCAATAAGTGCATAATATGATATATATTTATGTCTTTATAATGTGTTAAGTTTGTATGCATTCTGTATGCATATGTGTAATAAGAAATGAAAAAAAGTTTTATGTATGCGTGTGTATTTACATGTTAGGTATATGTGAAAGCTGAATATTTAATTGAAGGGTAAATGAGATGTTGTTTCTTTTTGAGAATATATTCATTTGATTGTATCTACACACGCCATTTAGGCTGTAAGTATATCTGTATTGATAATCTGTATGTTTTATTGTTAAGAAAGATGTGTATTGTTTGAAATCGCAGAATTTTAAAAATAGTACTAGAGATCAGGTGGAGGTTATGTAATATTAACACCTGGAGGAAGAAATGAAGAAGTTGTTATTATTTTTTTTTTTTTTTTTGATGTCCTGTACACGTTAAAGTGTTTCGTCGCCGACTTTTGGACGATGAGTTTTAGATGTGTTATTACATTCTCTTTTGTTGTTTTGTTTAATAATTACAAAAAATAAATGACATGTCATGATTCAGTGTTTGCAAGCTGTTGCATAAGACAGTAAGTATGGACAGTATTGAAATTATCGAGTTTAAATTTGAGGGTTCAGCGCAACACTGTTTTATCTATATATAAACAAATAAAGAAATAGAGCAGTGTTGTGTTGAACCATTGAATTTCGTTAACTTGTTATTTTCAAAAAGTAAGTTATTTTGTTTATTGTTTCAGAGCTATGAAATTGTGAATGCAAGGTAACATTTTAAACAGATATACACAGAATCTATTGTAATTTTTTTTTATCTCAAAATGTACAAAAAACGGACAACAGTAATGTCAGCATTAAAGATCCGTGTGTCGCTTATTTTCTTGCTAACTTTCTTCTGTATGTTAGGTCAGTATTGAGACAACCAAGTAAGTCCTTTGATTCAAATTTTGTATTGAGTCTACTTTCTTGACAATTCAAAAGGTTACGGTTAAAGTGATATGTTTGTTCTATTCTCTCAAGTTCAGCAAGACCGTTTTTCGATATTGTTAAGCTTAATAATATTTTTTACTCGTACAAACTTAATGATTTCCTTTACTGTTGGCCTAGATCATGTTTTTTGACCTCAACCTATTTATGCCCGCCCGTTTGAAGAATGGTTAAATGGCATTTAGTGTTACCCCTGTCCGTCCGTTCTTCTGTCTGTCTGTGCATGTGTCCGTTCATCCATCAAATTGGTTTGTGATAATTACTTTCAAACATGTCTTTGTATTTACATAATATTCAGTGTACAGCTGTGTAATTATAAAATACAGGTCAAGTTCAACATTCATCAATGTTGGTCAAATTTTACATGAGAAATGGCCCCTTTTTTATTTAATTTTTTATTATGTTTACTAACATATAGTGGGGGCATCCATGTCCTATGAACACATTTCTAGTTTGCTCACCTGAGTGAAGGTTAAGGTGAGCTATTGTAGTGTCAGTCATCAGCCTGTAAACTTTTGCTTCAAACAACTTCTGAAACCATCAAACACATTTTCACCAAAATTGGTGTGAACAATGTGAACAAGGTCATGACAATAGGATAAAATTTGGCTCCGCCACAGGGGCTTATCCTTTTTTTTTTTAATTTATAAAAAGAATCTTCCCCGAAAGTGCAAGGCCTGACAGAGGCTTTGATATTTTGCATGTAGTATGCCTTGACCATTTTCTCTTGTGTTTGTTGAAGCTATGACCCAAGACACGAAATTGGCCCCATCCAAGGGATTTATCAGTTTGATGTGGGGAAATTTTGATTTAAATATTTTGTTAAGAACTGACCAGCCAAATTTGTTCACATGTGATATAAATGTTCCCTATGAATAGGAGTACAAAGGTCAAACAGTAAATTCTGTATTTTTCATCTATTTTAAGTATTATTTTAATCATTTTCAGATCTGGAGTATTGTTTAATCATAACAGTTAAAATGAGTCCTTTAAAGGAGATTTAATATCCATAAAGGGGCCAGCAGTGTTTCATATGGGAACACAATGGTGAATTTTCAAAAATGTTCTTTAAAAGATCTGATAAGCAGGAATTTGTTTATATTTGGTATAAAAGATCCATCGCAGCAAAAGTATACAGTCAAACCTGTCTTAAGCAGCCAATGAAGGGAAGGCATGAAAGTTGCCTTTCAATTGAAGACAGGGTGTTGCTTAATACAGGTTAATTTGCTATGAAAGTATAGAAATGGGAAATAGCAAATGTGGCTGCTCAATAGGTGATCATTTACACAGTTTGACTGTTAATGATATATATGAACAAGGATTTTACTGTAGTTAACAGGTAAGGCAACTTTGATTTTTACATGGGAATGCTTCGAGAAAACAGATTATTGTCATTTTTCTCATCTGTACATTCTTCTTCATAGGCTTAGTCCATTCAAAAGTTGAAAAGAAATAACAGATGGAATCAGGTGAGCGACTTAGCCCCACATGGGCCTCATGTTTAATTTAACCATGACCTTCAACTCAACAACAATTAGAACCATTGATTGAGTAGATAAGAGTTGGGTAAGAACTGATGATTTCCACACAATTATTTTGAACAACTGACTTATTTCCCAGAAAACTGCACTGATATAATTAAAGTAATCCAATTTGAACCAGTACTTACATGGGGGAATAATCTTAATGCCAAGAAGTGTGACTCAATAATGACCATGACATTGATTTATATAGGTCATGACGGTAGCAAAAGAACAAAACATTTTTTAAGCAAGAAGGCTATATATGACACATCATATTTTTGTCCCATTATATACAGTAGCTACATGTAGTTGATTAGTTTTGACCTAAATAAGATCAGATGTAATCTATTTATCAAAATAGATGCCATACTAAAAGACAAAAGTGCCATGAAGTTATTGAAACTTTTTTTCTTCTTCAAAACATGGAATTACATTTTACATGACAATTGTGATAATTAAATATTTATATGTAGGTGTTTTTTTTTTTAATAATGTGAAATTAAGAACTCTTACGACATACCTTATACATGTTTTAGATTTGTAATCATTAATAATTTCACGATGTATCGTGTTTTACAAGTTTGTTATTGAAACACAACTAGGATCATAAGACATACCATTTGAAATCAATAGTGAATTCTTATTTACTACAAAAATATTTAATAATTAAAATAAAATAAAATACATAAAAACAATTAAAAAACCTTAATGTCTTGTCAAAAGTGATTTATATCTGAATAGCCCCACTATGTATACTTTTTTTTGTAGGATAGCCTAATATGCCTTATTTTATTAAATATTATTCATTTCTTCGAGAATAGCAATGTATGCACATTTTTCTAAATTAGATTTAATTTGATGGCTCTAGCAACGGAAACGTCTGTGAGCCTATATTTTCATGTTTGCATCACCGATTGATACAGGATACCAACCCATATAATGAACAAACATAACAGTAGAGGTAACATCACCTAAATAATACAACAATTATACATGTGTCAGAATTGGGTTGTAATTAGGAATTCCAACCAGAGGTTTCATTGTTTTTTTATCTGAAACAACACTCTACTGAGGTTGCGGCTCTGCCTAGGTTGAGGTTCTACTGAGGTTGAGGCTTTACTGAGGTTGAGGCTCTGCCTAGGTTGAGGCTCTACTGAGGTTGAGGCTCTGACTAGGTTGAGGTTCTACTGAGGTTGAGGCTCTGCCCAGGTTGAGGTTCTACTGTGGTTGAGGCTTTACTGAGGTGTATGGTGTATGCAGATGTATGGTGAAAAAGCAGATACCAATATTTCGACCCTTGGTTGAGATAGAAATATTGCAGATGTATGGTGAAATAGCAGATATCCATATTTCGATCCTGGGTTGAGATAGAAGTATGGCAGATGTATGGTGAAATAGCTGATATCCATATTTCGACCCTGGGTTGAGATAGAAATATGGCAGATGTATGGTGAAATAGCAGATATCCATATTTCGATCCTGGGTTGAGATCGAAATATTGCAGATGTATGGTGAAAAAGCAGATAGCAATATTTTGACCCTGGGTTGAGATAGAAGTATGGCAGATGTATGGTGAAATAGCAGATATCCATATTTCAACCCTGGGTTGAGATAGAAATATGGCAGATGTATGGTAAAATAGCAGATATCCATATTTCGATCCTGGGTTGAAATAGAAATATGGCAGATGTATGGTAAAATAGCAGATATCCACATGTTGACACTTGGTTGAGATAGAAATATGGCAGATGTATGGTAAAATAGCAGATATCCATATTTCGATCCTGGGTTGAGATAGAAATATGGCAGATGTATGGTAAAATAGCAGATATCCATATGTTGGCCCTAGGTTGAGATAGAAATATTGCAGATGTCTGGTGAAATAGCAGATATCCATATGTTGACCCTGGGTTGAGATAGAAATATTGCAGATGTCTGGTGAAATAGCAGATATCCATATGTTGACCCTGGGTTGAGATAGAAATATTGCAGATGTCTGGTGAAATAGCAGATATCCATATGTTGACCCTGGGTTGAGATAGAAATATGACAGATGTATGGTGAAATAGAAATATGGCAGATCCATATGTTGACCCTAGGTTGAGATAGAAATATGGCAGATGTATGGTAAAAAATCTGATCTCCTTATCTCATATGAGAGAATAGGCCAAATGTAATACTGGTAATGTTATGAGAAATGAACCTTGTGGTATGGGAATGTGCAGTTTCCTATATATTTTGCATTTATAAAACTACCTATCGTTATTCAAGACTTGTTAATTCTTCATAGTTTAATTTGTTATTACTACATTTTTTTGTTGCTGCTGATAGTTTCAGAGTGTTGTATTGTCTGCTTATTGCATTTCATAAATATCTAGTCAAAAAACAAGATGGCTGAAATAACCTAGTCTTGCCAGCAGGGTGCAAAATAAACCTTTTTTTATTAACTGTAAAACTTGCTTGCTGTTCAGGTCCATGATATTCTTTAACATATTTATAGACCCAGGCCATCATGGGAGTAATTCATCGGTCTTGTCTAATCATGATTTAGTTTGCCTCTGAGTCGGTCAGTCATGTTTATATGTCTCTGTTTATGTTTACTTCCTTAATGAATGATTTTGGAATGGTCAAGAAATGAGGATGAAAAATGTCTGTTTAAGAAGGTCGGCACGTTGAAGGGTTAAACGATATATAAATCTCTCATGGATTCTATGATGCTAATTTTAGCCATATTAGGACTGTATATCTGTATATAAGCTTTGCATTTTAAAACATGAAAAAGTATTACTGGTATCACTCTTTAGATAGTGGTTAGTGAAAAAACACTAGCATTGTAAGCAAAGGTTATTTTAATTTACTGTCTTCTTTTTACTTTCGAGTTGAACTGTTTGTTGCTTTTAATTCATGGATACTGTCTGTTGTTGGATATATACATGTATGTATAAACAGGGTCAATGATTTTCCTGTGAAAACAATAATTAATCAGAAACATCAGTATATTGCTTTTTCCATCAACAATATGGCTGACATGTCAGGATTGCGTTGTCTTTTGTCTGCCTGTTCTTTGGTCAAAAGGTTTACATTTGTTAAAGGCTGAAGTTGTATACATTTTTAAAAGTTTTTCTAGGAATTAAAACTTTTCATTACAAGGTATGAATAAAGAAGTTTGTATAAATAAATACATGTATAAGTAAATTTGATCCTGTTTGGATTTCAGTTTCTAGAACTCTAAATTAATATTAACAGAGTTGTCTCCCTTCGTTCAGGTTTGAGACCTCTGAACTGGTAGTAGATATTAATAGAGTAGTGTCCCTTTTCTGTAACAGGTTAGACCCAGCCCATGACTTAACATAACAGTATGCTCAATGCACAAAGCAGAGGACCTCTGTTCTCTGAAGAAACATTTTTTAACTACTTAACTTCTAAAAATGCATTTTATTCCTAAAAAATTCATATTTTACTGGTAAAACATGAATATGTGAAGAAATAAGAAATAGCTGCACAGATGCATATGATGTACAGATTTGTGATCGTTAGATGGATGATGTACAGATTTGTTATCGTTAGATGGTATACATAACGCTTGTTATTTATTATTTTGTCTGTTATAATTATGATGACATATTTTTGTTCTGTCCAGGTTTGAGCGGTATGAATTGTGCATATTCTGTATTGATCAAAAATTGTCAAATGTGTAAAATGGAGTTGTTTCATTTTTAAGAATATATTAACAATATTGCTCCATTCTGGAAATGGAGAAACAAAAAATATATTTCTTGCAATATGTATCATGTTGTTGTGGACATTGAAATCTCTACATGGTCTGTTGATTGTTGTTTTTTTTTCATTTCATTATAGATATAGTTGTCTTTCTATTTCATGATACCCAGCTAAATTCTTTTATTTTGTTTGTTACAGCATTTTCAATCATAGGTTTAACAGAGCTGGAGGTATTTATTAAGGGATGTGTATGGGCGACTATAAAGTAGCCCGTTATTTATGATACTTTTTACCCCTGATTAATTATGGTATTGTTTTGGAGAATGCACAATAATTATTTGTTTATAAATAACTTACCTCATGTTTTGATTTACTTTAAAAAAAATGTTAATGATGTTTCTGAAGTTAATGTGTGTAAAAAATATGTTTTAGTATAAATATTATTTTTTTTAACTCTTTATTTTTTTTTGAAATACAACTTCTTCAACATTATTATTCCTATATAATTTTGGTATATTTAAAATTTTGGCTGCATGTGATTAATAAAGATATTGCTAAGATTCTATATAGATATTGCTAAGATTCTATATATATATATATTGCTAAGATTCTATATAGATATTGTTAAGATTCTTTATAGATATTTCTAAGATTCTATATAGATATTGCTAAGATTCTATATAGATATTGCTAAGATTCTATATAGATATTGCTAAGATTTTGGGTACACATTCATTATGAAGGCATCTCTAAATTTTTGTCAGCAAAAGTCAAAATGACTTGTTTCGAAGTTGAGTTATTGTTTAAATCGAAATCATCGACATCTCATAACCATCTGGTCACAGTTGTTAAAATATGTATTTGTACCTTCAATCATTGCAGCTTATAACTTAGGTGGTTGTTTAAATATCTTCCAATTTTTTGGTTTATTATTATTTACTGAAAGTTTATACATTTAATGTATAAAATTTTTGATTAACAGAATAAAAAGATTTACACTACATGTATACTGATTCCATCTAACGGTAAAAACAGGGTTTATCTTTTATATTTTATAGATGAAACTCAAATAATTACTTGTAACTTGTAATTACATAAAGTAAAGGAATAGGTCGTAAATTAAAAAAAAAAAATCAGATTTGAAAATTTTATAAAATGTTTAGATTCCCATATACAAAATTACCATAAATCTCTGGTTTAACTTCTAATGTGCAATGTTAAAAAAAATGGTGGTGGCAAAAATAATTTAACGAATAAAAAAAATATACACCCTCAAAACTATTTTTTTAAAAGTATAATCAATGCTGGTTAAGAGCAATTCAGCATTTCATGCTTAATTAGCACGTTAACAAAAGATACATGTATAATGTTGAATTTAGTGTATGCGACTGATTGTAGATACAAAGACGTGTTTCATTTCATATTTGATCTGTAGCTTGGTGCTGACACCTCAAAGGTAGGTAACTCACTGTAATACATGCATGTTACATGGATTCTGATTGGACAATTTCACAGTATGATGGATTCTGATTGGACTATTTCACAGTATGATGTGTTAAACGTGTTTAAAATACTTGCCATACATGTATAGATTACAAATATTGCTTCGGAGTGATTTCCCTTCAAGGTGTCCCTACCACCCTAACACCATGTTTATCAAGTAACTATTCCAAAATTAGAGTGAATGTTTACTGTGACATTACTGCTAAGTGTTCTTGTTTGTTTTTTTTAGTTTCAAGAGTAACAGACAGTTATATTATATTTACAAAATATGAGTATGTGGAATGGCTTATCAGCGGTCTTGCTCAACACAAAATAATTTTGGTAAAACAAGAGCTGGTACCTGTGTTAATTTTTTAAAATGGAAAAAAAAATGTATTTAAAACCTTAATCAGTGCCAGGTACCAATAGAATGATAGAAACAGCCACTTTGTTGGTGGCAGCTACAAAATTCAGTGTCTATATCAGTGTGTTCAAGAGGTTTATTTAGTTTCTATACATGCATGTTCAGGCGGGATATATGAGAATTAAAAAAAAAAATTAATATTGATTTGCATTGTACCATATTATTACCAATTTAGGCCATTATTTTGGAGAGGGGGGTTATTGCTGTTTTGGCCAGGAGAATTTTTGTTTTCTTGGTCATTATTGCTGACAGGAGCAGTATTGCTGATAGAATTTTTGTTGACTTAGTCATTACTGCTGCAGGAGCAGTATTGCTGACAGGAGAATTTTTGTTTACTAGGTCATTATTGCTGACAGTAATTTTTGTTGACTCATTATTGCTGACAGAAGCAAAATTGCTGACAGGGGCTTCATTGAAGTTAGGGTCATTATTGCCAACTTGACGATTGTTCATATATGTCGGCATTATTATCAGTATTATTTTCTCTCTAGAATACCGGTAATCATAACTGTGCTGTTAGAATAAGATTAGAAAGGAAGCAGATATCATGTGTCAGAATACATAACTATTCTTATTATGCTACATGTACGTTTCATTCATATAATGTATGATTGTGGAGTCATTTCAGATAAGCTTTGTATACATTAAATCGTGTCAATACACTTTATATATATGTATGATTGTGGAATCGGTCATTCATTACAATTGGCTGTGAAGGTATTGAAAGAGTCGTTACAATTAAGTTTTCTATTTATGCAATCTTGTGAAAACAATATTTTGTCCGACTTGCTATTTCTTCAACTCAATTAATTTCTGTTCTTTGTCAAAATATAATCGTTAGTTTGATTTTTGACTGTTAAATTCAGCCTTGACCCAGTGAACTGCAACCCTTTTATTGTAATATTGATCTTGTCCATGGAATATTGACCCTGTCCATGGAACATTGACCTTGTCTGGAATATTGACCCTGTCTATTGCAGTGCAAACTCTGGCTATAGCAGTCTAGTGAATTATTGACTCCATCTTTTTGCAATATTGATTCTGTCTGTTGGATATTGATCCTGTCTGTTTGCAATATTGACCCTGTCTTTTTGCAATGTTGACTGTCATTTTGCATTATATTGACCCCTTTTGTAATTGAAGCCCATTTACAATAGAATCCAAGTCAATTGAAGCTCATTTACAATAGAATCCAAATCAATTGAATCCCATTTACAATAGAATCCCAGTCAATTGAATCCCATTTAAAATAGAATCCCAGTCAATTGAATCCCATTAACAATAGAATCCCAGTCAATTGAAGCCCATTTACAATAGAATCCTTGTCAATTGCAAGTTTTATAGTTTTAAGATTACAATAATTTTTGGGTTGTGCCATTTTTTTTCTCTCAAAAACATTCACAGATGTGTCATTATTCGTGCCAAGAGCAATTCCGGTGACAAGTCATTGCCATGGAGAGTATTTTGTTTGAAGATTTACTATGTACTTCTGTGTGTAGAATAAACTGCCAGAATACAGATTCTGATCTATTGTATGTGCAATAAACAAATACCAGTTTTTGTAATTACTCTTCTTATTCTTACCCCATGTTTCCTGACCCGCCTTGCTCAGTCGATAACACTTGTACCAGTACTAAGCATATGTCAATAAAGTGTTTTGCTTAAGACACCACATGTAGCCGTTGTGGAGGATCTAACGTATGACCCTCAGATCCTAGGTTTGATGCTCTACCATGGTACTACGCACTCCACTCTTACACTTCTGACTGTAAACCCAGGGGTAGCAAGTTCGAATTACCACCCAGCCTGGGAATTAGTTGGGGAGTTGAAGTGTGTTTAGTACTGGTCAACTGTCCAGTGGTTACCAGGAGTGATGATTAGGTGTGCTGACTGCCATCATGTTAATGAAATATTGATGGGAAAAAAAATGAAAAAAAAAATCCATACAAACACATACATCGAATAGGTGTAGAACATAAAACTTGTGTGTTTATATTCACATTGGTGAAGAAATAAGCTAGACGACTTAAGATGGATATTCTAGTTGGCATACTGATATATGTAGAGAGTGCTGATTGCTAAATTTGGTGAATGAAGGAAGGGAAAAGCCACTGTGTCCAGTTGACAGCTCCAACTGCAATAGGCTTAACGCACCAACTGCAATAAAAAAAAGCCACAAGATGGTCTGGGGCAGGTTTTATATAATTCAATACAGGATTCAAATTAGAGAATCCTTTTCAAAATTTCAAAGTCGCCACTGCATTGTTTTTGTTATAATTTTGCAAACTACAAGATTATTTATTCATTTAATTGGCAAAAAGGTATTATCCAAAAAGTGTGTGTACATGTATTGTGCCATTTAAAAAAAAATTAAATTCTATGGAGGAGCTTGTGAGGTCATGCACTCTAAATTGTAAACAAATCCACATGAATTTGTTAATACACATTTAAGCAGCAGAGCACTGGTGTATTTTTAGAACGCTACCATAACTGACAGGTAAAGAAAATGGCTGTTTTATATTAGCCACTCCTACATAACTCTGCCCCTAGGACAGTATTTGGCCTTCAAAGAAACTAACTAAAAGTCTGAATTTCCAGTGAATATTTAAATTTTAATATCTGGTTTAAAGACACTTAAAATCAAATCTAAATTTCATTTAAAATCAAAATATAACAATATCAACAAATATACTATAAAATAATTCCACACAATGTAATGCTATCTGCATGCAGTATGAAAACTAAAATTTCAGACAAAATTTTATTAACATTCTCTGGAATTGACAACGGAGTCGAGGACTTGTATAGAAGAAGAAAAGAAACTAGTTGAGATTATGCACAAATTTGTGTATTCACGCAAAATCTTGTTTTCAAATATTGTAACTTCCATTCATCTCAGAAATGTAAACCAAAATTCTTTTCTTTGCACAATAAAATTCTCTATAAAAAAACTGTTCCCAGTGAATGTTATTTATAATTGCTGAAGTAATCATGATTACAAAATCTGTACTCTGCAACTAAAACTTGAAATTTTCTTCAAACTGCAATAATTTTAATTCAAGAGCATATTTTGTATTTCACACATTATAAAAGATCTACAGTTACAAAAAGCTTACATTTAATGTATAAAAAATCAATTGCTTGTGAAATCTGAAAGATTACGGATAATTTGACAAAATATTAATTCTTTGCATGCTGTCTCATCAACAATTAGTAGACAGATACAAATTTCCTGTCCTTCTATATGCCTTTGACAGTGTATAGAAAAAGTCTTGTATAGTTTCACTAAATTGCATAATCACAATAACAAAAATATTGCTTATATCATAACTATAATGCATATGTTGAGAAATAAATGTTAAATTGAAAAATCTATAGATTATTTTCCATTTCTTATGAATTAACTTTTACAGACTTCTTACACACTTGTGTAAATCAATAATCACTTAAAGATTTCTTACACACATGTGTAAATCTGAAAGTGCTTTTATGCAGATTTCTAACACACTTGTGTAAATCAGTACATGCTATTATGCAGATTTATTACACACTTGTGTAAAATGAGAAGTGCTTTAACGCAGATTTCTTACACACATGTAAATCAGTATGTGCTTTAATGCAAATTTTGTACACACTTGTGTAAACCAGTATGTGCTTTAATGCAAATTTCTTACACACTTGTGTAAATCAGTATGTGCTTTAATGCAAATTTCTTACACACTTGTGTAAATCAGTAATGCAGATTTATAACACACTTGTGTAAATCAGTTGGCTTTAATGCAAATTTCTTACACACTTGTGTAAATCAGTATGTGCTTTAATGCAAATTTCTTACACACTTGTGTAAATCAGTAATGCAGATTTATTACACACTTGGTGTAAATCAGTTGGTTTTAATGCAAATTTCTTACACACTTGTGTAAATCAGTATGTGCTTTAATGCAAATTTCTTACACACTTGTGTAATTCAGTAATGCAGATTTATTACACACTTGGTGTAAATCAGTTGGCTTTAATGCAAATTTCTTACACACTTGTGTAAATCAGTATGTGCTTTAATGCAAATTTCTTACACACTTGTGTAAATCAGTAATGCAGATTTATTACACACTTGGTGTAAATCAGTTGGTTTTAATGCAAATTTCTTACACACTTGTGTAAATCAGTATGTGCTTTAATGCAAATTTCTTACACACTTGTGTAAATCAGTAATGCAGATTTCTTACACACTTGTGTAAAATCAGTAGATGACTTAAATAAATACTTTTCAGATACTTGTACAGTCAATCCTACATTAAGCCAGTCAAGGCAAGGAACCTTTACTTGTATAAATCAATTATCACGTAATACAATTTTTACATG
Source organism: Panopea generosa (assembly GCA_029582155.1). Classification (NCBI taxonomy): domain Eukaryota; kingdom Metazoa; phylum Mollusca; class Bivalvia; order Adapedonta; family Hiatellidae; genus Panopea; species Panopea generosa. The sequence continues at coordinate 65,766,106 of CM055897.1, forward strand.
TGTGTAAATAAGTACTATTTACAGATCGCATACACACTTGTGTAAATCAGCAATCACTTTCGAATTTCTTACAAACTAGCGTGAATTGATAACATTTTTACAGATTTATTTCCTAAGTGTGTAAACCAGTCTTTACTTACATATTTATTAGACAAAATTCCGTAACATTAAATACTGGCAAAATCTTTATATTTAAACAACATTTTCAGTAGTGTGTCACTCAAATATTTTATCAAAACTTCCCTGATATTGGACTGGTAACCTATATATTCTGTTATCAATGTTAGAACAATTATATGGATATATAGAAGGGCAGTTTGAATCAGGATTCAGATAATTCCATGTGATTTCAGCAGCTAGGCATTAAACTTAGAGGAGTTTTAATGAACTAGAAATGGAATAAAATCATTCTACACCAGAAGCTTACAAAAATTAGCCAAACTATTTCATAAATAAAGTTATGATAGATAAACCTATATCCCAGTGTTTTCTCCAGAGCACACTGAAATTGACACAATTATTTTTACATGCACGACACAATCTACCCTTGATCTATGCCAATGCTGAAGTGATGTCAGAACTTTTAAGCCGCATACCAAGTCTCACACAGATCAGTTGCTCATATCACTACACAAATACTTATTTGAAAATAAGTTCTGTGGTGAGCACTGCATTATGAGTTTTTATTTATAACACATTTTATTCCATTTTTTTAGTTGTTGATTTCCACTGGTTAAGATTATCACCTTATTTTTACTTTATGAAATGCATTCTATATCAAATTTTGACTGCAACACACACTTTTTACAATGATGTTAGTTTTTATATTTAGCATTATTTTTATGCCATCAAGTGGTAACAGACAATCAGTTAACTGAACCGCTCTTTCCTGGGATCCTGGAAGGTTAACCAGTACTCGAGCACACCCATCTCTGCAAGTAACTGATAACTTTCTCACTTGAACAAGCAAAGAAGTCGAATGACAATGAGACGCAACGTCACATATCAATCATCACGTAGACTGTGGCTGGGCAGGGATTCAAGGTCATGACCTCTGGATTGACAGTCAGACTCACTACCGTTTCAGCTAACCAGGCCTAGCATTGTAGTAAACACTTTTTCTTTTCAATATAGGTTTCCTTTTAGATGTAATACATGTGTAGGATAGTTAATTAATTTTCAAAATGACATCCAATTTTCAAGTACATGTAAATGCAATAAAATGACTTGCTAAAATTAAAATCTGAAGAAAACACTTAGAAACATGTTTATCCTACATTGTAATCTATATAAAAAACAAAATACTGTTTGATAAACAGCTTGATATGAAGTCAATGTACTTGTATGTCCACATCACAAAGTAAGTCAGTGTAATATAAAAATACTTCAGTTTGCTTATTTGTATATTTAGCATAATTTCCATGCCATCAAGGGCTGATAATCAGTTAACCTAACCCTTCTTTCCTGGGATCAGGAAGGTTAATTTGTACTGGAGCACATTCATCTCCACAAGTAACTGATAATTTTCCCACTTGAATCAGCGGTGAGAGATAAATGACAATGAGACGCGATATCACATATTAATCACCACAGGAACACAAGGCAATAATGAAGTCAGTTTTATTCATGGTCGCTCATCAATTTTTTTTCTCCATCTGGCCCAAGTTTCACTAAACATCACAACTTGAAAGTTTCCTTAATTCTAATTTTTTAAAAGCTAGAACTTCATTTACATTGAGCATTTTGCATGTTACCAGTTAGTAAAGGTTTGTTACGACTTCAATTCTGAGTCGTCATTTCATGTCAAATGAATTGAAGTAATATTTTAGAGAAATTTGACTTCTCTGAGTTGAGGAAAGTCACAACTTGAAATGTTTAGTGAAACTGGCCCATGGAGATATTAATTTTCAAGTAAGGCAATTCTAAATTATTTGCTAGATTTTTGTCCAAATTTTTCTTAAAAAGGGGGATGGGAAGATTTTATTTTATTTTATTTTTTTTTATGAAAATAAAAAAGGGTCTTGGCAGCATGACAATTTGTGGATGATAATATAGCAATATATTTATTATGGCCTTATAGTTGTTACTATCCAAAATTTTCTATTTCAGAAATTATAAATCTATGGTAGTGGTGTTGTATTTTTAAAAAAAAAACAATTAAAAAAATACAAAATGGTATTTCCTTCTAGTTTTTTATGTCAAATTAAATAAATACATTAAATTCAAACATATTTTACACTTTCTGCCATTGCTGACCACAAATGTATTAAATAGGAAGATTTTCAACATTTACCAGGGTTATTCCCCTTTCCAGAAATGAAACAAAATTAAGGTTTGCCTACATAAGCACTGGAATATTTGCTTTTCATATTAGTGTTAGGAGTATCATAAGAAACTGTGAACTTGGTTGTTTTTAATATATTTGTTTCTAAACCCTTAACCTATAAAATTAGCACCATGTAGATATACAAGTTTCATGATAAATAAAAATTTAACAAAAAAATGCCATGAGTTCCTTTAATCTTCTTTTAAAATGTAGTAAAGTTGATACTATCAAGATTTATAAGTAAAGGAAGACTTCAAATGTACATACATAAATTCGATATATAACCAGCAGCCTCCCACAGGAAGATGGCAAATTTTATCACTTAAAATCTTTAGAGGAAGGCGAGCTCGAACCTCTGACCTCAGCTCTACTCCAGACAGCATCTTTGACCTCTTGCCCACTGATGAAATTTGAATATATTAAAAAGCATGTTTTTATCACAGTTTTTAAACTTCAAATTTACAATGTAATATTCTAGAAATCATGTACATGTGTACGACTAATTAAAACAAGAGGGGGGCCACTTTGGCCCTAAATCAAATTGCTTACTTGTGACAAGGGAAAAATGCCAAAGAAGACAATATTTGATAAATCAAGGGCCATACGTCAGGCATTTGAAGTTGGTCAGCTGAGATAATGTAGATATATAACTGCTACATAAGGTGGGCGAAGAACTAAGAGTGGACATAACTTCAACAAACACAATTTTTGATGGTTCAAGGGCCTCAACTCGAACATTACCCAATTTGGTTAGTTCAAAATCCTGTCCAAGATATTATGGCTATACAGCTACAGTGCACGTTTGGTGAAGGTCAAATCAAAACTGAGCACTGGAGTGCACACATTATAAATAACACAATTTTTGACAAATCAGGGCCATAACTCTGATATTAATTTTCTAATTCTGCTAGCTCAATATGATTATATAATTACTGTGTATCATGAGGATCAAATGAAAATTGTTCCATTGCACAAATGGCCAACTAGTGCAATTTTTGATGACTGATGATTCCAGAGCCGTAACTCTGACATGCAGGTGCTAGAGTGCACACAACAAAACATTTATGTACAGACAACAGGTGATTAAAATAGCTCATCTTGAGCTTTGTTCAGGTGAGCTAAAATATTTGATTTTTTTATCCATAAATAAAAGGTAATTGCACATGAATAACTTATCACATGTAAAAATAATATTTTCGTATTTTTTTTTTTTTGCTTCAAGTTTTTTTGTCCTGTTTCATGGTTCATCCCTGAAATGTTTCATTTGTTCAAACATCGACAGATATAAGTTTTTATTCTTATTTATATGCTTAGATATAAAGCCATAGATTGCATAAACATATATATCTCTGCAATAATTTTTTTTTTAATTGGGTTCAACCTCATTTTCAACACATTTCAGGTTATATGAGGCATATCCAGTTTTATTGTGGATGAAGACCTCTGATCGAATCTGAGTAGAATCACCATCCTTCCATAAGTTACTGGCAAACTTTCTCACATAAAGTTTTTTGGAGCGAGCGGGACTCAAACCTAAGACCTTAGTGGCATACGTAATCTTGAGACAGCCTCTTAAATCACTCGGTCACACAGGACCTCTTCAATTAATTTGAATTGGTTAACAACATTGTATGAATATTGACCAATCAAATTAATTTTGCTATAACATCTCGCACAATGTTATGTCATGTTAATTACACGTACTGTTACACATGATTTTGTCTATGGTGAGTTTAAATTAACTTGTATATACTTTATTGCCATAGTAACTTAAACACAAAATCATAATATATCAAAGCATCAATGATAAAACCATCATCAATCAATGAAGAACTGAATACAGAAAATACAAGTATATTGCTCAGCGCTTTGACTTTTTAATTTGTGTTTCACTTTTTCCTCTCACTTTTCTCTTCAGTGCCTTATTTCTTGTCAATTTATCAGCAGTTTTAATCATTGGCTCTTCTTTACCAGACTTATCCCCCCTTAGGAACTCTTCATTGTGGTGGCAAGGAAGAGTCTTTGTGTTATCGGTTCCTTCTTTTACTTCTTTCAACTTCATTAACTCCGCTGACAAGTCGGTAAACTTCTGATTTAGATCGTTCACTTTTTTTTCTAACTCGGCTATAACCTGTCCTTGTTGAATGAGTTTTTTCTCTTGATCCAGAACTTTCTTTTTCTGACTGGTATACCCAAGCTTTGTCTCCGAGACATCTTTTCTCATTTGTTGAACATTTGCACTCTGTGATCGTAGCTGGGCACCGAGACTCACAACTTCCGACCGCAAGCTGGGTGCCCGTACAGGTGATGATTGGAAGGAAAATATGGAAGAAGTAGATGTACCTGTATCAATAAAAGATGTTTAGGTTAATGTTGTGATTTTGGTATTGATTAATATTTTACTGTTTGTATTGTGTTTCGCAACATTATTTCAACAATATTTTAGCTATACAATTGAGGTCAGTGCACCTAATTATAGTTCCTTGGATGGGCCAAGCAGTTAACCAGTGCTTGACATGTCTTATCACTGCTGAGTCAAAGTGGCCCTATACTGCTCATCTATGGCATAAACCATTTGTAAAGTAAGCAGGCAAAAATCTTGTTTAACTTGACACATTTCATGATAATTGAGCAGTTGTTTTCACACTCAGACAGCCAGGCCATACTTTATTGGTTGATTGGTACATATTTTATTTACATTAATTTTTTCACCAAGAATGTTTAAATAAGATCAATACTGAAGGTGACTTTATCAGCTCCGGGAGAGCACCGAAATGACATTAAGCAATAAGTTTGTTGATATTTAACAAATAATATACCAAACAAGGCACAATAGAATTTGTCCTTCGACAAACATAATGTTCAAATCAATAGTTATTTGTCAAACAATTTTCCTCACTTGCT